>JAHLSL010000007.1:7171984-7209501 GCA_025920805.1 Petroica traversi
GGGACGATGGTTGGGCTGGCTGCCGGGCGTTTCGCTTGCCGGGGGCGCTCGGGTTCGGCCCCGAGCCGGTTCCCCCCGTTCCGAGCTCTGCCCTGGGCTGCGGGAGCCCCGTTTGCTCTGCGGCCACTTCGCTGCGGAGCAGGTGGGGAAGGCAGGGCGGAGGGCTGGGGGTGAACAGCCGAGAGAGCTGGGCGGGTGGCAGCTAAAGCATCGTCCCTGCGGCCCGACCGGGAGAAAGGTGCAAAAAAATTAAAGGGCTGTGAAATGTCAGCCAAGAAGTTTATTCCTATCGGTGAAGATACTTAAAATAATTGTAATGCTGAAATGCTTCGGAATGTAAAAGTTGCAGCGCGTGCTGGTGTAGCCCTCAAGCAAGTCGTGTTCTCATTTTCCTTGTAGTCCATCTGGAGCGGGACGAGGGAAAAGGAATGGACATGGGTAACCAACACCCTTCCATAAAACGGTTACACGAAATACAGAAAGAAGTCAAGGAGATTGAACAGCAAGTGGCTGTCTTCAGCGGTCTGTCTACCGACCGAGATTACAAGAAATTGGAAAGGAGCCTTACCAAACAGCTCTTTGAAATAGATTCTGTAGACACCGAAGGGAAGGGGGATATTCAGCAAGCCAGAAAGCGAGCTGCTCAGGAAATTGAGAGGTTGCTGAAGGAACTGGAACAAAATGCAAACCATCCTCGCAGACTGGAAATAGAGGCTTTATTCAAGGAGGCGCAGTCACTTGTGGAACGCGAGATCACACATTTTTACAAAGGAGGAAACTGTACAAGTGATGAATTTGAAGAAGGAATTCAGGACATTGTATTGAGGCTCACCCAGGTGAAAACTGGAGGGAAAGTTTCTCTGCGCAAAGCAAGATACCGCACTCTGACAAAGGTATGTGCTGTTCAGGAGATTATAGAGAGTGGTGTAAAGCAACAGCTGTCCCTGCCACTCTCTAATGATGCACATCCTTCTGTCTCCAAAATTAACTCTGTAATGTGTGATGTGAACAAAGCCAGAGGAACCCTTATTGCACTTCTAATGGGAGTGAATAGTAATGATACCTGCAGGCATCTGTCCTGTGTGCTCACAGGCCTCATTGCTGATTTGGATGCTTTAGATGTCTGCGGTCGCACGGAAATAAGAAATTACAGAAAGGAAGTAGTAGAAGAGATCAATAAATTGCAGAAATACCTGGACTTGGATGAAGAAGCAAATTCTACTCATGCCTATGATTTGGCTCAAAATAAGTCCATTCTAAAAATAGAAGAGATCCGTAAGAAGATGAAGGAAGTTAATTCTTTACTCTTAAAAACAGAGAATGCTTCTGATTTGTATCTGGGATCCAAAGCAGAATTGCAGGGACTAATTGCCCAGCTAGATGAAGTGAGTCCGGGAAAAAATCCGTGTATTAGAGAAGCCAGGAGAAGAGCAGTAATTGAAGTTCAGACTCTTATAACATATATTGATTTGAAGGAAGCACTGGAAAAAAGGCAAATGTATCCAGAGCAAACTGCTGCTGAACATCAGTCTCATAAAGCAGTTTGGACTGTTCTTGGAAACTTGTCTCAAATTCAGCAAGAGGTGATTTCATTTGATGGAAACAGAACAGATAAAAATTACATGAGACTGGAAGAACTTCTTACAAAACAACTTCTAGCCCTGGATGCTGTTGATCCGCAAGGTGACGAGCGGTGTAAGGCTGCCAGGAAGCAGGCAGTAAAGCTTGCACAGAATATTCTTTACTATCTGGACATGAAAACAGATGAATGGGAGTACTGAAGCAGCCGTGGCCTGATACAGAAGAACATTTTCCCCTTTGGCACTTTATGAAGATCATTAGCAGCACGTAATAAAGTGTTCTGTGCTCGCTGAAATCGTGGAGATTGCATAAGCAGTTGACTTGGCTATATGTCTGCTATCCCACGCAGTCACCCACTTGCCATGGCAACTGTCAGTACACCATCAGCAATTCTGGTCACTGCTATAAGGAAAGAAGTGCAATTCTCTGAAGGAATAGCTTAATACTTGATCAAGTAGCTGCTTTTTATTCTTTCTTTCTTTTTTTTCTTTCTTGTTTTTGTTTCGATAGCTTTGTGCAATGTTCAGTGAATGCAGGTTTTTCAAAGACACAGAAACTTCCTTATGGTACAGTACTGGCAAAACTCTTTAAGGAGACTGGACATGAAAATTAGTATTCAGGCATCCAGCAACTTCACAGCAGTCTGGGTGTACTCGTAATGTGCTGTTACGACATAAAGTACTAAGGGCAAAAAGCCTGCTGGCTTTTGGATTGTGCTTGATTTATTCCATGCACCATACCATCTAGATTTCTCAGTTAATGGAGCTATAATGCCATCTGCAAATTAGCATTTACATAGGCAAAGCCAATTATGTCAATTTTGGTAATACCCGAGCCCTTTGATTTGCAAAACCAGGTCTTTTGTTGGTGAAAATTCTTTCAAGTTATTGCTTTAAGGTACTGAGACTTGGAGAGAAAATCGGTACATTTATACCAAACAGATAAAGGGGATTTTGAGGATTTCAAATTGCCATCCATAAACCCTTGAAAACTGCACTGAACTTTATTTAGTGGTGGCTTAGCTGTCTTTTTAAACTCTGCTGTTGCATCTGGTTTTCACGTTTGGCGAAAACACAAACAGAGCTCACTTGGAAGTGAAATGTACATTTTTGAACTATTTTTGTAAAATTGGGTAGCCAGCTATAAAGATGTCCTAATGATGTAAGTGTGTGCCACATGGTCAGGTGTGGCTTCAAGCATGTCTTGGAAAAGACTTGTGGCAAATGTCTCTCTTTGCAACTCATTCAGTTGTTTTAGAAGCTTCATAAATAAGCTTGCTTGTACTATTGTATGCGCCTGTCTTTTTTATTTGTGGCTGCTAGTGCCAATCACATTTCTACTACAGCATGTTTTTTGGCATTTTTTGAGAGCATGGCATTAAAATGAGTTAAGTATAAAAATATATTCAGTTATGGATAATTTGCACTAAGCTCTTTCAGGATGAACTAATTGTTCTGTATATTATTCTATATAGCATATTGTTCTGCAGATGATGATTTGCATCACTTTAAGGAGTAAAAACCATTTCGGATGTTACAATGAATATTTTTAAAATATATTTTTGACTGATTAGAGAAGACAGTACTGTCTGTGAGAGACAAGTGCCTTTATGACACTGCTAACTTGCACCGTCATATGTAGATATAGGAACTGTTTACTGGCAGCTTGAGACATTTGTAATCTTTGCAAACTGGATTTTTCACATATATATCTAATTTTACTGTAGTATATGTCAAGCTAACACAATACAATAGGTGGCAGTTGCTCTACAGAGTCCTGAGAGTGAGTATCAGATTTGTGATTCTGCTTAAAAACTAAAGCATTGGTGTGGAGGTGGGAGACTTAGGGCAGGTCTTCTGTGCCTATTGCTTCAAGAATAATATGTTTGTTCCATAACATACTATGAGATGTTGATTGAAGGCTGCATACCTTCAGAGTGTGAATAGATTTTGTTTGTGATTGTACAGGTGATTGCTTTGCAAATCTACTTGTCAAAACCAACCTAATTGAGTACAGTGCCTAAGGCACAATTTGGCAATGACAGAATGTTTGTTGGAGGATTCTTCCTGCTCCTTCAGAGACAAAACCCCATTGAATTTATCTCTCCTTCACTAAAAAAAAAAAAAATTCCTCCAACTAAAATTCCAATTTCTATTTGAATATTATGTGGCTAACACAGAATATTAATGGTGGTGTACACCTGGATTATTTTACTCATTTCAAGCTCTCTACACATTTGAGTTGCAACCTGTGATTTGCACCGACGTTTTTAGGAAAGATAAGGATTTGATATTGTAATGATATTATTGATTTTTCTTTGGTATTACTGTCGGGTCTGCAGTGGTTACTTGTGGTTTATTTAAACAATTTAGTGTCTGTGTTCTCTGGCAGATACATGTAGTTTTATAAATGTTTGAGGCTCTTATGTAAAAATGAGTAAGTATAGTTATCAGAGCTGTTCTATTTTAAATGTGTCTTAGTTTTCCTGAATGAATTGTTATGCCTGCATCTCTAAGAATGCAAATGTGTAAGGTTAGTGTAATTTGACTGAGTAGAGTTCAGTAGCAAGGTATTATGTGGATTAAGCTTTTTTCCTTTGCTCTGTACTCTGATAAATTGAGTATTTAAATTTTATAGTAAAATCCTTATCTGGAATGGGATTAATTAACAGTTTTTGCATGAATGAAAGTAATAAAATAAATATGCTTAACCAAAAAAAATCAAAACACAAAAAAAAGAAGAAATGCACAGGTTTCTCAAAAATTTGCTTTTATGCTGAGGAATGTAATTTCTCTGTTTTTTGTATCCAAAGATTGAGAGACACAACTTTTCTTTCCAATACAGCAGGCTAAAATAATCGACAAAATGTAAATGGACCAAATGGCAAAAGCCTGCATTTTAGTGCTATACTAAAGTAGGATAAATTTTCTGTGTGCTGTGTTATGTACCTTAGAGCAAAATAATCAAGTGGATATTTGAGGGAGAGGTAATCCTGCATTGTGATTCCTATTCGTTAAGCAAATTTCTTTTTGAACTAGTTTTCTTTTGTTATTTCAATGTTTATTTTTTGTTGTTTGCCACTCAGAGTGGTTTTTCTGTGCTACCAGTTTGGAGAAGATTCTTGTTAAGTACAATTCTTACCTTTTTAATTTAACAGAAATTAGTGTCTGTGCTCCTAATGGTGTACCCGTCTTCAGTTAGTGCTGTGTTGGAGGTGACATTTGTATACACAGATCCAGAATTAAATATTGCAGTGTTACATTCTTGATTTTTAATACAAATACATTACTGCTTTTACTAGGCATTCATTTGAATGTTATGCCCTGATGCCTTTCTCTATTTAATTTTGAATGTGAGTTATCAGAATGTAAATTATTTTCATCTTAGAGCAAGTGTTTTTATTAAACATACGGACATAAACCTCTTTTTTCCCCCCCCCCCTTCTTTAAAAGTTTGCTTTTTCACTGCTGTATTGATTAAAATAAAGTTCTTTGTGTGGATACCACTCCTACTTGCTAAATCTGGTGCCTGTTGGTTTTCCCTGCATTCCTGAGCATCAGCTTTGCACCCTCCAGGGTTCACTTGGATGAAGCAGTGCTTGTGGCAGTGTTCAGATGTGCCACTTTGCAGTTGAAGGATGCTGCCTGAGCAGATGAAACTGATGGCATGAGTCTCTCTGTGCAGTCAGTGTGGATTCAGAGCCCCTAGCAGGAGCTCAGCTAATCTGGTTTTAGGCTGTGCACACAAGGCAGGTTCCCTGCCTGCTCTGTTGGCTCGGTGTGTTTTTTGGAGATGCAGTGAGCCACGGTACCAGCTCACTGCTGATGGAAATTGGGAGTTCTCTTTCTGCCCAGAAAGCTGCTGGCTTTGTGCAGTTTCTGCTGCTTGGCCAACTCCAGTGAGCCGATTTAATCCAATAAAATGGAAGGAAACAAACAGCAAAAAATGGAGGAGTGGGTTTAATGAGCCAGACTGGCTTTTAGCAAGGTATGTGGGCCAGAGCTACTGCAAAATGATGGGGTGGGTGGTGCAGCCATGGGCTAGGGAGCAAGTGATAAGAATTTCAGTAGCAGCAAGTCATTAGATCAACTTGCATAGTTAAATATCTGGAGGAGGAGAAGGAAAGGTGTCAACTATCGACTCCTCCAGAGAAGTAGGAATTTTCTGCTTTACTAATGGGATGTGATGAAGGCAGTACAAATTAATCATGTATGGAAAGTAAACCAATAGCTTTCAGCTGTACTTCTGTGATCATGTCACAAGTGATCATAGAATCCTTTTAGAATCCTTAAGGTTGGAAAAGACTGCCAAGTCTTTTTTTGTACCTTTGCACAACGTTCAATCGTGTCAAGGTACACAGGGTCTGGAAAAGTCTTACCCAGAAGATACTGGATAAGAATAAGATTCAGAAAGTTTGAGTGTTCCTGTAGGTAACAACTTCACTGTATCTTCTTTCCCTTTTAACAGTATAGCTTATTTGAAGGAAATATATTCTTCAAAGACCAGTAAATCTTCTGGGCCATGGCTCTAGATGTTGCTTAGCCTGCTGCTGACCTGTTAGTGTTGATTGCCTGTTTACTTGTCAGAGGAGAGAATTTACCTTGTAAGAATATTTTTTTTGTGTGTATTTGGAACAGGTGGATTTTGGTGCTTGGAATGGTTCAACTTGAAAAACACTGTATTATATTATTATATTTATCTATTACTATATTTATTTTAGGTGTATCCTCCCCTTTGGAAAATTCTCAGATGAGAACTTAAAGGACTGGAAGGACATTAGTACTGAGCTCATGGATTGAAGGCCTGGGGGTTCAAGCTGGCTGCCAGCAGGAGACATTTAAATGACAGGATCCAGGAAAACATTCCTGCTTAGAGGAAACTGCTAGCAGAGACATGACCAAATGTTTTTCAGAGCGGATGTTTTGAGTGATCTCTGTGTCTGTTCCTCTGCTGCTTATGAGCTTTCATTGAGAAAGTGGATTCTTACAGGAATATTCCCTGAAACACTCTCAGGCTTTCTATTTTAGATGAAACTGAGAAATTATGTTTAAAGCTTTTGCTGAGCTCTGGTGGGGCTCACCTGGGTATCATTCTGAATTGCTCCATGAAACAATGATGTCCATAATGCTTTCAGTGTATGGCTAGACATGTACATCTCAGCTGAAAGCTGGTCATTGACTGAAGAATGAGCTGTGCTTTTGTTGAAGGCTTTGCACAAAACTTACCCTTTCTCTACGCAGCCTTGATTCTGGGGACTGCCAAGTGCAGATGATTGCATGAGTTGCACTGCTTGTCAGCTCAAAAAATAATGAGGACCTTTTCCAAGTCTGCGAACTCTTCCTACAGGACACAAATTTTTGCAGAGTTTGCCATTAGAAATGGAAAAATACAATGAGTTTCTTAATTGGGCCATTTCTCCTCAATTAGTTTTGCCAGACAAACTTCTGTGCCACAGGAGTTCCTTGTGAAACCTGTATTTCAGGTAGCTAATCAAAAGCATCTCATGAGAGAGGAAACACCATGATGCAGTGCAATGTCCTTGGAAAGGTCCAGAACACATATCCCAAACCAATCTGTGATCATGGCCACCAACAGTCCGTAAGCCAAATGGAAACCCCAAAGAAACAGAGAGACAAGAAAGGCTGGAGGAAAACAAAACTAAAAACTAGTGTAGTTGTCAGGTTTGGCCACCTTAATTTAGTTTTATGACAAGAAAAGCAAGCAAAGCAAAGCTCCCTTTTGGCTTGGTGTGGTTGTACCTTGTCTACACCCTGCAGTTCCACATTTTTTTCCACCCTATGTCACCCTAAGTGCTGCTCCCGGGCACGATGTAGCTGATGGGGGTTAGCCTTGGAGTGCCCTTGGGCAAGAGGGTGCCACCCATCTCCAGGATTACCATAATTACCTTCATTCTCTCCAGGATGTGTGGTCGAGGCAACTCCTAGCAGGCTCTTGGAATATCAGCATGGTGTGCATAAGGCACTGTGCAACATGAAAGTTACCTCCTGTAATAAACGGGTAATTTGAAGGGATTGTATAATAACTGCCAGCAAGTCTGAGTAAGATATCTTTTATGTGTTTATGCTGAATTTATTAGGTTTTCAAAGAAAATTCTTCATAACGTTTTATTCAAATAAATCTGGAGCCTGTGATCAAGTGTCTCTTACCTTCCAGATGCCTCATGTTAATACCACATGAAAAGGAGGTCTGAAGGGCTCTGCCATCAATGGATATTTATGAATGGCCTCTGCTCACTTTCAGATATATAGTAAAAGCCAGATTTTCCAAAACACTCAGCATCCAAAGTTCCCACCATGACAAGTAAGGGCATGTTTTGAAAAAGAGCCCAGACCCAAACGCTGTGATTTCTTGTCACAGACAACCACAGGATCAGCCCTGCAGCTAATCAAGAAGCCACTTTAAATGGCTTTGCCTCATTTCTCCAGTGAAAGGTTGTTCCAAAGCATCATTGCTGTGAGGACTGAGTAACCTTCTAATTTCCAGCATAAACATATTCATGAGAAGCTTTTCTTCTCCCCTAGCGTGTAGTCTGCAATATATTTATAGGCCACAGCTGAATTGCCTCTCAGCTCTGGATTTGCTTGGCTACCAAGCAAATACACCCAAACAGGCTGAGCTCCTTTGAAAATCTCTATTCTCTGAATCCAAAGCGTAAGTGGTACTTTGCAATTTTTTCAGGAGTTTTTCAAGTTCTGACAAAAACTTACAGTTGGAGTCCATACATGTACACTGTTGGATGTATCGTTTCAAAGGAAATAGAAAAAAATTACGAATATTAGTTCTGTAGTACTGCAGTTGTAAAACTGAATTACCTGTTTTCAGTACTTTCTTCATGGCATTGTCTTCACACCCAACTTGTTTTGCCATTTGAATATTCTAGCAATTGATAGCTTTGAGTGCAGAAGGGGGTTAGAAACATTTACTGTGCTGTGTTGGAGTTGTTTTTCCGTCAATAGTAGGTGTGTTGTTGTTTAAAGGAGCTACGTGTGAGTGGTTTTTAGATCAGAACCTCACACGATGCTTTCACTCAACTGGAAGTATGAGTTTACTTAGGCAAGTGCAATAGTAGCCAAACTAGATTAAAACATTCTTCGGAGAGAGTCCACCCTAATTCATGGCAAAGGTCTTTGAAATCATCAGTCAGAACAAGAGACTGCTTACTAAGTGTGGCCGTAGTGTAGAAGAATGTTTTACACTGCTGTCATGTATATATGTGCTTTCAAATTTTCATTATTGAGAGTACTAAACTCTTAAGAAAAAATACCTAATAAACTTGAAAACATCTTGCTGCACATATGGGGACATTCATATGGGTTGTGCACTATGGTTTTCAACCTTCTTCAAGTCATAAACTCAAAAAATAGATGTGGCTAATTAAAATTTGCTGACCACTGTTGCCTTTTGGAGCTTCTAAAAGTTTCAGGGATCACTGAGAGTCTGCAGAATAGCTGGAAAGATTACTGACATACAGTAAAGCCAGTGGCTGTTTTAGAAAGCCTCAGAATAGCCTCATTTCAACTCAGTGTTTTGGAACATTTCTCTGCATCCCTGTTTTCAAAGCAGAAGCCAATTTATTGTCTCCTTTGTTTCTACAAAGCTATTGTTTTTCTGCTGTATTTTGTCTCTGGCTTTTCATTAATAACCATTAATTCAGTTTTGTGGCAAATTTCATCATATCTGGTCCATCTTGTTCTTCCTAAGCACAAGTTTCTTCCCAAGTTACTAACTCTTTTGTGGGCATTGTTTCCACCACATCACTGATGACTGAGTTATTTCTCTGTCCCAGTGCAAACTTCAGAGCTGACATTGAGGGTGCATTTCTCTGGCAAGGATAGATTTTCTTCACTTGGTCAGACCTGGAGACACTGAAAAAATGCTTGTTGTCCACATGTGTTATCGATCTCTGGGACCAAGACCCTGGTAGGTGAGAAGAAGCTGTTTGAGATACAAAGCAGCTGGGAGGACTTTAATGAGTGAGCTTCATCCATGGTACAGAAAAAGAGTGTTGGGAGGTTACAGCAACAAATGAGAAGCCATGAGGTAGAAGAAGAGCCAGCAAGGTGACTAAAAATACTAATATTGCTGATATACTCAGCAGATGGAAGGTGTGATGAGACAAGATGGAGAATGAGATGGGACTTCAGGAGGCAGCAGGACAGCAGGGCAGGTCCTGAGACAAAATCCAGGCTCTGCCAGGAGTCCAGATCACCAGACAAGGCTGGTGCTAAAGCAGATCCAGCTATCCCTGTGGAATGGACATAATGATGATGTCCCTAGAATGCACCAGAGACAATATCTCCATTATAGGAAAGGAAAGATTTCTGTCATTGCACGGGGAGTGAGGAACCCCTTTGAGACGTCATTACTTTTGGTCATTCCCACTTAGGGCAGCTTCATAACCACAAGAGGTAGAACACAGACCAGAAGAGTGAAAGGCCTGCTTTAGTGGGAGACTATAAAAGAGCTGGGTTTTGTAGCCCAGAAAAATGAAAACTGAGGGGAAAAAATGTAAGATTGTTCTCTCACAATAGGTTAAGTATCAAATATGAAAGAACAATTTCTTAATCTAATGGATGGGATGGGCAAATATACAAATAGAAATGGGCCAGGCTCGAAATGGGAAAAAAAGACAATTTCTAAAGGAAGCTGTATGAGCTGCTGCCTTGACTGATCAGCCCAAAGATACCCTTGAGTCCTTGAGTATCTGCCTTCTTAAGTCTTCTGTGGATGTGCCAGTACATGTCACATATTTCTATTTATCTCACCCTGCTTTGTAAATAATGTCCGTTTCAGAGTAGCTGTAAGGTTCTGTTAAATTCTTACGGACAAGAAGCCATGCTATGATGGTAATGTGGCTAAGTAACACTGCTTTAAAAGTTATTCAGTATTTCTTTTAGAACTCTGCATTCAGTATCTGGCTTCACATTTATATAATTTCCTGCAAACAATATAAATCCTACTCTGAGTATACCATTACTAGTTTCATCAGCAGATTTCACTGACACTGATGGGTTTGATTTCAGAGCATCCCTGGGGAGCTCAGGCTGTTATTGTTCCTTGTTCCTAATTGGCTTTGGAGACCAGTGGGTGGGAGAGGCTGCACCATACCCAGTGTGCAGGGTGTTAAAATCTAGATGATCATCTCTAACATGCTTTCACTGTCTGTGTGGGAGTACACTTTTCAGGAGCCCACAGCCACCAAATGAAGGCATTTTTTCATAGGAACCCAGGAAGCAGAAGTCTAGCAGACATTAAGTCACAGAATTAGTGGCTTAGACCACAAAAGAATTAGTAACCTGGGAGGGACGTAAGGAGAACATTTAATGAAAACCTTTGCATTAAGAGGGGATTAGTATCAACAGATCATGAGTGACCAATATTTATGTAACCTTCTCAGAGAATCCACATCTTCTGCTGGCAGCCTGTTCTAGCTCTTTACTTCTATAATTAACAGGTTTTTTCCTAACAGCTTGACTCTTCATCTAAAGATTTAAATAATGCTGATTTTTTTTCTTCTTACTCTATCTTCATGAGTCTGGAGAGTAAGTAATGATCAGTAATAAATAACTAATCTCTTATTATTCACAGAAAATAGCTGTTTCCTCAGCTCCCTTTTTAGCAGTTGCTTTTATAGACTAAGCACCCAAACAGCTTCAGTATTCCATCATAGAATAACCCCACGTTATTTACATTTCTATTGCTGAGGTGTCTCTCCCATATATGCTCAGCATTGGCCTATTTCTTGAAGTACTATTCCCAAAAATGGACACAGGACTACAGCTGGGGAGTCATTGGCAATTAGTAGCATGGCATAATTGCCTTTCATATTTTACCTATTACAGTCCTATAAATACAGCCAAGAACACCTTCTTTGCAAGAGCATCACGGAGTTGACTCACATTCAGCACAGGATCCTGCATAAGCCCAGGCCTGTCTGATCTCACCCATCATGTGCAGGACTCCTGGCACAGGTTCCTGCCCCTGGCCTGCCCACAGCAAGGGTGAGAGCTGTGCTGGGCAGAGGCTCCTGCCTGCTCCAGGCTCTGTGTGCCAGCCTTGGCCCCACCTGGGACCCACTGACCTGGGCTGTGCCCATTGCCCCCGAGAGGGTCACTGCTCCAGCTGCCTCCTGTGAATGTCAGGTGCCACAAGGCTCCTGCCCTGCCAGGCATCCTGTGTGTCATTAACTCGTGAGGATGCTTGGAGAACCTGCAACCCCCACACCCCTTCCTGTTCCACTTCTGATTCTGTGATCTTCCATAAGTTCAAAAGGCAGAAAGGATTCAGATGGAAACTTCTCTTCCCTGATTATCAAGGTGGGCAACTGAAGGGAAGGTCTCTAACCAGAGAACTAGGCATATTTCAGCTATTTGATCTGAAACCTGCAAAAGGGGCCTCATTCAGAGTTCCTTCCCAAACACCTTCTGAAGAAAAAGAACTGCTCAGAGAGCTCTAACAGGGCACTTCAAGGGATGTCCCTACTCACAAGAAACTTCTCATTTTGCTAAGCCTTCTCCTTATTCCCACACCCTTCCTTAGTGTTACGTGTTCAGCTGCTGAAAATAGGAGTGCCTTCTGTTTTCTGGCATGCTCATCTGCTCGTGCAATGAAGAGCACTCTCCCTGGGGTTTATAGGCTTGTGGAGCTCTTTGGCAATGGGCACATTCTCTGCCACACGGTCTGGATTTCAGCAGACAGTGCATTGTATCTCTTGCACTGGTGATTGCCAGGCTGTGTTTTAAGGAGAAGCTTTCTCTGTGTACCCTGTATTTCTGATCTGTGTTCTAGCTTGGAAGGGAACAATATTTAAAAGGAAAAAGGTAGGTGTGGGTGGCAATCATTACCACAGGCCTGGGAAAATCTCTTGATATCTGGCCCTTGAGCTGCTGACTCCTGGGTGATTAGATCTTTCTATTTGTTCAAAACCCAGCACAGCAAGGAGTTAAACTGGTGGCCCTGGGGAGAAGGGTAGATGTCTGTGAATGACTTCAGTACCTGTCTCAGTCTGAAGCCATGGGCTGAACTGGAGTTTCCAGCCTGACTTCAGTGTCCTGCCACAGCTCCAACCCTGGGTGGGTCTGCATGGAGGCACTGCAGAGATAAGCCACCACTGCAGAGATAAGGCACCACAACTGGCAGCAGATCAACCCTTCCCAGGGGTCAAGCAGTTCTCAGATCACTGAACCTGTTTCCAATAGGATTTTTGAATGTAAATATTGGGATGTCAGCTCTGGTCTCTCCAAGACCTTTCCATGAGGCTCTCACCTTCCTGCTCAAACACCTGCACTGCAATTCCCACTTGTGATTGCCAGCCTTAGCTTAATCCCAGCCTCTCTCCCACATGAAGTTACCTTGTAGGAAGAAGCTCCTTCCCTCCTCCCACTGTGGATGCAAAGGGCATCAGCCCATCTGGAGAAACACAGGACTAAAAAGGCAACACCAGCTCTTTTTGTAACTCAAACTGCAGAGACTTCGTGCAGACAGAAACCTCTGACTGTGGATGAAAGCAACCCCTTCCCTCACATCAAAGGGTTAAACACTTCATTTCTTTGCAACAGGCGCTTTTGTGCTTCCAGGCATTGTATGAGCTGCTGGGTGTGTTGGGAGTGTCTGCTGTCTGCCTGGACCATTGTTCTTTTCTTCAAGGCAGCACACCACTCTCTGCTGTAGGATATCTCATCTCTCCTCCTCAGAGTGGGTGGAAAACCCACCCCTGACAACACCTTGCAGTGTCTTGTGCTGCTCCTTGATTTTCCTTCTGATTCGGTATTTGCTGTGGCCTTTTAATCTCACCAGAATGGCTCTGCTTTGAAGCACGAAGCCACATGGTCCCTCGGTGGAGGTGTCACTGCATTTGGTGGAAATTGGTTTCATTTGGGAAGGAAGGGGGAGGCACAGCACCAGCTTTCTATTTCTGTTCATCACTCCAGATCCTTGCTCTCTGCTGTGCACGGCTGCTGCAAGAAATTCCATTTCTTCTCTGCTTACCCGTTTTGTCTGACATGCTCCTGAGCTTGGGCACTAAACTTGTGCCTGGTCCCCTAAATCTCATGAGAGTTTTGAAAGAAACAGGGCACAACCTTATCTGCTGCTTTCTGTCTATAACTGGAGTGCATGACACACTTCTCAAAATAAGCTGCAGTACTTATTGGCTGCTGTACTGTCACAGGGTGCAGAACAGGAAAAACAGTTCCTCAGCTTTCATCAGGAAAGCTTTTATTGCCAACCTGACTTGTCACTTTTCTAACTGAAAGCAGCAGGGCTTTTATTTCTTTGTTGGCTTCACCTTTTTGCAAAACAACTAGTAGAACAAATAAAACAAACATGGCATTTTGGCAGTGCAGGAAGTCAGAGGGATTATTGCATGTGAATTTGTAGGGAACAGGATTCAGCTCCTTTACTTGTCTAAATAACCCAGCTCTGACTTTCATCCCTAAACACATGGTTCTCCAAAGTTATCTGGAATGCAGTCTTGCAAAATCCTCAGCCTCTCCTCACTTCAAGTGGCCTGGCCTGTGCAGAGGGAGAGGAGAACCTGTCTGCTCACAGTGCCAAGAAAGCACTGGCAGATGTTTACAGGATGCTGGATGTCTTCAGCCACTGGTGTTAAATTCCTGAAGGTGTGAGGCTGTGAGGGGTCTGATAAATGGCTCAGATAGGGCACTGCAGCTGCCCTCATTGTGTGCCCAGTCAAGAAAAGGTTGTGATTTTCCAAAAATGAAACACTAAAGTGGAAAAAGATTAATGTGTCTGCATTTTTCAGACTGAGTATATTTCTTAAATACAACTCATCAACATAAATGCTGTCATGAGGGTTTTTTTTAAAAGCCCTTCACTAATGTAAATGTTAGGAGCAGCACTAAGCAGCTCAGTGAGCAGAAGGAGGTTTAGGTTAATAGAGCTCCTTTCAGAAAATATCATGACACTAGTGCTTAGCCAGCATTTTTTTTTTTGTCCCTCAGTTATTTCTGGCTTATAAATGCAAACTTTATTACTTCAGCCAGCAAAGTCATTTGTATGTGCAAACCCATGCACAGGAGATGGCATGAAAGGCCAGATGGTAACAGCATTATGAACTTCTTGGCACAACAAGGACTGCCTGGGACTGTGAGCTTTTACCTCAGGGTCAATATGAACTGCAGACCCAACCTAAGCCAGCTCTTAGTGACCAAGAACACCCTGTATCAATGATAAAACAATAGGAGATTTGCCTTACAACAACAGCAAAAAATAAATATAAGCATGGCCAGAAGAGAAATGGGCCATAGGAAGTCTCGGCCAAAAATTTGATCCTGAGTTTCTGCTTGGTGTGTATTTATGAATCCCAGTGTGCTGACCTGGAGGCTTCATTCTTCTCCTCCTGCTGGTTTAGCACGTGGAGAAGGGCAGCACTTCCAAGAATTGCTGTCCAGCTTGTTTGTATGGCAGGGTAAGCAAATGAGGGCAATTGGAGGCTCTCGGTGGCACGATAGGCAGTGGGACACACCCAGGGCACCCTTCCAGCTCCTGGGCTCTATCACCAGCAAACAGCCCCAGAGCTGCTTGGTGTGAGCACAGCCAGAGTGGGGCACATGAAATCAGTCAGAGAGGGACACATGAAATCAGCCAGAGAGGGACACATGAAATCAGCCAGAGTGGGGCACATGAAATCAGCCAGAGAGGGGCACGGGCTCGTTCCTGGGGACACAGCTCAGCCACCACCAGGCACCACTGGGAGACCTTCCAGGGACCAGAGCCAGCCCACACCTGCACAGCTCTGTCAGGCACTGTGGGCATTGCTGCCTGCTGACCCTGGCTCTGCAAAGCACCTCTTCCTACTCATCCCTCCTTTAATTCATCAAGCCTCCTCCCAAAATACTCCCATCACCCCGCTCTCAAGCCTCCATGCCAGCCGCAGTCTGGCAGTGTCCCACCTAAGATTGCTGACAACCAACCATTTGTCCTTGTGCTGGCTTTGTCCTTTAAATTCAAAATCACATCCACCCCTGGGTTGGCCTGTGTTTATGTGGCAGCCTGTCCCAGCACAATCTGTGTAGAGTTTCCTTGGGGTCTTTGTCTTCAGGCATGTGGGCACATTTCACCAGCCTGCATGTTCCTCAGTAAACAACTTTCTCACTGTTTCCCCAAAGGTCTCTCATGTCTCATCAGAAAGAGCTTTAATTCCTGACTGCTTTGTGTACTGTGATCTCTGTCCATCTCTGCAAGTTCAGGCTGTGTCACAGTGGCCACCTGAGGTATATTAGGTAACACTCAGAGGTGTTCGTGCCCTCCACTGCATCCCCACTGCCCTGGGAGAACCCCAGCATTGCTTCTGCAGCACCAACCTGGCTGCACACAGCTACTAAAGCCCAGGGCACTGAGAAAAGTAAATCCTCCTGCTCCTCCACAGGAGGCTGGAAAACTGCCCACTTTCTCTGGAGATGCTGAATGTAAGGGGGTGGGTGTGAGAGGTGCAGATGCTTTAACAGGAATGTTTTTTCAAGAACCAGCCCTGCTGTCTGGAGACGGCGCCAGTGTTGTGCTTGCTGTTTCTGACTCAAAGAAGAGGGATAAAAATAGGCTTATACAGGGCTTACCACAAGGGTGTCCTGCTGTCCCACTGGTACCTGCCCACAGCACTACTTAATGTTCATTTACCTTTGTTGATATTGCATTCCCTAATTTCTTACCCCACCAGTGTCCGCCCACTCTAGCCCATATTCAATGCAATTCTGACCTTCACAGAGTGCACGTATCTGGTACACTCCTGATGAGGTGAATCCAAATTTAGAAGCATTTCCATGTGAAGCAAATGACTTTTCATTTGATGAGAAGCACCTGGCTGAATAGCTGAGTGATGGTTTCCTTCTAGACCTTTCTCAGAAGCACAAAGCAGCTGCTGTCCTTGTGCTGAGTAGTCTCAAACAATATAAAAATCTGGCAGTTATTGATCTCCTGTAGTTAACTCCACAAATTTGCCAGTAAGCAGTAGAATTTTTTAACATCCCTGAATAAAAGCTAAGAAGGGAGGCAGCGATTTTCCATCTCTCTGCCAACTCTGATCTGCCTCAGGGACTTGGCAGGACAAGTGACAGCCAGGTCTGACAGGCCTGTCTGCAAACAACACGAGATGGTAGAAGGTCATTTAACACATTAACTCCACCTGTGAGGAGGGAGGGCTTCACTCACACTCCTGCTGCGGGCACCAAGTGCTTGTGGCTCCGGGCTCAGGAGGGAAATCCACATTCCCTGCATAGCCAGAGCTTCTGAGAGCTCTGGTGTGAGATATACGGAGCAGTCTGGAAGTGGACAGGCATGGCATGGCAGATAACCACTGGCTTGCTTGTTTCCAGGAGTGTCTGCTGCAATGTCGTGGCCCTTCTGCCCTGGGTTTCATTCTCTGAGTGATGTGTCTTCTCACTGTGCAAGCTGTGGCTCCTTCTGAAGTTACACAGCCAGCTGAGTATTTGTACTTTTGAGTGCCAGGTAAGGGAAACTGGATGAATGGAGAGAGAGCAGAGCATTGTTTCTGCAATTGGGATGGATATGAAGAAGAGGAGATCTGGCAAATGTCAGGGGAGAATAAGGATGAGCAACCAGGTAAAGCTGGAAAGGAAAAACAGACTCTTCCTGGATTTTTCTCCATGGCCGAAATCTGAAAGTATTCCCTTTTTTTAATGTATTTTTGAGGAAGAAACTAAAGGAATTTGGTGCCTGTCCTCTGTTTTACATGCATTTAATTATTGTTTGCACATTCAGTTGCTAACAAACCAGCAGGCTCAGCCTGGAGGCCCTGCCTGCCTTCCTGAGGCTACAGCAGCAAGCAGCCCCCTGTTCCTCTTTCCACTTCTGCATTCAAGGGTCTCAAAGCATTTTTGTAGACAGGGCACAGCTGTATCTTTTCTTTTCTGAGGAGGAAAACACAATCAAAGGAGAGGAAGTAATAGGTGCAAGCTGACATGGTGTGGCTCCATCACCCTTCAGCCCAAAGAGGATGGGGGATGTTCCAGGGACTTCCAGTGACCTGGGACTTCCAGGCCCCAGCCTGCTGAGATGTGCAATCCACTGCAGATGGCCTTTTCTGTCATTCTCTGCAATGCAAAAGGGACTCAGAAACACCAGCTGTGTATAAAATACAAGTTTTCCCCCATGCCCTGAGCTGCACCAATAAATGAGTGTTTTCCTGAATCCTGCTGCTGGCATTTTCTGCACTGTGCTTCCCATGAGGCAGTCCACACTTATATCCTTGAGGTTAAGTTCACTTTTTATCCACTGAGTTTTCCACCCTAAGAGCTTTCTATCTCTGAAGCCCCTAAGGAAAAAGTTTGCAGCAATTCCTTAGTACTGCAAGCAACAAATTTAATGTCTCCTCTGGTTTTGAGACAATGCCATGTGACTCTTCAAGAGTCCTGCATTAAGCAGCCAAATCAGTGGCAGACATGAGAGATGCTTGTCAGCAGTGTTTAATCAAGGTATTTAGGCCCATTAGACTCACAGCCAAGCAAGCCAGCACCCCACAGCAACCCTGGCCCCTCGTCCACCTGGCTCTGTCCCCCTCCGGAATTTCCATCTCCAGATTTCCACAGTCCTTTTGACCAGGAAGGGGAGTTAAATGTGCCCCAGCAGCCCCAGATGGAGGGGCTGAGTGCCAGGCACTGGGTGAACTCACCCCTGCCTCGGTGGTGTGGTGGCCATAGGCTCCATGGAGCCCTTGGGATGCCTGAAAAAGGAGCACAAACTGTCCCTGCCCCAGCCCATGTACACTTTGTACAGGTTATCAGCTCTTCCACAGATTTTTCAGAATTGAGGATTAGCATGGAGCTTGATGAAATAGTTTATAAACGTGTTCTGAGGGTGCATTAACACTCCTGCAGCCAGGGACTGCCTCTGCCACCAGCAGCTCCTGAAGGCATCTCCCTCATTTCTGTTTCACCTCCATGGAAGGCAGGGCTGTGACTTTCGGAGATGCCTTGCAGCTGTTTGTGTGAGCTCATGGAAAGAAGTGAAGTCAGTCACAGAGTCAGAGCTTGCAGGGCTGTACTGGCTTTGGCCTGCATGAAGGACACGGTGTTTCAGCTGGCAGCTTTGTCTCCAGTGTTGCATCTATGAGGAGCAAACAAGCCCTCAGCCAGTCTGTGTCCATGTGAACAGAAATGTCAGGGCACATGGGCTCATCCTCTCCTTCCTTTCCCTACTAAAACCTCAAGATTTTTGAAGAACAAGGTGTCAGCTGGTGGCTCTGCTAGTCACACTCTTCCCAGAGGCTGTAGGAAACATTAACAAATCCTTTGGTGACCTTGGTGAGGGAGGATGGTGACCAGTGGTACCATGACACATTACTGGAGGTTGATGTGTCCCAATACCTCCTGAAGATTTTTGGTGGCTGAAGAAGCTGGGCTACTCAATACCCATTTAATTAAACCCCGGACATGACACACAGCCCATTTATTTTCCTTATTGGTAACTCTAAGTGAGGCAGCACATCACGAGTTTGAGTCCCAGCAGATACCTGTCCACATCACAAGTTAAAAATAATTCTTTGCTACTGGGGTTAGAGGCAGAGACTTTGGTTTGGGCTACTCAGGAGTCACATCACAGTGCTGCAACACTCCCTCTGGTTTTCACAGTCTGTGAATCATATCTGGCATATGAGAGTAATTTAAATAGTGTCATGAGGGCAGGCAGTGGATACTGTTAGCCCAGAACTACTGTGATTTTGGAGGACTCCAGTGGCAGAGCTGGAGAGAGGTCCAGTTTCCCTGTTTTGGGCATGTGCCCAGCCATGTGTGGGGTGCTGTGGGGTGCCTGCTCACTCCTTGCACCACCAGGCTGAAATGTGTGAGGTCAACCATCATCCATCAGGAACACTGAGTGTCTTTCCAGGCATGGCCCTGTGCCCCTCCACAGGCCATCTCTGAGGTTTCCAGACCTTTGCAGTGCACAGCAGTTAACTCTGGGTAGCTGTAAAATCAAGCATCTATAAAGTGAAAATTGAGCAGGAAAGGGTGTTAGGTCAGGAATTTTTCAATCAAAACCGATCAAAACATTCAGCAGAGATCCACTGTGCAAAGGTAATTGTGTTCATAGGGCCATATGTTCACAGGCTGCAATGACAAACGAGAAATAACTTAGATAATAACTCTAAAATTGAAATAAAGAGGAACTTGGAGTGTTTTCTGTAAGAGAATGGAGGGAAGGCATCTCTTGGCAATTCATATTTTGTCCATCTTAGAGGGACTTTAGAGAAGCAATTGAAACTGAAAGCCATCTGAGCAGAAGAAAGATACACACAGGCCCAGCAAGAGCTGCATTTTGGCCCACCTGAATGAGCTGACAGATGCAGCTAATAAAAAAGCTTTGCTTTTGGATGCTGAAAAGGGGATAATTTCTGATGTAGGGACTCCAGGAAGGTTTCATGGGAAAGCTGGTGGGATGAGTAAGAAATGTGCCTACGTTTAATGCAGAATTTCAAAAGGAAAGGGTGTGCTATGTGGTCCCCAAACTTTGTTTTGTCAGCTGGATTTGAAACCCTGTGTTTGTTTAATGGTAATGACCTCTGCGAGTTTGCTGTCATGTGGGACGACACACAGGCACGTTGGTCAGCCTCAGCCAGAGGAGCTTCCCAAAGGTGATGCTGCAGGACTTGGCCTGACATGACTGCTGGGTGAATCAGCGACTCCCTGGCTGCAGCCTTCCCGTGGAGAGAGGCAGTGCTAAATTCATGGGCTGCTGCTCAGAGAGAGAGGCTGTCTCCTTGTCCACATCATAGAAACAGGGAGTGATCGAAGTTGCAGGGGTCACCTACCCCAATCTCCTGCCCCAAACAGGCCTGAGTCTGAACTCAGATCAAGGTGCTCAAGGCATTTTCCAGTTGAGTTTTCTCCAGGGAGGAAGAGTCCACCTGTTTCCAGTCCTCTGCTGTAGTGTCCTGCTATTGTCATAGTGAAATACTGTTTTGTTATATATCAGCTTGGATTGATATCTTCATCTGTTATAAAGAATGCTGCCTCTTCTGTTTTTCTGAAGAGAGTGTGAGATTTTAGAGGGATTTGTGTTTTACCCCCCAAGGTTTAAAATAAAGATTGTCTGTGATGCTGGTTTCCTGCTAACAGGAGCATAATGAATGCTTATTCTGAAATCTTATCAGATGCCCTAGGAGAGGGGTGAGGAACACTGCTTTAAAGACTAAATATAGTTTTTTTAAAAACAATGATGAGCTTCTTTCTTGCTTCCTTCTGGGAAAGATAAAACCATGGCTTGCTGTGTATAAATTTTGCCTGCAGTTTCTCCAGGGAACCAGAGATATGTGGGAACACAAAGTAATAATTCAGTCATTCTTATTTTGTATTCTGGCAGCAGCCTCTGCAGCTGTTCTGGTACAAAGTTGAACCTCAGGCTGCATTATGACTTGGCAGGTGCTGGCCCATGCAGGTGGCAAAGCAGAGTCCCTCTACATTAAAACTGGGTATCAAACAGATCGAGATAATTTTTTATAGAAGTCAATTGGAATTGTGCCTGTCTTTGGAAGTGGACCTGGACATCCCCTCCCTAGAAAGGAAGTTCATGCCTGCTGTCCTCAGTGGGAAGAGAAAATGCTCACCTTCCCTCTGTCAAAACCTGCACATGAGTGCAAGGAAGGTGGGAGCATGGCCCTGTTTCCACCAGGCATTCAAGGACAGGATCATGTCTCACTTCTTAGGGAGTGCTGAGGGAAGAAAGAGGCAGTTCTTGCTGACTTGGCAGAGGTCAGGCAAGAATCTCATGTTTTCCCTCCAGTGTCAATAGAAAGGAATCAGATCCAGGCTGCAGCTCAGCTGATGTGACCTGGCTCACCCAGCATATGCTTCCAGAAGAAGTCGTCCTCAACTGCAAATCTAGGAGAATTTTAGAAGGCAGAATAGAGCATTAACTGAGGGTGTCTCTATTTAATCCACAAATGTGGATTTTGAGGTATCTTTTGAAATCCATAGACCTCTCGTTCTCTGAAGCCTGGAGCTGTCTCCTTTCTGTCTGGAGGTGACCTGGAGCTGTGAATGATCTCCCAGGCCCATCCTCCCTGCATAGTGGAGTGTCCCCCACTTCAGTTCAATCCGAGCCCCACTGAGCCCCACTGAGCCCCACTGAGTGCCACAGTGTGTGCCCCAAATGCACCCACTGAAGTGAAGATCCACAGTGGACCAATCTGCTTTATCAGACTGGCAATAGTGGTTGGGAACGCAACCTTCCAGAGCAAAGCAAATTAAGCAGAATACTTTTCTTGCTACTTAGGAAAACAGTGATGAGCCCAGGGACGGCGCTGTTGCGTTTTGGAGGCAGCTGGGTGAGGAAAAAGCAGGGCTCAGCCATCAGGTGGCACTCTGAGCATGCTGTTCAGTAGCGATGCCGCTCACAGTGTTCCTGGGATGGAGGAAATTCCTTCAATTCAAGAATATGACATAAACTTCATGAGCTGTGATTCATTTCAGGTTAACTCCCTTTCTTTATTCCTGCAAAATTAATCATCCAGCTACTGCATTGTTTTAATACATGGGACTCCTAAGAAGAAAAGTACAGAAACTACATATTTTCCTAATGTTTCTTTATCTAAATATTTATTATATGGCTTAATATTTTTGCCAAACTAGAATAATTCCACTATTTGTTCTCCTGTAGTAAGCTAGCATATCTTGGCATCTGTTCGGAATTTGTGTCTGTCTTTGTCTTAATCTCCTATCATCAAGCTGACCTCAAAATAGGAACCTGAATTAATGATCTCCAGGTTTTTTTGCATAAATCCCTTCTTAACCTTTCCAGCCATTTAGCGGTATTTGCAGTCTCTGCTGTTGTTCTGCATGAGATTTCACTTGGGAAGAATTCCACTTGAGAGCTTTTTATTACAGAATTATGCATCTAGAAATAAACATTATATTTCGAATGTCTTCCTGCTTTATTCCTTGATAATTTTTTAGCAGCAGAGCATTTTCAGCTTTGATATACCAGCAGTAGTTTATTATTAGTGTGTCGGTTCTACATTAGTGCTTCTGCAGGAAAAATTGTAGTGACAGCAATTGAAGGGTGAAATGAAAGGACTCGTGGTTAGCACTGCAGAACAGCACTGCAGACTATAAAATCGCTGTTCTGCTGCTTGAAGCCAGGATTTTGTAACAGGCATCAATGGGAGAGAGATCAGGCTCTGTAGCAGATGGCAAATACTACTCACACACAGAAGGCAGCAGGGCTGAAAGCTTTTTGCACCGTCTTCTCCCCTTCTGCCCAGCATATTTGTAAAACGCATTTTTTAACTTTTCTGACCTACTCACCACAGAAAACAATTTAATTCCTTACTCCTGCGTCATCTGACCCCGATATTTGGTGTATTCCCTGCCATTCATGGCTCCCATCCCCGGAGCAGTGAACAAAGCCGCGCTTGTTACAGGGAGAAGCATGAGCTCATCCATTGTAATCACCCGGCCGCTTTAGCTGCTGCTCCAAAGGAGGTTTTGTGGCAATTTCTGAATGCTTTCAGACAAGCCAGCACTGGATAAACTTTGGTTGAATCTTCAGGGAGCAAAACTGAGTGGATTAAGTGCTCGTAGCTGCCATAAGAATGGGTTTTCTGAATGCAGGGAAGCCCCGGTTATTCAGATAATGCAGTGGGGTTTCACACACACAGCCCCTCTTGGAGGCTCAGGAAAGCAAGGTCCCAGTGCAGCTCCAGGCACCCCCACAGCCAGTAACCCAGATAATCCTTTGATCCTCTGACACTCAGGGCTTCAGGGAAACAAAGGTGAGAAAATGAGAAATGCAAATAAGTAATTTTGAAAGTGTGAAGAAAAGGACTTGTTGAAGCTTAAGCTTGCCAAAAATAGCAGTGAAACAACTCCATTTTATGCAGATGAGGTATAATCACATGTAAATTGCATTTTTTTTTCAATTGGATTCACTGTAGCTTTCAATTTAGAGACCTGCTCGAGGTCCCTGAAGGTCTATAATCTCTTCTCTGGCTTTGGCTCCAAGAAAGAAGACTTTGCTAAAATTATTCATGTGCTGCCTGGCTCCTGAAAAATAGATCAGCCCATATCTTTTGTGCATAAGCTACCTGAAAGGGCTTGAAAGATAAACAGAGGGCACTGTCCTGTCGCTCACTACAAAGAACAGAGATAACAAGCCTGTAGGAGTTTTCCCACTGCACACCTGGGTACAGTGAAGCAGCTGTAGCTCTGCCTCCATACCATCCTTTCATTACCTCATAGGTTAAAGAATAGACCAAGTTCTGAATTTTTAATAATACATAATCTAATTAAGTTATATAATCAAGTTAAGAGAGAAGTTCGATGCTGAAGTTCAAGAAATCTTCACAGGTTGTGGGACCTTGAGGAATTGCTTTGCTCCTCTAGACATAATTTCCCCCAACCATTACAAATTAATGTTTTGTTACATTCTTGGCATCACCGTGTGCTTGTGACGGAGGAAGAGCTGCTGTAGCTTGTTTGGGATTTCCTACATCTGACTTGTCCCAGTTAACAGAGAGAAGTAAAAGGCATGCACACCATTTCCCCCCTTCTTTGTAATTAGTTGTTAAACTTCCCTATAACCGAGGTGACCCTACAAATAAATGTCACAGATGCCAAAGCCTTCGCCCTTTTCTGATCTCCGTTTCATTACATGAGCATGACTTTGAATCTAAAAATTAGGAGCTCAGACTCTCCTCTTAATGTTGTGAGGGCAGTAATCCCTTTACATAACATGGGGAAATGGCATCATTCTGCCAGACGGCTGCAAACCCAGTGGGGAGCAAAGCATTCAGACCCTTATCTATTGTTTTCCGATCCTGACTCATCCCAAGCAATTTTTTCTATGGTTTCTTCTGATTTTCAAATGTAATGTAATTCTGGCTTAATTTTTTTCTCCTGGCCACACATCTGTCTTGTATAATAAGTGCAAGTTTTTATTCAGCTAATGCACTAATTATCGGTGCCCTGACAAAGATCCACACTGGAATTGCAGATGAAATGGAAAATAGAGCTACAGCAAAAAGTACAGCAGCTTAAACCTAACTCATGACCTTTTAAGACTTGTGGGTTAGCTCCGTGCTACACATTGTGATAACGTGGAATCTCCTGGCTTTAGCAAAGAGATACTCAGCTCTCTTTGCTCCAAAGAATTTACTGCCAAAGAAAAGGGAAAATCTTCCTTACCATATGCCAGGCTGGTGAGCCGTTTATATTTTCCCCAACAAGATGGACTCATATATACTTGTCTATAATTTCTTTATGTTAAATTATATATTATATAACATGCAGTCAAGAGCAGCGAAATAATGAAATCTTGTAATACCCAGGAAAGTAAATAACTGCTTGTAATATTGCCAGCTTACAGGTGGTAGGGAGGGGCAGAAGCACGGAGGGATTTATGAGACTCGCCAGACGTCATGAAATGCAGGTCTGCCAGAGCCAGAGATATCCTCTCTCACAGTCTCATGTTTTAATCCCCAGTCTTTCTTTCTTTCCATTAAGATAAAATACGTTTCCCTAATCCACAATATTTAAGGGCTTTTTAGGTAAGCTCTGAATCACTGGAATTCTCTGAAGCCTCCTCTGAAACAAAGCAGAGTGTTCAACTAGCATCCATGAATATTTTAGCTGATGCCATTACTTTTTTAGCATGATAAATATTACAGGGGAGAGCGGAGAGGCAGAGAAACTTTGCATTGGGAATAACACTGAATGGAGATAGAGAATTCAGGGCAGCCAGCTTGTTGATCCTGCCTGATTACTAAAGCATCTCTCGATGTGCCAGGGCGGATCACCCTCGGCTGCATTTTTAAGTCGCTCCCAGCGCCTGTGCCGTGCAGAGAGATTTGTTCCCTGTGCATCGCCGCGGGTCCCCGCAGTGTCCCTGTCCCCTCCTCGTGTCACCAGCCACCGCTAGGTGCTCTTCCACCACCTTCCTCACCGCCCTGCTTCCCAAGGGAGGGTGTGAACGGCCAGCAAAATTTTCCACAGAGATGCTATTCATGAAAATATTTTTGCACGCGCCGCTTTGCAGCCTGCGAGCTGCAGTTTTGAGTTTCCTGGGAAGAAAGCCTATTAAGCTGCCTTTCTGCGGGATTGCCATAGCAACCCTCGCACAATGCCAATGGCCCAGATTCCCTCCAGCCCCTTCTTTCTCAACTGACAGCAGTGATTTTAATGCTCCTTGAACCAAATCTTTGCATGCGGAGACCGCTTTGGGAAAAAAAAAAAAAGCTTTTAATCAGGGCTAGTTGTTCTCTTTTCTCTTTCCTTTCTTCCTGGGAAGCGAGTGGGAAGACCTTTAGCACGGCGTCCCTCTTGGCCCCTAAATTCACAGCTGGATGGTGACCACAAAGCAGTCCCATGTTCAGTATTATTCAGAATTATGGGACACAGTGGAGATGATGCTTGCACGGGGGTTGCTTTTTACAGATATTTACATCTTCGGGCAGGGATGCTGAAAGCACAGCAGGGAAATAGAAACGAAGCAGTCACAGGAACAAGGCAAATTCCTGGCTGAGTGTGAGAGCAGGACTGGGACTCGGAGCAGCAGCTCTCTGGAAAACAGGGCAGGCTGCTCTGCTCATTTTCAGCCTCCCAAAGAGGCCAATATATGATTTCTGCCAGGTCTGGAAGCTGTAGTAGGGTCCCCCAGTGACATTTTCTAGGGCATAGTGCCACAGCCAGGGCTGCCTTGTGGTGAAAGCTGGTGGCATGGGAGGTGGGAAAGCAGAGCCAGCACCTGAGGATGCAGCTTGGAGCCAGCTCCCCGCAGGGGTGAGGCCACTCACCATCTGACCACGGGCAGCCACACCCCGGGTGCCAGGGCTGCCAGCGAGCCAACAGATGGGCAGGCACTCAGACACAGCTCAGGCAGGAAAAGAAACAAATGCCACCTGTTCTGACTAATGTAACCCAAGCTTTATGGGCAGCAAACCCTGGCCAGAGCTGGTGCTGATGCCCAGCCCTGAGGCACTCCCTTTCTCTGGCCACTATCCCTGACTATCCCCTTTGCTCCTGCCTGCCCTCAGTGGGGCCCGTGGCTCAGTGCCCATGGCAATGTCACAGAGAGGGTGGCAAGGTGTGGGTAGCTGGGGAAGGTCCCTGGAGGTGAAACACCAGGTCAAATGCCTGGGGCATTGAGCTGCAGCATCCCAGGGTGCTGCACCCACGGCTGCAGAGGGTGCAAACCCCACCACCTGCACTTTCTGCAAGGGGAAATAAAGCATGTAATGTCATTCCTAGTAACAAACAGATTCCAACCCCTTCCTCTCTGCTGCTCATCGTTCCATTGGCAGCATTCCCCAGCTGTATCCCTGTTTGCTGTGAGCATCTGGCCCTCAGCAAACACAGTTTACTGCACATTTATGTGCAGTGCTTAGTGCTTCTGGCTTAAAAGTCTGTGCAAACAGAAACACAGGGAGCTCCTCGGCCACTGAATCCAGCCCTGGGCTATCCCAGGTAACCATGTCATGTAGGCTAACTAATCCTCCCAGCAGTGCCCAGATGGAGGGATGAGCTGCCTGAGTCTGTCTGGGGAAGGGAACCAAAGTGCGTAGTGAGCAGCAGAGATCTGCAGGGATTCATCCCCTCCCCAGCTGAGCCTGCCCTGGTCAGTAAATGTGAGTGGTTACCACTCAGACTGGGTTCATGTCATACAAGCAAATGGAGCATGGACACAAAAGTGATGACGAATGGAAAGATGCTTTAGGGGAGAAACAGAGGCCAAGTTCTTGTCTGCATGAAACCAAAGAAGCTTTGCCCCAGACTGAGGAAGCTGAGCCCTCCCTGCATGCCGTCTCTCCCTGTGGCTGCTGGATTGACCTGCTTCAACCCTGCTGTGCTGTTAGTGCTGCTGTCCTGCTGCCTGCTCTCCCCTGATGCCTGGTGAGGATGCCAGGCTGCCCCGAAGCTGATCTATCTCTGCAGCCACATCCTCACATAAATCCTACCTTAGCAATGGAAACCTCCCTTTTTGGGACCTGGGAGAAATGATCTCCCTAAAACAGGAGCCTGCAGAGAAGCTGGAGGTGATGCAGCAAATTCCCCTCAGCTATAAATGTATTTATATCCCATCCCATCTGCTTGTGGCGAAAAACCCCTTACCAGTGCTGTGGATGGGAAGGAAACCATGTTTGCATTTATCTGCACTTTTTCCAGCTGGTGGTTTGATGGTTTGTGGGATCTGTCGTTCCCAGCAATCCTCTGTGAGCTGCTTCAGTGCTGGTGGGACGGAGAAGGAACAAAATGCTCCCTTGCTGGTTTCCCCCCCAGGAATCCTCCCCATTTCCCCTCTGCCTGGGCTACACTGAGGGCAGCAGTGGAGGTGGGAGAAGGATGGGATGGATTTGACACTTAGGGGAAATTTTCATAGTCTTACATAGACTTAGGGGCTTACAAGCTTTTTATTAAATTTCCCTCATATATCTGCCACTAATTCTGCTGGCGTGAACTATAAGTGCTATCTTAATATTTATTAGTTAAAAAAAAAAAGAAAAAATAAAGGAAAGGAAAAATAAATTCCTATAGGGTTTTACCTAGTATAAATATAACCTTCCTCCCATTCAGAAAGATAACAGCCTGTACAAAATGAATTTTTAAGGGATGATTTGCCACTGTGGGAGCCAGGCTGGGTCCCAGTTTGACCACTCACATTATCTCTGTGCCCATATGGGGCTGGAGTTGCTGTGTACAGAGAGAGCTCCTGGCTTAGCTGGCTGGAGAGGCTGCTTCACTGCTCTCACTCAGCTCTCAAAGACAGAACAGCACAAATATTTGTGTGTGAAGGAGAAAATAAATAGTGTATTTTGCTGGAGGACTGGTTACATTTGTTTTATCATGCTATGCCTGCAAATTTGTTTATCATGTTATGCCTGTAAACACCGCAAAGATTAGGAGTCAGTGCTTTAAAGCCTGTGTTGAGGCTTGAGGGAAGTCTCTTTTTAGTGAGGAATTTGAATGGTTTGGGTGTGTGAGGCTGCCCGTGGCTTTGCCCAGAACATGCCACAGCCAAGGGCAGTGAGGGAGATGCACGGCCTCCTGAACATCTCTCCATCCAGGGACACACAAATGCCATCTCACCAGGAAACACAAGTTTCTGCCATTGCTCCTCACATGGCTCATGGCACAGACCAGGCTGAGTTCATGGTCCCACACTGAAATCTAGGCTTTTAAGCAGAAATTCAGAAATTCTGAAGAATTCTTTTAGGTCAGAAATTCAAGAAGATGGAGAAAGTCCACACGAAACCAGCAGGAGACACACAAAGCACTGTAATTTCCCCCCTGCAACAGATTATAAACCTTGAGGTTTATAACCCAAGCTGCAGAAAACAACAGTTGAAATCCCATTTTTCCAGGCTGCCTGTCCCATTGATGACGTGGAGTCTTTGGCACATGCCCTGCTCCTTCACCTGCTGCTGGTCCCCTTTCTACTCCCCACAAGGCTGCATCCCTCAGCTGCTGCTGGGGCTTAGTAATGATGGAAAACTGCCAGAAAGACAAGGAGTCAGCTCCATGGATATGTGAAAAAACTAACTACTGCACGTGTCTAACCATTTGCACATGGGAGAGGAGGCAACAGCCCTTCCTTGGGTGACCCTTCCACAGGGTGTGGTGTTCCATAGCTTGGAGCAGGCGTGCCTGAGGGAAGAGGGAATCTCCTTCCCAAACCTCTGCTGAGCTGTTTGCCTGACATCCTGCTGGAAAAGGTGCTGAGCTCATCCTCTGCTGGGAATACTCCTGGCAAATTGCTGGCTCATGCCATGTCTCCTCTGCCAGGCCCTTGCCTCTCACTGGGCTTATTGGAGCAAAGTCCCCCAGAGCCACTGAACATCTCCTTTTTGAATGTCCAGCCATCCCATCTGGAGCTCCAAGAACAAAGACGTCAGTCAGCTGTTGGACTGGCACTACAACCTGCAGGGTGATAGGCCCTCACAAATAGTGTTGGTCTAAGCTTGAGGGCCTATCTGTGTTTCTTTTTATTGTGGGATAAAGCTGAAGAAGCTGAGAGCCTGAGTCAGACGGGCGTGTAATGCTACAAACAGTTTTTATGAGATTGAGGCTTTTGGCAAGAAACTCCCTTCAACTGCTTGCTTGACCCAACTGAACTGTACCTGGCGTGGGGGCTGCCAGAAAATCCTGGTCCTCCATGTTAAAGTCAATGCCCGAGATACAGCTACCCACCTCTCATCTCCCTGATTTATGACACACATAAACCATAAGATTATTAATTTTGTCTGATTTACTTACGTATTTAAAAGGTACCATATATTCAAAATCTGATTCTCATGTGAGCCCTGGCTTTACTTATAGGCTGAGAGTCTCACCCTTCTGCCTCACCTGGGAATTTTGTTACTGCCAAGTCTGTCCCTATGTATTTTATCTTTCCCTTTAAAGCTGGCAAAGCCTAACTCCACTGTTTGTTTTGGGTTTTTTTTGGTTTTTTTGTCATGACTACTGAAAAACAGGCAGGAGGTCTGTTTATGACTTCTTGTTGGCCTTTAATGAAATACTTCACATTTTATGCCCCATTTTTTTCTACTAACACTGACTAGTGAAGCTTGCTTTAGTACTCCCAGCTGTACTGCATGGTTAATCTGTGAATGCTTCCAGAAGAGCAATGGAAGATGAGAGATAAATATATTTATTCCCTTACTGGGACCTGCAGCATTTTGCCTGATTTCTCTGGTGGGAACATCCCCTTTGTGTACAGCCCTCATGTCTTGTCTGCATCCAGGACAGCACCCGACCCAAGCGTACACTGTAATTTGTGTCCCGTTGGAGCATGTTCCCAGAAAAAGCCCTACATGAGTCATCTCACTCTTCCAGCTCCCTGCCTGCTGCCAAGGCGTCCAGCTGCATGAGGGGGAAGCACAAACTGTCACATGGGGATCTTTCTGCCGGTGCTGTCCTGTCAGCCCTGTGCTGGCAGAGCCTCCTCAGGCAGCGCTCGCCAGGCTGTGCTGCCTGATTTGCAGCAAGCCTTGCTTTGCCGTAGGAGATGTGTGGTAACAAATTCCCTCTGGGTCACCTTCATCTGCAGCAGAAAACCTGACAGATGGGGCCTGAGGGAAGCATTTCCATAATGAAGCAGAGAGGCAGAGTACCTCTAAGGATGGCAGGAGTTCTCTTGTATTAATAACATTCTTAAATAACAAGCAGTTCTGATATTTTTTTCTTACTAGCTGCTCTCCTCAGAAGTCCCTTCATTCAGTTTTATTGCGTCCCCTTTGATGCACTTGAGTTTTCTCACAGGCTCATTCAGAAATTTTTATGGTATTTCAGCTGCTTTGTGGGCTCATTCATTGTTTGCTGCAGCTCCAGCATAGCTGTTGGTGGTGCAGGTGTGCTGGCATCACACACACCAGTGGCTCCTCCTGCAGATGTTGAATTCAGCCTCAGTTACTCTCAGACTGCTGTTTCCCCATGAGAGGAACTGAAACAAACACGATATTTGAGATGCAGGGTAAGGAGCTGGAAGAAGGCAAGAGTGGGAGGAAACAAGCAAGTGGTTTACATGGAAATATCTTTCAAATGGCCCGTTTTCTGTCGTTTAAAGTACAAAGACTAATGCTCAACAGGAAATGTCTTCATTCCAGCAATATTTCTTGACCACCCACTGTCAAGTCTTCAACGTGTCATGTCCTACCACACATGTGTATGCTTTACATGGAATGGAAATGTCCTACTACTTAGTTTTCCAGTGATAAACCACATCCTTGGGGCAAAACACTTGCTTCTGGTGCTTTTAAAAGTGAGGGGGATAATGCCCAGCTCTGTAAATCACTTTCTTGCCTATGGCTGGAGTTGGCCTGTGTCAGCCTCCACCCCAAAGTAAACCAGTCCGCTGGAGGAGGCCGATGCCATCTCATTAATTTGTCTTGTTCTATGTTTTTGTGCATTTTTCTGCTTCAGATTCTTTGGAGGGACACGAAACTTTCACAGAACACAAGAATGAGTGTGCAGACTGGTTTGTTCATTGTGCTGTTTGCTGCAGAGGGCTAGAAGTGATAAGACTGACTTGAAAATCACAATAGTCCTGAAATCACAAAAGTCCTGAAATAATATGTATTTTTTCATGTGCTTTCCTCCTCTACTTGGAGCCTTCAACTACAGCCAGTGCCACATATCCATTTTTCAGCAAAAGGGGTGCAATTAAAAAGGAAAAAAGAGGGATAATTTTCAAGAGGTGAAACATGTAGGAAAACAGCAACTACCATGAGCATTGACAAACCCAAAGAAGGCGGTCATGCTGCTTTAAAAAACAGCTTTGGAATTTAATTTAATTTTAAACTGTATTTCACTTCTTGTCTTCTGCTTTTACCTAATTTTTAGTCCAAGCCAACTCTGCTGCTGCTAAGACTTCCAGGAGAGCCCTTCATGTCTCTTAGGGCCATTACAGTTGGCACAGCGGGACTCCGGCTGGAAACTAATCTGAAGTGAAGGTTGGGGCCGGAGGACACCCCGGTGCGTTTTGCTGTGCCCCTGGCTGCTGGGTCACGGAGGATTCGGCGGAGCTGGCTCGGAGGATAAGGTTGCGATTGTGCTGGGGTGGTGGGTGGCGAGGGACAGCCCGTTCCTGCGGGCAGGGGGAGGGATGGGGGCAGAGGGGGCTGGGGAAGGACAGCTTCGTTTGCCACTGCTCCCAGGGCTCTTAATTGCGGCGGCACACATGGTGATAAGCTGCTGAATTGCCTTTCACCGGCCGGGAAACCCAGCATGTGAAAAAATTCGGTCTGTCATTGTCTGCTCGCTGCCTGACCCGCCCGTCTGCACACAGGACGGGAAAATAAAGGCAAATATTATTGCCACTCCAAGAGCCACCGGCCAAGGGAGGTGGAAGGATCAGAGTGGTGGAAATCAGCTCCCGCTGGCCACGTTGCGTGCTTCATTTGCCATTCTTTGTGGCCACAGCCTCCGTGGCAAAGCTGTTTCCCCAGATGCAGGGGAACAGCTGGGCCAAGTGAAGGGTGGCACATCGCGAGTGGGGACAACTTCCCTTGGATTTTGGAATTCACCGACTATTTGCAGGGAAGCCGTAGCTTACTTGTTTATTTATCTAGCTCATCCTGTGACTTCCAAGGAACGGTTTCCTTGTCCTTATGCTAATTCAAGCCCTGGTGAATAAAGAGTCTTTCTTCCCCTCATCCCGTCCTGCGAGAGGTCATCTTTATTCAAGAGCCATGAATGATGTGCGCAGGGTACTAATCGCTCACAAAGCGCCCCGTCCCGAGCCAGCCAAGCGTACAGCTGTCCTTTTGTTCGCGGGGATGGAGAGGGAACCTAAAAAGTGCTCCTGCCCCAGGGACAATAGCAGCGGCTCGAGAGACGCCTGAGATTTGGCAGGGCCCCTCTTTCCTGGCGCTAAAGGGCCTTTATTAAACATAAATCATGTCAGCTGCTACCGCAGCCCTTTCTCAGCTTATAAAAGATTCCCCTTTACTGCTTAAATTACACGATGGAAAGGAATTGCTCTGAAATACCCCAAAGACGAAAGCAATGGAGCAGGTTGGGGACAAATGACACTTCTGACTGTTTAATAGTAATGCTCATCTGTCGCTGTTACAACGATGCTTTGCAGCTGGGTTAGTTTTTAAAGCTGGCTGATGATTTAATGTGCTTTATTGATTTTGCGTTGTCTTGAAATGTCATGAGGTCACAAGGACAAATTTTATACCTGTGGGTTATGAAGAATAACGTGGAGCCCTACAAGCCCTGGGATAAATACACTGCCATATGTTATCCCAGGAAAAGTATGATGCCTTAGGCATAATAACTAAGTGTAGAGCATCTCTGCACAGTGTTGTACCTCTGTCAGGGGAATAATTATTTGACTTTCTTACACAGTGATGTATGACCTGACTGCAGCATTCCCCTGGGCTGGGCAGCAAATGCTCTTTCTTCTTCCCCTTGTAAATAAAAGGGCATTTTGAGCAAAAGGAACTAAATTGCTCATGGAAAAATGGGTAGCTTCAGGTAGTGCTGTTGGCAATTCCTGTCCCTCACTGGGCAGTGGATACTTCCGGGCAAGGAGATGTCACTGGGAGTGCAAGACATGGCAACCACTGAAGCCTTGAGAAAGATGAGGATGTGTCAGGAGGAGTGATGTTGGGGAAGATGAAATAGGAAAGCCTTATAGATATGATTACCTTGCAAAAGATGCTGGAAATATGGAAAGTATAATTGAAATTGAGATGAAGACAAGGTTTGAGTTAAAGAGTAACTAAGGAACAATGGTAGAGCTGGCTGAAGGTAATCCTCCTTCTTGATAGAACAATGCCCTCTGCCCAGGCAGGTCCAAAGGTCAGAACAAACCCAGCCTGCCTAGTAGGAGATTCCCAAAAGCAGTTTTTTTAAGGTTTAAAATATAACCCCCATATGGTAATGTAATGATTCTTATAGGTTGCATGCAAGTATTGTAGAGTTTGTAGCTTGTTTCAGATTGGTTAAAGAGAATTAGAATATTCAACAGAGAAGATGATTTATTGTACTGTAAACGGCAAATCACTCTTTTTACTCGCTCTTTTTACCTCTTTCTCTCTCTTTCTCTGGCCTGCTTTGAGCTGTGTCTTGCAGCCCAGCAGGTCTCTCACACCCAAGCTCTTTCACAATAAACTCCCATGCTCTAAACCCATCTTTAGAGATCTCTCACTTCTATTTTACCCCTATAACCAAATTCCACAGAGTTAAATCCTACAGAGTTTGATGTCCCTCTGGAATTTCAAGCAACTGGATGCTGGTTGTGACTGGAATTGAGTACTGTATAACTTACCTGGAGTCTTATAAATCTTACCTGGAGGGCTCCCTTCAAGGTATGATTGTCTGGGCTCATCTGCTTCTCATACAGAGATGTACCGGCCAAATCCAGGCAGTTACCAGCTATGCACTTTGTCTATAAATATGTATATCCACCTGTTTAAATTTGCACTTTAAGACGTATGATAGCTCATTCAGATCATGCCTCTGACATTCCTCCTCCCTCCTGCTTTTGCTCACCTTTGTTTCCCTTGGGTTGACACACCTGGCTGGGCAGCTCTCTTGCTCACCACAGACAGTTGTCACAAGGATGGCATTTCTGTCCCAGCAGCTCCCCTACCCCTGTTGTGCTCAGTCTCATTCAGGCCAGGCATGGCAGGGCTGCACAGCCATGGAATCAGTCCATGGAACAGGTAATTCATAGGTGGCATTAGTCCCCTAGTTCAGTATCAGTGCAATGCTCCATGATCATCACCTCGTTGAGCCAGGGACAGCATATCAGAGGCTTTCACAGGTGAGGTCCTGCTGGGTAACAAGAAGAGCTCCTTATTTGTATAATGAGCTCCTTTTTCATGTTTTCAACACATTCTTGGGTTTTGACAAGGAGCACCACCAATCTCCCAAGGATTCATAAATAGCAGCTTACAGCTCCTCTCTGCAGACCAAGCCATTGCTCTGACCACCCCGATCACTAAGTTTGCAAAAAGCTGTGTTGACTGTTCCATATTTTCCAGGCTGGATTTAGGTCTGATTTGTTCCTGCCATATTTTATTGCAAGTTAATCAAGTCAGTGAAGAGTTGCTTAGTTTGCACTAGAAATAACTTTGGCCCCAAATCTGCAACAACTTATTCCCATTTAAAAAAGCAAAGGTATTTTCTGCACACCACTGTGACATTCACAGAGAATATAAAGTCTCTAATCCAATGGCTGTTGCTCCTTGCATTTGCTATTTGCCTCGTGAAGTTCTGGGTGACACGGCACTCAAATGAAGATTATTCAGAAAGACAAATTTTTCCTGACATGAGTAATAGGCTGGAAAAAGAGCTAATGGAGTGTTAGTAACCCAGAGAGCAGTCATCACATTGTTAACTTCACAAAACTCATCTGTATAAAATGCTTTTCTTTTTACAGGTTCCACGAAACTTCAGTTTTCTCCTAAATAATATAGCTCAGAATTTACATACATTTAGTATTATTATTATTATTTTATAAGTTTATTTATACACTATTTATCTCAGAATTTTATACATACATACAAACATACATACATACATACATACATACATACATACATACATATATATAAAGATATTGAGACTATATTTTTTTATCTCAGTGCATATCTCTTATGCATAATATGTACAGCTGAAGCATCAAAGCTTAATTTACCCAAGTAAAGTTTAATGGAATTGATGGCAAGGACAGAGATAAAATAGTGTATTAATTGCTTTGGATCCTCAGATTTATTATTTCTGTCTTGCTGCAGACCAGAATAAAATTAATAATAGCACAGGTGAATCATTCTATTTACTCTCTTTACACTGAGAAGCTTTAACCAGTTTTTAAATGTATTTCTTTTCTTTAGAATACTTTTTCAATTGCTAGGACACCCTGACTTTTCAAATATCTTTCACTCACTCATAAACAGAAGAAGAAGGACAACAAATGTCAAAGTGAAAATGTGCAGAGGATGGGGAGATGATTCAGCCTCGCTGATCGCTATTTACCATGGCAATTTGCTTTATAAGTTGCAGATGTAACTTTTAGCAAAGCAGGATCATCTTGGACTGTTTTTCCTCTGTGCCCTGCTGTCTCCATCAGTTAAAAAACTTTGCTAGGGCTGAATCCATAACTTGTGGTTAGCCACACAAACACAAAGGCAGATTCTCACAGTTGGTGTGCACCAAATTCAGCCTAAGTGTGGCCACTCACTCCCCTACTCCAGGGTCTTCTGCATTCAGCACTCGCCCTGGAAACATCTGAGTTGTTGGAAGGATGAGGGACTTGGCAGATCTTCCTTGGTTGGGTCCCATCTGAAACTGCAGATGTCTGCACGTGTTGGGTTGTGCTCCTTTGCACCCACGCGGGACCACAGAGTTCTCTTCATGAGTCACAGCCTCAGGAGCTGGCCTGAAGCACTCACACTGGTGGCTTGGCTTGGTGCCTCCATGCAAGTTCTTGGGAATTTAGTACCATGTCTCATTTCCAGTGGCAGCCGTAGCTTTTTGCATGTGAAAGTATGGGATGTGCTCTCAGAGACTGCATGAGCCAGTAGAGCACAGGTGGTCCCAGAAAGCGTGGGGTGGGGAGGGCCTGGGCTCACTGCTTTTTGGGGAAGGGTTGCCCTTGGCTGTTCATGCTGTGCTGAAATAGCAGAGCATCAGTATTTCTGAGACACAGTCATCCAGTTATTGGTTAACAAAAGATCAGTAGTGCAAAAAGTTGTTCACAGATCAATAAATGGTATGTCCTGATGAACAGGTGTGTGTCTGAGAGGGTGCATAAATTCAGACAGTGGCCTAAAAAGTGATAGAAAACAGTAAAGGAATCATTACCTATTTGTTTTTGCATTTATTGTACCAAAGGATGTAGGCTCAGATCCCTGAAATTTATGCCACCAGTACCTCATCCTAGTGAAAAGGAGAACTGATTTTGCCTGCTACCAGAGCACATCCCTTCTCTAGATGAAAGATATAAACTCACTACCCAAAGGTGTACTTTGATCTGCCCTTAGGGGCACTGTATTCTCCTGCTGTCTCCTGAAGTGCTCCTGATAATTGGGGTCTTTCTACACCTTTGGCCACAGAATAACTGAATTATGGACACAAAATTACCTGACTTGCAGGGGAATGTGCTCCTATTGATTTTCTTTCCACTCAACTGATATGAAGTTCCATTAATCCTGGCAAATTTCTTAAACCATTTTCCCAGTCCAAGTAGCACACGCTTGATTGGCACTTCTGCAAAAGAAGGGCTCTGAATGTGAAATCCTCGTTTTTTTAGCAGCATCATTCACACATGGGAGCTGCCAGATGGCTGTGCTCTCCTAGGCCAGCCCATTGAGGGAGCAGGGAAAGCGGCACACGACGCCCTGGCGACTGCGGCTCTCGGGTGCGTGGGCCAAAGGAGGCAAATCCCACCTCCTCCCTGCTTCAGGAGGCAAATCCCACCTCCTCCCTGCTTCAGGA
>JAHLSL010000007.1:7209511-7262609 GCA_025920805.1 Petroica traversi
TCCTCCCTGCTTCAGGAGGCAAATCCCACCTCCTCCCTGCTTCAGGACATGCCATCAGCAAGTGACTCCTGCCTCTGCATGTCAACCCTGCCTCTGGGCGACAGGCAACAGTGAGTTTGTCAGGGAGGGCTGGAGAGAGCTGCTCTGATGGTGCCAATGGGCGTGGTGGAGAAGGGATGTCAGAGCCTGGATTAGGAATGGAGCAGCTGGAAGGGGGTTGACAGGGGCTGGGGGTTCATTGGAGCAGCACAGGAGGATGCCCCACTTATTTAACAGCTGCAGAAATTCCAAGGAGCTGTTTTCTCCCCTGTCAGAGCCCAGGAGCTCATCGTGCCTCCTGAAAGGCTGGGGTGTGCAAGCCTGGCACTGAAAAGGAAAAGCAGGACTGTCTCACAGAGCTAGCTGAAGATTCAGGCAGGGTTTTTAAGCTGGTGACTGGGAATTTTCAAGGTACTGGAAGGCAATTGTCTTGTTCCCTGCCTAAGAGATCAAAGTCATCAGTGTGAATTCAGACACCGCTGTTTATATTTCAATCTATTACAGAAATTAGATCCTTTTTTACCCATCCCTGCTGTCTGCAGGTAAAGGCACCAACTTCAGTCACAGTATAAGTGCTGCTTCCATTTTCCTCAGCTCTCCCCACTGCCCTTGCCTGCAATGGTTGCTATTTTTATCCTCTGTAAAGACAGTACAATCAACTCCCTCTGCTACCAAAGGAGCCCTGATGGATAATTTAATACCAAACACTGAGATGATTAGGGGTGCAGGGCGGCTTTATTACAGTCAGAGAGAAGCTGAACAGGCGAAGGTTGTGCTGCAAGTCTGAAATCTCCCAAAAATAGCAATATGGAAAGCCCACAGGGAGAGAAAGCTCGGGAAAGCTCTACAGAAGTGTCAAATGCTGAAAGAACCTGGTGGCTCGGAGGAAAAGAGAGGCTCCTTAGATGGGGGCTCTTCACCCATTAAAGCCCAGCCTGCAAAACGGGCTGGGTTCTGAAGTGGTCAAACAAAACATGAGGTGGCTGTTCAGGTTGTTGACAATGAGTCAAACAAACCAGGCAATGCCTTTAATTACACGCACTGCTGTTGGACCAAAAGAGGAGTAAACAACTCTGCTTTCCCCACTGGAGGAAAGTTATGATTCCTTTGAAGCTCTCTTGATGTCAGAGGTCATCTGATTTATTTTTTTTTTTCAACACTGGCTTTACTTGTTGTCCACCTCCCTGTATTGTTGGAGGAAGGGGACTCACTGTGTCTTGCAGGGGATCATGACTGCATTTTCTCTGACAGTTTCTGCTGACTGGAAGGTGCCCTCATGCTGAGCTGTGCACACAGTTTACATGCAAAACTCCTTTTGAGTGGGGTAGATCTGCACTCCTGCAGATGTGCTGGTATAAGTACATCTGTATTGGGATAGCTACTCCTGTAGATAAATTAAATTACTCCTCTTGTCTAAAATAGATATACTCGTTATACCAGAACAAGTTATGCACCAAGGGAATTAGTCATATAACTATATACAGTAGTTGAAATGGGATTTACCAGCTAGTGGGATGAATATTTATTCTTATCCATACAGAAGTAAGTACAGGTTTATTATTAATCTGTCCTATGCAGCAGACACAGTATGGACCCATATGGCTAGCAGTGTGAATCTCATAACAGTGAATTTCCTATATAGTCTGTTTCCAGGATATATCAATTAAAAAAACAAACAAACAAACAGCCTTGCAAAAATAATTATGGCAGGACAAAGAGTGCCTATGCCCTGTCTGAACAGCTTTCTTGAAATAAGCATGGCCAGAGGAGGGTTAAAATCCTTCCTTCTGACCAAACCCCTTCTGGCTTTGAGATTTCAGTCATACCAGTATGATAAAGGAAAAGCCTTTCTATTCTTTGGTGGCATTTCAATAAGCTCCTCAGCTCATGTGAAGTCCGCCTACACCAGCTAACAGAGTGGTTCTTAGTGGGAAACCCTATTTAGACTTGAGACAGATCATCATGTGGGGAGAACACCCATTCTGGGTCTCCCTGTCCATCTTTCTGATGCACTGGGCACAGTTCCTTGCCCCTGGTCCTTTGCAGGGGGTTGGCACAAGGGAGACACCAGGGATGCCCTCAGCATTGATGGGTTCCAGTCCCAGGGCCAGGGCAAACTCATTTATTTTCTCTTGGGTGTGCTGAGGAGCAGAGACCACTGACACATGAGTATTAATGCTGAGTTGGAGCATTTAAAATCCATCCACTCCTACTACTTTTATCTTACACTGATATACTCCAGCCTTGAGGCTTACAGGGTCTGGCCTTTGCTAGCATTCTGCTGGAGTCCAGCAACAAGGCTCACATTTTGTCTGGCAGGGCTCATTTCAAAGAGGCCTGGTCCCTGGAGAGGCAGCTGACATTCACTTCCTTCATTTCATCCTGCCAGCTGTCTTCTCAGTTCTGCCTTTTAGACCTGTTTTTGTTTCTGGGCAGAAATAGTTGTGCAGGTCAGATCTGAGCTTTCATTCAGTAGCAAGCTAAGGAATTTTTCAATGGCATAATGTTAGCCTATTTTAATCCCTGCATAAATTCACTCTCCTATAACCTGGATACATTTAATCTAATGACAGCACTGAGTCACACCAAGCAAACAAATGGCAGAGGTAAAAAAAAAGTCTCAAACTTTTTCTTTTGGCTGCAGGCAGACTGCAAAGTGGATGAAGAATGCAGAAATACACCTTACACTGCACCACCTTGGTGACTTTTCCAGGCCAGCAGAGCAGTTACTCAGTACCTGCTATTTCAGTTCCTAGCTCAGCCATAGATGCCACTACAAAGATGAATTTTCTACCTTTTGCTGGGAGTTGCTGACGTAAGGAATAAGAAGCTAGGCTGCAGAATCAAACCTTGTGTCTCCCAAACCAACTGGGAATGATGCAATGATTCTCAGAGTGTTTGGCAGTTCACCAACACCAACAGGTTTTTCCAAGTATGAATGTCAACCAAAAAAACCTTCTTCCTGGCTAAAAAAAAATATCTCTCTCAGAGCCATCTCCATCTCTGCTTCCCCAAGGTCCCAATTACAGCCATGTAAGAAACTCTTCTCTCCCTTTCCTTTGCTTGCAGCCATGTCTTTGTGATGTGGGTGGAATTGCTGCTCTTTGTAGGTAGTGGCGCCCCAGGGCTTCGTTCTGTGAATCTCACTACAGCAGCCACCTCTTCTAATCTGCCAATCAAGATATTCTCCCACTAGTCATTTTATAATCTACCATGTAATACTTCACAATCTACTGTAGGGTAGACTTTTGACAAGATATTTCATGGTTTATTCAGAGTAAATGCACACTAAGCTCATTTAATCTAAAATCCATGCAGTTTCCAAAATTTCCTGTGCTCCCTGTGTCCTCTATAAAAATACCAGCTTTTCCTCCTGCAGCTTCGATTCTAACAGGACTTTATTTCATTTCTCTACCTTTTCTCTTCCTTCTTTAACTGGAAGTTGCTACCAGCTTCTCCTGAAGACAAGGGCAAAGCTGTGATGGACTTCAGCAGGTGAAAGGCTGGGTCTTTAGCTACCATGCTCATCTACCAGAAATGAGAAGACCGGCATCACCTCCATGGGACACGAGGGCACCTTTGAAACACATGATCCACCATAAAAAGGAGGCTGCCCAGCAGCACAGCTGCAGGCAGACCACTCACTCAACAGCAGATCAAGTTACCAGAAATCAGATTTTTGAGTTACCACACTTGCCCTGAGCCTTACACATTCGTCTTGGCAAATGCTGAGAAAAGAATCATAGTGTGAAAATCACGTTGCTGTTCCAACTAGACCTGCTCCATGCCAGCAAGTAAGAGGTTTGGTGGCTGCAAATAGAATGCCATTGGGGGGCATTCTTATATCCAGACTAGTTGAGAGAGTTTTGGTGACAGCAGCATATTGTTGGACACAGCTCCTAAAGAGTGGCTCCCTGTGAGCAGCATGAACATTCCCAGGGTGCCTCTCCCACTGCTGTGCAGAGCTGTAATCCCCAAGCACCGTAGCTGAGGCTTCAGCTTGGTGCCAGCAGCTCGCTGCCACTAGGGCGAGTGATGCTTTAGAGGTGTGTATTTTCTCCGTCTCTGTTAGGCAGTAAAATCAACCCCTTCAGATAAAATCAAGTCTTGCCCCGGGGTTTCTGCAGCTGGGCCCAGCTGTCCCATCTGTCACCACCGGCTGTGTTAGACACGCACTGAGCTTTGCTGCAGGGCAAGTCCTGGTGTCAAGGGCCTGGGCTGCAGCTGCTGCAGACCCAGAAGCCGCCAGATCTCAGGTATCAGTTGGGGATTTTGTGGAGGTAAAGGGATACACTGACAGAATTCCTTGCCCCTCATTCACCATTTTGTTTTCACAGAATATGCTGAATTGGAAGGGACCCTTCAGGATCATCGAGTCCAGCTCCTGACCCTGAGCAGGACACCCCAACAATCTCACTTTGTGCCTGAGAGCATTGTGCAAATGCTCCTTGAACTCTCTCAGGATTGGTGCTGGGACCACTTTCCTGGGGAGTTATTCCAGTGCCCAACTACCCTTTGCATGAACAACCTTTTCCTGACACCCAACATAAACCGACATGACTCAGCTTCAGGATGTTCCCCTGGGTCCTGTCACTGAATACATTGATTCCTGCTCCTCTGCTGCCCCTTGTGAGGATGCTGAAGAGCTCTCTCCTCTTCTCCAGGATGAACAGACCAAGTGACCTCAGCTACTCCTCATGAAGATTCTCCTCCAGACCCTTCACCATCCTATTGGCTCCTTTGGAAGCTCTCTAACAGATTTATGTCTTTCTTATATTGTGGCATCCAAAACTGTCCCCAGCACTCAAAGTGAGGCTGCCCCAGCCCAGAGCAAAGCAGGACAATCCCCTCCCTTGCCTGGCTGGCCATGCTGTCCCTGATGCCCCCAGGACACCTTTGGCCTCCTGGCTGCCAGGGCACTGCTGACCCATATCCACCTTGCCATCGACCAGGTCCCCCAGGTCCCTTTCTGTAGCACAGGTCTCCAGGCTCTCATGCCCCAGGCCATACCCACAGCCAGGGCTGCCCTGTCTCAGGTGCAGAATCCAGGACTTGCCCTTCACACAGTTGGTGATTGCCCATCTTTAAATGTCGAGGACTCTCTGACCTCGAGGGAATCAACAGCTTAGTGTTGGCGAACATATTTAGTATTCCTTCCTGTCCTGCATCCAAAATTTTAATGAACATTTTGAGTAATTTTGTTGGAATTACTTCTTCCTCACGTTCTGAGGAAGCCTCTGCTGTGTGGCAGACCCTCAGGACACTGAGCAGACACACAGGCAGTGAATGGCCCAGAATTTTGCCAGGCCACCATGATTTTGCCAATTTTTCCTGCCAGGAGGCTTTGTGAGGAATGAAATGTGTGGGAATGGTGAGCCCACAGCAGGGGGCAGTGCTCTATGGAAAATCCATCCATCGTCCTTCAGCCATTTTGAGCATGGAAACTGTGACATTACAGGGCCTGACACAGCAGCCTGGAGCTTCTGTAACATCCCTCTCACTCCTTGTCCAGGGAGAATGATTGCAATGGAGAGAGGGTTGTGCACAGCTCTCTCTGCACAACTTAGGCTTTGTTTCCGTCTCAGACACACCCTTGGTTTTGAGGTTGAAGAGAATTGTCAGATGTTTCAGTGTTTAAATCCATGTGTGTATTTTCCCAGATGTATCTGGTGTCTCCTTGGGCCATTCCTAGAAAGAAAACTCTGGAGGCCAAGGCACCTCCAGAGCACCCTGAGCAGGGAGCCCTCGGCAGCTGGCCTGTCTTTATCAGCCATCATTCAGGAGTCACATGCTACCCCAAGAGGGGCCATTTTAATTAAACTTGAGTCTCTTGCCGGCCTTTCCACTCGACTCCAGCGTCAGCCCTTTTCCTATGTTTACTGCAGACACATCCTGCCCGGAACTCTATCCAAACACAACAGCATCTTGCAAATAAACACTCAGCAGTGAAGCCCCAGCCTTTTCTCCTCCCTGTTTGCACAGCCCTGTGCTTGTCCCGGGAGAGAGTGGCTGTGGGACAACAGGGCACTGTTCAGGAGGGAGCAGGGACAGGTGGCCCTGGTGAGCAGAGCTGCCGCTCACTCCTGCAACTTAAACCAACTCAAAGCTTTGCTGAAGGTCTGCTGCTGCAATTTAGGGTAGAAAGTTATTGTTTTCTCATAGTTTTGGACCATGTTGCCACTGGGGAGCTCAGCTGGAGGTAGGAAGGAGCTCTCTGTTCCCCTCTGTGTCTCCTCAGGCCATTCTCTGGCATGCAAAGGTCTCAAGGGGATACCATGTGTGAACCTCCACGGTGCTTCCTGCAAATATCAGAGCAGTGAGAAGATTTTCCTGTCTAATCTGATTCTGTGTACTTGGTTAGACTTGTAATAGGTACAAGAGAGTGAGACTGCTCTTGCAGGTCCTGCCCTTCCCTCCCAGGACATGGGTACCTCTGCTCACTCTCCTGCTGATGACATTTCCATGGAAACCACAGAACTGGCATTCAGGGTAGAAGGGGTTTGGAAGGGATTGCAGGTCCGTGAAGAATCCTTTCTCACCATAGGCTTTGTCTCCTATATCCCCAGAGGCCTCCAGGTCCCTGAAGCCACCAGAAGAGGCACGGTGGAGCTGCCCAAGCCTTCAAGGGCCTCACAATGTTGGCCCTGTGCTTTGCTGTTTGTTTTTGTGATCTCTGCTCCCTGGCTTATCCCCTGATCCCTTTCTCCTCCCCTCTCTGACGTGCCTCTCTGGCTTTCCCAAGCACCATGCCAAGACACTAATTACATTCCTCGTGCTCCTGTGTTTCCATTAATGGCTGAGCACTTGGACCCATTCCTCTTTCCTTCTCTCCTCCCAGCATACCTGCCCCTGGCCAGAGACAGTCCTGTCCCAGGCAAAGAGCCAGTGCTGAGGGTGCCACATGGGATGGGGCAGGACTCCAAAATCCAAGTGAGCAGAGAGAAGACAGCCTGTACATTGCACAAACACAAATGTGAAGGGTGGGACATGTCACCCCAAGGTTACACAGGCTCAAGAAGCAATTAGACAAGCTCACTGAAGGCAAATATGCCCAGGGCTACTAAACACACAGACATGACCCCTAAATGAGAACGTCCTGAGCTGTTGGTTGCAGGGCCAGGTGAATGTTCTGGGGAAGTAGCCCATACTTTTGCTCTGTAGCTCTTCTCAGTGTTGCACCAGCAAGTGCTCTGCAAAGTCAGAAAAATCATATGCAACCATAAATTCTCTTCCACAGGAATCTCTCTCAAAATATCCCCTGACACTTGCTTGCTTCCAGATTTTCAAAATATGGGAGCTAATAGTCCACCACAGGGAGCAGGGAACTGTCTTCACCTTGTGAATGGTGTACCAATGTGGCAATGGTTTATCTGGCAAGAGAGAGCTCATGCAGATGGCTTCCTCTCTCAGTCCCTCTGTCCAGAAGTGCAGGGCGCATCATTTTAGCACCAGCAATCCTCCTGCTTCACTGGCTGTATCCAAAAAGAAGTTGTTGCTATCTGAAAAGAAGGCTTTTCAGTGTTGTGCTGGAAACCACACGGGACTTGATGTGAAGCTCTCCCAGTCAATCTCAGAGCTCAGCACTGCTGCTCAGCCTGTTGCTGTTCATCCAGGAGCTGCTGCTGCCCATCTTGCCTGCCCCCAGCCTGTCCCCTCTGCAGACTGGGTCCCTGCCCCATATTTGCCCCACTATCGGGTCCCAGACTTGGGGTGCTGTGGGGTTCCTGTGCCTCCCCTTGACTGCACCCTCAGAGGGGCAGAGCTGGGTCCCAAATTGTGTCTATATAGAGGAGGGGGCAGCCCTGGGAGAGCTGTCACTGCATCACACCAGTCCCCCAAGACAAGCTGCACCAGATCTGCTTAAAGCGATAGTCACTCGAAGGCTGTGCAGCGGCGCTCCCAGAAAAGGCTCGGGAAGCTGTTGTGCAAAGCTGACCTAATTTACAGCTTTCGGTGCTATTCTAGTAGTTTGGGATGTAGTGAAAAGGAACCTGGCATCTATCCTCATTTAATACCCATCTCAGCCTGACTTTGAAATGTCCTACTGAAAGTGCAGCCAAGGGAAACTTTTTTTTTTAGCAGACCAACAGCCAAGGGGGGAGTAAAAAGCAGGGAAGAGGGAGTGAGAAAGAAAGAAAAAAGAAAGAAACAGCAACCAAGGATTTGGGGACTGCAAAGAGCTTCATGAATAATATTATCCCCTAGAAATCAAGTGGCTGGAAACATTTGCCTGACCCAATATGCAAATCTGTCCCAGGAAGGGACGGGGCAGACGGGATTTCTTGTACCCAGCACTGGGCTGTTGCAGGGGGGAAGCAATCCTTGAGGGCTGGGCACAGCCAGAGGTCTCTACCATGTGTGCCACCTTTGGGGATGCCACTAGGAATGAAGTCAGGTCTTTTTCATGAAAGTTAGGGGGATGCTTTGAGGAGGAAGGGGATGCATGTGGTGGGTGGGGGCCAGTACTTGCCCAGGGGAGCTCAGAGCAGCCTGTGTGGGAGCCCCTATGCACCCATAGATAAATGTGGGGGTGTATGGGGGCTTCAGGGACAGACAGGGATCCCTTGCAACCCCCTGGGGAACATCAAAGAGCCTGCAAGCCCACGGCATGGCTGCCACTGGCACCATGCCACCAGCACCTGTCTTGCAGCACATGAAGGGCGGATGCTCCACTCTGCCCTGCCAAGGCAGCTCCGACCGGCCCCGTCGGGAACACACTGCAGCAAACACACCTCTCTTTACAAAGTGTTCCTGGATAATGGCCCTGAGACTGCACCAAGGTAGGCAGCAGATCCTGAGGAAGGCAAAGGGCGTTTGCTCAGCCTTGCCTTTGTCAGCCTGGAGAGGCCTTTGCTGCTGTGCCCCATTGCAGAGGAAGGACCATCCCTCCTGCTGGCCTGCACGGTGCTCACTGAGGGATGGGCTGCTGATCCTGGCTCCTCTCTTCCCAGGAGCCCAACACAAGGCTGAGACAAGGACTGTGTTTTTAACCTGGCAGTTTCTCAGGACATTTTCACGTGTGTTAGACTTGGCTCTCCAAGGCAGAGAGGTCCAAAATCAGAGTGACTTTTGTGAGTAGAGGTTATTAGGTTCCAGTGAGACATAATGTATGACTAGACATTTGCTCATCCCCAGTGCACACATGTGTACAGCATTCCCAGGACACGGTGTTTCACAGTGGCTGTCTGCTCTCAGTGACACACAGGCACTGGCATGCTGGCCTGGCACTGTAGGTAGAAACCAATAGATAGAAACCAGGAGATAGAAAATGATAAATGTGTCCTGGTAGAGGTGTTTACACAAAACTGGCATTTTTGCCCTCTGAGTCCAGACACATGTAGTCATACTTAAGTCTATCAATGCTCTTGCTGTGCCATTTCAGATTTCTTCCAGGGGTTGGTCTACTCATAATCGCTTGTCTCACTCTGAAGACTTTTCCTTCATTTCTAACAGAACATTCTTCTTTTTTTCTCATGACTCTGTTTTGACTTCTTACACTTTCCCCTCCCTGGATAACCTTGTAATTGTTTTAATATGGAATTATTGCCTCTCTTTATGGCATGGAGCTCGGGAATCACAGCAGTGCCTGCTTTTTGTTTTCATGTGACACATCATTACATGTTCTGCCCTTTTTATGTTTATTTGGGAAGTTGTCCCCATGGATGTTACAGTGGCTCAATCCAGCTGCCTCTGGTGCAAATAACTCAGATCACCCCTTTAGCATCAACACCCCTTGAAATTATTTGGCAGTGGAGAGTTAAGAGAGCTTCCAGAACCAGATATATCTTGTCAGTCTCACATGAGAGGCCAGGACATTGAACTTGAGCACAAGGTGCCAGGACTTGAATTAAAATTAATTGTAGCACATTGGTGCCTGCAGGGCACCTGATAAACCTGGAGCCAGTAGAGGCCATCAGAAATTCGCTGGGGTGCAGCTTGCTGACCTCTCTCCAGATGGATCCACAGTGGGCTCATTCCTCCTTTGGTTCAAGGAGCAATTGCAAAACTTCTAAAGACTGAGGTCTGATTGCTGCACATTTTTTCACCCTTTTGTTTGCCCAGGCAATTTGCATAGATTTTGAAGGATGAACCCTGCAATGGTTCCCTTGGATCTCAAGGTACTGATGGGACTAAGCCCGTATCAGTTGTGCTGCCTGGCACACAGCTGCAGTGGGTAGGTGCCATGCTCTTACCAGAGCCTCTGTCCTTTGGCCTGCAAATTCGCATGTGGCAGAAAGCAGCCCTTAAGCTACAGGGAGCTGTTCTTGAGCTCCTTTCTCAGCCAGTTCTGTAGTGTTGTTCTTCATTTGTCTAGGATGGACTTTTTAATTTTAATCACTGGTCAAGCAGCAGAGCCTGAAGGCGCTGTTGTGTAGGGTTAAATGGAAAAGGTCTCCATAATTACAGTGAAATTGCTAATATGAGGGTCAATTTTAACACAAGCTTCAATCTTAACCACAATTGCTTTGAAGACTGACAGACACAAAAGGGATCTAAGCCTGTTTGAGTTCAGATGTGAATCCTGCTCTGTGGTAGGACAAACAAATAGCAGAGCTCAACATCTCCAGGTGTAATGAAGTTTGATTTTCTTGATACCACAGCTGAAAATCTCACTCTGGGTTTTGCAGCACAGGTGTTGCTGACCCTGGGAATGTTTGCCTGGGTGTAGCTGTGTGGAATGGGTCTGGGTGAGGCTTTCAGCATAGTCTGAGTGCGGTTTGCAGCATTGCACAAGGTTTCCACCACAGGCTACAAGGCCAGGAGCAACTGAATGGCTCCCTTCTCAGCCAGTTCTATACTGTTCTCCATTTGTCTAGGATGGACTTTAATTTCATCACTGGTGGATGGTTCCACTTGTCTTTTCTAAGTATGGGGGAGATTTATCATTCCATCAAAATAAATACCCCAGGATAGAGGTCTCCAAACCGAAGCATACTTCTAGGGATGTATGGGATAGCTGTTTTCTTCCACCATCCTCTCCCCTTGCTGCTTCCACTTCCCCTCTTGTGCCAGTAGAGTGAGGATGTTTAAGGAGATGGACAATCTGAAAAACAAATCCCACAAGGAAAAGGAAGAGAACTGTTTGGTTCCACCAAATACCTGGAGAAACCCCAGTGCTTTGTTGTAGGTGAGGGGAGGTGGGACCACCATTTTTAGCTCTGCAATTGGCTTAGCTGAATTGTCCTGGTGCTTTCCTTTGACTTTCATTGTTTTTCCCCATCCCAGGGACATTCCTGTCATTTTGAACATGCCACCAAAATACAGAGAGGCAGTTTCCAGAAGGCAAAAGACAGGTAGCATCAAATGACTTCAGAAAACAGATTAGGATTTTTTAGAGCATGTGCTGTGATAGGAATCTTCTTCACCTGCTATTGGGAAGAAGATACTTCAGCAGCTGTGGATATAAATAGCTCTTATTAGGCAGTGAAAGGAAAACAAAGGTTTGGGTAATTACAAGAAGAAATGTCTAGGGGAAGATAATTTTTTGAAAGAGCAATTTAATCAGCTCCCATGCAGCTGGTGAAGTAGGAGATGTTTGGCAGCATGGTACAGAACACCAGGTCTAAGAAAGGTCATTCAGTAAAGGTCAGATAAGAGCAGGGGCCAGGCGCTTGTGCATATATTGGACAAAAAAAAATCAGAAGTAAAGAAAGATGATTGTGACTTTAATAACTAAGCTGGGATTTCTCTGACTGAGGAGCAAGACCCTGAACCTCTTTTAGCTAAGGGCTATATTTTTCAGAAGCAGCATTTTTCTTGTACCTTCACCTTCCAAAGATGGACAGTGGATAATAGGAAAGCCTAATTTCTCTGATGATTGTATTTTCCCTTGATTTCTTAGCTTAAAAGAAAGATCTTGGGAGTGATTTGATTGCCAGCAGGCCTCTGCAGTGTGGAAAGACCCTTGGCATTAGCAGACTTGTGCTCAGGATGAGGCTGGGAGCTGGGAAGGGGGCAGGTGCAGTGGGGATAGAGAGGACTGAAGGATGCTGCTCCATTCTTTCAACAAAGTGGTCTTGAGTGGGCCAAAAAGAAAGTTCACATGAACAGGCAGATGGCAGTGAAACCAGTGGATCTACAACCATGAAATCAATAGAGGCCCAGGTTATTAATTCAGCATAAACCACATGACCAGTCATTTGTTTGACTGTCACATTGACTGTGCTTACCTCAGTCTACCCATCCTACCAGTTTTGCACCCTTTGAAAAAGGGGACAGGAAATATTTTACTAGAAAAAGGAAAACCCAGAAACACACAGATCTCACTCAGGCAGCTGAGGCTCAGTTTATCATATGTGGGATTACATTTGGCTGACATAAATGCTGAGATAAATGGTGTGTGTTGCTTGAAATGTCAGCAAGGTCGCCCAAGGTGCTGGATGTGACTGGAAGGAGAGCTGATAGTGCAAAACCAGGCTGTTACCTCTGCTGTTCCTGCTGCCTGGAGCAATGGATTTGTTGAATTAGCTGTGGCAGTGATTTGTTCCAGTGCACATGCTGCTCTTCAGAGAACAAAATGGTAACGTGGCTGCACAGATTACTTATCTGCTAATAAACCTCTTGTGATGAAAATTGGGGGAGTGGAACACTGCTGATCATGTGAGAGCGAGCCAGCAAATGCAAAGACTGAGGTCTGCATCAATCTCTGGAAAAAAAATACATTTAGGACCAACATAGTAGCAGGATTGTCGGTCACTCAGCTCTGCCCTAGAACAGTTTACTCCCAGCTTTTTTTTGTTTTAGTGACAATGAAGGAAAAATTACAGCTGCATCATGTGAGAAAGAATTACTTAACTGTGCTACAGTGTGTTTTGCATTAACTGTTGGGAGGCTGATGTTCAGTGGCCAAGACTGACACATTCTGAAGTCCCACAGTGCAGAGCAACATGAGGGAAATACAGTCTCCCTGAGATCCAGTGTGAAGGCTTTAGTCCTTAAAAACCTTGGCCCCTCCTCTCTGGCTCTGCCACACTTAACATAACAGGGCCACGATAAAACCAGCAAACAACAATGAAACTTTTCTCAGTTCTTAAAAAGTGGATTTTTCAAAAGTGATGCTGGTACCTGGCTCTGGTCCTTGCTTGCCTCTTTGGAAAGCCAACCTAAATAATCCTGCTCCCCCTATACAAAGGGCCCTGCCTGTTTTCTGTTGCCCATAGAGATGGACTCTTCTTGAGATGGAGATGATTCCATCTGCAATGCTGAGCCCTCAGCCTCAGCTCCCTGTGACTGGTCTGATGTGCACTGTGGAAAACGATGGGGATCTCAGGGTTAAAACAAGTTAGGATCACTTTTTTTTAGTAAGGCAAACAATCCTAGGGCTGCGTTGCCTAGAAGGAGCTCTGCCTCTTTCCATTCTGAGTGCTCAGGCAGCACTCAGGAGTGCCAGGCATTTTTTCTTTTTCTGAACTAGACACTACCCTGCGTAAGAAAACTTAAAGAGCAGAAGGAAACTCTGCATTTCTTGGTATAAAATTCCATTGTAAGAGCTCTTACTGGTCTCAGTGCATCTTGGGGTCTGCTATGAACTGGGCTTTCGAAGCCTCAATTCTGCTTGCAGGAGGTTGGACCCTCAGTGATGTAAAGGCATCAAGCCAGAGAGCTGGGTCACTCACTCTATCCCCCTGTTAACAGCCAGAGGCAGCTGATGTTGGAGACATCCTGGATTCCTTCTTTGGTTCCTGACTGCCAGGCCTGTGGGGAGGGGTAAATGTTGCTATGTTTAGTGACATTTTTATGTGTGTTTGACTTTGATCAGTATTGGTCCTTTAGGAGTACCTAACAGCTTCCAAAAGCCCAATCTGCATCCATGGTGCTTGTTGGTACCAGGCTGGTCCCAGTAGATACAAATCAGCTGACAAAGTTCTCAGTCCCCCTCCATCCCAGCTAATTTTTTCTGCAGAGTAGCTGTGTGATACAAATCTTTCTGTGAGAAGGGTTCTCCTCTCCTCTCCTCTCCTCTCCTCTCCTCTCCTCTCCTCTCCTCCTTTCTTTTTAACTTTTTCTTTCTTTTCCCTTCTTTGTGGTCTGCACAACTGAGATTCCAAGGGAAGGCTGGTCCAAGCCCCTCTAAGAGCAATGGGCAGTGTGTCTCTGTTCCTGGGGAGAGCATTGGGATCCAATGGGAAGTGGTGATGCCTTGAGCCCCCTGAGAGCTGAGCTCTTCAGGCCTCATGCAAGGAGGGTGCAAAGAGCACCAGTAGAAGTCTCCTGCCCACAACATTATGGATTATGCCCTGTATGCTTTAAAGCCTTTGTCTGCTCTTCTCACTGCTCATCAGTGATGAAAGTAAAGGCTTTCTGAAGTTTCCAGCCTCTCCCATGTACACATAACTGCCCTGAAGATGTGGGGCCAGTCAACATCCACCACTACTGAGAGTAAGAACCCTCAGACAGACCACATCAGCACTTTGCATCCTGTGGTCCACCCTAACCCCTGTTCTAAACATAAGTGGAAATCGGGAAGGCAAAAAAGGAAAGTATATCAAGGGAAAGCAGAAATACCATGAAAGTCTCAGGGGCTCTATCGAGGAGTTCAGTTCCAATTTAGTATAAAATTCACAGGGCTGGATGGCAGTAACACCATGGTGACGGACTGTGATTTTCCTGGGTCTGTACATCTGCCACCTCCTCTGGGCACAACCGAGTGAGAGGAGCTAATGAGGTCTAGACTGATCCAAGTTGGAAGGAAAACACAGTCTGCTTCTCAGAAGGATTAAGAATTAAAGAGCCACTGTCAGGTCCCATAAGTGTAAGCACGAGGTACAAAACCCAGCAGTCCTGAGCTGCTGAAGCCGAAAAAGCTCATTGCATTCTTCACGGCAGGACGCAAAGGGCATCAGTCCAACAGCGTCTGCAGAACAAGACCTGGCACTGTGACAGGAGGAGGGGCTCTGCCAGACAGGTTCTTGCAACAGGTTGGAAATGCAGCGATTGCCAGAGGTGGATTAGCACCTATTTACCCAGGGGACAACTTCAGCCTGAATGTCCTGGTGCCATGCTCTTCTCTGAACATGCAGCTTTGTTGTACTGACCTGGTCCAAAGTGCGTCTTGGAGCAGCTCATCCCAAGTGTCCAGGCAGTAACATGTCCCCCAGTAGTTAGCAGAGGTGTTTTTGGAGAAGTTATCCCAGCTGTGGCCCATGTGTGTCCTGAGTCACCCTGCTCTGAACCTGGAAATCTGAGTCATGGTCCCACTTCCCTGCTGTGCCAGGAGGGTTTGAATCAGATCACAACAGCGTGAATCAGGACTGGAATGGGCCCTTCTCCTGAGTGTCAGGAGGCTCTGAATCAGGTTGTGAATGAGTCCTTTCCTTCCAGACATGGAGAACCTGAGTCAGGGTCTAGGCTGATGCTCCTGCTCCAGAGCAGAGGGTGTTTATGGAGTGTGATGGTGAGAATCCCTGTCCAGCAGAACAAGGAGGGAAACCATTGCATGGTTTGATTAAAAACTGCCTGAATGCTCTCATTCTCTGCCAATTTGCTGCAATATCACAGGCCCTCTGAAGCAGAGACAAGAGAGAGGAATACAAAGAGGACTGGTCATTCTGGACTAGTAATGATGATTGTGTTGGAGAAAGGGCACTAAATAGGACACTTGCAATCTCCTTTCAGGGACGTCCTGATTCCAAAGGACATCGAGTAGTCTTCAGCCCACTACAGAGCCTCTTGCCTCACTGCCTCTGCGTGTAATGCAGCCAAGCACAGTTTGTGCAGATTTTTACTTAGGTTTGAGGATTCTTGCCTAAATTTGGGAGTTCCTCTGTGCTGGGCACAGGATGGTCACCTACCAGGGGAACTTGGAAAAACTCCAAATCCAGATGAGTAACAGTGGAGGAAAGGAGGCACCATCCATATTTTGTGGAATGAACATTGACATTATCCAAAGGCACCCAAGGGCACAGTGTTGCCAGCACAGCTTCAGGCTCAACTTTTCATACTGCTTTTGAAGCTTTGTTTTGCTGACACAGGTGTTCTCTCTCTCCATCAGGGAATAAGGGATGCTTTCTTCAGCTTTACACATTTTTGCACGCATTCACTCTCATGCTTTGATTCATTGACTTCTTAGTGATGGGAGTAATTAGAGTGGGCTGCACGTGCTCTTCTGCACTCCTTATCTTCTTTATTATTGCCCTTGACACTAATAGTGCTCTTGGGCTGAGATGGGGATGATTCATGTGACACATTTTATCATCTGAGAGTGGAGTTGTCAAGGTATTTTTTCTTCTAAGCAGCACCATAGTAGCATCTTTTAAACTTTGGTAGTACCTAAGAGCTGCTGTAATGGAGTATTGCTGTCATGTAACCCATCCACGGAGATGGTTTGCTACAGAAGAAGATGGAGGCAGAAGCAAAAATTTGTTAAAGATGTGGGCCAGGTCCATTTGTGCATGCAGCTCTCTGTTTTCAGAGAATGTATGGGACAGGATAACGTGGACAGCCAGTCACTGCTGACAGCTGATCACTGGCAGACATTGAGTGGATCAGCCAGGATTGCCTGAATATTTTCTCTCCATCTACAAATGTGACAGCTGGGTGCCTGCTCCCCACTTCCAGTGATGAGACAGAAAATGTTGGATCCCATTTGGAGAAGGAAGATAGAGAATGGTGGTTTTTTTAGTAGAAGACATGTTGTGGTTGGAGACAAGACTGACTAATATCTGGCAGGAATGAAAGGATATTTTGAGCAATCTGTGTAACCTTCTGTTTCCTTTACTCTTTTCCCTACAATATTCCCTCCTTCTATTACTTGCAGCTGCACTATGTTATATCTACTTCTGATCTGCTTTAGCACCCCTGGGAATCCCTCAGCCGACTTGGAAGGGACTTCTCATCTAACTGCCTCTGTGGTTTGTAGGAGAATTGTCTTGCTACATTTGGGTCAACAGCAATGATCAGAGTGTAAGTATTGAATTAAAAATAAAATAATAACTACGTGGCACCTGCCCCTAGAGGGGTTTCCGAGCTCCCATCACTGAGCACAGAAGCAAGTTTGGTCTTGCAGTTAAGCCTGCAAACCCAGGGACAAAGCAGCTGTGCCACAGCTTTTTAATGCCACATTTGGCATGCCCCAGAGCATGCAGCTCCTCCAGTCCTGAGGAGTCAGTTTGGCACTTCAGAAGCCCCAGAAGGGGTAGCTTATGTCCCTGTTGCTCACCTAATGCCAGGTTTATGCCTTATGATGTGCATCACAGTGGCATTAAATGGCATGGAAACATCTGTTCAGGAGCTGGGGCCAGACCAGAGTGTGGTGACCCAGACAATGACTGATGGGAGCTTTGGCAGTGAGTGAGAGCACCCAAGGACAGAGCCAGCTACAAGGGCTCCATCTCAAGGGAAGAATAAAATAAAACTGATTTATACAATTTTTTACACCCACCAACCCTTTTCCAAGCAGTTACTGGTTGTGCCAGCAGTGGAATTAACAGCTCTTATTTAGGTTGCCCTTTAAAGACTCACTTGGTACCTCTACTTAATTGCCATGTTACAACAGGAGGCAACTTTGCCGTCTGGACCATGACTTTGAATTTAATTGCAGTAGGCAACACTCAGGATGGATTTTTGCTTTTGTTTTGTTGAGTCTTGTGGTAATGTCCAAGTGCAAAATGCCTGTAAGAAGAAGAATAATCCCTCTAGTTTCCAAAGGGATGGCTGGCAGGAGCCTGACAACATTAGTTTGCATGCAAAGAATCCTGACACAGGAGGCTGGGAGGGCAGGAGAAAGGGGATATTGCTTGCATCTGAGCAATGTCTGCAGTTCTGACAATAGTATGGGCCTGGAGGCTTAGGAGTGTTGCTCAAGGACAGAAAGTAGTCCCTGTCTCCTGCTGATGAGCTGCACAGCAGGCAACAGGTGGGAAGGATGGAGCAACTTAGCACCAGCTGTCATGATGGACAGGAGACCAGCTTCTCCCAGCTTCTGGAGGGGCAGCAGCTTCAACCTGCAGGTCCACAGGCTAACAGCTGTGGCTGTGGTCACCTTGGATTTGGTTCACTTTGATGTCTTGGCTTGCAGAGCAACAAAGACAGTTTGTGTTTTGTTGTTTGGTTTGAAAGAGTCTCTTTGTCCCTGCTTAGACACCTGTGCCTCTTGCCTGCTGCCTCACCAAAGGAAGTTCCCTGTGTGGTTCCTCTGTCAGCCAGACCTGCTTTGGCTGGGAAAACCCCATTTCCCTGTGCCACAGCTTCTGGGGGTCTCTTCTGAAGAGATGCAGCAGCAGCGCTGGCTCAGCTCAGCGCTGGGCAGTCACAAAGCTCAGCCTTGGGCAGGGATGCTGATGTGCTGTTGCTGTGCCATGGGCCTTCCCTGGCATGTGGCCTTCCCAGAGGGTGCTGTGGGGCTGGGACATGCCAGCCAGTACCAGGCCCTCCCAGGTGCTGGGAATGGGCACCCAACCCTCCCCAGGAGAGTTGTCCTGAAGGTGTGAGTCCAGGGGGAGAGGAGCCAGCTCAGCCACAGGAGCAGTGGCTGTTCCTGTGTGTGCTTTGCTCTCTCTCCTCTCACAACCCCTTTGCTTTGGGAGACAGAGCGTGTCTGCTAATGGCAAGCTGACAAGTGAATCAGTGCATATGTGCAATCAGCAGTGCTGGGGGAAGGAAACAGGGATTTATCCTCCCCCCGTTGCTTTAGACAATGCTTCCGCTTGCAGCCTTAGCTCTGGTTAAGGACATTTATTGATTGCTTCTCTGGTTTACTACTGGCTGCCCAGGGAGCAAATAACAACATTTTAAATGAACAGGCTGAAATATGGCAAGGGGAGCTGACAGGCAGTGATTAAGCAGCTCTCTGATCTGGAGGAGGGTGAGAAACAAATGACAGTATATATAGATGTATGACGGCTAATATAGCAGGGGAGAGAATTAACTCATTGCAGGAAGGTGGAAGATCTTTCAGCTACTCTTATTCCTGTCTGATGATTAAGCTGCTAAACTAGAGGTTGCCAGAGGGAGAAGTTATCCCAAATACATTTTTAAAAGGCTGCTGCCAGAGCACTGTGATTCCCTGCACCCACAGAAACAAGGGGCAGATTCAAAGGCTGCTGAAGTCAATGGAAAGGGTTTCCATTGGGTGGCTGTAGGTCTGACCCCCAAATTCTGAGAATGGTTTCATATAGAAAAACACTTAATACATGGCACCCTTGAAAACTGGTCCCCAAATTATTGCCATGAGAAGAAAGGAAGCGGTGCTGGTGACTTTCTGAGTGCCACAGTAGCAAGCACCCTGGATCACAGACATGCAATTTGTATTACACACATTTATATTATTTTGCTAATCTCAGGAGTTTAAGGGAGTAAAGCCACATTTTCCCCTCACCACAGTTCTGAACTGGCACATAGAGGCTATGATGGAGGGTCCACTGAGTGGTGGTCTATAAAGCATTTTACTCAATGGGTCATTTGTGCTTAATGGTTCATTCCTCAGAGTTAGAACAAATACCTTTTTAGGTGGAAGGAGTCCAGCTGCTGTTCTGCATGGTACAATGTGCTACCATGTGTCACCTCACGCCCAGGTTCCCTAGTCACATATGTCTGGTGCTGCAAGTGCTTTATCTGCTGATAAGAAATATTTGCATAAGGTAGATCGATTTTTAAAAAAATAAATCTATAACTTATATTAGAGGAAGTAATTTCCTGGAAAATATTGGCAGAGAACTGGAGAGATAGCACAGTTCCTCTGACATCCGCCATCAGCCTTTAATCTCCCTCTATCACCATTTTTATATTGTCATTTGCAAAGGGGCTGAAAGGCATTTCAAAGGGCTCAGGTGGTAAAAGAGCTTACTACAAACTCCAAATCCATGGCTGAAGGTTACAGGCTGAGATGGGGCCAGCAGTGGCAGGTCTGACAAATGGGTTGAAAGTCAGGTGCTCACTGTGCCATTGCTCTGCTAGACATGAACTCAAAAGCCCTTGAAGGTCACCGGTGTGTTTCACAGCAGGCTGAAGGACTGTCTGCAAATCAGGTTTTCACCAACTGCAATGTTACTGTAGAATCAAAGTCCTCTTTGTTTAACAGGGACAACAAGTTTATAAAGATCTTATCATTGCCAGATATTACTGTTGGTCTGCAAAAGCACAAGCAGGGTGCCTGAGAACACAGGAGGGACATTATATCATCTTAAAACCTGCAATTAAAAATTAGTTCTTGTTTGGAAAACATATTAACAGAGAATCCAAATTCTTCAATTTTTTGCAGGCAGTCAGAATTGAGAGAGATATCATGCAAGATGTCCATGTTGTGTTGGACTTCAAGAGAAAAAGTTTGAGAGAAAGCTCAAGAAAGGTGTGTGTATGACTCAGCTTATCTTAATATGTTTTCTGGGTGTCCCACTGAACCAAGTGGTTTCCACTGACAATACAAGCTGGCTTTGACTTTTGTCTCTGGGCATTTTCTTTTCTTCTCATTAAAATTAACTTTCCCCACTGTCACTTTCTCCTGGTTGCCATTTTATGAGTTATTGGACTTTCCTCAGGGGGAAGCAGCTGGCAAGGCAATATCATGTATACTCCATAACATGGACTTTGGAGGAAAGTGGGAGGAAAAAGAGTTGCAGATTTGGAGAGATGCAAAAGACACATTTAAAGCTGTTAAGGAAATGGCAAGCTTTTAAAAAACAAGGCATTTTTATGAATAAGAAAAGCTCATTAAGACTTTTTAAACATTGCCAGCTCTAAGGAAGGGGCATTTTCATTTACCTTTGTTGAGAGGGGGAACTTTTTGAGATTCTTGATATTTACATTGAGAACAGGCTATACCTTGTGAAGATCTGGAGAAAAATGACAGGGCACTTTCTTTACTAAATGGAAGCATTGCCCCTGTGTAACCCAGGCCTGTGGGATGCAGGGAGAGCAGACACCCCAGGGCTGCATCACATTGATCCCTTCATGATACGTGCTACCACAAGCTCATCTGGCTCCCTGGAAGTCTGTGTTAAAGCTGGACTTGGCTACTGAAACTCTACTCCAGAGACCTCCAAACACTTTCCTTTCTTATTAGCTGAAGAGTACACAGTCCTAATTCTGTGTAGAGATGGGGCTGAATTATATTGCAACTTTCCTTGGCTTTCAGCAATATAAACTGTAGACCTGAATGATGTAATTATGAGACATCTTTGTTTCTGTGTACGTAAGCATTTTAAAAGACATTAATTTACTGCATAAACCCCAAATAAGCTGACTTTATAAAGCACCCTTCACTTTGCTTTTAGCATATAATCGATCATTATGTCCACACAGCCTTTGTAGAGTAGAAAGAAATATTATAAACAAGCATGTTAGAAGACTTTATATGAATAATAAAAGAACAGTAGAACACTAAGGGCAGAGCCAGAAGCACTGCCTGTGCTGGCTGACTGCAGAGCCCTTGCCTGTGACAATGCTGTGCTGGACCCAAGTGATCCATCCAAGGTCGAACACAGAGACCGGTCTGGCAGCACTGGCCCTGTTCCATCAGCTGAAGCTTTCCTGTAGGTAATCACTTTTTTCCTTGATTTCTTTGTTTTGAATTTGCAAGAAACTGCGCTGCCAATGGAGGGATTCATTCCCCAGAAAGGGGCAGGGGCAGTCTCCCTGCCTGTGCACCAAATCCACACTGGTGTTCCTGGAGTTTAGCATTTCCTCAGTGACAGGCCTGGGAGGAGGAGGACTGGCAGAGAAGTGGCAAGACTAATTTCAGCAAGGAACATGGAAAAAGCCTTCCCAGTTCTGGGGTGTGAGTTTCTGAAATTGCCTCCTCCCTCCTCGTGAGCTCCTGGTGAGAGATGTGGAGGCAGCATGGTTCCTCCTGAAGGATAACATCCGTTCCCTGCAGTGTCCCACGAGGTGACAGGGACATATGGGCACAGTGCACATGTGATCCTCCTGCTCTTGCAGCTCACAGCAGCATTGCCCCTGGGGAACATGCACCTCAGGGGGAAGTTTTCTGTTGCTTTGCAAGTGTGGACTGATGGCTGGGTGGGATTTTTTGTGGTGGGGGTACAACTGATTCGTTTTCACTAAATAAAACTAATGCAAGAAAACGCCATCCCTAACTGACGTCTGAATTCACAGTACATGACACTGGTAGATGAAGCTATACAGGTGATTCTGCAGACAAAGCAAAGGCCGCAAGGCCTTGGAACATTCCAAAGTGCCAATGTGCCTTTTGTGGCATAAACCAGCCTTTCCTGTGCCTACCACGATGTGCAAAGCCATGAAATGAGAAACTGCTGCTGCTGCTGCTGTGAGAGCATTTTGCACAGTTCCTGCTCTCAGGCATCAGCCCCAACGCCACCGCACAGCCCGAGAGCTGCCTGAGGAAAGGGGAAGAGATTTAAACTGACACATTAAAGAGACCAAAATGAAAAGTTGTGGGTGCAATTGGGAATAAATGCTTCAGAGCTGCTAGAGCTGTGCTCAAAAATAGCGCAGAGGAGGGGGGTTTAAGCCCTGCACAGTACTTCCAAGTAGCCCTTTGGATAAATTGATACAAATTCCAGAGAGATTTTAACAACTAGGAGAAGGATCCAGAGGCTCTGCTCTGCCTGTGCACAGGCTTTAACCATGTAATGGAAAAAGCCTGATTTCAGTTCCATGGGGCAGGGACAGGAATTTAGGAAGGGAGCATGCTTATAATGTGCATGCTTGCATAAGCTTCATTAGGATTACTTTTAGGAGTATTTATTGTACCTGGCCAAAAGAGTATGAGCAACACAAGCTCCCTTCAAGTACTATCTAGTTTTGTGAGAAATAACAGAATAAATATGTACCTAATGAAAGACTCAGGAATAGGGTTAGTTTTTATTTTGTTTTTGTCTTGATTTTCTGGTTAAATAAATAATACTGCTGTTAAAGCTTCATTTGCAAAGAAGTGTGGTCTTCTTTTGAAACCAACTTTCAGCTGCATTGTGGGGAAAGCATCTCTTGGACTTCCCAAATGCTTCTCTTTTTGTGAGCTGGTGGTGGGGGACGAGCTAGCAAAGTGAAGCAGATGTTATTAGGATTCAGTTTATTCCTGCTGACTTTCCCCAGCTCCTCTGCTGCAGTGCAAAGCTGTTCTGCTCTGAACTGTGGGAAGGCACAAAGCTTTGCTGGACAGGTTTACTCCAAGGTCCTCAAGAGGTGAAAGAGGACTCTGTCCTTTTGCTGGAAAAACCCACTGCTTACTCTGTTGCCCTTACAGTTCCTTATCTGTAGTTAAACCAAAGCAAAATTAGTTACAAGGTTGTTCCATCACCCACAGCCTGTGCCCCTCAGCCCAGTGCTCCCCAGGTGCTGGTGCAGTGCTGGAATTCAGACTCCACCACTGCCACATTTGTCATATGGTTTTGAGGCTGTCTTGCCTCTTTTAGCTGTATTTCAAAGATAATGAGCCAAATGCACTCCTGATGTCATTGGTTTAATTTCCTCATTAATTCTAATTGCACTGGGTATGGCAACAGGCTCTAATTGCATTGGGCATGGGAATGGGGGCTCTGGGCAGGGACATGGCAGTTTCCTGCTCTTGGAAGCCAGGGAAGGAAGGCTTTAGGTGGTGATGAGGAAATCATTAGAGCCTTCTTACGTACAGGTATCCCCCAAGTAAGCACAGAAAGTGGCACAGTCTGGGGTGTTTATCAGATCAGAGAAAAGAGCAGAGCCTGCCCAGCCCATTCAGCCCCCATGGGCTTGATAAGCTCAGTGCCAAGAAATGCAGTTAAGAGACCTCCCATAAAACTGGTACCAGTGAAATCAGGAGGACATCCTGATTGCGCGTGACTAACCAAGCAGGAAGGTAAAAACACCTCCATAAGGCACGTAGGAATTAACAGTGTCAATTTACGCATGACAGGTTTAATCCCAGAGAGACCTTTCCGAGTTATCCATGTTATCCCACCAAGCCTGGGAGGGGAGCATCCTTCTTCCAGACCAATGCTGAACCCACTTTTCCGGTGCCTGTTTTTAGGCTCTTGCCTGTCAGTGGAAGGTTTTGGAAGGGGCTTGAATTATGGGGCCGTTCCCATCCCCTCATTGCATGAACTCTCCTCTTGCAGGCAGACAGCTGGTTTTACCTCTTCTGCAAAATTCTGTGAATTTTGGACCCTGTTCAAGACTGAACAAATCAACGGGGACTTTCCATTGTTTTCCGTGAGCTTTGGAGCAGCTGTTATTGTTCTTCATCATCTGCTGGAACATTTCTAATCGAGTTATTGTTGTCTTCTGAGGAAACTTTTAGAAGACTTTCAGAAACCTTCACATATTGGCAAAGCAAGTTTTTGGTTTCATTCCCAGGGCAATAGTCAGGCTTTTTCCTTTTTACTGACGTCATAGCTTTTGGATGTGCTCAGACTAACTCGTGGGTGAATTCAATATTCATCTTCGCAGCTTCTGCTACTTTTTCCTTTTTATCCCACGGTGGTTTATGGCCTCTAGTTCTTACAGAACCATGTTTAATTTCCACAAAAGAGTGAACTAAAGACAGAAAATGCCTTTATTCTTGAAATATTTAGGAAAAAAAAACCCCAAATGCTGTAGCTTATTATCCCAATGTCTTTTTGTTATTTTGTTTTTTAATCCTTTTCCTTTGCAAAGATTTCTCACACATATGTCCATCTGTAGCCATTTTTCTTGTATGTCTGGGTTTTGTCTCTCTCTTGTTGTGTGAAGACTGATGGGCATTGTCAGCTTTTTCCAAAGCTGTGGATTTAGAGATCCAGAAATCCACTAATTAGTTCATGTTTAATCTGCATGATCTGCAAGAGCAGTTCTGGAGTCTTGTCGATTTGTTCCAGCACAGTCAAATTATGCTGATTAGATTGGTAAAAAGCCAAAAAAAAAAAAAAAAAGCATAAATAGCAATTATTTTAAATAAATTCCAAGCACATAAAGACCAATTTTAGCCTGGGCTGTTCAAAAATTTTGTGCAAATTGTAGTGTGTGTTTATTGCATTTTTTTTTTTAAAGAAGTGGAAGAATTGGACCCACAGTTGTCATAAATAAGCTGAAATAGGATGGGCAGCTGTGATCAGGAGCAGTGGAACAGATAAACCCCACAGTTGTGTGGTGCCTTGCAGGGGAGAGCACCAGCGTTTGCTGCATTGCCTGTTCCCAAGGCAGAGAAGCCTCTTAAAAATCCTTGTAAAATCCCACTGCCTGCAAACAAGCTGCTGCTGTTGAACTGTGCTACATCCCAAGGACACTGGAGCTGCCAGGCAGGGGGAGCAGGGCTGCTCCCTGCTGCAGCCATGGAGCCAAACCCCTGGAGCAGGGAATGGGCTGGGAGGGGGAAGCACAGGACAGGGAAGGGTGCCCAGCTCTCCAACAGCCACTGCAACCAAAGGTGCTACCTGGTGGTGCCTTTCCTGGCCCTCCAGTGGCTGCTGCCCTTGTTTTGGGGGTGTAATGGTGTTTAAATAAGTAATTTAAAAGTCTTACTCTCTGGTCCATCACACATTCAAGCATGGGAGGTGGTTTAGCTGCCCAGGCTGCACTGCAGGTAGGAGTTTCTTCCGTCATCAGTCTCCAAGGATTGCTGCACTTGCTAAACAGCAACACACACACACACACACGCACACAGAGGATAAATACAGGGCAGAAAACAAGTCAAGTCTAATTTGAATGTTTATGGACACAGCTGAGCAAGCCCTCTGCTTTTCAAAGGCTTTCAAATGTTTAGGAAACACACTCATAACGAAAGCCTCCCATCTTACAAGTGGGCAAATGTACTGTTAAGAACCACAAAAGTTTTTAAAGATAAATCTTATTATGTGGTTGAAAACACAACTGGAACTTGACTCTGACTTGCAGCAAGCAGCCATTTCATATTTGGGAAGTGTCATAGAGCTTTAGACCATCACTGGCAGAAACGTAAAAGAGGGACATTGGAGCGAATGGGAATGATCTCCTAGATTAGTTCCACTGCAAGGAGTTTTAAAAGAGCTCCTCTGTGAAGAGGAACAAGCTTGTACTTCCCTCAGAGCATGACAGTGCTCCTCTCGTGGTGTTTCTCAGCCTGGAGCAGATAGCAGAGCACTGAGCTTCTCTGTCCTGGTGTTGCAGCCCCAGCAACCAACAATTCCCAGTTCCCAGCAGGGTTGTCCCCCGTAACCCTTTGCATTTATCTGCATGAGTTTCACCTGCACTTTATTGCCCAGGCAGTTATCAGGCAGGACTCTCCCATACAGTCTTTCCATAGTTCCTTATAACCTGTCCCCATCCTCAGTGCCATAAATAACTGTGCACCATCAGCACACTCCCACGATGAAGCCTCAGCCCTTTTTCCAGGTCATTTATAACAACGTTGAGCTGCACAAGTACCAGCACAGACGCCAGGACGCCACTCGTGACCTCCAGACTCCTGTGAGACCTCAACCCGCTGTCCCTTATCCCTGAACTCATTACTCAGCCTTGTTTATCCTACAACTAATAGCTTCAGAAAATGCCTTAATTCTATTATATTCCCTAGCTTTTTGAATGGGTGGCTCTGAAGTCTTAGTCATGATCTTTTAATATTATTTTGGGGTAGGTAATTGAATTCAACCACTCTTAGGTATTCTACAACAAAGTGGGGAAGGCATGGAGGAAAACACTAACAATGTGCTTTGAGCAATTATCACTTTGTGGTGTTGCTGCTTTGTTGCTTTTTACTTGAGGAAGTATTCCATAAAGTGCAACAAAATGTGACTGTTTTCTGCTGGTGTGACTGCTTTGGATCCGGACAATCCAAAACCAGTGCCATGCTTCAGCTGGTGGGGGAAGAGCATAGGATCTATCTATAGTCACTGATCCTTCTAACTCACAGGGAATTTGGGAGGGTTTTTTTCAGCTCTGATAAAACTAATGCAGCACATAAGCCTCTTTGAGTCACCCTCTCTGCTATAAGAAATACCATAAACAGCTGATTTCTATGAGGCAGATGTATTTATAGGCTTGGGATAGAATGTAGACTTTAAAATGCCACTTTTCTACTTCAAAGAGATTGACTTACATTTTTAATCTGAATAAAATTAATGCAGCTAATTAATGAAAATGGCTACAGAGTAAAAAGAATTAAAGTTTCAGAAGAACATTAATCATTGATATGGCTGCATGTTCTGATTTGGTAATGAGTTGTGACATGAGTCAAGACATTATCTGTCTGTATTTGCATCCAGGTAAGAACCTGTGGGCAACTGAGCTTGCTACCATGTGAGAGCTTTGCTCTGGAGGAGATTCTTGCTGAGCATTAGAAGAGCACTGTTATTTAGGAAGGAGCTGTGAGAAATCTGGGATGTCAGGTCCTGTTTTCCATTCTGCCACTGCCTTGCACAACCCCCTCATGCATCATCCCCCAAAAGGAGCACGGTGCTGTGTGATTCCCAAAGAAGCCTACACAACCAGGGCCCAGGTGCTCAAGGGAGTTCTGCTGAAATCCCATTGAAATAAATAAGAAAAGTCAGTAGGAGCTGGGGCATGAAATCCCTTTACCTTCTTTGAGAAACCTGCTCTTTCTTCAGGCAGCCAGCAGCTCCCTAACATGGAGGTACCACCACACTCTCACAACAGCCGCAGGTAATTCCATCTCCTGCCACAGCCATTTTGCAGGATCAAAGTCAAACTGCATGAGAAATGAGAAGTGTTTTCTTACAAAGCAGAAATCCTGTCTCACACAGAGATTTATCATATGAAAGAGCTCAATTTTCTTTTCCTAGGGAAGGCTGCTGCACCTTGACTCTTAGACTACAGCTCTGTCTGAAGTGACACAGGAGTGGCAGGTGCAAAGGCACTTGGTCTGAGGGGAACTGAGCCCTCGTATTCCCTTGGAAGCAGAAGATGCTTCAATGGACAATGTTCAGGACCCAGTGCTGTCCCCAAGGCAGGAGGAAGGCGCAGCCTTGCTGCAGTGCCACGTGGTTATGCACAGGTCACATTTTGCCAGTGGCTTTCTCAGCTGTGAGGGGCCCCAGGTTCATGAGGTTCAGCCCACCTGGGCCTGTTGGTGCTGCTCTAATGCCAGCAGTGCACAGGGCTGGGTGTAATGCTCAGAGGGAATACAGTTCCATTTATAGTCCATGTAAAAACCTGAAGGAGTCCACTGCTGACATCCTTGCTTTGACATGTGTCTCCAGGCTGGTAATCAGCTGTAACCATGATAATGTCTGCACACCTTGCTGCAAAATAGCACTTTCCTCTCTCTTTGAAGGCTGTTAAGATCAGTGAGAAAATGTTGACAATGAAGAACCCTCCTGGGAGCACTGGGTGGTAAAAAGTGGAAGTCAGTCTCCTGTCTGGGAAGATTTATGTGCCTGTGGGCTCTGTATTCCACTCAAGTATTATCCATTTTCTTACACGTTTCCACCTTATCCGACAGAGGACTCAAAAACACATTAAGACAACATGCAGAAACTGTAGCTAGTTTCTTAATTAAACCTGATTTTTCAACATAGGCAATCAAATCTCCCTCTTATTCAATGCTCTTGCCCAGTTATGTCCTGAAATGGGCAATTCTTTATTGTATAATATATAACCACATGGTGTACTTTGCTGACATAACTTGGACCATACTGAACTCCTCTAACAGTGTGACATGATGCACCTGTAATCCAACAGACTGCAAACTTCTCTTCCTCTCCCGCCCTCCTTTCCACTCCATCAGCTGTAGATCCCACCCTACATCCTTTGTTAAAACAGCCTGACTGAACTAACATCCTCACTAATGAGTATTTCTGATCCACAGCCTTCAAGAGGAGAATCTGGAACTTCCTGAGAAATTGTGTCTTTATTGCAAAAGGCCAGGAAAGGAAGAGCTTTCTCCTATAAATCATTCCCTATCTTGCTACTGCTCCTTCCCTTTCTTCTTCCAAGCAGATTTAGTTCTCAAATCCAGCTGATTACTACAAGTAGGTGGCTCCTGATTATTCTGAAATGGTATTTTATGGACCATTTCTAAGGGGATGGGGGACCAGTGTATAAAGTATCAGAGCCTACAACTTCATCATCTTCCTCATCCTTCAAGTAGATTAAACTTCTGGCTCAGAACATTTTGACATCACAAACTTTCATTCCTCATGCCCAGGACCAGCCACGTTGAATTGCAGACACATAGTAGGCAAAACTACTGCAAATGCATTTTTGACTCATGTTAGGAGGGGGGACTACAGCTCTCCCAAAGCAACATGAGAGGAAAATCCCACTGCAGACTTCCCCTTCCTGCAAGGTGCCTAATACAAAGAGAGGTTGCTAAAGCAACAGTTCCTCTGAGCTGACTAGACCTAGTCATGCACATGGGCTTCATGCTGAATCAGGATCAGCTGTCAGAAAGAGATGGAAAAGGCTTCTTCTCCTTACGTAGCTTTGACTACTTAGCTTGCACCTCTGGGAGCAGAAGCTCTGAATTCACTCTGAAGTCCTGCTCTCTGACATATCCTGCAGCTATCTGGACCCCTGGGGAGAGCTCCACAACTCCACTGGAACCACTCATGCAAATTGCCCTCTTAGCAACTATAAAGGAGTAAGATATTTAGCATCAACCCACTCAGCCCCCTTCAAAATAACTTCTGGCTGATGTCTTCAGCAGCTCGAATGCTGCCAAGCTGCTCTCTGCAGGGTGCCTGGTCAGGAGCACTCAGCAGTACCTGCAGGCCCTGGTGGGGTGGCAAAACACAGCCCTTGTCCTGCACTCCAGTAAAGGGGAGAGGAAAACGCTCTACCCAAAGCCTGGCTGTGCAAACTCAGTGGGCTCGGAGCAGCAGGAAGAGCTGGTGCAGGCCATTGGTATGGCTGTCACCTTTGGTCTGAGGGCAGGAGCAGGGAGATGATGGGAAGGGACCACAGCAAGGGGAAGCCCAGTTGTGGGCAGTCGACCTTAGCAGCCAGGGGGAAGCACAAGATACAGTGAGATGCCCATAGGACAGCGTTCCCAGCTGGCCTTTGTGGTTGTTCCCATCAGCGTATCAGCCTGTTTACCTCAGAGCGCAAAGCTGCTGCCCTGAAGCAGAGGAGAACAGCCTGCAAAAGGACACAAATCTCCTAGGTGAGATATGCAGGTAAAGGATTAGATACCAGTGAAGAGAATTATTTTTATTTCACTATTTAATTCAAGGTTTCTCTGTTCCCAATGTTGATGCTGATGCAGATTCATTCCAGTTCAGAAGCTGTCACATAGGGAGAAAGGAAATAACACAGTCTGGCTCCCCTCTTTTGGCATCTAAACAACATCGTTCCTCAGGAGCACTCGAGAGGCCAAGCAGCATGTAAATACTTTCCCTCATGGTGACACAGACAGAACTTTCTGGTACTACAGCAACCGCCTTCCTCCCTTTGACTGGTCCCAGCTGCACGTACCTTTGGTGTAACATCATGGTTATGCAATGCCGACTCTCCCACTCTCCTCTTATCATGCCTCTCTCCTATTTGTGCAAGCAAAAGCTGAGATAGAGCCCAGCAACGGCCTCCAAGAGCTCAGCCATTTCTCAACCTTCCTTTTCCAAGGCTGCACTGCTCCCACGGGCACAGAGGTGAGCTGGGAGCACAAACCTGAACTGCAGCCCAGGAGGCACAGTTCTCCAGCCTCTGACCAAAACGAGCCTGGGAAGGCACGAACACACAGGCTGCCTCCTGAACACACAGTGCACTCCTGCACTCAACTGATGCAGACCCTGCTGGGATGAGCACTCGTGTTCCCAAATACATCACTGCATCTCTGGGCCCCCCTCCTTTCTAGGTCACCGTGACTTCCGCAATCATCCCAATCACCAGGACTAATGGAGCACAGATGTACTCTCAAGGGAGTGAGTGTGAACCAGAACCCTCATCTCTGGATGCTTCCCAGGAAGAGCCATCTCCTCACCATCACGTATTCCAAAGTACCTAAGAAGGCGGCAGAGCAGGAAATGAAGCAGAAGAGTGAGTTCCTAGAAATTTTGCCACTTTATCCCTTTAAAGTTCTCAATCAGGATCTATGATCATCTCTTCTTCAGAGAAGACTGTTGTGCTAACAGGCAGGCAGGAAACAACCACAGTGAGATACAGATCTGTGATGTTTTAATTAAAGCACAGGTAAACTGTGAACAGCAGCAGAACTCTGAGTGTTTCTTAGTCACTCATCTTAGTCACTGCTGATTGCCTTGTAGGCTGCCAGGTGTCACAGCCTGCTCTCCACGACAGCCTGCAGGGCACGGGGCACAACGGGACCTGGCTGTCATGCAGAGCTGTGTCCTAGTGCTCATCCATGACTGAGAGATCCTGGTGTGTGGCAGCAGTGAAAAGGTGAACCTGAGCATGTGACTGGGCTGCACCAGGGCAGGAAGGAGGGTTTTGTTCCACATTGGAGACTAAAATGTATTTGAAAGAGAAATGAGTCTCTAAAAGTATGGCCCAGGCAGATTCCCCCAGCATGGAGGGAAAGACCCATCTTTCTGACCTATCACTTTTGGCAAGGAGTGCAGCCACAATGGACACTGTGAGATCCTCCCTGTGACCCTGACAGCAAAGCAACAGCAGGAAGTGGTGCAGTGCTGCTGGCCATGGCTGCCATCAGCAACAAAAGCACAGAAGCCTTTTTAATATTGCAAAGACAGAAATGAAATCCTTCTCTTCTTACGCAATGCTTGCCCTTCCTCAACAGAGATCAAATCAATATGGGACCAAACAAAGTCAATGGTGTATTTCAAGGGGTTTTGAATTCGACTTTGTAGGCAAAAGCTTTGTTTCAAACTCCAGGAAGACATATTGGTATTTCCATTCCACATCTATTTGTAGCACAGAAATATGACTTTGTTGCTTTTTAGTCCTGTTTAAATGTTACATTAGTTTAAAATAAGGTCTGTCTAGAAAAAGAAATCAAGTTTGGGGCTGGAATTATCCCTGGAGAAGCCTGGGGATCCCCCTTATTAGTGAATGAGGATCACTTTGAGGGAAGTTAAGAAGAACTGTGTGGTTGTAATTCCCCATCCTTTTTTTCTGGAGTCTGTCAGACTTCAGCTGTGCTGCTCAGTGGTGATCCCAGCACACACAAACGTGTGCACACACAAACACAGGGACACACTTCTAACACAGTCACCAAACCCCACACACAGTTTGCTGCACGGCCTGAAGAACATGAGCAGGAGCAGAAAGGGAACTTTTCCATAATTTCTGGAGAAATGCTGCAGCTGTAGGCCAACTTACATAACTGATTTAGCTGAACAGAATTGCTTTCTGCCTCTAATCTGCTCAACAGTTTATCTGTGCTGTCGTGATCGGTTGAGCTCTCTTTAAACCGTTATGGATTAGCGTTCTGCTATAACGCGTTAAAACCTTAGCTTTGTTTATTTTTGTCAAGAATGGGGGAGGGATATCAGGTTAAATGTCCAGGCAGCAGTTTATGAATGGCTGTTTTTCTTGCACAGCAATCGATATGCTCAGGTATCAAATGCAGGGCACAGCTAAATGCTTTGAGTGGCAGCATTAGTGGCTGGAATAGAAATATTTGTGAACTTACTATTAAAAATAAAATAAGAAAAAAGAAGGAACTTAATAAATTTGCATGATTATTTTAATCTATAAATATAAAATGTAATCCAGGATTCAAACAGTTCATCATACCCACCAGCTCTGTTTGAAAGACCAAAGAGTAAATGATCTGAAAACTTAATTAATAAGGCTGGTTGAGAATTTTACTAAGTTTGCATTATTGATGTAATTTGGAGACAGAAATCCTGCCAAAAGCAATCTTTCTGTCATTCAGCTGCAGGAAAACAATACACCATAATGGAAATAAACCACCAAACAACTGGAACCTCATCTACACCACTTACAAAGAGGTGTTCAGATAATATTTGCCAGCTGTTCAGTTAATTTTCACAGTGGATTCATCAGCTATGCAATCGGTTGTTCCATTAGAACATGACTGTATGGATCCAGGTTCAAATTTCTACTGCAAACTGATGAGCACAATATACCAATTTAAATTAAATCAAACAATTACCACACTTCTTTGACCTCTGTGTTGTCAAAATGATTTGCAGATGCCAGCCTGGAATGGAGTAAGAGGTTGTGTTCCTGAGCACTGCCAATAATCCTCTGGAACACTATTCCAAGGAAACACTGATTCTGTGAATAGTTGTGCTGGCAACCCTATAATCTTGGAACTTTCTTATCTAAAATGGAGGAAGTAGGCACTTTCACATTCTTAAGAGCAACACAGACACTACAGAAGTTAAAAAAAAGTGTCCAGTGGTCCTAGGAAAAAATAAAAACATAAACCTGGGAAAGTAATTCAGAAAAAAAAGGAGGAAAAAATCCAAATTCTTCATAATTTGTCTGTTGTTTGTTTTGCTTTCTTATGAGAGATCTCTATTCTGCACATTCCAGTGAATGGCCATTCGCTATTAATTTATCTTCTTTATGACAGCAAGTGGAGCACCATTCCAGAGTTTCAACATTCCCCTGATGCTGCTCTGCTTAATGCTTGTGTGCTATTTACACAAAGCATATTCCAACCAAATCTGACTATATATGGAATTCCCTGACAAGTAAAACTTTGGATGCCATACAAAAAAGAGCCATGTAAACACAAATGCACACAAACTCCACTCCAGACTGCACAAACTGGGCATGTACTACACCAGGCTCTTGGTGGCAAAGGTCAGGTACCCAGTGTGCCCAACCACCTCCCTCAGTGGTACGCCACTCTTGAACTGCACAGTCCCTTGCTGCAGATTAGTGCATGGGCTACCTTGGTGAGATGGGTTGCTGCTGTCAAAGCCAGTGCTAGAATTATCCTCAGCTGCTTTTCCAAGGTCAGGGATTTGCAAGCTAATAGTCCTCACATTGTACACTCGGAGCAGAATTTCCAAGGTGTTAATCTCTGTAAAACCATATTCTTCCATTGCTAGGCAGGTTCTTTGAACTTGTTCAATGCAGGGTGAGAAAGAGCAGATACGGCCACCTGCAAAATAAGACAGGTAGTGGAAAAGAGGGCAAAAGTCAAAATGAAGTCAATTTTTCATCTCTTTTCAAATTCTTCCAGATGCCCATAGAATTACTATTACACAGACAAAGTGAAAACATTCTTCAAGAAAATCTTCTTCACAAGGCAACGTTGTTGGTTTAAAGTGTCAGCACAAAATCAAACACGGACAACTCTACAGGATGCTTCAGACCCTTTAAAAGCAACAACAGCAACTTCATTCATCTTCCGCATCCAATGTTGCCCTCCACATTTGTTCACAGCAAAACTGATAAAGTTGATCCCTTTGGAGCAACGACTCTTTTGGAATCACTCTGCACTGTTCTGGGCTGAGGCACCAAACTGCAGCTGGCACACACACAAAGCCAGAAGTCATTCTCCACACGCTGGAGCCGCAGCGCGCGCGCCCCTGACAAAAGCGGCTGTGTTCAGCTGAGGACGATGGTATGCGTGGACAGAATAAAGGGATCTCTCCAGGCCATAGATGGAGTGCTGTTAAGGCTTTACCCTTTTAGTCAAGCTGACTAGCATGTCTCCTGAGCATTGAAGTTTATTGGATATCACATCGTGCAGGCTTACAGTAAATGCTGTAAAACTCTAGGACAGGACTTTTAAGTGATAAACTAACACTTGTCTCCTTGTCTGTGCACAGCTCTGATTTCTGATTCTCAATACAGAGTATTAATAGCCCCCTACACCTTTCTAAGTGCTGCAATGTCACCTTAATAGCTGAGAATAGAATGATTCAGATTTACTCTGAAAAGCCGCAGCCAAATCAGATCAAAGAATTATAAGGACACTGTCTGCCATAAAGCCAGGGCATGTGCTTTCACCCAGGACACAGTGTCCCTCAAGGCAACTGCCTTTCCTGAAAAGCTTTTGTGCAGGAGGAAGGAGCACTGGGCATTGCAGCTTCAGCTATTGTTTCATTTATTACAATTAGATGAAAATGCCTGCTGACCTGATTTGCATTCCTTCCCAGTCCTCTCATCCAGTCAAACCTTCCAATACCAGTCATCTAAGTAGTTAAAGAACCCGTGCAAGTCAGAGCAAAGCATCCCGCTAAAAATAGAGGCAATGCTGGGACTACATGAAGCCTGCTTTATCTCAAACTCCCCCTTTTTTTTTTTTCCTTTTTCGTTTCTAAAGTCAGATCTCTAAAAAAAGAAAGCATCAGGTCTGAAAGCGTCACTGTAGCACTCCAGTTACTGTGCAGCAATGATGTGCTGGGTACTGCCTGGGGAGGAACACTTTCCACAACCATTAATCCACCATACGCTAAGCAGGATTTAATTTGAGTCCTCAAATAAAGTCTCTGCACCAAGGGGTTCTTATCATGAATCTTCAGAACAAAGTACTCTGGACAAGTAATTCCCTGGAGTGACAATTAAAACCCAAATCTAATAATCACCTGCAAAATTAATGCTGGTATGTGTCTTTATGAACCAGGTCTGTTGATGCTGATTTAATTGCACGCCCAGTCCATTAACTCCCATGAAATTAGATTTGTATGTTCATCAGGATGGCCAGCACTACCAAAATGTTCCTGAATCTGACAGCTATTCTTTTCTGGCCAAAGAACTTGCACACTTCTACCATGCTTGCAGATGTAAAACAGAAAAGCTGAGGGAAATAATTCTGTTACATAATTAGAAAGCTACTATGATGTACACATGTTATAAAGAAAGAATTCATATTCTTATTGAGTAGGGAACTGAACAAATGTCTGACTTAACTAAATGTCAGTTCACAATAACTCTTTGTCTACAAAGCAAGAATATGCCGAGAGACCAGAGTCTACTACTTCATTCAGGCTTTTTGGTTTTGATGTTTTATATATACAGTAAAAAAACAAAATATATTTACATTTACAGTAAGTCTGTTCTTATTTATTCTGATTCCAAGGGTTTGAAGATCTGTTTAGGCTTTTGAATTCACATGCTCTGGATTTGCAGTCAAAAACTCAAAGCCTGCACACAGCTGTTGCCATACAAGCTGCAAAGCCACCTACGGTTCTTGTCAAGCCTTCAATTAAAGGCAGAGCACCCTTCCTCTTGCCTCGGGCTGGTCAGCTGAGCACAGCACGTCAACACCAAACTTGGTGAAGATTTATCAGGCTGCCTCCTCACAACTGCTGGGGGAAGTAGGGTTACAGAAAACAGGCTTTCAAGCTGTTTGATAGGGATGAAAGCTCTTGCTTGCAGTCGCAAATATCCAGAGGGGAAGCACAAAAAATAGCGTTACTTTACTTCCTGCACTGCTGGAAGCTTCTCAGGTATGAAAGATGAGAAAACAGTGAACTGCTGGTATTCCATCTAACTGAGACCATCCAATGAGTTTTAGTAGTTCTGTCAATATTTTTCCCCTTTCATGCCTATTGTTCTCGCTATTTTTATACATCCCTCCCAAATACCTGCAAAGGGCTCAGAAGCAAACCCATCAAGCTTCTGTCCTTACAGATCCTAACAAGTGGGAGAGGGGTCCCCTCTGCTTTTTCCTGCACACAATATCAGGCAGGCCAGATCTGACTTGCAGCTACAGGCTGGAATTATTTGATTAAGCAGGTATTAGGAGAGAAGATTGGAAATCTACAATTTGCAGAAGGCTGGAAGGCAAAAATGAAATTGCAGTTCCAGACTGGGAGAGGCAGTCTAAAATAGAAACATTCGGGAAGTTTCAATTCCTAAGAAATTGACCAGCAAAAAAAAAAGTAGAAAACCAGCACTCAGAAGGACATGCTCATCTGGCCTAGCAGCAGAAACACTGTCATCTTTAACAGAGCAGCTGCTTCTGAATTCTGCACAGTGTGGGCTGCCCTCTGTACCCACTGGACTACCAGCTAGGCAACACCCCTTCAGTCACCATCACCAAAAAGATAGAAATGTAGATTTCAGCATTCACAGTTCTCAGATTCTTTGAGAGCCCTCTTGTCCTTTAGACACCAAGAGGCTTTTAGGGCTTAGAGGACTTGGATATGCATTGCTTTATCTTGCCATGCCAAGGATTCCTTAGTGAATGAAGAAAAGACATGAACTCCTGCACTCTCCTCTGGATGGGGCACATTGCTCTGTCTGTGGATCACAAAGGGGTGGACTAGACCAGAGAGCAGTGAAAACATCTGAATGGAAACTTTTTTGTACAAATTGCGTTTGTATTCTTTCAGAGTTCTCCTTTTAGGAAAGCTACTGTTCCTAAATTTGGTTAATGAGATCTGTGTGTCATCATAAATTGATATAGTAATTATGAGAGATTAATCCTGTTCACATTGGGAAGCTGTGTGAGCTTTTTGATCTGAAGAGCTGTCTAAAAATGTGTTTATTCATGTATAATGCATCTGACAAGTGCTACAGTTGAGGAGAAGAGAATAATGAGACCGTATGAAAGACTTAAGTTTTTTTCTATCTTCAGTTTTACAGGGAGTGAGTTACTTTGAAGCATTTAATGGAGTGGTTAAATGTCCTGAATCCATAGCCTGGAACAAGCCCACACAGTCCTGACAGTCATTGTAACCAACAACAAGGTTACATGAAAATGGAAGTACAATTCAGACTGGAATGATTAGAAAAGAAAGCTTAAGGGAAGGGGGAAATAGAAGATTTTCATTCACCTAGCACTCTACAGTTCAACAGACTGTATCTAATTGGTAATTGAGGGACACAACATTGCATCTCTACAAGAGGCCATTGCCTCGAAAGTTGCCAGAATGTTTCTGTGCAACTCCAACAAACCATTTTGTTTCTGGTTTGTCTGAGCAAGGACTAACACCTCTACTAGTTCTACTTAGCTGATAAGTGCATTAGGTTTCAAGTGTGGAAAATCTCAGTGCTACCAACTGACAAGAACTCCAGTGTGTGCTTATGATACAGAAATCGTGTCCAAGAAATGTGCTCTCACTTATGTAGGTTATTTTATGTCACAAGTGCTCTGACAGGTTCTTTCATCATCCCAGCATTATTCAGATGATGCACATGTAGTGCAACACCATTAAGTTTTACGGAAAAGGGCCAGTAATTTTAGAATGATTTTGTGACATAAAGAATACAGTACAACATTTTTACCTCTGGCAAAAGAACACAGCTTGGGTTTTGGGACTTCACTGCATTGTCATAACTGGAAGATGACATTACAAAGATCTCAAGGAAGAGAAAAAAAAAATCCCACAGTCATTATCATTGTGTAGGGGTGAGGCAGGAGAGTCACTGAGCAGCATCACTGTGGCATTTACTCTGTGCTAGTAGGACACTAAAAATATTGTCTCTGCAAAAGGGGACAGAATGTCCTTTAAGTGTGTGTGCTCGTGGGCGATTTGATGTAGCTTCCCTGACAAGTGAAATTAGAGGATTTGGCTGTTGGAAGAAATTAAAGGATGTTTCTTGATTCAGAAACGAGAATTTTCTCCAAATCACTTGCCAGCTTATTAATAGGAGCTTGATGTGATTATCTTCAAATGCAACCTTAACCTCTGCACTTGTAGGTTCATCATTCAAAAGGAATTTATTGCTGCTTGTTATTATGGGCTGGTAAAAGCAAGTAGCAAGGAAACTAAAAAATCAGTTGGCTCCATACTGGGGAAGAAAACCTAACGACTTTCTTTAAGGATCCTTTCATCCCAAACTACTTCCTTCAAACTATGTAAAAGCCAGTAACTTTGGCTGGCATTCCACAGTGAGGACTCTGATGCAGAAATCCTTCCACCTGACTCTCTACATTGAAAGCATCACTTGTACTTCAGGCCAGGCCCATTGTGTGCACCTGACAGATCCAAGCTAGGGCAATGCTCTCACACGAGATACAAGAGCTGGGGCTGGCTCAGCAAACAGCCACTGCTGGCAAACAGATGAAGCTGCTTTATGTGTTAGCACCTGGTCCTAGATCTTGGTGGGGCAGCTCTGCACTAGACCAGATGGCCTCTCAGTGTTGGATATGTTTCAATTAAAAGTTAGTCTGTGGATCTTTAACATCACCTTTCCTTCAAATCAAAGCAGGTGCTACAGTAGCAAAGGCTGGTGCTGACATTTTAGCAAGCATTTATTGCTTCATCCACTTATTCCAAAACAATATCCTGGGGACATGAGAAGTGTTGATACCAACTAGAATACCAGAGATTTCAGCTGCTCCTCAAAGCCACACCTGCGTGATTTAAAACTGGGACCATAAATAACCTCTGAAGCTCAAGAAAAATAGCCAGTGAGGCTTCCTGCACGGACATGGAATTGCAGAGGCCCAAAGAGGGAAATGTTCAAAGCAAACTTTTCCTGCAGAGTTTTGGGGGGAGAATTGACAGCACCATGTTACCTGATTCAGGTGTTATTTCTAGGATCATAATTTGGCAAACTCATAATTTAGGAGCTTTATGATGTTCCAGAGCGAATGAAAAATCTGAATTTAAGAATAAAATCTTTAAAGAAAGAAAGGAAATAAAAGAGAGGTGGTTTTAGTAATTTTGTGACTCAGACTCTTAAACACCTCACGGAGCAACTTAAAATGCAAGAGGATAATCCAACCTAATATATGGCTGTAATTTTCCATCCCCCTACCTGAAAATTTAAAATCTGTATGAAAATTATTGTACCAGTGGGTTTCTCCCTCATCTTCCACAGCCTTGGAAGAAATAGGCAGTATTTATGAGAGTAGAGTAGGTGGGTGCAGAATTATATTCAAAGCACTACAGTATTCAGCTGTGAAATGACTGTGAGTCAAAAGTTTCAGGGCATTTAAGAACTGTAGAATATTGAGGATATTTTTGTTACCTCACAATTTTCTCATTTTCCAAATTTTTAAAAAACTTGGCCTGAAGGGGTTAACACCAACTTTGCAAAAAGCACCAAGGTCAGATATTGGGAACAGCAGCTACAACTACAGAAAAGCATTAATCAGCAGATGCTGCAGCAGAAGAACAGTGCAGATCTGGAAATGAAAGGAAGTTCTGCAGTGCAGCAGTGTCTCAGAGATACTACAAGCAGCGTTTCTGCTGGAAGTGTGACTGGTGACATCAGCACAAAAGGATGCAGCTGAGATGCAAACCTGAACGTTGGCAGAGAGCATCACCAGAGAACAAGACCCTTCTCAGCACAAGTCTACTGTGCCATTTTATTCTTTCAGCTCTTCAGACGTTGGCAGTGCTTTAAATGGGAGGGCAAGCTGCTCTAAGTAGTATATTTACAGCATACTGCAAGGCATAACTTGCGTGATAATTGTACTCTGTAAAGAGGATCATTAACACTCAGCCAGTTACTAGGAGCTGCAACTATTCAGGACCTTGAGCTGAAGTAGAAGAGAAAACACTGATCTGATAAGGTTTTATTAAGGTTGAGAACTCTCCCATACTTTCTCAGCTGAACTCTCTATCATGAGTCTTGAGGTTTTAAGGAAAAGAGTAGCTAATGTTATATATTGAATTTGCTTAGTTCTCATTTAATTCAAAATACTTTAAGACTTTGGGAATGAAATTACCACTCTCTAGCAGTACAGCTGTGATATTTGCATGGCACATCACAACAAAACCCACAGTGTGAATGGTTCAAATATGACCCTGTCCAGATCTGAGAGAGAGGGCGTGGACAGAAAAGAGTGGAACGACTCATTTCCTGCCCTGATGCTTTATCACTACAGGAACCCTTGGAGTGGGATTGAATAACAGCAGAATGTGCACAGGCTGTACTGCAGAAGAGCTTTAACTCCTTGAAAACAAAACAAAGGAGCACTATTAAATTATCTGCCTGCAGTAGGGAAAGGGAAGCAGTTACAGATAACCTTCTGCCATATTTTAGATTTAACAGCACTAAAAGCCACAACAAAACTACCGCATGACTCAGAATAAAACAGAAAAAGTGTGTAAGCTTTTTTATATTACCACTACAATCAATTATAATTTATATGAAAAACAGTTTTTGTTTACATGCAAAATAGCAAAGATGCCCTCAGTCAGTGAGGTACCAAGTTGTCCAAGAGCAAAGCCTTAGAAGACTGTACCAGACCTCAGACATGGGAGCCTGGTTGCAGCAAGAACTGCAGCAAGGATCAGCAACTTCGCCTTTTGAGTGGTTCATAAAGTGAATGACGCCACTTCACAAACACAAAAATGTGGGGTTTTGAAGTCTTATTTATATTGCCTAAACAGATGTAACCTTGTAGCACAGCACAGAAAAGCGTAGCCAGATGGTATGGCTGGTTTGGGACTATAATACATTTTCTAGGATTTTAAATGCCAGAGTGAGACAAGGATTCAAAACTTGGAACTGTTCAAGCAGCCCTGCTTAGTATTCTAAGCATGCACCACTTAAATAATTCAAATTGGACTGCGCAATGCAGCGCCTTCTAAGCTGGGAAGTCAGCTGAGTGTTGTGCTCACTAGATTAGATAATTTGAGCATGGGAAGGGCATTGTACAGTGCAGTGATTTTTTTTTTCCCCCCCAGGACGCACTGGAAAGCTGCTACAAATTGAGCTGTAACCATCGCAGGTACAGAGCGCTAACAAGGCTCACTTGTTTATTCACTTTTTAAAGAAAGTGTGTTACATGGTATCACAAAGCTTTCTAGAAAATTTCCAGTAGCTGAGGTAGCTTAACAGTGGGGCTGGTCCTGACTCAGCAAGGCAGTGCACATTCAGCAACCTTTAAGAACAAGCTTAAATCCTGTGATTTCACGAAGACTTAGCAATTCACTTGAAGTTCAGCCTGTGATTTTGTATTTTAACAAAGAACTGGGCCTTGGCACATAATCAACTGCTTTTAAACCCATGTCCCCGCATGGGCACTGTTCAGCACTCCATGCTCTCTTGATTAGAAAAGTCACTTTTGTAGATGGAGGCAATTCATCAAAAGTTACTTTAGATCCACACTATTATGACATTAATTAGAGGAAAATTTATTCCAGGATCAAAGAATTATTTAGTCACTGAAATTATTTTTCAATATGGAAAAGAGGTATAATAAAGTGATGAAAACTGTGCAAAACCTCAGGAGCAGTTCTCACTTGCTGTCACAATCCCAAACTGGCACAAGCTAGAACATCTTTTATGTTACATTCCCTCTGCATCCAATGGCAAACTTCTCACTAGCTCCAACAACAAAATTTAGGACATAAACTGGCAAGCATATTTAACCACATAACCATGTTTAACCATATGTAACCACATTTTTTTAACATTACCATTGGGGTGCCCTGTTAAATAGGTACAAATCTGTAATGATTGATGTGAACTGAGGCTGAACACCTTTTATACAAACACCCTTCCACTGAATTGCCAAAGAAATTTGCTTTCAGCATTTATTATTACTTTGGCTTCCCGCTCACCTCAGATCTAGCAAAATGCACTTGAGAAAGGTTCAAAGGAGTCTATAAAAACTGCCCATGCTAATTTTAGCAGCTCGCATGGGCTTGCAGGAAAAGATTGTTCTTCTCATTTCAAATATTCCACTGTAAATTGAAGAAGCCTTTTGAAGGTTTTACAGCCTTAGAAATGCCTGAAGACTGACATTTGAGAACAGTGATCACACAAGGGAAGGGAGCACATCTAGCGTATGGCTCAAAGGCAGAGATGTGTGCACAGTGCTTCCCCAACAGATAGAGAAAAACGCAGTTACCTTCAGCTTTTAATGCTGACTTTGCATGTCCTATGGCTTCCCATGGAGATGGAATATCTAGGAACACGGCGTCTGCAATGTTTGAGACCCCAAAGCCATTTTTGCAGACATCCTGGTTGGTCACAGTGACCAGGTGCTCCACCCCGTGCTCCCGAAACTCCTCCCGTGCCTTCTCAGCCCTTTGCTGGTGGAACTCCACTGTGTACAGGTGCCCAGTGGGAGCCACTGTCCGGATGAGAGCATGGGAGAGGGACCCACTGCCTGTACCTAGGAAAGACAAACAGCTCATGAAATTCAGTTTGTCAGTGCCAAACATCAGAACAAAAGTCTTCTCCGTTAAGTCTTCCTGTTTGGAAACAAAACTCAAAATGAACATAAACTACTGGTTCAGCTCCTGAAAGAGAACAGTTCTTCCTTCACAAGGAGAGAGGGACTAGGTGACCTAGGAAACAGTGTTTCGGGTCCTGAAAGCATTCATTAAAAAATCTGGCAAACCCAGGACCTGTCCTATCTCCCTGGAGTAGGAAACTAATGCCAAGGGTCAGCTATAGCTCTAACAACTGCCACTAGAGAACACGAGGAAGTAAAATAAACAGAAAAAAATCAGTGAAATTAACTGGAGAGACTTTTTGCAAAGTGTCAGACTCTTTGAGGGTGAAAAGAGATTAAGGCAAATTTTAACGGATTTTCAAACCCTTACACTTCACTAAACAAAGAAAAGATGTTGGCATGGGTCCGTGTTTGAAAATCCTATTAATATCCATGCAAACAAATGGCTGTCAGGATACAGTTTGCTTTGCACAGATCTCTTAAGAGACATCCTCAACTCCCACTGGAATTACCCAAAACTAAGGCCTCTTGGCTCCTTGCAGCCACACTGATCAAACACCTGTTTTCACAGGTCACACACATACACTCCTACACAAGCTTAACTTAGTCTAACAAAATTGAAGGTAGCTACGATTGCCACATACAAACAGGGACTGACAAGACAAAGAATTTCTTCCTTGTTTTAGTTTTATAATTTAGGAAACTTACTTTAAATGATCCACCAGCGTATTAAATAGACGAATGACTAATAGCAAAGATTTTCTCTGTAGAAAACACCCATATACCAATTCCTGTTGAAGATTACTCACTCAAGCGGCCTTTAACAGAGTAACCCTCCAAAACCAAAACCCCACCACAACCCCAAATTACGTGTGTTTATTGATTCATAATTCTGTGCTTGGAACACATTTCTCCTGTAGAAATAAATTCTATTTCTAGCTATTTTCAATGACTGTTCAGCCTGAGGCGAGTTCTTTCAGCTAACATAAATCTTAAAAAACTTATAAAGGACAGAACCTGAAGTACAGCAGCTCAGAAACAAGTAGAAAGGAAATTAATTAGGGGGCACAGGGGCTGGTACAGCCGCTTAATTGGCACAGTACTTTCCATAATCATACAGGAAGTCCGAGTTCACAGGCAGATCCCAGGTTCTTGCCCTCTGGTCACATAAGGGGAGGAACACTGTTGTGGCACCGTATTTAATCCGACAGCTCTGAAAGGGGAGACCTTCAGACTGTAAACAGAGCTCAGGGCTGTGTTTGCCACCGGATCAAGCGGCTGCACCGCGGAGTCGGCACCGCGGCTCTGCTTCCCTGTGAGAGGGCTCTGACCCCAGTGGGCAGACTGGCACCCCCCTGCAGCTTCAGCAGGGCACATTAGAGGGGCAGAAAGGACCTACAGATTTTAGCACTAGCTTCAGAGAGGTCCAAGAGAAGAGAGAAACTTTTACACACATGCATTTAATAAAGTGAAAATACCAGCATTCAAGGTAGTATTAAAATAAAACAAAGAAAAAACAAAACACACCTACATGTGCATACATCAAAACTACCCTGTCACAGCTCTGGAAGGATCTAAATGTCAAAATTAACTTTTCCCTGGTCAAGCTTTTTCCTGGTTGCACAGCAGCCATGTGGTTGTGAAAACTCAATGATATATGTGCATAACAAGGAGATAGTAGTCCATTGATATGTTTTAAATGACAAAAGCAGAGAATTATTGCTCACAGGATGATAAAGACTGAAACTCTGCCTTTACATTTCATGCCAAAAGGGAGCATTACACAACTGAGAACGATCATAAAGTGAGGTAATTTAATTATTTTACCTCTCAAATGTGTAGTGCTGCACACTTTCTGCATCTCCCTCTGCTAATCTAAAGGAGTGAACAGGAGGCCTGTCAGCACAGCTGGGCTGTAAGCAGAAGAGGGAGGCAGCTTGCACATGTATCCAGTTTCCTTGTTCATAATCTTACATTTTTAATCACTTTCCTTTTAAATCTGCTCTTAAAAACACCACAGAAGATACCATTTGTCTCCTCCATAGGAAAACCCATTAAGAATTTTTGGCTTCTTTTCTGATATTCTTCTTTTATTCACAAACACTCCAGGAAAACTAAACCCAGGATGCTGGAAGTCACCACTTGCAGGCATATTAAGATAGAGCTTTTGTTAAATGAGGTTGCCAGGAATTATTTATTGTTGACTGGCTGCCACAAACATGAGAACAAAGCACATGTATCACATTTTAACATATCAAATTCTATCACATTAGTAATATTAATGGGAGTATTTCTGAAGATGCTGCCTGACTTCTCTGTGACAACACTCTCAAAACTGCAGGAAACAAGGGACAGGATGGTAATGAATCACCCACTGCTGTAAAATCTCTCCTGGAAAACATATTCTGGACCCAGACGTGTGACATGATGATGACCCTTAACTCTCATGTGCCCAATAGATCAGCACATTTGATGTGATCCATTAATATGAGAGTCTGGCATGAATCCATACCTGTCACAAGCCCTAAAGCCAAATCAACACTGTCTACACGAGGCAGGGGTTCAATCCTACGTTTTTGTGATGTTGTTGAAGGGGAAATTAATGTTTACATTCACCTTCTTCCCTGCAAATCTGCAACATTCAACATTTCTGTCCTCCTGCCACCTCCTCAATCCCTCATTGCCCTTATTTAAAAACCACTACTGAAAAAAACGCAAAATACGGCTCAAAGAGTCTTAGGCAACAGTTTAGAGTAAGTTCCAGTCAGGTGCAGGTTTCCTTGGGAAATGAAAGGTATCCTTAGCATGATACAGAATCAGTCATGACAGCAGCAAAACATGAGGAGTACTACTGCAGAAGTGCTCGAATGCTACCAACCAGAAATTGCATACCTGAATTACCTGTATACAAATGAACCAAAAAACTCCAAACTCAGAAATTAATATTTTGAATCAGAAGAGACAAGATAAGAACTGGAAGAACTTCAGTGGATTTGCTTTCTCAGAGAGGTACAGTGAAATGCCTGTGTTCCTGATATGACCTAGAAAGCAGAAGCTAAGACAACTAGAACTAATTTATAATTTTTACCAGGATGCTCCCTTTCTGACAGCGTGCACTATAAATAGCCTCAGAAATTGTTTGCTCTGTACCACAGGACAATGCCCACTTAACTACCATGTATTAATCATGAATGGACTCTACAGAACAGAGGTAAAACAATTCAACCTTAACAGCACAACTGCTGCTTTAGAGCTCACCTAGGTGAGCACTTATGTCATTGCGAATTTTTATTTGAAAAATGAGATGCTCTTTTACATCGACTGTTCTGTGATCTCAAACATCTTGTCAAAAAGCAGACATCTGCATTGCAGGCATTTAATGAGACACTGCAGGGGCCCCAATATGCCACACTCAAAGCTCAGCATCTGAGGAAGCAGCACTGTGCAGGGGATCAGCACAGCCTAAACTGGGAATGGGCTCCACTTCAGCCCAAAGGCAGGAATTAAGCTCCTGTGTTACACCCACCAGTTAGGTGGCTCCACACTGATGTAGTAACCTTCCCTTCTTCTTGGGCTCAAGCACATTACATTCTCCTTCTCTGATACATTGGAACTCTAGGGAAGTGTTTTGCCCCTCCCCCAAAACAAAGAAAACACGGCAGTTTTAGGACTTCAGTCCTAGCAGGTGGACACCTACATGAAACACTCTAGCTCAGCACCTACTGATACTTCCTTCTGATTTGCAGATAAGAAAGTATTGATTAGATGAACTTCTCGATTGCCCTGACCTCCAACAGATCTGTTCTTCTCACTCTCTGCTTTTTCAAGTGACAGGTTTTCCACAGAGAAGCCTCCACATGCCTCAGCCGTCTTGAAACAATGTCCATGTTAAAGTAATTTCTCACCTTCTCAAAAGTTGCAGTGGACAATATGTGAGCTGTTAAAAAATAAAGCATGTTATTTCAGCACAGAATACTGCCCAGACTGGGTGCCACCACAGCATCGAGCACAGCACTTAGCTAATATAGAATACAAAGTACATTTTACTGTTTTCTGTTTAGTCTGGTTTCCTTATTGCAAAGGATATTTGTCTAATCTCCTGGAACCCTACCCATGTCATAAATATAAGTGACCTGATTCTGTGTTCCACTGTGTTTTCTCTTTGCAGGCTATTGCTTGGCTTGTCTTCCCTAGAAATGTCTCATCGTGGTGCTTCTTTTTTAAAAAGGAGCTACAAATTGTCACTTAGGATCTATAGATGCTTACAGCTGTATGTAAGCAAAAGTATTTTGGAATGAAGCTGAATAAGCTCTTAAGTGCATAAAAAGGTTCATATTGCTTGGGAACAGGAAAAGATAAAAGTATGCAAAGTGTTACTTAATACTGAGTCTCTAAAATATCTAGTAATATTTTAGTAGAACTTAAGCTTCTAATGCAAAATTTGGCTACCTAAGATATTCTGAAATTAGTAAATACAACAAAACAATGACAGTGTTGCTCTATTTGTCTCCTAGCTACGCCACTTAGCCCTAGCAAACAGTAAGACAGGTCATGAGTCAGCCATGAGAACGGAAGGAGCCTCAAAACCAAGGGAAAATTAATCTTGAGACAGAGCTAACAACTCCACAGCTAAAATGTCAAGAAATACTGAACAGACAAAGACTGCTCACTGTACATTACAAGTCTGTGTAATGACTTATGACAAATATATTAAAAGATATTAAGCATTTGATGGAAATCAATCCAAATATCTTACTGGGAAGATAGTCAAGGGCACAAATCATGGGGGCAGAGGTAAGACACAGGAAAAGCAAGGACAGAGAGAAGGAAGAAGAGAAGGAGGGAGGGAATTTCAAGGAGATTAACTGATGGCTGAAAGAGAAAACAGCTAATCAAGATGTTCACTTTACAGTCAAGAAATTCCCTTTATAGAGGATTAGCTTCTCTCCTGCCTTTCTGTCATGGATGCCATGCTAATGTAGGCATTTTAGGCAACACGCTGGAGGTCACAGAGGGCAAGGGCTCACTGAACAGACTGAGGAGTTGAGGGAAGGTTAGTAGGGAAGTTTTCAAGGCTGGCACTGCCTACAAAAGAATGTGAAGAACTAATTTTTCCTTAGAGATTCAAATTTTCCTTATAGATTTGAAAGTCTGAATGTTTTAGGGAGGAATCTTCTGCAGAATGGACATAATTTGGTTAAGAATATGGTTAGGTTCAGAGCTGCATGAGAAGTGTGCTTGGTGGTCAGGTGAAATTACAAAATCAAAGTGAGTCCAGAAAGTCTGGAAACAAATGCTTTAGGGTATGAACAGCATTCCTCAACAGCTGCAACAGCCACAAGTCTGAATATATTACAGTGAAGCCTCATGTGGTCAGAGGTTTGGTTCATAGAATCATCACAGACTCACAGAATGGACTGGGTTGAAAGGTATCTAAAAGATTCTTTAGCTCTAACCCACCTGTCTGGGGCAGGGACACCTTTCCACTAGACCAGCTTGCTCAAAGCCCCATCCAGCCTGGGCTCCAACTCCTCCAGGGATGGGGCAGCCACAGCTTTTCCAGGCAGCCTGTGCCAGGGCCTCAGCACCCTCATATTAATGAGTTTCTTCCTAATATCTAAACTAAACCTACTCTCTTTCATTTGAAACCTATCACCCCTTGTCCTATCACTCCATGCCCTTGTAAAATTCCCTCTCCCCAAATCTCTTGCAGCTCCTTTAGGTACTGGAAGGTGCTATAAATTCTCCCTGAAGCCTTCTTTTCTCAAGGCTGAACAAGCCCAGCTCTCTCAGAATGTCTCCACAGGGAAAGTGCTCCAGCCCCCGATCATCTTCATGGCCTCCTATGGACTTGCTCCAATAGATCCACGTCTTTCCTACTGTCCCTCAGTTGGGGGCTCCAGCACCAGTTCAGTGCTTTGGTATGGCAAGAGAATATTGTGGTTTATGACATTGGTACTGATGAGGCCTTTCCAATACTTTCAAGAGGCGCTGTACAAGCATCAGATTTTCTAATTCTTCTCTCACTCTAACCTGAACAGCTGCTAAGAGCTAGATAAGGGAGACATTATAAAACAAAGGCATAATTAGTTTGGGCACATTCCAGAATCTAATTAATACTTCTGAACTTTGGTCTGTACTTTACACTAAAAACAGAGCTACAAACAATTTACATATACTTATGACACAAAAATAGTAAAGACACGAGCAGTTCTTGTCAAAAAGTCTATAAACACTTCAGAAGAGTCATAAGCATACAGCTGACTTGCTGGGACTCCACAATAAACTCTTAATCATTTATTAAGTACCCATTAATCATTAAGTCCTCATTAATTTTTTATGAGTGTACTCTTTAACAAAATCTATACCCAGACTGTGAGTTTGAAAATTTCATAATTGCTTTTGAGAAGCTCTAGTGTAAGGCTGGGTGGCAGCTCCTGTTACTTCTTCTCTGAAAAGCCACAAGGACCCAGAACAAGGCTCTCAGACTTCAGAAATCCAGTCCATGAGCTCAAAAACCCATTGCTGTGTGGCAATGAATAGGGTTTAGCAATTTTTAATTTGGGATTTAGCTGAAGGAAAACAAAAAATCCAATCAACATTTTTGCTCATGTGAGTCTGATTTTGTGAATGCTGAAGGATCACTGGGATGGTGGTTAAAGTACTTTTGACTAAATTAAGTTTTGTGTAAATACTATGCTCCATGGAAGCCAAAATATTTCTGAGATTTATCAGATTAAATGAGGTTTCACATGCTGCCCTATTATGACAGACACTCTTTTACATGTCACCAAGGAGAGAGGACAGTAAAAAAAGCCGGGACAGAAAAGAAAGGACTTTTGGTTGGAAAAAGTATTTGAAAGGTTTCATACTGGTTCCAGTACAGTATTAAAAATAAATGTAAACCCCTCAAAATCAGCTGTCAAATGGAGTTGTTACCCTATGGGGAGCCTAGCCTTCCAGGTTGACATCAAGATTAGATTTGAAGAGTAGGGTGAGACAAAAGAGAAAGATTTAGCCTTTACCTAGGCATTGCTGCACATGCAATAGACACAAAAGGGATTTTTAGAATTACCTGACAAGACTGAAACGTTCACACTATTGAGACATTCATAGCAGGTATTTAAGCAGCAATTTTCAGTAACATAATTCTGGAAAGATGGGGCTGTTAAAAACTGTATCCAAGTGCGGAATTCCTCAGACCAGGGACCAATATTTTAAAAAGATCTTAGCTCTAGTAACAGTGTTAACAGTTTTAAAACTCAACATACCTTTATAAATTAGAAATTAGCAGAAGACAGGAAAAGGATCATATTCCTACACCTCTGTCATGAAACATCAGGCAGATGCAGAGTCTCCTTATAGCCTCCTCAACAGAGTATGCCTGGGTCATTTTAATTATGCATGTTCTGCTGACAAGCTTGCTCTTTAAAGACGATTAAAAATAGTAAAAACTGCATTAATATGTTTGTATCTTTTAGGACAAATCATGACTAATCAATTTAAACTATATAATTTAAATGACATAAAATTAAGCCTTCTGGTTATTCTACTCCATTTTTATAATCACATGCAGAAGATCATTTATATGCACAGCATTTCAACACGACACAAAGGGTATTTCATCTTACTTTTTCAATCATTTATCCTCACAGTTGTGGAAACTAATTCAAAATTATGCTTGCTTACAATGGCTAAATACAGGACACACTTCCACAGTCGAGTTAGTAAGAAAAGGGGAAAAGAGTCCACTTTGCCAGTCCATACAGCGACGGTGTATATAATTCAAATAAAAAAGACAGACCTCTGTGCTAGTTACTGCTCAAAATACACCTAAACCCAGTGCCAGCAGGAAGCCAAATCAAGTGTCTTACTAGACCAATTTCCAGTCTTGTTTCTACTCAACACCACTGGACTGCTTCTGTCTAGCCCACACAAGGTTAATTGAGATATGGTTTTGGATCACCAAAACCACTCGAATTTAGGATGGCACCAAAGCAGGCTACATCACCACACTGGAGGCTCCAGTTGTCAGGACCGGTCAAGTTTTTAATTCAAAGTAAATCTGGAGTATTTACTCTTGCAGAGCTCTTGCTTCAAGGTCAGCCAGACATGTTTTTTGCAGTATTTTTTCTTCCTTCTTTTCTTTGTGAACAGTTAACATTTCAAGCAATACAAGCACAACTATAGCAGTGAAACTGTTCACTTTGCCTGGAAAGCTGAAGTTGAAACACACTGGCAGTACAGGCATTAAAATGAAGCTGGGGATAGTTTCCCTATGACTTTTGACTCACAACATTTTTGGAAATCACCAAGTGTTTCCATTCCTTAGCTGTTTAGATAAGCATGAGATTAAACATTTTCATCCTCTCTAGGCACCTTTGACATTACTGAAAATATTTTATGTACAGCTCTGTACATTTGACTACCCTGAGGGTGATAGGACATGAAGCAATTCAAATCTCCTCCCCACCCCCAAAAAATTTGTTGTTTATTTTTCCCATCCTGTCTAAACATAGCAGGGAGGGGAAGAGCTGATGAATACAGCAACTTTCCATGACAAAACTAAAAATGTCTGATAGTCCTACAAACCAAATTACAAACTCATAAGACCCAATGATTTTCACAGTATCAGAAGCTTCTGCACAGGGCTGTGCCTGCTTCAAGTGCTGCTGTACAGCAACCACTCAATGGTTGCTCAATGCACTGCCTGGCTCTTAACGGGTGAAACTGGATGCAGACATAAGTGTGTTTCAGCAGTGTTGGAAAGTGGTCATTATGCTTGAAAAGCTGCCCAAAATTATGCATGAGTGGGAAGAGGAAATGGTAAATGCAAGAAAGTGCAGTGCATCACAGTCCTGTCATGCTGATCCCTTGCCATATCTTTGCTTGAGATGAAACTGCTTCATAAAAATGCTCAAACAAGGAAAAAACAAGGACAAACTACCTCAGTTCCTATTTCTCCAAACTACAGAGATTCACTCAAATCAAGCAAGCCTCATACTGCCTGAAATAATAAAGCTATGAAGACATTATTACAAGCTCTATGTAACCAGGAAAACATTTATATCAATTTTCACTCCTTACTTCTAAATTAAGCAAAATCATGAAAGTTGATAAATTAAACCAAGTTTAGAAACAAACCACAGCCCTCTGATGAACACATCATCCATTGTATTTTATCAGTGATTTTGCATGAGGTTGTGGTTTCTGCAAGTAGATTACACATGGGAAGAATGAAATCTATGTACTGACATGGTACCATATATAAATACTGCCAACTTATTTCTCTTATTAGTTCAACACCCTATCACCAGAGTTTCTTTCAGCAGGTTATCTCAATTATGTCCTCTGAAACTGCAAATTCAAAGCCTGAATCTTGATTCAAATCTTGTACTTAGAAACAATTTTAAGTACTTAACAGTTTCAGAAAAGGGAAATGAAAATGTTTACATATTTTGTCTAAGAAGATGAATTAAGCAAACACATGCTCAGAGGTATATCCACAAACAGGAGGCTGCACAAAGAGGGAGCATCAATTTTTGAAGAACCAGCAGCTGATAACATGTGCACATGAAAGAGAATCCTTCAACATGTGGGCAGGGAAAATTGTATCCCAGTGGGAAAAAAGTGCCATTTTTTTTCAAAATATAAGGAAAACCCTTTTTTTTTCATGGAAGTGTTGGTGTTAGTTCCTAATAAAGGATTTCAACATAGTAATTCTTACCTGATTCACACACTATGGAGCCTGGCTTCAGTTCCAACATCATGGTGATGATAGAGATGTCAGTGGAATACAGAATCTGCGTCCTGTGCGGGAGGTTCATGGTCCACAGTTCTGGAGTTGGATGAAGAATGAACACCCATCCTCCTTTACTGCAGGTCACTTTGGAGCCATACTTCTTGCCTATGAGGTCTGAGGAATGCCTGATGACCCCGTACTTAGTCTGTGTTACAGTGCCATGCTGGACTTTCACAGGAAACATGGACTCGTGGCCCAGGAACACAATAGCTGTGTCACCATCCTTTATCGTATCTCCATATTCAACAAAACTCATGGTGACAATCTTGTAGCTGGCTGATGATTGTCACCTAGAGAAGAATAAAAATGTCAGGAGAGTTCCACATGACCACGATGGAGCCAAACCTACAGCCATAAAACCAAGTAATTTTATTTTCTCCAATACAGAACAAAACCACATTGTGCAAATAAGGTGTTGGCAAGAGAGCTCCAGGAAGTTCATGGACCTGCCCCCC
>JAHLSL010000007.1:7272609-7311547 GCA_025920805.1 Petroica traversi
CCCAGTGATAGGCTTCCCATCTTTCTCCCCTAGTGACTGCGGTAGGGTCAGCCATGCCCTTCTCAAACAGCCACAACCTCCTGAAGATGAAGTACAAACCTGAGGAGGAGTACCCTGACCTGAAAGCTCACAACAATCACATGGCTAAGGTGCTGACCGCGGACCTGTACAAGAAATTGAGGGATAAACAGACTCCCAGTGGATTTACCCTGGATGATTGCATCCAGACTGGGGTTGACAACCCAGGTAATGGGATCGTTAGGTCTGCATAATGATCTGTTCTCCCTCCTGACTGGAAGTGCTTCTTGACAGTGGTACCCAAAGTTCTCAAGCTGCTGAGGGACAAATCTTCTGAAGCATTGAGAGACTGCTATAAAGGCATGGCTCTGTTAGGAGGCCATGTTTCCATCAAGCTACGTTCCATGCTGTGATCTGACATATCAATTCCCAGACACTTCAATTATGTAACTGCTCTGCTAAATACTTTCAATCTGAAGAGAAAAAAAAAAGTCAGACCAAATTTATTCTAATTATAACTCATCCTGGAGGGGGGGGAAAAAACCATTGGTTTACCTGGCTGTCCTGGTCTGTTCCTATTTCAGACCGATTACATTATGTTCTTTAGCACTTCTATGAAAAAGGGGGAGCAGATGTGTTTACATGTTAACATTACAGTATTTATTTTTACTCTAGCAATATCAAAATGGCCCAACTAAATAATCAGAGACTGCCTCCTGATGAGGAGTACCCGGACCTGAGCACCCACAACAACCACATGGCAAAAGTTCTAACCCTGGATTTATACAAGAAACTGAGAGACAGAGTCACGCCCAGTGGCTTCACCCTGGATGATGTCATTCAGACTGGGGTTGATAATCCTGGTAAAATGCATTGAGAATATTCCGTGTGAACCAGCTGAAGTAACTGGTGCTTTTGAATATGGTGACTTAAACCTAATCTTGTGGAGGTGGTATTTATGAGCAGACTACAGAAATGTAGCTCTGTAGCAGAAAGAGCAAAAAGCAAAGCATGCTTGCTTGCAGCAAAGCATGATTGTTTAGACATAAAGTTCTCTGCAGTGATCTAAATTAGCTAGTGAAATTAGATGTGCTGTGCAAATTTGTCCTAAACCAAGCTTGACAAATGAGCATGGTTTAATGACAACAGCTATGGGTTTCCATAGCACTGCATTTGACTAACTGGATGAAGTGTAAAACATAGGGTCTCTCCAAATGTTTCTATGTAAAGATGAATTCCTAAGTGACTAGACTTGCCACTAAAGAACTTGCCTGGTTAGTGCTGCACTGGAGTACAGCCAACTGTCACCCAAACTTAGCTCTTCTGACTTTATTACCACTCCAGGCCATCCCTTCATAATGACAGTAGGATGCGTGGCTGGTGATGAAGAATCCTATGAAGTGTTCAAGGAGCTCTTTGATCCAGTTATTGAAGACAGGCATGGTGGCTACAAGCCAGGTGATCAGCACAAGACCGACCTGAATGCTGATAACCTGAAGGTACAAAGTTTTGATCAATACAGATTATTGGTCTGAGGACTCTAAAGCTGTTGGCAGCTGTCTAAACTGGTTGCTCAGGCTATGTCCCTTTACTTCCACGGAGCAAAGACACTTGACCCATGAGTCTGGTGCAATCGGCCTGAAGAGCTTGCTGCTGTGGGATGTCAGTGACTGGGTACAGCCAGGCAGCTGGTGTGCAGCAGGAGCTTTTTTCAGATGCTACTGCTGTGTGAGTTGTGCCAAACACCTTCCGTGTGTATTTCGATGAGCTGTGGGATGTAATAGTCAAGTTAAACAATGCTGTCCTGGGAGACAAGGAGTATCATAAAATTTAAACACTTCTGTCTGATCTTGGATCTTAACTACCAGTTGATGGTGTCATGCTGTCAAATAAGTATTTTTACAGCTAGAAGTAAGGATTCCTAATAATTTTCTGGATTTCAAATATTACTGTGAGCTCTGGGAGTTCCGAACTCCATGTTGATTGGCTAGCCATAGATGATATTGAAAAAGAGACATAGGAGAACAGTAATGAATAATTCTCATTTGCAAGAGTAAACAGTTACGTAAAGAAGGTTTTGCCTCATGTTGATATTTGTAGATTGCAAATCTGAAGGGGTAACGGAAGGCCAGACCACTGTCTGAAATGGATGTAAAAGTGATGTTCTGGTGATATCCCTGTTTTCTAGGGACTACTTAGTAGCTGTAGCCTTGGCCTCAAAACAAGAGCTGTGTTATGTAGATAGTTGAAGTGAGGCCCTGACTTACAGGCCAGGTAGTCAATACTGCAGGTATAAAGTGTGTTCTTAAATGCACGGGGGCTACATGTGTTTAGGGAGGTGTCTTGGTAACAGCGTTGTATTCACTTGTTTCCTAATCTTGCAGGGAGGTGATGACCTGGATCCCAATTATGTGCTAAGTTCCCGTGTCAGAACTGGCAGGAGCATCCGTGGGTTCTGCCTTCCCCCGCACTGCAGCCGAGGCGAGAGGAGGGCGATCGAGAAGCTCTCTGTGGAAGGTAAAGTGAGAGCTGGGTGCCTCAGGGATGTGCCGCTGTCCTTTGCGCAAGAGGGTTCTCTGCAGTTTGAAAATGGAGGCACTTGGCAAAATCCACCTCCCTGGAGACTTAATCTGAACATGGAGCTTTCCCTGGAAAAGGCTCGTTACATTAGAGCTGCCTCAGCATTGAAGCTTGTAGCTGTGAGCAAGAGCATGTGGCAGAGTAAAGCTGGACAGCTTTAACTTGACCTCTGCTGATCTCAAAAGCTTCTGTCTGTGTGTGTGGGGAAAGAGGTTGGTTCATCAGGGCTCAAACCTGAAATGTAACTGGTATGTAGCAACTACAGGGCTTGAGTCATGGGGTGCAGTATTTTGTGGCCGCTTTTAATTGACTTCATTAATGCTCAGCTTGCTTGGAGATGAAGTCTTGCTCCAAATCTGCAGCTGACTAGAATAAGCTGTGCTTTTCAGTGAAATGCTTCAGCTGGGTTTTTGGTTTTTTTTTCTATTGCCTAAGTGCTCAAGGTGCAGTTCTGGAGCATGAGACTGTAGTTGTTTCAAAATTTCTCAAGGGCAGGACAGCAGTCCTTGACTAGAATAATACTGCTTGTTATATTCATAACCTTGGTTCTCCTTGGAAGAAAGCAGTCTCAGTTTGTACAGTTCAGCAGCAGTAACGATTCTATACTGCATGTAAGGGACCAAAGGCTACTTGTGTAAGCCTGGAAGGTGCAGACAAACCATCTGATACTGCCTCAAGTTGTGTACTACCACAAGGGCATTGCCATTGCAGATGAAAGCAAGGGAGGAACCAGACCCAGCAGATCAAACATTGCCATACTTTGTGTGTGGTCTCCAAAGAGCTGGGAAAGTCTAGCACGTTTAGTCCCATTCTAAAGAGCCTCTCTCTTCCAGCTCTGGGTAGTCTGGATGGTGATCTCAAGGGGAAGTACTATGCTCTGAGGAACATGACTGATGCAGAGCAGCAGCAGCTGATTGATGACCACTTCTTGTTTGACAAGCCAGTTTCTCCTCTTCTCTTGGCGTCTGGGATGGCACGAGACTGGCCTGATGCCAGGGGTATCTGGTGAGTAAGTCTGTGAGGAAGCAGTTGTAGAAGTCAAAAAAGTCTTGTTTTGGTGGTGACTTGTACTGTTGGACAAAATAGCAGCTTCTCACCTGGTATTACTGAATCTGATGAGAAACTTCTGTGGGGGAGGTTGCAGCTTAACCAGCGGAATTTGGACAAGTATTTTTATGCTGGTAAGAACAAGCCGGCCTGGCTAGCCCAGAACTAGAGCCTGCCCATCCAGCATAGGTTAGTGAACCAACAGGCAAAAACTGAATCAACTTATAGAAGTGATCACTTGTAAAGGAGCAGATGTGCCACTACAGTCGGCTCTTCCCTCAAGAGCTGAGAACAACTTGTGGTACAAACCATAGCATTGTCTTAGCTCATAGTTGATCCTGGATGCAGTTACTCCCTTGTAGTCTCTTCACTTCTGCCTGCAGAAACTTACTGGTGTTGGACTAGTATGGCCTTACCTGTGCTAGTGATGAGATTTCCCCTGTCCCCAGTGACTCAGTGACAGGAGCTGACTGATGCAGAGGTGTTATAGGAGTGTTCTGCTTGTTTTAGATATAGGTCACCTACATAAAACTGCATCTCAAGAGCTTCTGCACCATAATTAGTTTGCTCCCTTGTCAGCTAAGGGCTAGGTTTTTATCAACAGCAATGCTCCAATCTTATTATTGCAGCTGTTGCAGTACAACCTAGAGGAAGCATGCTTTGTTTCTGTAGGTCACCTTTAAGATTGCATCATCTACCTGCAGATTGCCAGCACTAGATAGCGCTGTCATCTGAGCATGACTAATCTACAGGCTTGAAGTGTAATGTCTCAGTGTTGTCTGCATAAATAACTTTCCTCGGGTACTAGCTAATTTTTGATCCTAATCAAGTTCAGAAATTACCAGCATGATAAGCACTGATGATAGTATTTGCTGTCAGCTGCAAGCTGGGACAAGAGGAGCTCATTGTTCAGAGGGTTTTTATATAGCATCTCTGAAGAGTTCTGATCTAAAATCAATAGTGAAAGTAAGGTTCAAAGTGCAGTTTGACAGAATCTCACAAAATCCCGCTAAAAAGGGTTGTTACACATGGTGTCATCATGAACATTATTGTATGGGACTCCCTTAAAGACTGCTCAGCAATTTGCAGAAAGGGGATAAGCAGAAATACCTTATTTTGTAAACTTTGGCTCTGAGTGAGCTAGGGAGATTGAGGGATTTTAGGTTTTGACACTGTAGGTCTAGGTAATGCCATGTTATTACTCACTTTGTAAAGGCCAATTGAAATGCCTCTTGAAAAGAGCAGGGTAAGGACTACCAGCTTAACTCAGGTCCTGCGTGGGCAAAAGAAGGAAGATCAATCTTGTTGAAGCACTAAGTGAGCCTCTTCAACTAAAAACTGCAATGATGAGCAATTTGGTGCTGCCTTCAAAATGTGAGGTGGGACTGACAGCAAACTGAATGCTTTGTCTCCTAGGCACAATGATAACAAGACCTTCCTTGTCTGGATCAATGAGGAAGACCACCTTAGAGTTATTTCCATGCAGAAAGGTGGCAACATGAAGGAAGTATTTACCCGCTTCTGTACTGGGCTAACAAAGGTAAATCACTGTTAAAGTCTGAGCTGTAGGTTCAAATGGCACATGGTCCCCTGGTTAGATCTGAGAACAGAGTTTTCAAGCCACCTCTGGAGTTCTGCATGGCTGTGTTTCGTAGCCTGAATCTCTGCGAATACCCTGATGAGATCCAGAGCTGTGAGGGCTCCAAAATATCTATTTCTGCAAAAAGCCTTGTGGTTGTGCAATCTAGAATGTTTGCTTGATGAGGTGGCACTCTTGCCAAATGACTCAATGGTATTTTAAAGAACTTCTGGATAGTTCTCTAAAGCTTTGGGGCACCTTGGGTGGGAGGAGAAATTGCTTGAATGTGGATGGGCAAAGTGGGGCTCAAGTTTTTAGGCTGGATGCTGTTCTCCACTTGTAGTCTTGATACGGGCTTGAGCTTTACCAGCCCCTTTCCTCCTCCTAAGAGATGTGCCAGCTTGACATGTACTAAATCCAGCTTCCCAATAAACTGTGACATAATAGGTGTAGCTTTTAAACTTAGTGTGTCTCAATGCTAGGAGCAAGATGAAGGCCTTAAAAGCCCCTTGTTGGTGGCCCTTTTTTTCCATAGGGAGGGGGCTGATATGGCTGAAATAGCTTTTGAGTGTTATGGCTGTTGCTGGGTGACTGAAGCTGCAAATGAGCGTTAACAAATGTCCTACAACGTTAAGGCAGAGAACAATCTCTAAACATTCATTACTTCTATTTATAGATAGAAAGTCTCTTCAAGGCCAAAAACTACGAGTTCATGTGGAATCCACACTTGGGCTACATCCTGACCTGCCCGTCTAACCTCGGAACAGGGCTCCGTGCTGGTGTGCACATCAAGATCCCACACCTTGGCAAACATGAGAAATTTGGAGAAGTCCTCAAGAGACTTCGGCTGCAGAAACGAGGCACAGGTGAGAGTTGGTAACTGATGGCTGAGTCAGTCTGCCTAAAAGCCTGGTTATGGCCAGAGCCATGTCTTGATTCACACTGTCAGTGCCTGCCATCATCCAAAAGGTATCATTGTAAAGCACATGGAGAGAACAGTTTTCAAAATGTATATTGGAGGGGTTGAGGATTCCAGTACTCTATTTGTACTGTCTGGCTGTCTAGTTAATATTGTGTGTGCCATTCTGAGCACCAGATAAGGTGGACCTGGTGGCATCTGTTCCCATTATAAGCAAGGATGGAATCCTGGTTTAGCCTATGGCTAGGAGATGGCTCCAGCAGGTATTTGTGACCTCAAGTTAGATTGCTCATGGGTCAGAAGAATAAAGAGCTGGCCTAGTGGCATGTTCTGTGGTTCATGTTGGCAATCACACAGGGCTTTATTGTCCTGTGTGTAGGAGGAGGCACCAGTGGCAGCTTGTAGAGAATGGTCCTGCTGTGTTCCTGCCTCAGCTAGTGAGGGGAGAAAGGCAGACTCACCTGCTCTAGCTGAGGTCAATGTTGTAACTGAATTTCTTGCTGCAGGTGGTGTGGACACAGCTGCTGTTGGAGGAGTGTTTGATGTCTCCAATGCTGATCGTCTTGGCTTCTCTGAGGTGGAGCTGGTGCAGATGGTGGTGGATGGAGTGAAGCTTCTTATTGAAATGGAGAAACGCCTTGAAAATGGCCAGTCCATTGATGACCTCATGCCAGCTCAGAAATAAAGCACTTTATTCTCATGCTTCCTAACTTATTGGATGAATAATAAAATGTCACTCCAATTCAAACCCTTGGGGTCAGAGCCCACTTAGTTACACTGTAGAAAAGTCTTCCATCCATCTGTGTTAGAGTTTATTTTTTTGATGGTTGAGATGTTGCTGAAAATGAAATAAACTATTGTTTGGCCTGAGATGTCTTAGATACGTTAACTGAATGTCTTTGAGATTTAAGTGACTTGGTTTTCATAGTTATGCTAGAGGGTCTGGTGTTGTGTGCAAGCACATCTTTCTGGGTGTGCTGCTGCAGACCAGCTGAGTTGAAACGTTGTTAAAGCAGTTTCAAAAGTTGAACCTTTTGACTTGATTGTAGTTGCTGTAAATTTGAGAACTAGTGTTACATGTGAGTCACTGCAAACATGCCCTACCTCCAAGGCTTTGACTTGTGCATCTGCTCATGCCAACTGTGAACTGTCATTATCCTGAGTACTGCAAGCCAGGCAGGCTCCTGTAAGGGAGGGGAGGCAGGGCTGGGTGCAGAGGGCTGCTGCTCTTGTCCCATGGGCCCTCTGGGGCTGCAGGGCAAGGCTCTGGGGTCAGACTGCAGCCTGGTGTTACTGACCCTGAGCTGCCTTGGGGGCTGTGCAGGGAGCTGGTGTAAAAGCCAGTTATTCTTTTGAGTGTAAGGTGTGAAGTGAAACCTAGATTAATTGATTAATTTAACCCCTGTTTTTTTCAAGTGATTTTAGCTCACTGTGGTCAGGGTAGAGATGGGGGCTGGAAGCTGCCACTTCCAGGAAAATACCATCTAAACAGTTCTAGCTGACTCCTGTGGTCCCTGTATCAGTTGCCCCATGAACCTAAAAATGAGTAGTCAATTAAAACATGCTAAATAGTTTTTTTTCCAAACTGGGCCTGGCTTGCAAGTCTGGTAATTCTCTGGGTGAGCTCAAAGATGGCATGGAGTAGGTCTGTTCTCCAGAATGGCTGTTCATGTGTGCTTGCTGTGTGGAAGCATCACATTATTAATGGACAGGAGCAGCATTTTCTACAAGTATTGCTAACTCGGAGCATCAGACCCTTTGAAAGAGCAGCCTTTGCAGCTCCTGCAGATGCACCTGCTCAACAGCTCTACCCACTGCTAAAACAGCTTTGATGGAGGGAGCGTGACAAGAGGTTGATGCAGAGCTCCTTGGCGTGCAGCTTTATATAGGTTTGCGTAGATAACTGAAGCTTTCTTTTGTAAAGGCTGTGATATTTCTAAGGCTGTGATTGCAGGCTGTCATTTAGCTGAAGAGATGATTCCAGCTGGGGTAAGCTAATTTAATTTTGGTGAGAAAAGGCTGAGTGAACATCTCGGATAAGATTTTTTTTTTCTTTTAATACAGCTTTCTATGTGTTTCAAAGTTAACTGGGTGGGGGAGAGGAGATCATATATAAGTTTTGTTCTGTGCTGGGTGTTCCTGTGTTTGAGTTAATCAGCAAAGGAGTTTTCTGTATGAAGCTTGAGAGAGCAGGGAAGAGAAAATGGTGCAAGAGACAACGGGTTGGTTCTGTATATTCTTTAGATCCCCCATGCTGTGCTTCATGTCACTGCTCACAGACGCTTGGCAAATAGCTGGTTTTGCTTCTTGTAATCAGAGAGTGTTCATTTAGTGGTGCCTCTCCTCAACACAGCGTCGTTACTGCGCTCACAGCAATTACCTAATGGAAGGAATTGCCTGAAAACTTGTCTATTTTTTCTAGCTATATCAGCTGGACTAATAAAAACATTTCTCTCTCTATGCATCTTGTTTCTCCTATGTTCTTAACCCATCAGAGCTGTTACACCTGTCTGCTTTCAACCCCTGAGTCCCCACAGTCTGAGGCAGCACCTGTTGCTGGCTAAACGATTGTGCTCAGAGCTGCAAGCCAGTCTTTAATGCCTGCATCCAACTAGAAAACACTTCCCTTTAATTGGTTTTCTTCCCCACCCACCACCTTTGCTGTGTTCCCTCGTGTTGCTGCCATGCGACCGTGCTTTTGTTTCAGCTTGTACAAAGCAATTGCAAATATTCCAGAGAAAGAATGTGTCCTGGCAAAAGGCTGGACACTGTGACCCACCCCAGGTGGGACTTGATAAAAACCTCTGATCAAGAGAGAAATTAAACTTCCTGCCCCCTCACCTTAAAAGCTTTGGTTAGGGCTTTGGCATTTCTCACCCTTGTGCCCTGGGTGTCCATCACGGATTGTAGGGAGTAGCTGCTCGTTTGTGCCCTGGGCACCCAGAATGGTGCCAGGTGCTGGCAGGCTGCCATGGGACAGGGGTGCTTGGCTTAAAGCCAGGGGAGGAGAGGGAGGTTTTCATCAGTGCTGTGCTTTATCCAGGAGTGCAGCATTTGGCCACTGTGTCCTGTAGCTTTTGGAAAGGAGCTGTGTGGCTGCTGCTCTCATCTCACCCCATAGTGATGGCAGAGTCCTCACCAGGCCTGGAGCAGGGACTCCTCTGTTGGTCCCAGCAATGCTGGGAGTGTGAGCTGGAGAAGGAGAGGGGCCAGGACCCTTTGGGCCATCCCTGGGCTTTCCTGTGACTTTTCAGCATTTTCTCCCCCACAGACTGGGAGCAGGGATGGTCGCTGCCATCCTGCTGCTGCAAGGCAGCCCCTTGTGTTGACCTCTTTCACTACCCCTGCTCCTACAGGCTGGTGTGTGTCCCTTGGGTGCTGTGAGACATGCACCACTTTTATAATGTTTTAAAGGGAAATTTCTGTTTGTCATTCCGTTTTCCTCCAAACTGTTTCTGCTTCCCTCAGGGAGCAGCTGCCCAGCCCTGGCCGGAGTGGAGCCAAGCCTTGCCTCTGGACACGTGTGGCAGTGTGCTGCCTGCTGAACCCCAGGGTCCTTGCTCAACAAATGAAGCTGCTTGGGAAACCATTTGCCTCTCACATTACACTCCCTGGCAGCAGACTGCCCATGAATGCTCCTTATCCCACTTCTGTGCTATCTACTGGAAAATGATTCATGATGTCTCACCCTCTCATGGACTCAGCAGCACAGCAGCAGCCCTGGGCTCTGGGCCCTGGCGTGGGAGGCTCCCAGCCCTCAGCAAAGTGGCCAAGCTCCCTGCACGCTCCCTGTGCCTCTGGCCAGGAGAGGGGACAGAACTGCTGCTTCCTGAGCAGCTCCAGGTGCTCCAGGGAGGCTCCTGCTTCCTAGGATGAGATGGCCAGACCATGTGTGTGCCTCCTCTCACACAAACAAGGGATGGGACACAAGCAAGGTGGTTTTACCTGCTGGATGCCTGGTGAGTGCTCTGCCTGGGGCTCAGGCGGCTCCTGCTCCAGTCCTGCTCTCTGCAGAGGATCCTCGCTCAGCTCCAACCACAGCCTAGGGCAGGGCAATGCTTTCTTCCAGCTTTCCATTTTGCTCAGCATCCATTGCTAGGCCAAGAAGGAAAAGGAAGGTGCTATTGCCTAATGTCTGCAGCACTCACCTGGGAGGGTTTAGGCTCCAGCCTGTCCTCAGATGAGCATTACCATATTTTTGCGCAACGTGGAATAACTTGAGCAGAAGACTTTGAGTGATCTTTATTCTTTTCTCCACCCACCCACCCACACACAAAAGATGTGGTAGTGTGGTAGGCAAGGCACTCTTCTGAGGATGGAGATGGCATCACAGGCTTTTCATCTCCTGTTTGCTTTGCTTTTCCCCTGGGGAAGCAGCAGGCCAGCAGGCTCCTTTGGCTGCTCCGCATTCCTCTGGCTAGTCTGCCTTCCCTCCTCCTAACAAAACATAGTTACAAAGCTGGAAATAGCCTGGGTGACATTTTCTCCAGCTCTCCACTAGTGGGGCAGGGCACTTCCCCACCATCATGGGGCTTTGTTGGGTTTTATTTGTCTGCAGTGGAGGAGGAGCCCAGCCCAGCAATGGAGATGAGAAGCTAATCACAGCCGGGCCTCTTGCATTGCTTGACCCTCTTCCCCTGGTTATAACAAGTTAGGATTTATTTTCTTTCACAGAAATCACACAAGCCCGTGACCAGCTGCTGTTCAAGCCATGGGCCACTTGCCCTGAACTCCCAGTCCCCCAGCATCTCACTGGTCAAGAGCCACTGGCGAGAGCAAGGGCTGCCTGAGGTGTCAGTACTGAACCACTGGGCTTCCCCCACCTTTTGAAACACCATCTGGGTTTTCTTTTGTCCAAATGCTGCACAGAGTCAGGCTGGGAGTGCCAGGTGAGAAGCAGTACCTGCTACACCCACAGTGTGGGTCTGGTGATTAAATTGGGAACGTGAGCTCAGCCTGGGATTGACAATTAACGGGGAAATTCTGCAGTATCAGACAGGGTAAAAATAAACTCAGATGCATGCAAACCTACCAAAGAATTTTGTTTTTCTCCGCCAGCCAGTGAGTAAGACTCCATTTCTCTCTCCAGTGAGAAACCATTTATATAAATATGTACATATATATATATGAATTAAACTTTCAAAAGGGCAAAATGCCTCATGCTCAACACCCAGGAAAATGGGTAGAAAAATGTTAACATTAAAGTTTTTAATGAATGTGAAAAGTTCAGCTAAAAATATTCAAGAATGGGCAACCCTGGGCTTTCTTCGATGCAGTTTCAGAATAAAAGCAGAATTGAAGTTTAATTTCCTGAATACATGCAAGCTCCAGACCTTTGCAAAGACCTCAGCTTTTCCCTGTGTTTTGTGCAGGTGGGTGTGAGGTTTGGCTGACAGCTGCAGTCTAGTTGCTTTTTCCACATCCATTATTGATGGTCGGAGAGTGAAACCGAGAATAACCTGGAAGACCTTGGAAGTGTCAGCTTATGTTTTTGCAGCAACTTATTGTGATGGTGTTTGATGGTAGCACTCGAGCACAGCAAAGCTTTCCTGGATTACTTGGGAAAGAGTGAGACTGGAAAATTACTGAATTAACTCACCTGAAACGCCATGCCTGGTCCAGCAGAGCAGTGAGCACATACAGCAAGGACAGGTTTGCTGGGCTGTAAATAGTGTCTGTTTGCAGTTCAAATGCTGCACACCCGAACTGCAGCAAAGCTGGAGGGTTCAGCTCGAGTGCCAGCCCTGCCCATGGGAGCTGTTGGAGGTTGGGCACTGTCTTTGGCAGGGAGGTGACTTCTGCTGCAGGGACAGGCTGGAGGCAGTGAGAGGCAAACAAGGTCGCTTTGGGGCATGGCTGGTGAGGCCATTTCGGGCAGGGAACCTGGTGTTTCACTGAGGCCTTGGGTTTGCCCACAGAAACTGGCCAGTCTCCCTCCAGGCTGTGGTGAAATCCCCTGAATCATCACTAATCCCTGCTGGGGCTGACAGCATTCCCAGGCTGCCCGCAGTTCCCGGGACGCCGGCACAGCCATCCCGTGCTGGTGGTGCTGATCCAGAGGCTGTGGTGGAACCAGGGCTGAAGGTGTCCAGGTGGGCAGGAGAGGAGAGGTCTCCAGTGGGAATGGGCTCAGGGGGGCCATGGAACCACTCTGCTCTGTGAGTGAGTGGGCTGTGCTCAGCAGAGGACATCAGGATAGCTTTGTCTTGGATTGTTGCTGTAACAGCCTCCAAGCTGCAACTTGTATGGGGAGAGATGGCTCCAGAAATACTTGTGGGAATATGCATGCAAAGAGGATTGTGATGGATGGCCCCAGAGTTTCAGCTCCTCTCCATGGGAGAGTCATGGCTGGCTTTTTTTGTTTCTTTTTTTTTGTTTGTTTTGCTTTGGGTTGTTTTCTTTTTTTTTTATTTTTAAATAAGCCATTATTTTGAGGGAAAATGTCATTGAGCATCTTGAGGATACTCTTTCCCTCATGGTTGGAGTGGGTACCTTCCTCCTTCCCTCTGACTCTGGCATGCCCCCCTTTGCCCCTGTCAGATCCCATTCCCCTCCTCCATCTGCTGGGTGGCACAGGGTGCTTTCTGTTCCCGCCAAGGGATGGCTGGGTGGACCCCAGCAGTGACCCAAACCTTGCACTTGCCTAAAGGGTGGCAAGGGCCATGAGGAATCAGAAAGATCAGCTGTTTCCTACTGCTGAGAGCTTCAGGAGAGGCCTGAGGGTTTCTTACAGCTGTCCTGGAGGCTGAGGAGAGCTGAGGAGGGAATGCAAGGTCAGGCATGCATGACCACGTGCAGGGGCTGCAGGGTGCCCAGCTGCCCCAGTGCTCAGCTTCTGTGCAGGTGCTTGGGCACCTCCTAAATCTGCCTGTGGCTCTCCAGAGCCCACAGTGGTGCTCACAGCATCCCACTGTGTCCATGCTTCCCACCTCCCAACTCTTTTTGAAGCCCAATCCCAGCAGCAGGAGGGAAGTGCTGGGGCTGGGTGCACATCCCCACAGCCCTAAAAGTCCTGCCAGAGTCCCTGGCCAAAGGTGATTCTGCAGCTCCTCACTGCAAGGCACCTCCCGAGTGCATTGAGTGGCAGAGAGCCGGGTAGGTGCTGATCAGCAGGGCTGTTCCAGCCAGTCTGGGCAGGGCTGAGTGAGAGGCACCAGTGCAGCAGCTGCAGGAATCACACCTTGCACCTGAGCAGCAGCCACCTCGTGCTGAGCTGCCACTGCCCTTTTACTGCTGTGCTCGCTCCAACACATTCCCTGAGGTGCTGGCAATTGGGGCAGGGCTCACCTGGGCACAGAGCTGAGCCAGCAAGCAGGGACTGGCCAGCCCAGGGCCTGAAGTGCTGTGTTTTCTGCTACTTGGTGGTTCGGCCTTTTTTTTTTTGTTCTGGGTGTTTTATTTTTTTTTAATTTGCAATGAACCCTGTGCTCTGCAGAGACTTGTCAGCAGGACAGAGACCTTGAAGCTTAGCCTGGAGGGAGCTGCTTTCCTTGGATTGCAGGCAGCAGCCTGGGACTCTGCTGAGCTGAAACAAGGTGCTGAGGACACCTTCAGCGTGAGATGCAGACAATCCATCCCTGCCAGTCCTGTTCCTTCTGCAGCAGGGCAGCACCTCTGGCACAGGGGGCTGGATCCTGAGTGTGTCCGAGGGGAAAGGTCCCTGCAGCAGCACAGGGTTCTGCTCTGGCTCATGTGCATCACTTCCTGGCAGTAACCTAATTTTTGGGCAGAACCAGGCCCCAGTCCCGTTGGGAATCATCAGTCTGGCACCTGTGGAGAATCCAGCCTCTCTCCCTGCTGGCAGCATTTTGTGCTGGTGGTCACTTGTGTCCTCACAAGCAGCAGGATTGCAGCCCTCAGCTGCTCCCCAGTGTCAGAGAGAGACCGTGTCCCTCTCCTCTCCTGGGTACCAGGATATCTCCAGGGGCAGAGCTCCCCTCCCTGCAGCTCCCTCCTGCTCCCTGGAAACACCTTTGAACTGCTGCTTGGGCCTGACACCCCAGAACCTGTGTCTGGGAAGACCCTCACATGTGGTATAAAATGCAGCTTTCAAAGCAGGCTGAAGCTGTATTTTGTTTTTCTTCACAAGGAATAAAGGATTGTCCATCTAACAGTATTTATGAGAAATTACACCAAGCAGTGGGCCAGCTGAAGAGGCAGATGGCCGGTGTATCTTTTCCAAATCCTTTTATATAAATCAGTGTCAAAGCAATCAATGACATGTTTTTGTGGTTTGTGTATGTAGCCCATTAACCTGGACTTTCCTGAGGTACCTTTTAAAATAATTTCCATTGCTATTGACATGGCCACATTGAGATTATTTTCATACAACTTAGCTCAAGAGTGAAGCCCCCACCAAGAGCAACTTCCCTGGAGAGCCATCCTCTCTTGCAGGAGTTGTTTAAATGCTCACCTGATGTGCCTTTCAGTGCAGTTTATTCACTTCCAGTTAAAGCCAGCCCTGAGCAGGGAGCACCAAAACCACAGATTAGATTACCTAAAAGGATTTGGAATAAATGCATCAAAAAGATACAGAGAAATGATGAAATACATTTATAAACCCAAGAGCTATTTGAGGCTGGATGGGCATGGGAACACTTATTAAAGTGACTCATAAAACTAGCAAGTGAGGTAAAACAATTTTTAAGATACTAAGAAACATCTACCAGCGAGGGGGGAAACACTTTGTTGTTTGCCAGCGCTTTTAGTCCCATGACACTTCCAAACACAAACCTCCACCATTAAACTTCATTAATCCTCCCTTCTGATTTCTGTGTGGGTCATTTAGCATTACTTAATACTGAGCTTAGGGGAAAACCTAATAAGCCAACCACTAATCTTGGAATTTGGCGTAATTGTCTCCTCGCTGTTTCTCAACAAGCTCTGTCTTGTCCTGCCACCCCACTGAGAAAGCCCTGCAGTGCTGGCAGAGGTGGCCAGCCTGGGCTCACACCTCACCCAGGACACGGTGCCCGTGGCCAAGGGGCTGCAGTTTCCAAAGGAACTGTTGTGGGAGAGGTTTTGGGACTTGGAAATGAACCTCTCAGAAAGGGTAACCTGTGCTGAGAGACTATTGCCAAGCCATACTAAGACTGGGATCCTCAGAAAGTAAATTAGATATGTATATATTTGTTCTGAGCAATGGCACTACTCTGCATGAAGCATGAGGACAAAACATGTCTTAGAAGCAGATGAAAGCTTGACAGCATTTCCTCTCCTTTCCAAGGCAGAAAAACCTCCTGCCACACCCCCAGGTGAGGGGACATGATACTGACCCAGCTGAAGGAAACCTCCAGTGCAATCCCAAAGGCTGTCTTGGAAAAGAAAACAAGGTTGCTCCTTCAGCTTATGCCAGGCTTAGTGCTAACAGTACTTTGTGCTTCTGTAATGCTGCATTTAGCAAAGCATCATTCAGGCTTTTAACCAGCCCTATCTCAGCCCCATCTCACAGCAGGCAGGAAGCTGCTTTGCTGAGCCTGGGGACAGGGTGACAAAGGTGGCTTTTGGACATTATCCTCTGCTGTGGTGCTCACCTTCTTCAGAGGTGAAGGTTAACCCGATCACTTCTTCTTCTCCAGATGGAACACAGAGAAAAGATAAAATATCCTGGCTTGAGATACAGAATCCTTCTTTAGCTGAGTGCCTCTCTCATGTACAAACTCACCCACAGTGCTGGGCGAGGATTTCAACCAAGTATTTTTGTCCCAGCTAACTAGTATTTTATTTATACTCCTTTTAGTCTGTTCCTTCCTCAAGATTAAAATAAAAACAACAACAAAAGTAAAAATAAAGTACAAAGGTCTCAAGAGAGCTCAACCTTTCCTCTCCCTGCTGCCTTTCCTGCAGAAATAGAAAATTCCTGCAGAATTTCTCTTGGGAATGGAAAAGGCTGTGAACAGCAGGTTTTCAAAGGTGAAAGGCCTTGTGGTTCACTCGCAGCTGGAGACCTTGGTCCTCCCACAGGTCACCTCTCACCAGCATGAGGAGAGCATCAAAGGGACCCCATCCTCCACCCCAGCTCAGGACAGACCCCTGTGCCAGTGCAGGTGCTGGCAGCAATATCACCCTACTGGAGATGTGGCTGAATCCTTGTTGCAGCCCTCAGGCTCATTGTTTCAGGCTCTGGGCTTTATCCCCCGAGTTTGGGCAGTTTTGGGGGTGGGACCCTTTGTGCCCCATTCCCTGGGGTGCTGGAGGTGGCAGGATGGGGCTTTGCTGCCCCAGGAGGGCTCAGAGGGCTCGGGAGGCTCCAGGAGAGGCTGAGGAGAGCAGGGGCCACAGCAAGGGCCACCCAAAGGAACCCAGGAAGGAAAGGAGGGAAAAGCAGGGGAGAGCTGGGGAGAAATCTTCTTGCGCGGTCAGGAAGCCCAGGGCAGAGCTGAGCTGCGTTCCCCGCGTTCTCATGGAAACAGGAGCGGTGCCCTCCAGCCTGGCTTTTTCCTCAGTTTATTTTTAAAGGCAGCCCCTTCCCGGGGAGGAGCAGGGCAGTGCCGGGCTCAGGAGGGAGAGCAGCCCCTGAGCAGCGTTATCTGGCCGGGCATTATCTCAGGGCCGGCGGGGGAGCCCATAAATGGCAGCAGCAGCAGCAGCAGCAGCAGCAGCAGCAAACCCGGCTCTGGCAGGGCGGGGGTGGCTCCTGGCTCTGCTGTGGGTCAAAGTCACCGCCGGCGGGCCCAGGAGCAGAGCCGGTGTCTTTCGACTTCCCCTCTACACTGAGCAGGCCAAGCATCCTCTAAATAAAAAGCCTCCCTTGGCCCCTGTAGGGAACAGCGCCTTTCGAGCTGGGTCGGGCAAGAGACTTCCAAATCAGGGCATCCCAGCACTGCCGGCGTGCGAACCCAGCGGGGAGAGCTCTCTGCTCCCTGCCTGGAAACGGTGCCTGCCTGTTCCTATTAAAGGATATTGTTTAATCTCCAGCTGGGCTGGAAGCTGCAGCCCAGTAGAAATCCTTGGCAAGTGTCATTAGGACATCAGGTCTGGTTCGGGATGCCAAACAGGCAGGGGCTGCTCCAGCCATGGGTGCTGAGCCCCATCCCACTGCTGGTTGGGGCTTCCCTGGGGCAGCACCCCCTGCCCTGCCCTGGGACAGACCCACACTGTGTGAGACCTGCAGGGCTAAGGGGTGCTCTGTGAGCCTCAGTGTCACTCTGCAGGTGACAAGACAGGTCAGGAGAGGGGGACGTGGCACCCTGAGGTGGTGCAGGACAAGCTCCACCACGGGGGTGACAGGTCAGGAGAGCACCCCCGAGCTGCAGTGTGCACTGAGGGTCACAGCACCCAGGGGCACCAGGAACACTGGCTGGATTTGGGCTGGGCTCAGGGACACTGGGCTTGGCACCACAGGCGTGACCAAACCAGCCAGGAAGGGCACAGTCCTTCACTGACTAGGCTTCCATGACCTCCAGCTGAGCTGCTTTCCAAGCCCAGGCTGATCCCACAGCAGCAGGTTGTAGACAGGATTCCACTTGCCTTTGAAGCTCTATTTCCAGACATTCACCTGCAGGCCACACACCTGGGGCCACCAGGAGTTACTGCAATTTGTGACTGACCTCTTTTAAACCACAAATGGTCCCTGCTGTCCCCTCAGAGTCCTCCAGGCTGAGTGAGGCCAAACCTGACATGATGTGTCCTGCAGAGCATTAGGGTTTGTGCTGCTGTGTTCACCTCACTGAGGCTTCCCAAAAGCCACAGCTGATGCTGTCCAGGAGCACTGAGAGGGGCAAAGAGCTCCTTTGCCTTTTCCTACGTACACACCAAGGCCTCAAACGTGGCCTTCAGTTCAGGCACAGCCAGCTCTGGCCACCAGTGCACTGAGCCACCTCCATCCCTCCTGTCTCCTCCTCCTCCCAGCTCCCCAAAGGCAGGGAGGGGTGCAGGCTCATCACAGGAGCAGATGACTTTTTCCACAGAAACAGATGCCTGCTTCAGCCGACACATTGTCTTTGTGTTGAGCTCCATCCCACCTATTCTGATTGTCACTGTTGTTATTATTTCCATAACTATTTTTCCTCCAGACTTCTGGCTCCAGGAACAAATTAACTCAGCCCTGCCCACTCCCAGAGCTGTGAAGCTTCAAAAGATGTCTGAAAGACCTGTCCTTCCTGGTGACAAGTGATCCTTCCTTGGATTCTCCGGGGACAATGCCTGCAGCACGTCACAGGTAGGGAGGAGCTGCCCAAAAGAGCAGGACCATGGCTGTGGCCATGGCAGGAGGGACAGGGTTCTGGAAACCAGCTCAGGAACAGCTCCGGATGGGGCAGGAGGGGGAGGGGTGATACTCCTGGCTAGCACCAAACCAGAGGTGGTTTCTCTTCTTTGCCAAAGGGGAAAGCTTCTCTTGAATTCAAGCATGTGACAGTCTGAGCAGGAGCCAGTGCTAGAGATTTTTATGGATCACTGCAGGCTAAGGGATTCACAAATCAGCTTGCTGCTTCCTTCAGTAGTGGCAGTGAGGCAGGCACAGTTACCCATCCAGGGACACTTCAGCTTGGATCCCCCAGCTCCCTCCCTGGGACATGCCCAGGACACCCCAGGGCCAGCTGACACAGGGGCCACACTTCAGCCACAGCCAGGGCTGTCAATGAGATGCACAGTCCTTACCAGCACCTTCAAACAGACACCTCTCTGTACACTGAAGATCCAAGGGACTTTTTGGCTCCCCAGACCAGACTGGGAGACCCCAGGCCTGTCTGACCCTGAATATTTATGACCTCCAGGAAGGACAGCAGCAGCTTGTGCACAGGACAAGTAACAACAGGGCTGTGGTATTGTGCTTCCCCTAGTTCTTTGCTGAGTCTTATGACTATAAAACAAACTTGAAGGTCCTCCTTGCATACAGTGAATGCCTTCTCTAGGAGAGAAAATTTCAGGAAGGTTCTCAGAGCACCGTGAAAATGTATCATCTCACTTTGCTGAGAAGAAAATTTGGGACCTTCTCAAACTACTCCACTTCCATCTACCAACAGAGAGCTTTTGTTGTGCTACACGTCAGCCTACCCACACTCACCGCAGCGGCCAGAAAGAGATTTAACTTGAGCCTTGGGAAAATCTGACTCCTACTCTTCCTGCCTTGTGACAGACACTTGCACAAGCTGCACCGCTCCCTCTGTGAGAGAGCAGGACCTTCCCTTCCTCTTTTGCACAGGGATCAGCCTTGGCTTTGTGGAAGGGCAGCAGAAGAGCATCCAGCCAGGCAAAGGAGAAGTTGGTTTAGCAGCTAGACAAGAAACCAGGGCTAGAAGAAGTGCCCCGGCCCCAGCCCAGCGTGTATTCAGACCAGAACAGAGAAATGAAACCAGCTGAGACAGGAAGAGACTTTTTGCTATCATCAGGCAGAGTTTTGTCCTTCACCCTCCAGCTGGCCCCTGCCCAGGGCTGCTGCCACCCCTGCCAGCCAGGGCTCTGCAATAAAGGCAAGAGAGCAGCAGGCCAGGGTGCGCTTCTGTGGAAACCACACCTAGAGAAGGAAGTGCCAGTGGGGCTCTTGTTTCTTGTGCTGCTCCCCAGGAGCTGCCAGGCTGGACCTTGCTGCAGGCAGGGGTGACCACTGTGACCATGCACTGGTAGGGGGTTCTTGTTAAAGGCACTGAGAGGAGGAACAAGTGACTGTCCTGAAAACTGACCCAATGCTCCAGCAATGCCTGGGAGAAATGTGCCAAGTGAAGGAACTGCTGCTACTCCCTTTTCAAATCCACAGATCTATTCCACCTGCTTGAAAATAGAAGCCAAGAACAGATGACCCCAACCTTTCCTCCTCTAGATTTGGCTCCATCTCTGCTCAGTCTCCTGCACCAGGCCATGGCCTATTTAGGGACTCCCATCACCCGCAAAGACAGATTTTAGTACCTTTTCCTGAATCTCAGCACACTCTAGGATTTTCCACACGGCAGCTGGTGAGTGGGATTGCTGGCAGGCCTTTTTGTCTCCGGTGGCATCAAGGCTGAGCAGGGCTGTGTTCAAGCTCCTACTGGGTTTAACACCTCATTTCCTTTGCTGCCTGCCCCAGAAACACGAGGAAAGGAGGCTCTGTGCCCTTCAGGCTCAACAGCAAGTTGTGCAGCACCACACAAGCACCAGCAGCTATGGGCTGAAGAACTGGTCTGGGAGCCCAGGTTTGCTGGTGACTGCAGACTCTTGGCACCTACACTGATTTCTAAATGAGCACAGGCAGAGGGTCTGTGAGCTGAAGAAGTGGCTCATAAAGTCACAGAATGATTTGAGTTGGAAGGGACCTTAAAGACCATTTAGTTCCAACCCCCTGCCTTGGGCAGGGACACCTCCTATTAGACCAGGCTGCTCAAAGCCCCATCCAGCCTGGCCTGGAACTGTTCCAGGGAAAGGCATTCACAACTGAAGATGGCAACCTTTTCCATGGGCAACCTGTTTTTACACCTCAGCCTCTTGCTCTTGCACCAGAAGCCAGGCTGGAGGGTGCTCTGCAGCCAGGTGGGTGTTCAGTCCCCTTTGAGAAGAGACTGAGGCTTAGTTCTCATCTTGAATGTCGTGCCAGCCTTGATTAGTCACCATCAGGACTGGGGGTGCCTCTTCTTCTGCACTGCACTTGCACACCTACAGCCTGGCTGAGAGGCATCCAGAAAATCCTCCAGCATAGCCAGTGTAACAGGTGCAATCAGCATAACCACAAATTTCAGTGCAGGGCCATGCTGATCCAGAGCTTTACTTCCAGGCTTTTGGTTTTTCATTTAGCAGCATGTCTATATTTGGTTCAGTCCCAAATTAGGACTTGTTTTCATCCCCTGCCTTTCCTGAACTCTGCTGCTAGATCAATGAAACTCAGCTTTCCAATGAAATGTGGAATGCTACTGCTCCCAAGACAGAAAACTGGGAAAAGGCATCATCTCAGTGACAAAAAAAGGCAAGGATGAAACATTCTTTATTCTCACATGCTGTCGGAGGACAGAAGGGGAGGGTAAGGTAGAGGTAACAGTAAGTTAATGAGAAATGCTGGATGCTGGTTAAATAAACAGCATGTGTCTGTCCCCATAAACCTTGGCTCTCGTCCCTTTGCTTTATTTTTATCCTTGATGAATGCTTTTGTCACTGCCTTTACTTCTACTGCTTTGCAAAGGTGGTTCCACATTTCCCCACTTCTTCAGCAGAATTAGCCAGATATAAGACCATTTTTTTCCTGAGTATTTTGCACCATGCAACGCCCACCCTGGCAGACCCAGCTCATAATGTCAGCAGTAGACAGAAAACTGGAGAAATGTCTTTGATATTTTAAGCTACCCCAAGTTATTTGGTGCACAAGCCAGAGCTCAGCTCCCCTTTGCACCCAGCAGAATTCTCCTCCAGTATTCCACCAGGATTCACCCCGAGTGCAGCTCTAACCTAAAAAGCGACCTTTAAGGACGAGATGCCTCTTGGCTGGCAGCTCTGGTCCCTGCTGTGAACTGTCACAGTTTTTGGGCTGGTTTCCCAGAGAAACAAGCCTCATGTAGCCACAAACTGTGTGTGAGAGCTTGGGCTCATGTAGGCTCAGTCTGTGCCCCCTGGAGCTGTGGCACCTGCAAGCGAGCAAGGCAGAGAGGAACCTCCCTGCCCTGAGCAGAGCTCAGAGGAGCAATGAGCCCTCCATGCAGCTCCTGTGGGCTGCAGCTTCTCTCCAAGAGCTGTTTGTTCCAAGAGACTGTGAGACAACATGGAAACTGCACTGAGCTCCAGACTCAGATCCACACAAGCGAGGGGCCCTTTGAAGTGTTGCTCACTGAGCTCCTCTTCTGCCTCTGGTAAGCTCCCACCACGTCTCCCTTTTCACCTTGCAATATTCCTTCCCATGTCTAAGTGGTGCCAAGAGGCCACCAGGGAGAAAAACGGATGTGGTTTCCCACAGCAACGCGGGCAGGACAAGCTGTTCCCCGTTTGTGGCAGCCTTGCAGTGAGAGCAGGCTGCTCCCTGACAGCCCCAGCAGCAGGACAGCCCTGCCCAGTCCCTGAGCACCCAGAGCCCTCCCAGCTCCTTGCTGGGTGTTCTGGTGATGCCCATCACTGTGCCCATCACTGTGCAGCCCCCCGTGCTACAGAATACACCCAGCACAGAGCATTCTGGTGAGGTGGTTAATTCCCAAATGAGAGGCCTGGAAAACACCCAGGAACTAAGCCATCCAGAGCTGATGACTCTCCTTCCCCCTATCCTAGGGACTGCTCTAAATTCAAGGTTCATTACAGCCTTGACTTTAATTGAGCTAAGCCACCCTGTAGGTCTGGATTCACTTCAGTGACTGAAGGCTGAGGAGATCTCGTGGCACTGCCATGCTCTGCACCACACACCAGCATGCAGATGCTTCAGGGGCCCCAGAGCACTTGTGCTCTTCCTCCAGCCAGAAGAGCACTCACAGATCTGGTCTGCAGAGACTCATGGAGCTCTGACACCACAGAGACCTTAAAAAGGGACTGTCCCTTGAAGCGAGACTTAGCTCAGAAGGGTTCAGCCAAGGCTTGTCTCTGGAGATAAGGAAAAAGCAACAAGTTTTGGAAGCCAAGGATAAAGAGGTTCATCAAGGGGTCAGTCAGATAAAACCACTAAAATATATTTGGCCTAACAAAGTTACTCTGTGGCTGCTCCCAGGTCAGCGATGAGGAACAGAACTTCCCCGCAGCAGAACTCTGCTTTTGCTGCTCCTGCTGCAGTCACACACGACAGGGTGAGCCCTGTCCACGCCTCTCAGCACAACCAACACCCTAGGCAGCGCCTTGGGAGGCTCAGAAAAGGGCTCTGCAGCAGCCCATGGTCCTGGGACTGCAGGAAGGAGGGGATGAGACACAGGGCTCCTTCACAGAATGAACACGGAGGAGCCTGAGATGAGCTGAAATAAACAGCTTCTCCATTCCCACTTGCCAAGTCCAAACATCTCAGTGTTAAATATTAGTACCAGTCACTATTAATCCCACCAAAGCAAAACTTGGATTACAATACAAGTGAAAGCTGGAGCAAAATATGTGATTTGAAAAAAGCTCCTGAGCAAATAAGGAAGTTTCAGTTCTTGCCTACTTGAAGCACATGTGACATGATTTGTTTGAAGAATAAAATAGACTGCAGGCATGGAAAATGCCAGGCATAAAGCTTTAGAGAGTTACTAATACAGTGGAATATAAATGGCAAGTGATCCCAGATTATTTTAGAAAAGGCTGGCTGCAATTTACAGCCTTGATTAGACTGATTACTAAAGGATGAACAGCAAAATAACTTCAGTAATTAAATTTCCGAAGAGGAAACCCAAGATTCTTACTTGTAAAATGAGGGCAAATGATTTTAAATATTCAATATGACTTTTGCCCTTCTCAGAAGAAGAGCATGCTGCCTGTCATGGCCATTTTCTAGGAAAGGAGACTAAACAAGGCTTAACAAAAAAGTGAAAAAGGGCTTTGTAGCCATATAGGTTTTCCATGGCAAAGGTAAAGCCATTGGAACTGCACTTCAGCTCAGAAAGCAGTACAACTTAATGGAAAAGTAAATGTAGCATTAGAGTGTATTTCCAGCTGAAAACTGCCCAGTTGCCATCAATATCTTGTAGTCAATTTTCCTCTGTAAATGCTTTTAAGTCAAGGTTGTCCGAGCGGATGGTGACACTGATAACTGACGTGAAATCCCGGGGAGGGAGAGATCTGCGGAGCTCCTCTCTAAAAATATTCCCTGAGAACCCCAGCCAGAGCTGTTTCTGCGTTTGGGAGACATCCTGTGGCCGCTGCACACACTGCACCATCGCTCTGCAGCTCGTCATCCATCCATCCATCCATGCATCCATCCATGCATCCATCCATGCATCCATCCATCCCCCAACATTTCAGCGGGCACCCCCCCGCCAGCCCCTGCTGCTCCGGGCACACAGACACAGCACCATTGTAACAAAGCCTCCAAGCTCCTGTCAGGGTGTTTTTCCCATCCATGTGGAAACACGTGTGAAAACACTTCATTTCATGCCTTTTGGCTGTGTGAGCCGGGGGAGGAAATTATTCCACGCTTAGAAACTTTGCTGTTTGTTGCTGTTTACAGAGCTGAGGTCTTGGTAAGAGGCGCCTCCAAGCAAACAGGATTTTACCTCTAGACAGGCAAATGATTGAAAACCATGTAATTGTAACACCAGTAGAATTTTACTTTCTGATTTTGCATCCCCGTATGTTTAAACAGAATTATTTCCCTGGTGAGGTATTTTGTTATCTGATTTTATTCACCCAATACATTCAATGTGATCAGCAACTACAAGAAAACATGAACTGTACAAAAATTTTGGTTTTATGCCCTGATTTTTTAAAAGATGTTAAATGATAACATAAGGGTATAAATGGAATGAGAACTGCAACATTTCTATGCCTTGAGATTCCATGCTGTGGTTCCCACAGCAACCATAACCATGGCCACTTCTCATGGATTTTCCATCCGAGTCTGAACACGCTGTTCCAAGTGCTCAACACACATAAGCAAAAAGCAAGCAAAAGCATTTTTTCCCTGCAATAAACATCTTACCTGCTAAGTCACAACGACTACAAGGTGTTAATGGCACTTGTAGGTGAAGGTGAACTCCCAACAGCTGACAATTAATGCCCTGAATGTGCCTTCTGTGCAGAGATACTTGCAGGATTTGTACTGTTGGTATTGACACCCTCCTGTTTTCTGTTATTGCTGGAACAAGAGCCTGCACTTTGTACCAAAGGTTAAAGCATCCTTACAAGGCTGAAAGAGAACAGTTAAGGGTCTTTCAAATTCTTTTGTTTCAAATACCATACTGTTTCAACTTCAGAATTACTGAGTGGTCAAGAGACTTCTCCTCCATGGTTTTGCTCATTTTATCCAGCCCCTTTGCTTGTAGGCAGTACCTGGTAGTGCATTAAAAAGACACTGGCAGAAACAGGAACACAAAACCCATCAAGTTATCCAAGTAAGTTTACTGGTTTGCCTTTTTCTGTTGTTAAGTTTGCCAGAAGTAAGGAGCATGCACAGAGACAGCAATTCCTGTAGCCCTCTTGTTCTTGGTTTTCTTTTAAGCATTTACTGCTGTTGCACTGCAGGACTCTGATTGGTCTTGGGTATGAGAAAGTAAAACTTCTACAAAACTATTAATTTCTCTATGTTGAGCTTCATCCAAAGCTCATGCCCCTTCCTGCTGGATAACTTGTTCTCTGAAGTGATGGAGTAACAGTCAGTGGTGAAATCAATGAAATAATTCACTGCTGCTGGAGGGGAAAACTCCAGTTAAAGGTAGAATTTTCAAAACCCCACTTCTTGGATGTCAAATCAGGAGTTTAATTGGCAGCACCAGTGACCTGTAATAACATGAGCCTGTCTTTACTGGAAAGCTCCAGGGCTTTTCTATAAAAACTTACAGAAATGAGATTGTATGGACAGTTACAAGTCTACGGGTTTAAAATTAAATGTTAATCCATAGTGGTACCAGCTTTCCAAAACTGCATTTATCCCTGAACATCTGCAGTTTAAATTAGAAACCAAAATTTTACATTAGTATGACCCCTCCACACCATCTACTACCAAAATTCTCTAAATATTTAACACTTTAGTTACTAAGAAAAGAAGTATCCAAGTGGTCTTGGATAGCACAGCAAGAAACACCCGACCAGCCCCCACTGAAATACAGAGTGACACTGGCTCAGAAGGGCCCCTGGCCACACCCGGGGGCACCTGAGCCCTCTGGGGACAGTGACCACTGTGACCAAGCCCTGCACACACTGCTGCTCCAGACCAGGGCTGCACGGGGACAATGGCTCTGGGCTGGCTGCAGGCCTAATTAAATTGCAATCCACAGCACGGTCTGTGACACAGCAGCTGTGGGAAATACTGATTAAAGGCCTCTGCACATTATCCCAATGGATGCTGTATAGCTGAGTTTTTAACTGAGCTGGAGAGATCTATTTCAATTCCAGATATGCCACAATCTTTCCATATGACTGGGAAGACTCCTGAACCCCACGCTTCATTTCTGCTACAGAAATGTGTGAATACTAATTCCATATTTTTATAAATAATCTATCTTGACACAAAATTCCATAATAAAAAAAAAAATTAGGATACAGTATCTTGCTATATTTGACCTTGAAGCATCACTGTAATGCAAGAGAAAAAGGTAGACCTTTCAAAAATCTGTAATATAAGTCTTTAAACCCACAAAGATTATATCAGATGCTGTAGCTTAAACAGACATAGTATGCAAAACACTTAGCCCAGCAGGACTAGGTGTTCCTCCAGCCCACCTCTCTCTACTTCTTCTCAACATGGTCAAGGACCTCAGGTCTTGTAAAGAGGTCAAATAAACTGAAGTATTTTAGAAATCCTAAGTACAGGGAAGGTTTGCCCATGAAAAAGTGTATCTGAACTTGTTCCTGCTCAGTGTTCATTGTTTTATTTTATGTATCTTTAAATGCTTTTATTTAATGAAGTAAAACCCTGCAACCCAACTCTTAAGATATTTTTCTCTGCCAGATCCAGCAATGAAAAGAGACTTCAGTGCTGGCTGACAAAGGTTTCAGTGATGCAAACCTTCAGTCATGAGCCCATTACAATCTACCCCCAACACACCTCTTGGACCACACATTCCAGGGCACCAGGCATGTCATTAAATAAAAACACTCCTTGGCTGCTGCTCACGTGTCTCAGAACACCGAGACCTGCTGCTGCCTCTTCACCACACACTGACCTCTGATTATTTTTAAAACTTGTCCCTTAATGTGAGAAGAACCAGCTGTGGTTCTGCAGAGTCCCATCAGCAGCGGTGCCTGCAAACCTACAGAGATTCCCAAGAATTCTGAACAGGTTAAAAGCCTGTGCTGGGGAAGCAGTTCATCTTTGGTTCAGAGAGATGAAGAAATCATTTTCCTTCCCAAGCAGCTCCCAGAGGCTTGACCACCAAGCAATGCAGGGTGCTAAATATTCTCCCAACTCAGTAATTTTACAAGGCATTTGGGAAGGAAGGTGTTAAAAATATTTTTCTGATTATAATAAGTGATTTTTTTTAATACCTCAAATAAAGATTTACTCTGAAAGAACCTTTTGAGAACACTTTAAGAAAAAAATACCAAAGTACAAACTTTAAATATCCAAAGTATGATACTGGTGCACTTTTTAGAAACACTTACATACTTAACAGGTGAAGTAGGAAGAGAGTACTTCAGAAAACATTTAATATGAAACCTTTTGGAACTTCCATCGAATACAGATTTACATAATTTATCAGAACACTTTTTCAGTTCAGACAACAAAGTGCACTGCCAGGTGAAAAAAAATACATTTGGAGGAGTGCTTAAAATGTAGGGAGTGAAAGGTTAGGTGACCATTCACCTGAGAAAGTACAATGACTGCCCTGAAATGTCTTATTGCTATTACAAAATGGAGTTTTCATGGAAAAAACCCATACTGAGCAGCACAGGCATGGGCAGAGCACTGAAAGCCAACTGAACTCCGGCAGCACCTGGAGTTCTCAAGCCATGGCATGATACAGAATATACAGAGAATAAAATGCAAATTCAGGAATATTTACTACATTTAACATCTATGATTACCCTTTAAACTAGCATAATCAATATCAATGCTTAGGGGGAAAGAGAGGGGAAGTCTGCTGCTTCACAGACTACAGATCACAAGAGCTAACTTGCAAAATATTAAGGACTTTGCATTTTTCACCTCGGGTCAAATCTGAACTGTGTACTATGAGTAACTATTAGCTCACTGCAAATTTAAAACGCAAATTTAGGCTCCAGTTTAAAGCACATGTTAAGTACATGCGTAAGTGCTTCACTGAAATATAACCACAAAACATTAATACAAAAAGTCAAGTAGATAATGCAGGGTATCATCTACACAAGTCCTCCATGAAATAAACTGAGTATTGGAAGGAAACAACGCGTGAAGAAATCTCTTCATTCTAGTTTGCAAAATCAAATCCATTTCACCGCTGTGATGGTTAAAAAGTGGGGGCTATCCCAGAGCACCTTCACCTCCTACCAACAGCCAGTTGGCCATCAGAGTTCATCAGGGGCTGTTCCACACTGCTCGGGGACAGGGACAGCAGAGTCCCCCGGCAGCACAGCCAGACACTGGCACAGAGCCATCCAAAGCAACACACCCAGAGCCAAGGGCAAGCACGCTGGAGGAGAGCTGCAAGGAGAAGCTCCTGCCTATGGCTGTGGCTTAGCAAAGCTGGAAATTTGAACTGAGGAGAGCAGCCAATCTGACTGCCACTTTTGGAGTTCAGTGCTGAGGGTGCCCAGAAGGCAAGGGCCAGCAGTGCCCTGTGCAGCAAGGCCTGCAGCAGAGAATGGCCGTGATTTGAGAGTCCCTTTGTGCTTTGTATCAGCCTGACCCAGCCTAACGTGGCAAACTCTCTGAAAGAAAACCACTACTCAGCAATTAGCACCTCCTTTTACACTGCCTCGTTCCCTAGAGGAACAACAGAGAAATGTTCTTAGCTGCAATCAATACTCGTAAGCCAAAAGGACAAAGATACAATTTTAGTAGTTTAGCAGAAGCAGGAGAATGGAAGCGTTTACCCAAATATTAATGCACAAATTAACTACATTATTAAAATTTGATTCAGACTTAAATAATAAATAGGTGGGCAAAATATAATGCAAGACTTACTCAGTAAAAGTGAATTTTTAATCATCTCATGAGATCTACTTAGAAAACAGGACTAATAATGTTCACAACCATAAATCCAAACCCTTCACACACTTTTTTTTTTCTTAACACAGCAGTGAACTGTAAACCTGCGTTTACTGGTTATCGCTTCAGTCATTTTAAATATTAACTCAAGTGTTTCCTCCTTGGCCATTTCAATTTTTAGCACCAAAATTAGCCCAAAAAGAGGTACTGGTACAGCTCGATGTTGTAAATGAATTGTTTACATATAATACTTTATATATTATACACACATACTGTACATTCACACATCCACACAAACAGGAGGCATATTTAAATGAATATATTCTGTGTTTCAATTTGTTGTCAAAGACTTAGGAGCAATGGAAATAAAGCAGAAGGGGTAATATTTTACATAGTAGGCAACTTTAATGCTGTAGTGCACTTATAAAAAAGTCCAACTCTCCCTCCCAGCTCAGCAGCTTTTTTTTAATATCACTATTCAGAAGGATGCAGAAGTTATTGCCTAAATGTTATTCTATACATTTCCATCGGAATTCTCAAAAACACTTTAAATTGCTAACTAATTTACAACTTAACTATTTTTTCTTGTTACAGCTTTAACTCATTGGCAATTTTGGAAGCAATGTTTTTGAAAGCTATGGATGTTCCCGATATCCGCTTAAAGCGAACTCCGTTCAGGGACAGTCTTGGCAGTTTACACACCTCCATCTCCCACTGTACAAGGTTTTCTGCGTGCCCATCTCCATGGACACAGAAAAGCAAGAAACGCTCTCTTTGTTCATAGTCACAATTATTGGCATCCAGGACCTTTCGTATTTCCCTCATCATGTCATTGGGATCCATGGAGCTGGTGGTTTTCATGCTCCAGGTAAAACGCAGCGACCGAGGCTTGGCTTCCTTGTTCTCATCCTTCTGATCCACAGCTACATTGCGGCTGAAAGACAGGAATTTGGGAGTGAGCAGAGCCAGCCACTTCCCCAGGGGCCACGTTAGTGAAGCCAACACTCAACACACAGCACCCGGATTAGAGCAGCACTGGAGGCTGCGGCCAAGCCCCGCTCCCCCAGCTGTACACACACACAGTCAGGGGAAAGCTGCAGCTGCTGGGGCTGGAACCAAGGAATGGCACGAGGTGGGACACAACTGGCACTCACTGGATTCAGGAGCACGAGGGCAATGAACCTTCTGGAGGCAGAACTACATGCAGCACCTGCGACCTGATTTTAAGGCAGGTTCTGCTCAAAACGGTGCTCTCGGGCCATGTGGGCAGCTGCAACACCAGCTCTGTGCTAGAAGTTTCTGGAACATTGAAATAACAGCTCCCTGTGACAGGAGGGTGCTCAGCCCAGGCCAGGGGAGGTTCCCACTTACAGGGTGCACAGAGGTGCTGGGGGTTCACCTCCTCCTGGGCAGCACCTGGAGACCAAGCCCTGGAGGCGCCTGTGGAGCCCCCCAGGAGCTGACTGCAGGACCAGGGCCACCCTCCTGCTGCCCAGGGACAACACAAACCCCCAGACCCGGGCAGGATCAGTTACACTCTGCCTTTCCTGTGCTGAAGTGTGTTTGAGATGATCCCTAGGGACACACCATCCTCAGGCTCTGGGGGCTGCCTCGGAGAGGAAATGCTCCCTCCTAAGTTGGTCAGTAATTCAATAAACATCTCAGTGACTGACAGAGGTAAATCTACAGCTTCAGACTCTGCAGGTGAGTACCTCTGAGGGGGTTGTGCACCAAGAGAGCTGGAAGTCACTATCAGACACCTCTTCAACGTAGCTTGTAAAGATGGTGAGCAAGAGGACAGCTTTTTTTAAGAGATGAAGCACAAAATATTGAGGGTGTGTTTGCTTCCCAAATCTGCAGCTTTGCTTTTTTTCCCCTTAATAAAAAAGCTTTTCTTTTGGTATAGATAAGTACATTTAAACAGGTTAAAGGAAAGCAATGTTCCAGAAATTTCTAGTTCTCAATCATTCTACTTAAATTAAAATCAGTACTCATTCAGTTAATGAATAAGGAATACATTTGGACCTCCAGGGACAAAATATGGATTTGCTTTACGAATATTTGTACATTATCAGTTGCCTCTTCAAATTTAGTTAAATATATTGGCTGTCATACTTAAATATTTTCTGAAAATAGCTAACTGACCCCCAACCATGCAGTTTAGGTCTTGTGTTGAGCCTCCATATTAAGCCAAGCTGCTCTTTGAAATAGATGGCAATGGTTACACCACATTTTATTTCTACTACCATTAAGCAGGCAATTATGAAAAAGTTAAACAAAAAGTGATAGCAAGGCCACAACTAAATAAATATATTTCTCAAATGTAACCTATTTCATCCTTCTCCTATTAAAAAGACTTCTTGTGACTGTGAGAGTCATAGGGCTATGTAATGTGATTTGCCAGATGTTATAAAGTTCATCACACAAATTAAACAGTATTCTGTTTTAAGATTTTAATTCATTAAGGCTGTAAACGGCCAGGGAAAACCCCAACTTTTATTCAATGCTTATTTTATTTTTGGAAGCTTTTTCTATTTGAAAACAGTTGCCAAAAACCAGCAGTTTGAAAATTTCTAATATTTTCTGATATGCTGATTTTGGAATAAGATTACAACATGAAAAATATTTAACTACCCATGATTTTGGAGATGAGAAATATCTTATCACCTTTCAGTGGTATTCCACACATTTGCAGCCTCACTAGAAACCACTTAACTACACATCTACACAACAATAGCAAATTACAATGACTAAAATGCAAAAAAAGGAAAAACCACACAAGGGAGAAGGCAACAGGAAAGATGAAAGTTTAGAACCAAGTCAGTCAGTGCTTTAATAGCTGTTTTGCAGACAGAAATGCTTCTCTGTTTAGTTCCAATGACTTACATGAAACAAAAGCTGCTGCCTGAAGCCACTATGCCACATAATCAAAGGGAGAAAGGTTCAAACTCACCTAAGTAACATTTTAAACAAAAATTTCACCCTCACCTTGAGCCCTCAAATCTCCCGTTCCTCTCATATTCAGTCGGGAGCCTCAATGAAAAGAATGCAGAAGCAAAAGGAAGTGGGAAAGAGAAGACAAATCTTACACTACAATATATAATATCTGAGTAGTTGCTAAAAGATACTGCAATCATACCAAAGGTGTGTTAAAATACAGAACAACAAAGATGTAAAGAACTTGGTAGGTTAGGCCAAACTCAGAATGTAAGATATTGTCAAACCAAATGGAAGTCTGTAAAAACTACAGGTTTTAAACTGACCATAACTAATTTAAACAGTGCATGTTTATATGTTAAATCTGTAGAAGCTACTGAATAAATCTGAAGTTTTAAAAGCAGAAAATGTGAAACTGAAGTTACAAAGCATATTGAAGTGACTGTGTTATTTACTAAGTATCTCCTAAAAGAGAAATAACTCCCAAATAATTTTAGGCTAATGTTATTTAAGTTTTACCTGGAATAAAATATATATTTGAAAAAAACCCCTTAACTATTTACAGACAAGTCTGATCACCTTGTGCATTTGCATGCACATCAGATCTGAGGTGCTCAAACAATACCAAAATACCTTAATGCAAAAGAAGATGATGCATATTCATTTTAACAGAAGTTTAAGAGGTAAATCCAAAATTTCTCAAGTTGTGGTAACTCCATCCTAGTAACTCCCACACTGATGCACCTTCCCCACCCAAGAGTAAGCTTAAGCTTTCTGTCTTTTTGCAGTGCTTAAAGCTACATTACAGATTAGATTGTGGTCATTACAATCTATTGAAAGCCCAGGGTCAAGCAGAATTAAGGGGAAAATCATCTTTCTCTACCTTCCCATTGTTGCAGGAGGACAGTTCAACATATGGGCATTAATTCTGCTCAGAAGGATGCTGCCTGTACACTGCTTTTATCCAGACCAAAGCAGTACATGGCTTCCCTGAGTAACACAAACACAGCACTTTGAGGGGCAGGTGTCTAGGGACAGGAATGTAAGACAGTAACCTTATTTTCTGATGCACAGTGATATTTATATCAGGGTGTGGGGGGTGTTACAAGGCGTGATTTCCTCCTTTCCTTCCTTTTGAGGGCTGTGGTGAGGGATCAGCCTTGCAAGGTGACTCTGGCAGCCCCTGTCACAGGGGACCAGCACTGTACTGGCACTGTGAGGGGCAGGGTGGCAGCACTGGTGCAGGGGCCACAGAACCAGCCCAAATGCGACTCAGCTGCTGCTGCAAAGCAACTGCACTTAACAGGGTGCAAAGTTGCTCAGCTGAAAGCTCCTTGTCACAGCAGCATCTGATCAGAACTCTGCTCTCTGAGGTACCACGCAGCTCATGGTACAACAGGGATAATGTCACTGGTGAATGAAATGCAGCCACAAGCAAAAAACATACCGAAAAAATGAGAAAACACAGTGCCAAGTGGGCAGTTATTGCAGTTATTTTCATGACATCTTGTGCTACTTATCTATGGCAGTATAAGAGAAGGTGGAAAAAGATTTTTCGTATCTGTACAAGAAGTCCACAAAGTCATTTCTGTGACAGCTCTACAGGCCCAAAAAAGGAGTAGGTGGGAACTACTGCATGTACCAACTGAACAGATCCTCCCCTTTGAGATTATTGTTTTACTGTGCAAAGCAACCAACACGTTAGAAAATACTCCTCAACTTAAAATTAAGAGTACTTCAAGGAGCCTTCTGTGTTCCTACAAAGTGGAAGATGGCAGCTTTTGTTACAAGCTGCAAGCATTTATGGATTTTAGTGTTTTGCTCTGAAACTTGCCAAAGGTTGTAGAAAATAGGAGCACAATGAGATTCCGCAACAATGAATAGCCTTACTGTTGCTGTAATCTGTCCAGAAAAGTCTGTAAGGAAAAATCTCTAATAATGTTTTGACATGCTTTACAGTTTGAAATTAAGCCAGTGTTCAGTTTGTAAACTACTGTACTCTAAATCTAAGAAAGGTCATTATTTAGAAAATACCTGCCACTTCAAAATAATAAACATTCTCTCAGGAGCCTCTCAGAAAATCCTCACTTTGCTCAGTTTTTCCATGCATCAACGTTCCACTCATTGAGCAGGAGGAACTGCATAAGGTGACACAGAACCTAAAACAGGAGCCTCCATGCCAAGCTTAGGAGAGCTGTGCCAATCTCTCAAGGTGCTCCTGCCTTCATGACAGCCATGGGTATGGTCCAGCTCCACAGCCCAGCACTGCTGCTCTGGGAACAGTCACTTACTGTACTGCCAGCATTGCTTTGGTTGGGGTTTGTGAGTCAGATGCAGCCCTGAGGCCTCCTCACTTGCTAATACAATCTTCACTTCTGTGCTAGTTTATGTTCTAAGTTTTCTGCTTTTGCTTGTGTTTTACATAAACTGATTTTATGGACCAAGACGCTTCTTGTTCTTGAGAATGGAACAAATACATGACAAGTTCTGTTCTCATTTGTCATGCCATGCCTACACATTATCTCCCTTATGGTTCATGAAGGGCTTTCACAAATCTCATTGTTTCCACACATCTGTCCCAAATTATGCTGTGTTTCCTGTTCTTTACATCTTTGTATGCTGTTTTTAATATCCAAGTAAACACAAATAAAACTGTCTAAAAAGATACTGAAAACCAACAAAAAGTGCAAGATGATAAAATAAGATCAATTTATGGAAATGGAGAAATGATGCTGCAATAAAATCCAGAACATTGAGTCATTTTTGCTGTCAGGAAAAAAAAAAGTTAAGACTTCCACAATATGCAGATTGGCAAAGACAGAGCATAGTACAAGAGATATATATATACTCACACACATATATATATATATATATATATTTGATACCTCTGTGTACTGAGTACAGTATAAAAACTCAGCAGTTTAACAAGGAGTGACTTATGATCTACTTTCATTCAGCTCCCTAGAACTGATGTTGTGGCCCTATGAATATGAGCTACTGGGTTACTGTAGTTCTTTCAGAACTACAAAGACAGTGAGCTCAGGTAGGACTCATAGCAAATATAGCCAGGAAAAACTGCCAAAAGCTCCAGCATTTTCAGTTTTTGTACCTACATACAGATCAGGTACAGAGGGATACCATGCACACATAGAATTTAAAAAGCACCCTCTGGTCCTGTGTAGGTGGTGCAAGACTTTGCAAATTTCTTACTCAAAAATACATTTGTGGAAGCTGCAGCAGATATTTCCACAATAGTCTAAGACTCCTGGCCTCAAGTCAAATGTAGCTTTTTAAAAATTGTCTAAAAATTACCTGAAGCTCCAAATTTAAACAGTAACCTTCTAGTTTAAAACTGTACTCAAATTAGCATTTCCCATCTTTCTTCAGAGCAAACTGAAGATGCATCCGGCTGTGGAGAGCTGCACAGACCACAATCCTTTGTTTCAGAAGTGGTCTGTACCCCACAGCTCATGATGCACAATGGGTTCCAGCCACTGCCACTGCTCAGTTCCAGCTGAATGCTGAGTTGGATGGTTTCTTTCCTTAACTAAGTCACTGCATTTTCTCCAGCCAGTTGTGACAATGCCAGCCAAGCCAACCAACAGCAGTTCCAAACACAAACATGTTTGGGAGAACACTCATTATTATCACCATGGCATGGAATTTATTCATTTAATCAGGTAGGCTACCTTTAGTCTTGCACTGTACATAATAAATCCACATTTAGGCAGCAATTTACATATCTCAGGGTTCCCTAATCTAAGCATTTCCTTGAAATGGTCTGACTAACTCCAAATTACAGTCACAAGCAGAGCCTTGTATTCTGAAAGTTAAAACAGATGCCTGGTTTTTGGCCCCATCTCCCTGGTTTTGATCAGTTGTAGGAAACTGGAAGTACCACCCTTTAAGAAGTTCCAAGATGTGGTACAACTGAACAGGCTACTACAAAAATCTATTGGAAAATTTACCTGCACATCAAAATTGTGTAGTGATTCATCATAGTGGATGAATGAGAAATATAGCAGCTTGATTCATTCCCAAATTGCAGAACTAAATTCAATCCTTTAGCTTGAAATGTGAATCAGACTTCTAAGATTTTCCCTTTTGTTGATAAATTTGCATAAATGTTGTAGTTTTTGTTTAGAACTGAAGTGCTCTATGTGCACTTCAGCTGCAATTCACTTCAACAAGTACACCCCATTCTAAAATAAATACCCAGCTATTAAATCTTCAATCTTCCACACAAAACAGTTCAACTCACAGCTGTGCTTAGCTGAAAGCAATGCTTCACACTTTTTCCCTCTTCAATATCATAAGACAGAGAGATAGTATAAATTTAACATCACTTACCTTTATTTGCTTGTAACCTTATGTTTTGTTTATACTTTCATCATTGTTATCAAACACCTCATTCTTCAAACATAAGCATGCTAAGTGTATTAGTACAGAGAACAGAATTACTTTGGCACTACCAACTCTATCAAAGAAAGAAGAATTCACAAGGCATGCTCAGCATCTTGTTATACAACACAGATGGTGCCACAGATTCTTAGGTATCATCATGAGTTAATGGATTTATTCTATGCTTTCCTCTGAAGAAAGAAAGTATTTAGTTCTCAGCAGGAAGTTTAGTTTTCAGAAAACCAAGGCTAGAAAAGCCAAATATTTTGTTAATTGCAGGAGCCACTTTTTTTTAAATATAAATAAATCCTACCTTTTGATAAACCTGAATGACATGTTTCTAAAAGAAATTAAGCCAAAATAATAATTAACAAAAAAATTTGTACAAAATAAATTGAAAAAGGCATTTAGAGTGAAACATGCAAAAAGATCTCATTTTAAATGCACAATTAAATTACACTTCAATACATTCTCAGATTAGGCAGATGATTTAGGGGCTGAAGAGTAAAACTCTTGGCATTGCTACTTTCAATTTTTCCTGGGAAATATGTCACCAGTATTTATTATGAATTAAAATATGTACTGGTGTCAAAACACTTTAAAACTCAAAATCTGCAAGGTCAGGTAAAAATATGTTTGGATTTTCTTTATATATTTACCATAGAAAGCAAAAATCAGTAACTCAACTATAATTATACTTTGAGTATCTTCAGAGTTAGGTTTCTTCCTTTCTTCATAACATTAGGTCAGCCATGTTGTGCCAAAAACTGCCCTAAATATGTAGCTATTTTAGTGGCAGAAGCTGTAACAATTTCCTACACCAGATCATAAGTAGCTCATAACCAAAAGAATTCTGATCCCCCCCAGAGGATCCTACAATAAATTAACGAGTTTTAAGGTTTAAAAAATATATTTAACAGGAAGAAACATAACCATGTTCTTCAGTGGCACTATCCACCTCCCTCAGTGGGTTGTACAGCACTGAATTAAACAGAGCCCTAACTGCAAGAGATCCTCCAAGCGCCAACTAATCATCTGTTACTGTGCTATTGTGTTACAACTGCATGTTATTTAATCAAGTCCACGTGGAATTTGAACTACTGTCAAAGTCGTGGGGAAAGACTTCTTCAAGGAAACCACACTGCACTGCAAAAGATGAAACTCTGAGGTAATGACAGACATTTGAATGCTGCCTAAACAACTGAGTGAAAAGTTTGCATGTTCACAGCTTGAGTGTCCACATTTGGAACTCAAATGGAAAGTTAACTAAGGATATTACAAACAAAAGTACAGAAAGAAAGAAGTGCCAAAAGGACATGGCTGATTAAGACTTCACTTGACATAAAGCAGATGCTTAACACTTAAAAAATATTCAAACTAAACTTTTCTCTTTCTCATCATAAAAAGAAGGGGATAAAACCCAACCCAAATTTCCCACAGCAGAGTGTTTCCCAGAGAAGTGTTACCTGGCAGAGAACTGAGCAAACTGAAACATTTTTCAAAGGCTAGACTGTCATCTTCTTGTTTTGAGCAGAAGCAACTTCTACATTTTTAAAGAAATTCACCCTCTAAACTGAAATCAACCATTTGTGAAAAACTGGAGTCTGGCTTAGCATTATTTTGTAGGAATGGGAGACTGCAAATGAGATACTGAGAGGGAGGCATCTATGGTCATAAAATAGAGAGGAAGGAAATGGCTTGCTGCTGACGTGGTATAAGCTTAAAACAAAAGCTAGCAGGCCAAGATCAGAATGATCTTGTCCAAAAAACTTTACCTGATAAGGAGTGTACAAAATCGTGATGATTATCTTAAAGCAAAGACAAACAAGCCCTCAATTCTGCAAATGCAAGCTATGGAGATCAGTGTTCTGAATATGTGGTAGGGGAACTGACAGGTTTTAAATACAGAAGGGAAAAATACGATTTTCAGTTTTAGGGGTCTGTAGTAACTAGTCTAAAACACACATGGATTTGAAACTAGAAGTCCAGTTAGAATAAAAATCGTTAGTGCAGGAGCAACACCTGCTGAAGCTAGGCTTTGGCTAGGCCATCACACCTTCACACCAAACACAGAATCTGCACATGAACTAAAGGCTGAAACAGGAATAAATTTTTCAAAGTTTGACCAGACTCCTGCCTAGACTGAAACCCTAGTAACTGCCATTGTTTTAAGATGCCCTGTGACAGCACTACTGCCAACAGAAGCTTTTATCTCCTGCCCCTGCCCCTACCCTTTTACCCACGGTATTTCTATTTCTGTGTTGTCAGCAAGGTTATGCTGGAAACACTGATGGACTAAGTGACTGGGAAACACACCCTGAGCTTCTAATGCTACACCAAGTATCAAGATCCTAGTTTATGCCATCTACTGATGGACTGTGCAGCCACTGAGCCACTTTTCAACTGAGCTGAAATGTTTCATCTCTGCAGCATTCATCCCTCAGATATGAGGCTGAAGAGCACAGAAGAAACAGCACAGACTAAACTGTCTCCCATTTAACCCCATTTGATTCAATCCCAAAAACAAATGGCTTCTGTAACCATAATAGAACCATGAAAAAATAATAAGCAACTACATTTTAACTTGCAGAACTTAAGCCATTAACCAGTGAACATGGACAAAACCAGCTAAGCAATGAGGCGTTTCTACTACAAAAAGCGAAGAAGACGGAAACACAGCAGCAGCATCTCACGGGGCTTACCTTCTGGTTAGTTTGGAGGTGAGCTTGCTGAAGAGGTTGGTGGAGCCGCGGGCGCGGGTCTGGGAGAGCGGCGTGGCCTCGTGGGACAGGCTGGGCGAGGCGGGCGGGCCGTTGTAGGTGGCCGT
>JAHLSL010000007.1:7311947-7359595 GCA_025920805.1 Petroica traversi
GGCTGCGAGGGGGTTTGGGTTCAGGCAGAGGCAGAAAGAAGAGCATGATGGACCAACAACAAACTACTGCATAGAAAAAAAAAAGCAAACTTTTCCTTCTATTAACTGGTTTATCAAAGAACACGAACTCTAACAGCCCTCCTTGTAAACAGCAGTAACTACCCTACACTCCCCTTAAAAAGCATCCTTACTTACATGGCACTGGACATCTATGAGTGACCATGCTCTTACCATTAGCACCAGTTTGCAGTGATACTCTCCTTCATGTACAGAACCTGAATTCTATGCCAAAGCTCTTCAATAAAGCACTGATGTAACCTGTATTGCTCTTAACAGTAAACAATGCATTAAAACCCCCACCAAATGCGCTTTCCAAAAGACTCATGATAGCTCCATCACTACAGCAAAATCCTTTGTTTTCTGAATGTATCTGTGTTAAAAGCAATTAGTGAAAGCTGGGCAAGCTGTCAAATCTACATCAGAAAACCGAGGGACTGCACAGGTACAATCAAAACCAAAAGTATCATGATCTTTAACAACTCAAGAGGCCTAAAGAAAAAGGTTGCTAATAATCAACCTGTAAGTGTAGTAGGCACTGAACACACTTGCTGTTCTCTGAAGAAAGAGGAATGACTGTAGAAGAGCATCATGGTATTGCTTGACAATGAACATTAAATTCTCCAAATAACCATTCAGGCTTTGAAGGAAAGTACAGAGCACTGTCTTAGCAGGATGGCCGGTAAACAGCCACTACAATATGCTCAAATAGGAGCATTACATTTCTTTCTTTCTTTAGGCCAAAATAATCTTTGCAGCCTTCACATTATCTAGTAACAATAAGGATAGGAGAAAAGTGAGAAGCCACAAGATGTTTTGGGCCTTTCCGACTACACCACCGTATCATTCATCTGAAGTTTGCTTTAAAAGACAATTATAATTCAGAAATTTACTCAAGGTTAAGAAATCAGTAATTCTCAGTAATAGTTTCATGACTTCATTGTTAAACTCACAAACTCAAGTCCTGCTATTGAATTCTGGTACACCAGACTCTGGAGAGGAGCATGCTAGTGCAGCTACAAGTGTCAGCTCACCCAGTTCTCAGGCTTGGCTCCCAAAGCACTACTACAAAACAGCTCAGACAGATGTTCTAGCTCAGAACTGCTAGCTAAAATGGCTAGCAAAACATACTTGCTTTTGGTTTGTTTTTAACTTCTCAGGATCTGAAAAACTTCATCTGAGTCACGCATGCATCTCAACACTGCTGAATCCATCAGGATGACAACTACAAGCACTACTTACAACACTGGCCCAGCATTTACATCACCCCAGGGTTTTAAGGAATTGTAAGAAAACGAACATTCATCTCAAAACTAATGCCCTGAAGTCACGTAACTGGTCACTAACCTCTCAAGCTCTTCCAGCTCCTTTCCTCTATATTTACTGCAAAAGAGAATCAATCTAGTTTTACAACACGAGACCTAGGATTTAGTCACCTGCCTCCAAAGATGTAACATCTAAAGATATCACTAAGGGACCTTCTCTTCCTCTGATGCTTTTCTAGAAATCAGCTTCCTTGGATTACTAGCCTGGGAACACAGGAACAGCGAACTAACAATCACCAATTAGTGCCAAGGCTTATTAAAAATCTGAAGCTGTTGTAAATCATTTGTGTTACAAATGATTTAAAGCAATTGCCTATCATTATGAAGAGTGTTTCATGAGTTCCCAAGTGCGTTAATTAATGCTCAGGCTTTGGAGGAAAGCCAACAGAGTCCTCTCCAGCAGAATGCCTGTGTCAGCCACACAATGTGTTAAAGCAGAGATGGGAGACTTACAACTCTTTGCTTCTAGCAGTCTGGCATGGGTCTTCAAGACTGCTTTCTCAACATCAGATCTACTGACTATCAATTCTTTTCATTTTTCTTACTTTAAGAAATAGTGAGTTCTCAGAATTCAATGTGCAAGATAAAAGCAGAGTAAGCAATGCCTTAACTTTTTCTCTACAGAAAAAACAGAGATTTTAAATGTGTGCGTCTCGCCTTTTATAGTAAGTCTCCCAAGTTTTCACTGGGTCACAGTCAGTATCTTATTAGCTATGGAAAATCTAAAATCCAATCTGTAACAAACTACTTACAGCAATTACTCCTGCCTGTAACAGACAGGCCACTAATAGACATTTCAAAAGCACAGAAGTAATTTTTAACTAAACCTTGGATATGTACAAAGCCGAGGTTCAACTTCAGATCTTGCTTCATAGAAGAAAAAAAAGAACAAGTTTCTAGAGTTACTTTCTGCCAAGCTGAGAGAACAGTAACATTAAAGATTAATTCTGAAGAGCCAGTCCCATCACTAGCCATGTTGATTTTTCCTGCATTAAAGGTCCCTGCATTTCATGTGACCAGTCAATGCTTTACCCAGTTACAGCAACAAAGTACATTCAGATGTAAATTCTGAATTCTGTGCCAAATCACAGTAATTCTGAAACTGAGCCAAATGAACATGCAGTTTAGTATTGAAATACTGAATTTAGTATTGAAGCATTTCAGACAATGACAAGTCTCCAACTGTAATACAATTAGCAGTGCATTCTCATTATCTTTTCTCTTTTTAACCCTCTATAAAAGTGACGAATGTAGCGATCAAAAACTGCATGATAAAAGCTATAAAGACATTTTTACCTGTGCAAATATAAATTCTCAGACATTTCAAATTACCCAAATAAGGCTAGTTTGTAAAAAAGGCAAATTATGTTTAAATATCATATTGACAATAAAAGGTAAATTACACAAGGATAACCAATTATGAATATAAAACACAACTAATATAGTTGTCAAATGCTATTCCATCTTAACTTTGAGTTTAAGGTCTATATGTGACAAACTAAAAAAAACATCAGTTTGCTGAGAAACTCAGAGCTGGGGAAATAAAATTACTTTTATTCATAGCTCTTTATGAGTATGAACTTACTCCAAATTAAGGGAACATCTAAATCTCAAGCACTCCTAGTAAACAATATCTAAAATCTTTAAAAAATGTAATAAAGAAATTGTAGACAAGACATTGCAAAGATATTACTTTAAGGATGAATAAAATCTGTATTAAACCAAGTAATCAAGTAATAAAAAATTATCAAAACTATTATGGACAGAAAGATTCATTTTTTCAAAGAGTGTTTGGAAAGAAAAAAGCTACTAACAAATCAGAGAAAGGATGGTGAGCTTTAACCTAGACAACTTGGTAATGTTAATAAGGAGTAACCAATGAAGGTTGAGACAGACCCACTAAGACAGTACCAAATAGCTCTGCTGTACTGCACAAGAATACAGGCCCAGCTGGCTAACTACACTTTTGGCAGTCTTCAAACTTATACTTTACTCTTTCCTTAATCACTTTCCATTTGCAGAAAGCTAGGAGGAAGAGACAGGGTCAAAATCATGTTCTTTATCCCTAGACTCCAGGAATCAAATAGGGAACAGAGAGGCATCTCATTCAACTTCATAGTTTCATCACTCTTCCCCTGCCAAAAGGAGGGGGAAAAATTTTGAGCAAAAAATTGCAGATCTTCCACCAACTTCAACACAAGTTAGAAAATAGGTATTTTCTTCTCGCCCTTTACAAAATATCATAATATTAGGAAAGGGTGGAGAAAATTGGGAAGAGTAGTAGAGGGATACACATACCTTTAAGCAGTAGAGGAGTAGACATGCCTGGCAAGGGTTAACTACTTAGTTGTTACCAGCTTTTGACAGCAGTAAAATTCTGAGAAGAAGGGCTGGAAATTAAAATACCTCAGCCAGCCAGGAAATTTGATGGTATTTCTCCCAACTGCTACTCTATACCTGATATCTACATTCACTATAGTATTACTTCTGACAGCTCTTCACAGGATGGCAGTAGATGTGACCACAGTGCTAACACATACAGTGGCTGGCTCCTGTTCCACTGCATGCTCTACTCAGGCTTTCATTCAGTAAATGAAAAAGAAATTTGTTATTTCTCTGACTGTTTTCACTCAGAATATGGAGGTACCCTGAGGAGGGAAGCAGCTGAGTTCTGTAAATCCTGGGAAACAATTAGACTGTCACAGTATCAGCAAGGAACACTATTAGTCCAAAACAAAGGCCCATCACTATTTCATCTTTGCTTAGAAAAAATTACCTTCTCCCTGAGACTTTGCATAAAAAATGTTACTTCAAATAACCCCAGAGAAGCAGAGTTTAGAGTAGAATATAAAAAGAAAATGGGTGAAGAGAGATTGACTTTGTAGTCTGACACTAAAAAAGGGTCTTCTGAAAGCATATGCTGTTTGGCCATAAGAGTTCACGACAGATTTAAGATAAAGGCTGCTACAAATATTTCATGTATTTAACCAGAAATTAGAAACTTCCTTTTACATTCTAAGTAAAAAGACTATAAAATGAAATATAGGAAAAAAACCCAAGCCCCAACATACTTACAGGTGCTCCATAACAAAAGATCTGTACTCACCTTTCATTAAGAATTACATTAGAGTATCACTTATTTTAATTAGACATTAAAAATTTTTTTGGATAGGTGAAGACAAGGGACATACACCATAGGAAGACATTTCATATACCTGTTCTCCTTGCCATTTTGTATCACTGAATGCCTATCAGCAGTTGTTCTTTCACTACAAACATAAGTGTTGCGCCGTGTCATTGCTCCAGGGGTAGTATTATTCTACAATTAAAAAACACAGGTTTGTTATTCCCCACAAAAGGCTTTTCTGAGGTTAGTCTGCATATAATTGAAGGCTTTTTTACTTAATGCTAGTTCTACACAGTTCTAGAACTTACAATAATTAAATAACTTAATATACAAACTCCATCTAGTATTTTTAAGGAATAATGCAATCAGAGAAAAGAATTCTAACAAATTCCTCTTGTATTTCATATTGATGGCTGGAAATTAACATTCCTTAAGTTTTTAATTACAAATGATCTGAACTACAAATTCTCAGTACGTACAGAATTCTTCTATATCTGGATAGCCTATGTCTTGATAGCCTATTTTTGAAATACTTTACCACTTGTAGCTTGGAGAATTTTCCTTTTAGTTAAAATCATACCCTTAAACAAGATAGGAAAAGCAAAGACTTAACAAACAAATGTGGTAAAATTCAGTGGGAAGGTAAACATGGACTTTTAAATATTAAAATACTATGAAACACTAGACAAGTTTTAAAAACAGGGAAGAGTAAGAGACAAATTGCAGAGAATTTTAGTAAGACGTTTTTAAAAATACACATTTAAATACAAGCATAATACATTGAGGACAAGAGAACCAGGGGAACTTTAACTACAGACCTTACTTTAGAGGGGAGAAAAGAAATAGAATTACTTTGCCTCTGTCTTTACAGAGAAAGAGGGTGGAGATATGCCCAAGTTGGCGGTCAATTTTCCAGGAACGACTGAGAAGCTATAGGTAATTCACAGATAACAGAATTATAAAAGTTAGATGCAATTACTGTAGGAAAAGCACGGTGGTCCAGACAAACATGCACCCCCAGGTCGTAGAGGAAGTTAAAGCTGGCAAGCCTTTGTATTTTTTCTCCCCACCCCAAGAACAAAACACAGGAAACTGCAAATGGTTGGAAAAGTGGAAAAAAACCTTTAAAAGTTTTCTTTAAAGAAAAGGATCACGGGGCAAAGCAGGAAGCAAAAAAGGCTATTCACTTCAAACATCACTGCTGGGGAAAGTCTTGGAGGAGGCCAGCTTAAGGGAATGACTGGTCAGCACCTGGATAAGCACATGTTGAGTAAGGAGGGCCACTAAGAATCAGGCAGGGGACTTCATGCTCAACTAACCTTTTGGAGCTCTTTGAAGAATTATGCTATGACGGACAAGGGAAACTCAGCGGATTTTAAAAATAGCATTAAGAAAAGGTTTCGCATAAACGGTCACAGGAGAGAGTCATGGCAAGAAGGATTAAAAAAAAAAGAAAGGAAAAACTAGTTCAAGTACAAAAGCAGAGTAGCCAAACCTTTTTTGTTTCCGAACCTGAAATAAAACTGTTAAAGTGGAGTATTCTCAATAACTAGCAAAAGCTCCTCCAGTTCCTTAAGGCAAAATATCTGCTAGGGAGTCTCAAGCAACACATTCCCTGAGCTGCATATTTAACCATGAAGCCATCTTCTCTAAGAGACTGCTGACCTGTTTGTTACACATCTTTTTACACAAACGGACGAATTACAATGCAACAATGAAGTGCACAACCTCCTGGTGTTAAAAAGTACAAAGACAAAGGGTATTTTAGATCAGCAGAACAATTAATTAAATTGTAAGATGCATGCAAGTGTCTGAAGGGTTCTCAAGCATTCTTCACTGGATATTCCTTACTGATAAGCATGTACCAAGCATCAGCAGAAATCTTCCTGGCCCTTTCCTTGTACTTTATTCCTTACACATCTCTTGTCTTCATATATGTTTATTTATTTAAAAAAGACCCACCACTGATTCTTCTGCTTTCCTCTGACATTTCTCACTGTTCAAACTCCCCTCTCTTAACTAAGCTTGCCAGCACTGAAGGCTGTGCACCTGAGGTGAGATTTTGTTTATCTGCTATCGGGAGGTCACCCTATGCAGGACACTTCATGGAGGCCTCACAAACCAGTGATACAGAGAAATATTACTTATTAGCATTTGCAGATCATTTTGTTCTGTGTTCTGAACATACTAGAGGAGGAAGCATCAAAAATATCCAACACTGGTCTTCTGGTGGGAAATAAGCACAATAATCAGTGGCTTCCTTCTTTCCACCTGCTCATTGGTTTCCCTTGGGAAGACACCACATGACATTACAATGTATTGTCATGTTGCACATCTGGAAAGACAAGACTGCAATCTCTGTGCTGGACCAGACTTTTAAGACTGTGCATTTTCAGGTTTGGAAGTGGACATTTTGGTATTCATATCTGAAATTAGAGAACCTCAAGGACACGCTTTCCCAGCTCATTCTGAAATGCAAAGATGGAAGCATCAGTATACATTTTTTCCTGTTTGGTTCAGATTTCAGAGGTCAGGGGAAGAGATTTAAGCATTTCAAGGTTTCAAATTTCATTTTTGGCAAGAATAGTCTTGGTATTGGGGCCTTTACACTTTCTAGTGTATGACCTTTCACGATTCATCAAGGAAACTCTTCAGCTGTGACTTTTTTGTTCAGCCAAGCTACAGACTGTTAATCTCTGGACATGACTAAACAGCACAGGTGCACAGCACTGGAAACTGGTGTGAGCAGCACCCCACTCCCTGATGGAATGACAAGCCCTAGGGTCAGGGTTAGCTGCCTAAGTTCATCCTCATGGCACAGTCTGCCTGCTTTGAGCAGGAGCTGACACAGCAAAAGCATATGCTGAGACTTGTGAGCACATGCACAAGGTCCAGTCACAGCACAAAGGATGAATTTGTGGTACAGAGTCCTTCTCTTTTCCTAGAGAGAGTCTTGTGTTCACTGCTCAGGCAGGCTATTTCCCATTAAGAGACACCAAGGCAAGGACTGATGAAAAACTTTTAAAAATAGTTTCTCACTTACAATAGTGAACCAATCTATTTAGTTAACAGCATTAGTATCGTATTTGGTCCTGGATAATTTTTCAAACATACCCCCTATTTCCCTCCTCCAGTTTTCCTAAAGTATTATAAGGGTTCTGGGGTGGCTTTATTGCAACACTGAGGAAAAAATCCAAAGCTCTAAGAAACAAACAAGGAATTATTAAAACACACATATACCAGTTCCTGCTAACTATCCAATGTCTATAGCAGGTTTTCATTATTAATTTGGTATTTGCCCAAATAGCTTGAAGATTTTTGATGTGTACTTGTTCAGCCTGCAGAACTATTTGTTTTACAAGAGCTTAAACACTCTGTCAACTTTAGAAGTACAGCTTGGAGCCCCTCACTCCAGTGCCAGACTTATCTATCTGCTCTACAAGCACAACTCTTGTCCTTAAGTGCAGGCTTTTAAAAAGAGTAGCACACAACTGACTAAGGGTCTCCAGCAAGGACTGGTTTTACTGCTTTTGCTGTTCTGTCAAAATAGGAATTGTTTTTATAGAGTATTTTTCCATCTCGTCAGTGTTTTTTCATCATATTACAGATTTCAGGACTTCAGTGCTCAGTAAAACAGAAACTCTTGTCACCTCAAACTGTTTTCAACCTCATGACAATATGGTAACTTCAGCACTTTTTTTTCCTTCCAGATTAATAACAACACTATAAAAAATAAAATTCCCTACTCTGTTGCAGGAAGTGAGTAAAAAGTCAGTGCTTCCCTTCATCCCCAACAACCAGAAAGCCAAAGACTCATCTTTAGCAGGGGGGAAAAACAAAGAGTTTGCACTGTCTGGTGTGAAGAGCTATAAAAAGAGACAATTTTAAACACTAATTATTGAGTGACAACATAAGTTTGACTTCCTGTTCACCACCTGGTATCACTGCTTGTAAAAGATCAGCTGGATCAGTTGCACACTGAGTCAGGGAAGCAACATATGGTTAAGAGCTGAAATTTTATTTCAGGTACAGCAGTAAGAAATTTGGAATAAGCCTGCTGGAATAAATCCCCAGTATTTGGGAATGGTACAGAATAGTAGATGAAAAGATACTGAATGTAAAGTATGCTGTAACTGTGACACAAACCTTTTCAATAAGGCACCATACAATACCAAGTGAAGTCCAGTGTAGGACAAAACTGATTTGATTATCCTACCATTTTGAGGTTCAATAGCTAAGAACTGTCATATAGCAAAAAAACAAATCTGAATGGTTTCTGGATTGACCAAGAACAAGGGGTAAGTGTGGGGGGAACCACAAAAATCAAAAAAGGGTTCCCCAAAATCCTGAGTTCTTGTTCACATTTATGAGTAACAGCTGCTACAGTAGAAGATGTGTTTTTCCAAGGAAACTCTTGGGCTGATATCCTTGAGCCAAGTCACTACCAGCTACTCAGCCAACTGACAATACAGGGCCAATAAAGTAAAAACAAGTGTCATTTAACTTCTTTTGCTTCACACTGTCAAAAAGCTGCAGCTCAGGAAGTTATGTTCTCATTTGTTGTAATGGTGTTGAGTATTATGGCCAAATAAGTATGACAGCTTTGTGGAACAAGTTTAAAAAGAAAAAAAAAAAGTTCTGTTGCAAGTTGGACAAGTTGAATAGAGGACTGAAAATTTTTTTCTTCTGAAAAGAAGGAAGTTTTACAATACAAAATCCCAAAGTTTTAGAAATTAAATGTCACAAGACTGAAGCATTATGCGAGAACAGATTTCCAACTTTGCCTTTGAGGGAGGAACCACAGAGAACACAAGTTAAAGCCAAACTGAACAAAGGTTTTTCTTTCTTTTGGCACACTGCCTATTGCTAAACCATGTACATTCACTACTTTTGCTCCTTTGTATGTTTTTCTTGTTGTTGTTTTGGTTTAGAGGAAGGTGGGGGAAGCCCACAGGGACAAAAGCCAAGCACACTGCTTTTGAATACAGGCTGAAATACACCTTTGAAGAGTTTTTAGAACTAAATTTCTTTGATAATCTTAACATAACTATGACTTAAAATAGCATGTTTGAGGACAAAGATTAGGTGGCTCCTTATACACATGAAACTATAAAACAGGATAACATAAACAGAGTTTTCATTCTTTTGTACAGAGGCCACAGAGGAGTGGTTGGTGATATGAGGAGTAAGGTAACTACCTTTTTTTGTTTTACTTTTTATTTAATACCCAAATTATGTCTGTTTACTAAGAACTACTAGTGCTAATTATGACTACTGACTACTGCAAGACTATTAAGAGGTAACTTGAATAGCTGACATAGCAAGAGCAAAAATTCCTACATTTACTTTTGATAAATGAAAAGTAAAATCAGCACTACAGATAAATCACAGGTTTAACACTTTTTTGTGCCTCAAAAAAAAAGAATGGTTTTGATAAATAAGTGTTTCTACTTACACTAGGGACAGCTGAACTTTTCTTACGTTCAGGAATATCAGCCTTATTGGGATTGCTGGCATTTCCAAGCATTGGGCTAGCTGGTGCAATTCCTCTTCCTGCAACAGCACTACTGCTGGATTTTCTTGACTGAATTCCTTCCTCTTTGAGGTCACTGTCTGTAGTACTAGTCTGGCTTCTTTTGGGATATGCCACTACTGAAGGGATGGATGGTCCAGCTTAAAAAACAAACGAAAGAAACAGGAAAAGGATTTTTCTTCTCAGAAGTTCAGTAACTATTTTTATCACAATGGAAATGTATTCACACATGAGAACCAACACAGTTAACACTGGGAATCAGAGTTGCAAAAAGATTTCAATAATTAAATTATTGAAATAGATGTATTTCAAAAGACAGTAAAATATTGTGAAAAAAGAAAAACCTTGCAAGGTGAAGATGCTACTTGATTTCCATGAAAGTTTCATTAATTTCATTAAGGTTTCTCATTTGGCTCCCTAGAAAAACGCTTTAGACACTTAACAAGTAACTGACCATTCAAACCAGAGCATCCCTCATTAGCTGCCAGATGCTGTTCAAGCCAATTTCCCAAGACAGGCAGCTGGTGACACAACCCTGGAGCATCACAGCACAGAGTGCTGCTGGTCTGTGCTTCTGCAGCAGCCAGAAGTGGCAGTGGTTCACCACCAGCCTCCCCATGTGTGCCAGGAACAGACTCCCAACACCTGAGAATGAGGAAGCCCCTTCAAAAGTGCCCTGCTCCCTTTTGCTATAACAGGTTCCAGGACTGGGTAAAGCCTGTGGGGTGTGTCAGGATTGTGTTTTCTGACATCTCACACCTCTGAAGAGGATACATCAACTTCTTAATTAACTATTTAAATAAGAACTAATCAACAAGTGTATGTATGTACATACACAGACAATAAAAACACATACAAATACATAAACATATAAATATATGTAGTTAAAACATGTTTTAAAAGTACCAAAAACCCAGTAACTGGCATCCCAGAAGACTCCCCAAAGAAAACAATCTCTGAATGAATTCGAGGTATTTCAATATAGGCCTAAACTGGGATTCCTTTCATGAATTATAGTCTGAGCAGGAGGATGTTTAAGATATTTAAAAAATCCTCATCTACTATATTACACTCTCATTAGGCAGAGGAGTTGTGCGTTTGTCAGAGTCATTGTTCTTTAGAAATTGAATTCCTGCAGGACAACCAAGTGACACTACCCTCAGGAAACAGGAAACCAGAAATATTGGCAAACTGACATTTCTTCAAGTTTTAGACACAAGCTGACCTACTAGTGTCAAAAGAAAACAAAAGCTGAACAGACATACAAGAGCATGGGGGAGGAGTGCTGTGCTTTTCATGAAAAAGAGGGTTGCAACATTCTCTTCAATTTGTGCAACAAGACTCTGCCAGCACAGTCAGGAATGTAAGGGACAACACAAGGCAGAACAAGAGAATTTAGTTGGTGTATTCAGCATTCCTCTAAAAGCTCTTTTGAAGGCCTTATAACAAAGCCAATTTATAAAAACCAGTTATTCACTATTTAACCACCATGCTGTGAACTAGGCTGTTGTCATCCTCCTTACACTTGGGGGATGGAGACAAATCCAGAAAGGGAGCAGAACTGGCAGTCACTGTACCCTGCAACACTGAAAATGAGAAATGCTCACCGTGATCACTGTACCGCCGCTGTTTCTGGCTAGAAGATATGCTTCTCTGAACTTTGTGATGAGGAGATTGTCCAGTGCTATTATTAAGATCACTACTTGGCCTAACTTTGGCAAGTGAAAGATTGCTGCTGGAGCTTGAATCACTTGCATCCAACTACAATACAAAGGAGAATATTAAAACAAGGAGTTCAGACAAAACAAATTAAAACATCCACCACATTCTGGGAGCAGGAACGGGGAGGTGGAAGATGGCTGTGCTACACGGGAAATTAGTGATGGCATGGGTAGCTGCTGAGAGGTACCACCTTCTTTAAAGTTGTTGTACAACTGTCTTAGGTAAAACTCAGTGGAATTTGCAGCTCCTCAAAGGATAATCAGTAAAAAACATCTATTTGTCCTTTCAGAACTCTCCCCTCAGAGTTCTCCAAGATTTTAACAGGAAGAGAGGATACACTTTGTAAAGGCCATCACACCAGCTCCTTCAGCAGAGGAACCAAGAGCAGCTTACTGATGCTGAGCCCTCTCAGTGTCATATGGAAAGGTAATCTACAATGCAAGAACTTTGTCAGGTTGGTCAGTCCTACTCCTTGGTTCTCTTCAAATATTTACAGCTGCCACATTCACACTTGAGCTCCTAGACTAGCCAGGAAAGAAACTGCATACAAAATCCTTCAGAGGAGTAACTGCTGGGCAAACAGGGCAGTTCTGGAGAGCCTGAAGGCAAGAGTTTACTGGCCCAAAATTTGGCGAGAACAAATCTGCATCATTTGGACTGCTGGTGACTAGAACAACATGACTTTAAACACAATGGATTTTTGTGCAAGAATGCAATGCCTATAGTAACTACTTAATTTTTGCTTCTAACTCTGCTAAGGATACTTTCTGATTTGCTTCTTTGCAGTTTTAAGAATGGGACTTACCTCTGATGACTTCCTTCCTAGCAGTAAGTATGTAGCTGTGATTTCATCATACTTCATTTTACTAAGGGATTCTTGAATTTCTTCTTGAGAATATCCCATTCCTACCATAATATCTAAAACCAAGCAGACATTCTGTAAGTAACTGGAACTCTGATGTTCAGGCTGGCTGAGTGTCCAAGAGAAAGGATGGAACATTTAAAGAATTAGAACATAATTATTAATTTTGAGAACATAAACCTGATCAAGTATCAGTTTTAAAGGATTAGTTACTTTTTGCAAATGTCAAACAAATACAGAGTAGTGGTGGAAAAAAAACCACCCCTCCCACATCATGCAAACAATATCATGCTCTGGAAAATACTCAGTTACCTATTCTTTTCTGGTCCGAGATGTCTAGTTCTGGTTCAACAAAAGGTTTAAGTTCATCCTCCTCATGCCCTGCATTGATCCACCTGTCCTTCATGATTTGCTATAAAAAAAAAGAAAAAAAGTTTTGATAGTACAGTACACTAAGCAGCAAAGAAAACAAGCTATGGGAAGAACAACTTATTTATGCAACAAACACTATCATCTTTCCTAGTTTTTATTGTTCAACACATTCCCAGCACCTATTGCTTTGCTCCAGTGAGGAGAACCAACTATGCTCATCATGCCAAGCTTCTCCCCAGTCAGCTGAATTCCAGCTCACAGCCTGGAGCCAAAAGCCTGCAGCACAGACCAGGAGCAGTGTGACAACTTTGACACATCTCACAATTCTGAGCTCCACTAAGAGAAGTCCACAGAAGCCCAGTTTTGGCCTTTTCTCCTCCATGATGGTACAAGAGGCAGGCAAAAGGCAACTACAGCAGCCACTATTTAGAGTTCACAACTGAAAACATGGAAAACAATGTGGTGGATTATCCAGTAGTGCAGAAATCCACAAGCTAACCACCAAGAAAAGTTATGTGACATAGAAAGTGTCTATGTCAAACACATTGATTTTGAAAGTGACTGGAGTCTGGTGTGTTACAACCCCAGTAAATAATATCTTTAAAAGGAGTCTTTTGTCAACAATCCCACTTCCAGAGCCCACTCCAAATATGCACAGAAACAGTATGGCAATAGTAAGTTACAGCTCAAAAATGCAGTTTGCAAAAACCTCATTTGTGCCATTACCTCTAGAGTGCCTCTTTTTGTTGGGTTTAGCACCAGGAAACGTTTGAGGAGGTTTTCACAGTCTGTGGACATGTAGAAAGGAATCCTGTATTTTCCCCTTAGCACTCTTTCTCTAAGTTCCTTGGTAACAGAACAAGAACAGACAGCAAGTTGTAAGCAACAAATCACTTAAAATATTAGACAAACATGGCCACACACAGTCTACAAAAAGCTACCTTTAAGTTCTGTCCATCGAAGGGAAGAGATCCACTCACAAGAGTATAAAGAATAACACCTAAACTCCAAACATCTACTTCAGGACCATCGTATTTCTTCCCTTGAAAGAGCTCTGGAGCAGCATATGGTGGGCTGCCACAAAAGGTGTCCAGTTTATTTCCAACTGTAAACTCATTGCTAAAACCAAAGTCAGCTATTTTAATGTTCATGTCTGCATCTAGCAATAGATTTTCAGCCTGGAAGAGAAAGAATGGTTTGTAAGATGAATATTGGTTGCTTTTACTCATTCTTAAAAGGCAAGAAGTTGAAAGACCCATTAACATTCCCTTGCTTGCAAGGTCTTTAGGTGTGCTTTAGTCAATCATTAGCATATCCTGTTTTAAAAATCTCTGCACAATGATGCTTTGGGAGATGTTTTACTACCTGAAAACTTATAACCATCTGTTTGTTTTCTCCACAGAAATGTATCCTACATTTTGAACTATTAAGATGAAAATAAGGTATAGTCTCACTATCCATACTCGACAGCACATGGAATTCTTGCAATAATTTGGTAATAAACATAACCTTTAAACTGTGTTCCAAGTGTTCTTTTTTTGGGGGGGTGAATTGTTTTTCGCTTTTTTAAGTTACAGAGTTATGACAAGTTGAATAAATTACATAGCAATACTATTAATACAAAAGGCACAGTTTAAAGAGAAGATATGGTGTTTCATGCCAAGGCACAGAGAAGCCATACTTCAGTTTCATTATCACTGCTGGTAATTCATTCTGCTCATCATCAACTCTTGTCATAGCTCTATCAAACTACCACTTAAGAAAAAAAAAATTCTCTGCTAGCACTGACCTGCATAAGATCTGAATGTGAGCACTGGGGGAGAGGTTATCTTTCAGCAGCCATTAAATGTTTGCACTTAAAAGCCTTATAAATCCTCTTCCTTTTATTTAAAATGGTTCTAAGCTGCAAGTATTTCTCAAAACTTGCTATAACACATGCAAATAAATAAATAAATCAAAAATCTCAGTATAAACTGCATTTTATACACAATAAAGATCACACACAGAGGTACAGTCACATACACTGCACACACCTTTTCCTACTCACCTTGAGATCTCTATGAACAATATGCTTTTGATGGCAATACTGCACTGCAGATACTATCTAGATAGAAAACAAGCCAAATTATGTAAGTGACATCTCAAAGAACCAGGAACTTTAATCAACGATTTCAACATTTATTACTGAAGCTGACACAAAGTTATCCAGTCAGAACTACATAACCAACTCCTACAGTGAGCAGCATATTTGGGAAAAAGCTGCTGAATAACTTCGATGTTATTTGATCCATTTGGTTTCTCCTATACTTGAACGAGGATTTTGTTTTTCCTGTGTGGCTAATTATAGACCAGTAGAAGCAATGACTTTCAGAAAGGTTACTGAAGTATTTCCATTCCAATACTGTATACAGCTATAAAAGCTTTCCCCCTAGACTGAGGTTTTCCAGGCCCTCCAAAGGTGACTTTTCATGCCATGCCAGAGAGAATAGGGTAAGAAATGGTCTTTAGTTACTTGAGAAACTACTGGGAAACAACCTGTTTGTCAAAATTTATGCAATGAGAAGCAACTATGCATCTGACAGAGATCTGCTGTCTAAGTGCATATGGTTTTAGTGTATTCTGTATGCCATAACAAGCTCAATGGAAAAACTCTCTTATGTCTCTCAAGCGTAATGGAATAAATTCTTCCATCATAACTTCCAAAAAGTTTTTCCTGCTTTATATAGCAAACCATGGAAGCTGTTTACACAGTGCAGTGTCGTAGTACATTGCTTCTTAGAGTCATAAGCATTGCTGCAGAACTCCACATGTATGGAAAAGCTGAATAAAGTATTATTCTTGTATGACCACAAATACAGTCAAATGCATTTCATCATGCATGCATGGTCAGAATTGAGGCAGATGTTATGACTTCTTAAAATAAGTAGAACGGCACATAAAAATAGTAACTACACTTAAATAAATATATTTTCAGCCTTCATTCAAGAGTAAGAAGATTTCCCAGCCAGAAACATGAGGTAGCATTACTGCTACAAGAAAATAACTCATGATCAGATCACCAGTTTAGTGTAAGGATCCTCCTGTACTGGTAAGGAGCATGGCTTCTCCCCCTCAGCATTTAGAGCACATGAAGGGTATTGGTAGGTTCTTGGTAGGTCAAATAACTGATGCACCAGTAAGTTTTGTATTTGAAACATAAGCACCAAAGTGATCTTTGTGCCCTGTAATATTGAATCACTCACATGCAAAATGTCACCTCAGAAATCAAGGCAGCGATGGAAAGCTGAAGTACTGTTTCCATTCCCTACACCTCCATTCTGGTTTTGCTTGTTCCTTCATGGACTGGTTCCCTCTTCCAGACACCAAGTTCAGGTTTTTACAGTTACTGAAGCTGCCAAAGTGCTCCCATGCCACCACTTGTCCTATCCTTTTGGTTTCCCTTCCTTTTGTCTCAGCTACCATGACCTCAGTGCCAGTCACAAGCTCACTCTGCAGGGGCTTCCAGTGCTGACAGCATGACAAACACCTCAGGCTTTATTCAGGATTGCAGAGACACAGCACTGTGAGCACTCACTCCTGAACTGCTTTACTGTGACTGCCTAAGAGCGGAAGGCTGAGCAGATGATCAATCAGCAGTTTCCTTTGGAGATGCTTTTGAACTCCTCTGCATTGCAACAGGATGGCACAGACTGCAGAAGTGAGTCCAATCCAATGAAGTGAAATAATGCAATGTGTAGGCCATTAATAATTGAAGAACAGCAGTCACAACTGAATGAAAAATAGCACAAAGCATGGCTGAAACACTTGTCTTCCACCTTTTACTACCGTTTCCACTGACTCTCCCTCACCTCCAAATCTTCTTGTGTGAGGAATTTTCTGACATTTGGCAGGTGAGGAAAAGAGGGGAAAAAGCATCTGAACTTGTTGCTAGAAGTTACAATTGAAGCACTGAAATGCTTTTCTAAAGAGTGATTTAAAAAAATCTGTATAAACATAGGTTTTGAAGAAGTTCCCTCTAGGCAGAACAACCATTCTCTGTAAGGGTTAAATGACAAAGGATAGACAAATGACCTCTCAAGGCCCCTTTCACACCACCAAAACCATTCTGCTGCTTTACTGGAATGCACCAACAAGATGTATTCTGTGGATTTTTAAATTTTCTAAGACCTGTCCTAACATCCACCAGCATTAAGAATTCTAAACTGCTTCAGCAGAGAGACAGTGAGAAGACTGAAGAAGGCCAGATCTACTGCCTGCAGAAAAGAGAGGGAATTAATACACACAAATTTAAGGAGGCTTGCTGCTCTGCATCAGATTTTTCTGTGAAAAAAAGAATGAGACTGAACTAGAACTGCCTGGAAGTCTGTAATGGGGAAGAAGAAAAAGGTGACATTAAGAATGCAAAACATTCTCAATTTAAATTTCTCACACATGGCTACACAAAAGGAGTTTGAAATGGAGAACTGTATAGCATAGCTGTATTTTTACACTTTGTACCTTCTCCAGTGTTCCTTGTCAAGTGCAACTGGAATAATATGATTACTGTCTCTTACATCCTATCTTCCTGCTAAAAACCTTACATATGTTTAACAAAACGGACTGAGAAATAGTTCCTTTTTAACAAGAAAGAAGGGAGAATTACCAAATTCTGCTCTTTGCCTGCTAGAGAGGAAGTGTCTCCTATGACAAAATACAAGTGTTTGATCCAGAAATCACATCTACTGAAAGAAACATGATCTGAAAACAAGATATAATACAACCTATTGTAAGAACTAATCTCAATACCTCAACACAACTGTTTCTTCAGTTTAGAAAGAGCCACTGTCTGCTAAAACAGTTAACAAATTTAAAAAATAAAAAGACTATTATGTCATAAGTCTCTATCTAACAGAGAACAGCTGCACTGCATCAGATATAAGGTCTGTGGAGTGCATTCTTCCTCCAACAATGGCCAAAAGCAGTACAAAGCTATTCCGGGACTACAGTAAGGTGAAATGAATAGTTTTATGACCTGTGAACCCAGCAAGATCTGGTTTCCTTGTTTCCTTTGACACTGTCCCTCAGCCTGAGCCTCAGCATCTAACAGAATGCCAAGCTCTGATCAAAGTTACCTGACTTTCATCCAGCAAAAATGCTTTTCTCTCCAGCAAAGCCAAATCAGCTTGTGCTACGGTTTCTCTCCTCTGCTTATTTCTAAGGTTCTCTCTTTTTTCCCCAGGAACTGAGGTTTTTGAAGCTTTCAAGAACCTCCCTTCTTTGAGATCAAGGTCCTCTAAAACTGGTTGAGCTCAGCAGCCAGGAAATCAGCTGTTGGGGGAGGACAGAGCACAGCTGTCTGCACCAGGAGACTTGCAAGAAAAAACTGAGACATGTATTCCAGTGCATACAAGTGAGGCCATCTATATATCTTTATACACTGCATTTATTATACTGAAATACAAAAAAAGGCCCAACAAACCAACTCAAAAAATCATCAGGATGAAAGTGCATAAACCCAATTCTTGATGGGTCAAATATCCAGCATAGCAGGTAACTCCCTTTTAAATTCTTTTCTTCCATTTTCTTTTTGAAAATGAAGCCACATATATCATGTACTACCCACACTATCCCATAAAATTAAGTACTAAGTGAACCTGTAAAACATGTTTGACCTGTTTCTGTAAGTTTCATTCAAAGGGGAGACAAATAGTTAGAAAAAAACAGGTATTTATTGGAGAAACATATAATTCTAATGTAATTACTGCAAGATCTTTTTCCACATAGCTCCTGATAAAAAAAAATTGAGGACTGAGAGCAGAGACTATCAGCAGAAGTTTTCAATATTCACATCTGAGAGAGAACAGTCAATCCTCTCAAGTTACTCTGAAGCTCTTCAAGTGACATTACAAAGGCAACAGCCAGGGATTTAGAAGAGATGGCTGAAGTGGGAACGACTGTTCCACATCCCACCACTTCTCCAGCACAGCACAGAAGCATAAACCAGAAACCTTCAATCACAAAGGAAAGCTCTCTACCAGAATATGAAAGCGAAGGAAGAGGCTTTAAAAACACATGGAGGACTTTGTTGAAGAGTAAGAAAAGTTTTCCTTACTATCAAGCTGAGTAACTCCAGTAATCACAAATGACTTTTGGGAATATGAAATCTACAGCTGCTTTTGTCTTGTTTTGGTGGTTTTGGTCTGGCTTTTTCCCCCCAAAGGATTAAAAAAGGTAAATACAAGATTTAAACAGATGAGAGAAAACAGAGGAAAGTCATTAATTTAGTTCCTAGAAGTCTCATATCTTACATCAAATTTCTTTTATTTATGGCTATGCTTAAGAAGTGAAACCATCAGAGCCTCCTCTGCCTGCAGGGGAAACTGACTGACACATCACTGCCATGATCCAGCACTTTAAAACCCCTACATACCATTCAATAAAACCACTCCTGCCCCTGCTTATGATTTTCAAGAGTTATTAAGCTGGAGCATAATTTTGACATTTATTATTTTTCACAACATTACTGAGGCTATCCAAGGGACCAAAGGGAATAGGCATTTACAAATTTCAGCTCAAGAGCAGAAAACAAGTGTAAAAGACTGGTAAGATCTGAAACTCTACATGCTACAAGTGCAGACATTTGGATTTAAATTACTTATGCAAAAATATCTCATCATGTTCAGTACTGTAGAATGGAAATGCTTTTTGCAGATCAATGAAATTCTAGCATCTTGGCAGGGCTAACTTATCCATCATAAAGCTAAACTAACAAGTTCAGAAACTACTTTTCTGTGACTTTTTAGAATAACTATTAAACAGGATCTTCTCAAGTAAGCAGATGAATGTGAATGGATTCCTATTACATGCACTGTCTGCATTTTGAAAGTGGCCTGTTTGTAGCCTGTTACATTTGAACAACTTCCAAAATGTTACAGACCTGCTGAGCTAAGGACATATGAAATCAGCCCAGAGGAAATGCATTTTGGAATGGAATACACTTCCAAACCAAGCAGTCTCTGTGTTCTGGCACTCCTGGACACCCTGGCACTCAGCACAAAGGAAACCAGCACCACTGAACAGACTACTGACTCCTCCAAAGTACTGCTGTGACCTAAGGTTTTCTTACTCAGAGCTACAAGCCCAGTACTACATGCTGAACACTGCTGTAAGGCAAATGCAAAGGACAGCTGTTTTACTCATTTCAGCATTAAAAACAAGGGTGAGGGGAAAGCTGACATATAGGAATGTTATACATACCTGTCTAAATTTAGCTCTAGCCTCCTTTTCCTTCATTCTTCCATGTGCAACCAGATAGTCAAACACCTCCCCTACAATCCAATAATGAGATACATTAATGCCAATTTCAGAATGCAGAGATTCCTCTCCAGCAGTTGCCCACAGCAGCTTCACTGGAATGACTGTTCTTCAAGTCTATGATTACAGGACAGCTCAAGAGAACAAGGCACAACTGATGTGCAATTTACTACACCATCCTCTCTTTTACAAGAAAATAATGAGTGACTGGATATACACAAAGGAAACCATTTCCTTCCAATTACTTAGGATAGAAACTGAGCAGCATACTTCTGTTTTGTAAACAAAGATGACATCTACAGACCTTCTCACAAGAGTTTGCTTCAGAAAAAAAAAGCTTCATATATCAGAAGAGTTGATATTATTTGTAAATACCATTACTCCAACACTAGAATTTTAATTTGTGCTTGTGTATAAAATGTTTCTAAAGCAAATCAGAAACCTTAGCTTTAACCTAGGTTTGGAAGAGGTATCCACAAGGAGGGTCACAAGAATGATATAATCTGATATAATCCCTCACACAACCATCATACCTGCAAAACACACTGAATGAAGCCACTGTTGTATGGCTGTGGATGACTAAAGATTACTGAAGATCTACTGCGTTTCAGTTTTTCCCCTCTTTAATCAATGCAGTCATTTTAGAGCACATCAATACAGACTACAGGGTTTGAGCTTTAGGTGCAGGCCACTGGCCCGTGAAACACTGACATACTTGTGAAAGCATGGGAGATTTTCTTTACTAAAAACCAACAGCCATGTACATAAGAACTACAAACACAGAATAGAAACAGTCTTAAAAAGTCCTCACTAGTACATAAAAACCATAAAAACTTCAGTAGTTGTTCAAATATTTCCTACTGAGCAAGGAAACACAGTTTTGTAGACAGTCACCTCACAATGGAAGAGCTGAGTAACATCATATTTATTTTTTTAAGAGAAGCAACTCCACCAGATTGCAATAAAAAAAGGAGGCACTCTGCAGGAAAAGCAACAACTGAGCCATCTGAGGGAATACCAGGACTTCCCATAAAGTATTCTTCCCTCTGCAGTTCATTCTTTAATGCTCAACTTAAGGTAACTCTCTCAGCTGTACCTCACAAGTGTTTCTTAAAAAACCTTGAAGCAGCAAACCTGAACACTTCTTTATAACTCAGAGAAAAAGACACCAGGGAAAGAATTAGCCCAGTTTATGTGAAGCATTGCAGCTGTAGCAATAGTGCCTTTCATCCTGCAGCCAGAGTTCATGTGCATCATGATGACCTCTACCTTGATAAAGAGAAAATACAGGAAACTGATGCCTGCACTGTGATTACCAGCCATTCCTGCCCTGCAGAGCATGGCACATCAAAAGGTACTGCTCTTGGCCTTTTAGACCAGTACAGTATTTACCTCTCCCTTATCACCCTATGAAAGGTCCTCACTCCTTTAGAGAACCACTGCCCTTTCTACCTCCTAGAAGCCAATCACTAGATGGCAATAAGACTTCACTTTTAAGTCTATTACCATCAAACAGCACAGAGATGTCTCCCCAAACACCTGTACTAGTCAATGTTTTAATGGTAAAATACCTGTTCTGTTTCTGTTTAGGCAAATCTTGGCTGAGCATTTAGGAAGCTGCTGGAGGAAAACACAGGTGGGGCAGAGAATTTTGCTTTATTTATAGCAATTGATTAAACTTCACATAATCCAATGTCAGAGTCTGAATTCAATGCTGATTTTCTCTGAAAAAAAGTCTATCTCCTTCCTAAACCTAAAGAAAAGCCTCAACTGTTTGAGATTCCCAGATCCTGGTGCTCAAGGGTCACACTGATAAGCTGAGTGATATTAAATTCTAGCCAGCAAGGAGTAACTGAAGCCTCAACACCTTAATTCTGGCTCTGGTGAAAATATCCGACACTGCACAATGTGCACTTTTCCATCCCCTCTACAATTGAGAAGAGCATTTCAGTTCCTCCTAAAATGGCAAAAGGCTAAGCCTAACAATTCTTGACATTGGAAGGCCTGTGATTAAGATATGTAAGATGTCATCTACATCTAAAAACAGAAGTTGCAGTGCCCATGCTTTTGAAAGCAATGTTTAGCAAAAGTTAAAGAAACAAAAATGTGAACATGATTTTACCAAATCTCTTATACAAAACAGGACACCAGAGGTAGGGAACTGAATACAGTAAACTGAGAATGTTAGTATTTGTTATGGGCAGGAGCGATCGGTGGCTGAGAAAAGACTCCCAATTAATTTGAGTTGTGAAAACAAAGCAAAGGTTACTAAGTTGTAGTAAGTTTAGAAGCTGGTTTTACAAGTTACATTTATTATTTATATTGACCAAACAAGTCCCAGTGAACATTAAAGATTTTGCTTAATATTTTACAATACCTTGACATAATGAAAAAGAAACCAAAACGCTCAAGAGAACAAGTGCTTTCTCTCACTTGGCAATTTGCTTACGTGTATCACGGCAGCAGAGAGGTACTTACCCCCACTTGCATATTCCATTATTAAATAGAGAGTTTTTTCAGTTTCAATGACTTCAAATAGCTTCACTAGAAAAGAAAGATATTTAGTCATCAGTTAACTAGCTGCAGAAGCATTATGTTAACCCCCCATGGAATTCTGAGAGGAAAAATACCCAAACTGTTTGCTTGCCACTTGATGATATCAGACTCTTTACTCTAAAAAAGCTTTTTCTGTTGAACATTCCTATTTAGAGAATACTGTAACACATTTGGTCAACTCATACAGAACCCCATATTCTCAAGAAGCAATTCTTTGCTTCTGTTACATAGAAACGTAACTAAACTAAGCAGAACATGCACAGATTTGAGCAGCTGCAATAGCCACTTATGTGCACTGAACTGACACATTTGGTGGCAAATCAGGTAGCAGTCAGTCTGCTGACAGTCCCACAGCAGTACCACATCATTTCAATGTACAAAACTCTTGGCCACTTCTTGGTTTTGGTGTATATGCTAATTTTTAACAAGAGCCCAAATTCAGTCAAAAAGCAATACTATACTCAAAAAGAGCAAATTTATCAGTTAGCTATGCAAATAACAGTTCTGTGCAAAGGGACAAAAATGTTTATTTTACTATTTTTTTAAACACTCAGTCCTGAAATACCATTTACTACTCCTATTTTACAGTAAATTCAGACTCTAGTGCAAAATAATCTCTTAAACTCATGCCACAACAATCTTAACAGTGAAAAAGTGTTAACTTCTCCAGAGATGGAAATTATGTGAAAGAAACAAGATACCTATATTTGGATGATTTAAGATCTTCATTATTCTTACTTCTCTAAAGAGCTGAAATAAACATAAAACATGAAATAAGTTAATTAAATCACTAACAAACAGCCATTCTCCTTAAAGACTGATGACTTTGATATAGTCACTTAAACACAAAGGGCAAACATTATTATCAATTCAATTATGTTAATGAAATAAGCACTGTTGAAGGGAAGATCTAAATGCCTGCTTAACACCCCTCCCAAACAAATCAACCCTCAAAAACCTGAAAACAACCAGGAAGGACTCTAGATAGCTCAGGAGAGAAGTGACCTTAGTCCTGTGGTTTGCAGACTTTTGGGGTCAGAAGCCCATTGTGAGCCCACGCAGTTTCCTGCTCACCAGTACATCTCACACATCTTTCATTCCCTTCACAAAAAGTACAGCTCCAAATTTTTGTGAATCCCCACCACAACACATTTAGAAGACCACTGCAGTATGTTACTGGTAAGAATTCAGCATTCTTCAGTACATTACTAAAGCCCAGGAATTGTTGTGCTACAATAGCAGATCACAGGTGAAAAGTCAGTTGCTTATATTGTGCAAAAATCGTGTTATCCAACTACACCAGCAAGGAGTCAGTTCCAAGGAGAGACTGGAAGACAAGGCCACCCCTCAGCCCTTCACAAGGATTCCTGCAAGGCAACTGAGGCACAGCAGCATCTGGTCCTGGGTCTGCCAGCACAGCTCCACTGACTCACTGCTAGACACAGCCTCGAGCCTGCCCGGCCAGTGCAACACACTGAACGTACTTGCCAAAATTAATTAATAGGGCAGAACACAAACAGTGTTTTCCTGACCCCACTGTGCTGCTTCCCTTTATGCAAGCACTGGTGTTAACCCTGACTGACAGAGGTACAGGAATTATTTAACAGAAAAGCCTCACAAAACACTCAACTCTCCCATATACAAGCACTCCATCCCTAGCCCACCCCAGCAGGATGGTGGTGAGGGACAACTGCCCATTTCAAGCTGCACCATGACATTTCAGGTCTGCACCTGACACTTTGCTGGATGACAAGCTGCTTTAATGAAATAACAATTGATTGATCAAGGAAATTATTTACCATGCGAAACAGTTTCAAAACCTCTTCATGCACGTTTTCTTTATCCTCCAAAGAGGTAAAACTGCCTTCTTTTCTTTTTTAAACTATGTTATTTCTGGAGCTTTTTCATATGTAATTAGACAGGGCAGACTACATCATCTCTCTCTTGATCATCAGGAATTTAAAAGCAGTTGAATCTATAGCTATTTTTTTCTTCCTTTTCATTCATTTCAGCTAAACCATAGCTGAATAATAGGTGTATAATATGTTCTGAATACTTCATTAACACTTTTAATCAGAGCTTATATAACTGAAAGCCTCTTATCAGTTTTTACAATTTCAAAGAGAGGTTGCTTAATTCACTCTCAATTGATATCTGATATCTTCCACCCCCAGTACCCAGATAAAGCCTAGTGGGTCAGACTCTCACCAAAACACTGGTCCACAGAATGACTACTCGGCTTTACTAACCTGAATGAAGTGAGTCAAAAAGCAGCTTCTACATTATGAGCCATTTGTTCAAGTGGGTGACTAGGAACAAGCTTTTTTAAAAAACAGACTATTTCTGTCTCAGAGGAAATTAAAAATAAAAATAGTTGAGAATAGGATACAACCATCACCAAACTGTTATTTGAGTTAGATAAATGCACTTCAGATTGTTCCCCCTTAGTCAGTTTATCTGTTATAGGTCGCATTTTGACACAGATGGGGATATCTGCAAATGCCTGACATTGGAATATGTATTATAGCCTATTTCTGAGAGAAGAAAAAAATGTAAAACTTCATACAGCTTTCCCAAAGTATGGTGGATAAAAGTTTTGCAAATTTCATTCCCTCAAAATATCATGTGCATCAGCTTCTAGGAAATGATGTAGCAACTAACATCACACAGTAAAATTCATTGCAAACAGCCAGGTATGGTAAAACCTCACAATTCTGAGGTACTCTGTCCACAAGAACACAAAACAATGTGTAATATCATAAAATGTAACACAAAGATTCTCAACACAGAAAATTATTTTTAGTTTTCAGCACTTACTTGTCACAATGAAACTATTAAGTCAGACAAGCAACTGAAAACAGTTCTCATCAGTTTAATTTCTAATACTGAGATTAAAAACTACTCCCAGCTTGTTGAGCAGCTCATTTTCCGTCAACAGGAGCTCTACAAATGTTTCCAGGCAAAGACAAACATCCTTAGTCTGCCAAACAAATGGCTTTCAGCTTTGTTGTGGTCTGGTCCTTTGAGTGTAAGCCATGTCAGATACAGGAAAAAAATGCCATTTAATTAATGTTGTGAGCCAAAAAACAGAATTAAAAAACCCCAATGAACCAGCAATGGAAGCTGGTTCTTTTAGGTTAACTCTCTTTGAACACAGCAAAAGACAGACTAGAAGTGCTCCTGCAGTAGCTATCACAAGACCATCAGTAAAAATTATTTTAAAAATACTGAAAAAGTTTACTAAAATGTGAGTCAGTGCCAGCTGCAGAGCACCAACCTCTCTTGGTCACCTTCCCCCTTAAAGGAGGAGGCTTTTCACAGGATGTTGTTCCGAGCCAGCTCAAGCCTGACCTGTGTATTAGGCTTCTCCTGGGTAACTGCTCACTGAAATATGCCCTACATCTAATAAAGAGCCTCAAGCAAAAAGCCTTTACACGATACAAGTTTACCTCAAACTAAGCACAACTTGAAACAGAAAGGGATACTCATTACAAACAGAAAAGCCTGAAATTTTAAATTTTCATCCTTTTCTTGCATTTCTTAAAACACCGATTGATCCATGGTCAGAAAAGATATGAACCATGTTAAAACTGATGTTTAAGAACATTTAAATGCTTTAACAATAAATATTGCCCAAGTAAGTGGCAAAACATCTGCACATAATGAACAAAAATATCTGGCTGAGGAGCCAAGTTCTGAAGCAGGAAAATGAGAAGTGATTTAGTGCTATTACACAGGCTTTCTAAAAAAACCCTTGCATATAATGGCATTGCTAACTCAAAAAAAAAACAAACAATTTTTTTTTGTCTAGGAGGAAGTGAACTCTGTATCATCAGCACTTGTTTGCAGTGAGACCAATATCCACTGGAACACAAGTCCATTTGTGGAGAACAGTGATTATGACTAACACCACCAGCATGGGAAAAAACCTCTAAGAATTCCCTTTTCTTTCAAAGCAGGGAAGTACCGGTTACAGCTTCCTCTTCACTAAGCAAGAGCAGCAGAGCAGTAATTAGGTCCTAAAACAACAGTGAAGAGTGGCTGCATGTGCTGCCACAGAACTTCCTCAGCAGCAGACAAGAAACTCGACCCTTCCGAAGAGCTGCACTGCCGAGTATCAGAGCTGTCAGGGCACACCAAGAATTACTGCTCCGGAAAGCAAAGCAAGTCCTTAACAAGGTTAACTTCTTCCTGGCAGCTGAAGTATCGATGTGGAAGATGGAACACAAAGAAATCAGAACTGGCAGCCTTTAATCACCATTTGTTTCCCCACCTAAGGATGACTCGGGCATGCAGCTACACCGCAGCTGAGACACTGAACACCACACCCTCTCCTCTGCACAGCCCTTCCCTCCCCACCATACCTCAAATATTTTATCTCTCTCTCCAGAAGTGCAAGATCAGAAGCACTTCCATCTTAGCTTCCCCCACATCCACAGGTCACGGGTGCAGTTGGCTCCAAAGGCACCGGGGCTGCGGCACTGCCAGCAGTGCTGGGGGGAAAGGGGCAAAGGCTTGCAAAATAAAAAGCCTTGGTCAGGTAGAGCTGGCAAGTAATATCTTATGCATTCACTGTGCTTACTATGGAAATCAGGCATTTAATTTTAATTAAAACTGCTTTCAATTTTTGAATTGAAAACTGACTATCCTGCTAAATTTTTTCTGTGCTTGTAAAACAAATGAGCTTAGAGAGGAGAGCACATAAGCAATTTCACTCCACATATTTGATCTGATATCTACACTGCTATTTGCTACTGTTCCTCAGAATCCCAGTTAAGAAATCCAATGGTTCACAATATCATACTACAAATCACACCTCATCATCTAATTTTATAAATTCTAAATCAAAATTAAATTACAACAGAGATGGAGCCATGAGTGGACACTGAGCTGGCTGAAATCCAGTTATCAGAGGTTCATCACGCACACTTCCAGCTTGTGGCTTTATCAACTGAACACCTGTGACTTGTAAAAGGTTTGTGTTGTACTCTGATATGAGCTCAAACTGGCACTAAAGCCCAATTTCAAGTAACACCATTTGAAGGACTATGATTTTACATTTTTAACTGAAAACATGGCCTCTTCTCTCTGACCACTCTTCCCACGCCCTGATGTTTCCCCTTTTTATCACACAGCTTTTGTTTCACTTTCAAGTGCTTCAAGCATTTCACAATCTTTAGGTGTTCCAAGCTGCAATCTGCCACAGAAATCAACTATATCTAATCCATCATATTACTTAATTTGCACTTTATTTTCACCCTGCTTACCCAGAAACCACCAATAACCTCAGAGACTAAACTGAGAAAAATTCTGAGAAAAAAGAAACCAGATTATCTACTTTTACCCCATCTACAGAGTCATACAAAGCTGATCCCTGCTCAGATGATGGAGCCTTTCTTCTACAGGTTATTCTTTGCCTCTCAACCAAACCATACAATATAAGAACTTGTGTGTTTTTCCAATTTACTTTTGCACCATTAATCCCGATAAAAACATCTAGTCACACGATCTTCTTAATATTTGAAAATGGGCATATTCTCCAGTTTACTCTAGTTACCCTCTTTCATTTTGTTTGCAGGTAAATTCTGCATATTCTCTTGTTCAAACAGAAATATTTCAAGGGGGTTTTTATCAAAGTACTCAAAAGTAAACAAAAAGCCTTTGACTGCAGCACTTAAAAGGACAGAGTTAGAGAAGTCCCAAGTAAAAGTAACATTTAAATGTACTTCCTGCATGGACTCCCAAACAGACTGGCTTGCTTAATGTAAGAGCAGGGTTTATCACTCTGTACTAAAAAAGATAAGGCGATACAACTGTAACAGCACATTAAACATTCAGAGCTAGAGGGAAGAAACCAGAATAGCCATGGCCCAATTTGTTTCATACAACTGCATCACCTCTCCTGCTGCAAACTACATGAAAGGCACAGGCTGCCTGGCCTTCAGTCCACAGGCAGTATTTTCAGGCCAGTTTAAGAGGACAGAACAAAAGTTTTGCATTTCTAAGTTTAACAAAGTGAGCGGCACAGAGGAGACTTGCGGGCATGACACCAAACCACAGACACACTCTCTACAGAGTCAGCTCTGCTTGGGAGACAAAGGAAGTGGCAAATACCACTGTTTTCTCAGTTTATAGATCTGTATGAGTTCAGCTTGAACAACTGCAGGGCTGTAAAAAATATCTGTGCAAACCAGTTATTAAATACAGCAGTCAGACGTGTGCAAAGGTATGCAGTACTTCAGATTCTCCAGCTCAGGCATTCAGGGTTGGTGGAAGCAGGTGGGGAAGTGAACAAGTTATAATACAGTTGAAAGATGAAACGTAAAAACATACCTTTTGTAGACTAGTTGGGTTCAGCTGTGTTTTGTCAATTATTTTTATGGCAACCTAAAGGAAGAGTTCACGATCAGTATTTTCCATAGGAACAATGCCGCGTTATTACAACATGCTCAAATCCAGTAACAGAAATGGAAAACATGAAAATTACACAAAAAACGCTTAAGTTCCTTCTGCAAATTATGTGCTTGCATTTAAACTAGAAGCAAGAGTGGAAAAACCCTGGTATTTTAAGGGCATTAAGATGAGAAGCTTCCTGGGTCTTTGGCTTGACATTAAGACCACCACACTCATGACAGTGGAAGCTCCAAGAGCAGACAGTGCTCCAATAGAGAGCAGTGTGCCTACAGATAATATTTACACAGTATAAATACACAACAGATTACACAGTAGTGACTGGGCATTGGCAGTTCTAAAGGCAGAGACTGCAGAGCATATTGAAAGCATTTTCACACAAAATTGGCAAGAAGTAAGTTCATCTTTGGAAATTCACAAAATATTTGTGTCAATTTGCTCCCTGATGGGTATTAAAAAAAGTATCATTTGGGAATCAACAAAAACACATTGGCTGTAGTACAACACTTTGGATAAGTACATTCCTTTACTTGTTCTCATCTTTTCAGTAAGTGCTGCACAGAAACAAAATAAAAATTTAACATAATAAGCAAAAGAGAAATTCCATACTGTGCTAACTAGACAGAACCTGAAGATTTGAAGCAATGAATAGGCAACAGAAACTTCAATGCAATGCAATTTGGATACTGGATGAGGTAGAACAAAAAATGAGAATCTTTCTAGAATTACACACTAAATGGTACTTTTCCTCTCTAAATTAGAGGCTAAACATACCAGAAGAAGCTCTACAGAAGGAGATGGTGCCTCTCAAAGAGGCAAGATGCTGCAACTCAGCTGATTATAATACCTCTCTGGTGCAAAGCAAAGGCTTTCAACTCCCCTTCAATTTTTGGCTCAAACAGTAGATGCTGCTCCTCCCCATGCCACAGCTCCCATTTCCCTGCATCACTTTGTGCTATCTTTGTCACCTCATTAACTTGGGGTTGGCAACATATGGAATAAAGAATATCTTATATCAAAGCCAATTTATATCCCTACATTCAAGTGCAAAACACAGGGATGGATCATCGCGATGGAGAGGGTAAGAGGGGAACAGCGCTCAACGCTCGGGTGCATCACAGAATTATGTAATGGATATGGTGTTTTCTGAAACTGATATTCAAGACTTATTTTGAGCTCATCTAGATGCAAGATATGATGAGACACGACTGAGAAGCCATCTAAGAATGCTTTTACTTTGGGGAGTGTTTTCTTCTAAGGCAAGCCACTGAAATTAAAGATCGCTATTTCCCGAGGCAAAATTCCATTGCAAAACCTTGAGAAATCACTTCAAAAATACAAACAAGAGAGAAAAACATTAAGCAATAGGTATTTTTATATTAGCAGCTGTGTACGAAACCAAGAAAGATTTTTATCTCTACCTTTATGCTTGTTGCTAACTTTGTGACAATAGTTATTAGCTTTCTGCAATCTCTTATAATTCCATGCTGGATGTAGTGATCATTGCCTTTGTCAACAGCAGCTGATGTTATTTCAAAGTGACCTGGTGCCCCAAGACTACCCATAGCTGTTCACTTGGTAAGCACATTGCACTCAGAAAAGGTTGCATTTGTGCTCTGGGCTGTACCATCCTGGTCAATCTTTAAAAGATGTAAGCTTTTTTCAGAAAGTCTTAAGGTACTGCAAAACCAGCTCACCCCAGTGTGCACTTGGTGCCAGATTACCAGAAAGGTCTCTGACACTGTCAAACAAATTCAGCCCTGGAAATACAGGGAAGGTACACACCTGAGTTTTCCAAAAGACAGACTCTCAGGCCTGTTCAGTGTACTAATTATAGCCTCAAAGGCAGGATGAATTTAGAGAATTCCTATCCACAAGAACACTGAGAGTACAATGTGTTAACATGGACTTTGAGAGCTTGAATCCATCAACAGAACAGGGAACAACTTCAGGTGCCTTGATAAGGTCTCCAGATCACAGACAAAGGCAGCCTGCCCTCAAGAATAGTTCTGACAACCAGAATTTTCTAAGTACAGTTAATAAAACATTAAACTGCCTTTCAAAGCAGAAACTTCGCTCTCTTTACATAAAGTGCATTTGGAATGGTTTCAAGTACTGTGAGCTAGGGCCAGTGCTGGAGAAATGCAAGTCCACCTGCACTATTACACTGTTGCCGTGATATTCTCTGTGAAATCATTAGCAGAATTAAAAGTCAGTATGCTTTCACCATTCACAAGTCTTAAAACTTTCCTCCAACACTACTTGAATAAAGGAGTTAAAGAAATCAGAAGTTTGGACACTGAGCAAATTGGCCAAACTGCTACTATTTAGAATGTTTTCTCCCTCTTAAATTTCACTTTTTCCAAGAGAAGAACAGAAAGAAGATGACAATAGATTCCTTGGAGTCAGACTGGGATTCTGAAAGAATTCAGCCTCGCTTGGAAACTTCAACTCCCTGGCTATTAACTGAACACATGTCTTTACTGAACAGAAGGATCCATAATAATTTTGGCCACCTCAGCAGGAGCAGAAGGAAGTTTTACCTTTCAGATTCATTTTGGCAAGCACAGAAAACTTTTCAGAGGAAACACCCCTTGATAAAACTACAACAGAAAAAGGAGGTATTGCAGTTAAAGAATTAAGAAAAGCAGACTGACAATGAAGACTTGTGGTTTCAAAAGGGCAGATAGCCTACAAATAACACTCTCCTAGGCAGAGGATCAAGAAGTATGGTGTGTCCAAACACCAGCTCTAATGCAGTGAAGCTAATCTCTGGCCACACACCCCTCAAGTTAGGCTGATGTTCTGATCAGCCCTTGAAGGCATGAACATTTCTTCCTTTCTGTAATTTGAAGATGGGCTCTCAATCATACATCCTGCAGACACACTAAAAATGGAAATGAAAAAGAGTCCTAGAACTGACTCCAGCTGTAAACATGAAATCTTCATCTCAAGCAACAAGGAAAATTCACAGGGAAGGGCTCCAGACGCAAGGAGATGAGCAACTACCCTAAAAGAATGCTTAAACAAACATAACCTCCTCCCAGGAAGTGACAGAAAAGTGCTGATCTGCTTCAAGATTTGGAAGCTTCTCAGCCCAGAGATATAAAGAAGGAATTGCCATAAAGTGAAGCTGACATGGTCATTTAAAAGGACATCCAGAACAGAGACACAGATAACAAGCAGAAGATAAGTGAGGCTCAAATACAGCAAGAACACAGCAGAGATGAAAACTCATTTAAGCGTAACTCCCAAAACGAAGCATTTATTTTAGGTTTTGGTACATAAGATGGAAAAAAGAACAGGAACAAAGACAGGACAGGCAGCAGGAGCAAGTGTGTAAAGCAGGAAATCATAAATTCAGAAAGCTAAGTGCCATCTGGCTGAGGCCAGGCTGAGAATATGACCCTGGAATTCTTATGAGAAGCAGGTTTTTAAAGAGAAAGAAAAAAAAGCATTCTTGCAGCACAGGTTTCTAGCATCTACCAAGAATAGAACAGCTGAGCAGGGTTTAGAAATGATCTGACAATTTTTTTTCCCAATTCATCATAAAATTCCTGAATTCGAAATTGGCAGGGAAAAACCAAGGAAACAGGTTTAAGCACAACATATTTTCCTACAGTTAACTGTACCCTATGGAAACACACAAAATATGACTACCTGGATTATTGCAAAGCTTCATCTAGGAGGCTGCATGGAAATTTTCCAACTGGTTAAGATGAAAAGTACACAGAGTTGTTTTTTTTTTCTCCTAAAAAAGATGGCTAAAGAGATATTAAGTTGGAAATAAATGAGTTTGAGTTTTTCAAGGACAAGATTTTGGGACCAATCTTGTTTAATATCTGTATCAGTGACCTTGGTTCAGGATGTCAAACCATAATGATTAAGTCTGTTGAAGAAGTTAAGAGGCACCATCAAATACAATGGTAAACTGATTTAAACAACCTTGGAGATGAGTTAGCAATGAAACAGAGATTCAACATACAAGGTTGGTGCTGTTGCTGATCACAAGCAAAACACATCAATTTAACAGCCATGAGAAAGGCTAGCACAATCTAAAGACTGATCAGATAAATACTTCTGTAAGGGCAAGGGTGAAGTAATGACATTGGGGAAATTGCTATCCAGAATAATGTGAATGATTGTGGTCAGAGACATCTAAAATTATCAACACTGTACAGTTTATCTATCAAGAAGAGAAATTTTACTAATCTCCCTCTTAAGAAAAAAAAAAGTTTAAAATACCTTGAAGATATTCCTACAAAATTAGCTTATTTGTTCCTTTCTAAGGAATGACACTCATTCCAATGGTCATATCCCAGAAAGTATTTGTGCTCTGAACTGACTTGAACTACATCAATTCCATGAGAGTGGAAGAAACTTAGTACTCACACCTTTCAAAATTTAATAAAAATTTTTACACTATCCCCTTTATTTGTTGACATTTCAAAGAAAAACAAGGAACCACAGATCAATACAATTATCTGCAAGTCAAGGAAAATGTACTCCACTTTTTGCAAAGTGTGACACATCTCTATCTCCAAGTTCTATACCTATAATAACAGCTAAGACATACCAACCAAGTACATCTTAAATATCCGTAAAAAGAGGAGGGAACTTGAGTGGAAAGGAATTAACCCAAATTCCTTAACCATTCCCTACAAATGAGAACTAACTTTTACATCAGAAGACAATGGGAATGGTCAGCTAAAAAAAAATCCATCTCAACAGCTCTTGTAAAACAATGTCTCATCTCCTCTCTTCTTCCCTCTGTTCCTGCTACTGAACTCCATATTAACTCAGAAAAGAGAAACTCCCTTAAAGCACTGCAGTAAATGACACAGTTTCTGTATAACTCCTTGCTGGTATCAGCAAACATTTACTTCATCAGACAGGTTTGGCAAGAAAAGGCCAGCAAGGTGTTTCTCCCTCTTTCAGTGCTTCAGAGCTGCTTTTAATAAAATAGCACTAAGAAACACCTTCTTGTAACAAGCACACAGGACTACAGCTCACCAAATCAGAACCACCATTAAGTGCAAGTGATTAATTACATTGCAATGGCATGCAGAAACTAAGTATGGAGCTGAGATAGATTCTCAGAAGAGATGCAAGAGAAAGCTTGTCTATACTACACACATTGAGCAAACCTGTCACTGACACACACACTGACTCTGAGCAAACTGAAGCATCTTCCCAAAGCTGGAAGCACTGCAGACACCCTGGGATGATCCACCCTAGGACTCCTGGGAGATACACTGCTTTGGCAAGAAAATACTGCATTTCAACTGCTTCAAACATAATTAAGACAACATTTAGTTCTCATTCCTGACTTCCCTTTCAATATGGCCCTGCAGTGTAGAGACACTAAGAGCTTTCCAACAAGCTTATTTAATTGCTGTATATTGATCTGTTTTTAGAAAATGGAGGATTTATTCAAGACCATTAGTAGCAAACTTTAACATAATTCAGCTGTACAGAGACTTGTCAAAAATACAAATTTAAGAAACCATTTTCAAGAGAAATTGCTTTGTAATCGTTACTAAAACTTAGTTTTCGATTTCTCCTTTTTTCTACATCAGTGGCAGTACCTCTAGTAAAATGTGCTCTATGTTCACTGCCTTCGATTATGCTATTCCAAGAGAACCTTCCCACCTCCAGCAACCCACTGCAGTTTACACCCATACCACTTTACCTCTCTGCCAGTCAGGATGTGCCGTGCGAGTTTCACTTTTGCAAAGTTCCCCTTGCCAATGGTTTTAAGGAGTCTGTAATTGCCAATGTGCGGCTGCTCGTCGGCACAGGAGGCGATGGAGTTCCTGCAGCGAGCTCCAGAGCGCCCGGTTCGAGAGGAAACCTCCTGCCGTCCGTCGCCATGGGACGTGTGCTGCAACAAAAACACACACGGCTAAGGCTGAGGAATAAAGACAAAGCTCATCAGTGATGAGAAGCATACAATATTCAAATATATCAGCAATGCCTTTGAAGAAACTTTCAAAGGATCCAACTCAAACTTCACGTTCACGCTGAACTTTGTTCTGATGGGGGCAGTAAAGTGGTGCCCAGTTCACAACACAACATCCACCTCATCGCCTGGTAAAGACAGTGGAACATCACCTGCACTGCAGCAACATTTGAGCATTTTTAAGTAACTTACATGGACTGCCAGATCAGGTATGAAACATGGAGGTATTTGATATTCTTTCCCATTTGCATTACTGTGCATAACTAGTGCAGGAAAGCCTTTGGAAAGGAAACATAAATAAAGCTTTGCCAAGAGCACAAATTGTTAACCTTATTGGCTAACTAATATTAATAAAATCATAAAAAGGTTTTTTCTTTCCTGTGTTCCAACTTTCCTGTGTTTCAACTTGTGTTCCTACAGATCCATATGACTGAAAATACCCAGGATGACCTGGAGAACAAGGGAAGAAATCTTACCTAATGTACTGAAACGTTAAATATTGATAGGATGAAAACCAATTACAAATATCTGAGACACTGTCTGCAATCTGTTAAGTTCCTTTCACTCTCGTTTCCCTGAAGAGCTACTGATTGCAAAAAGGAATGGTTATATATTATCTATAACAATCTTTACTCATTAGATCACATGGTTAAGATTAAAGTATTTTTTCATTTCCTGACAGCCTGTTTAAGGAAGACCAGGTGCCCTCTTACATTCTTAAATCATGATTGAGGTCCACACACCAACCACACTAATTAAAAATATGGTTAAGAATGCTCAGGGGCCTGCAAATGTGGAGCAAGTATCTGGCTCCACCAAAGATAACACATTAAATTCATAGTCATCCTAGAAACCCCAGATCTTGCTCTTCCACTACTACTCCTCTTTCTGAAACCCATTGGGGACAACCAAGAAACTGGCATACAGCAACATTCAGTCTGAAAATCACTGTAGCATGAGGATGAGATCATACCTAAAGAGCTAACAACCATGGTACAAATGAACAAATCCAAGCTTGCATGACACTTGGCAAGTTTCACTTGCCTGATGTAACCTCGTGACCATATACTCTCACATCTTAGGTTCCTTGATTTGTTGAGTGCAAGAGCTGTGATCAAATTACTTTTAAAAACACATCCATTTAATTTAAGAAATGCTACTGATAGGAGTCTATGGCAACTCCTGGAAAATTGCTTCAATAGTTACTACCTTAAAAATACAGAGAATGTTTTAGTATCAATCTGGCTTTAGCTCCTCCTTACTGCCTGGCTACTGCATTACCAGAAAATCTGCACCTCCCACAGAAATACCTAATTTCTCTGATCACAATACCCCTTCACTTTAGTAAGTTTTAAGTATATTGAGCTCCTTAAACAGGCTACTGTACTAAAGATTAAAGACAAGGAAATATTTCCTTCTGTTCAGAACCCTCCCCTTTATATGGACCCACCATCTCAAGAGTAGGTACAGCAGGACTAAACACAGAGGCTGCATCTTCTGTTCAACACCCCACTGATTTCAGAGGGGTAGAACTAACCCTCTTCACAGAAGACTGTCTGTACCCAACCACCCAACACCAATCCTTATTCTTTTTAAGAATTATTGCTTCCTATTCCTGGCACCCTACCTGCACAATCACATTTGGCTGAAGTGAAATGCAAAGTTTCCTTCCATGAAGAATATCCAGTGCTCCTGAATAGTGGCCCATCCTGCCCTATTTCATATTCTAACACTTTTATCCCAGTTTTCAGGAGCAAGAGTACACGATTCTTCCAAGCCACTAATAACTGGCACAAGAACAAGAAGTCCACCCATAAAAATATCCAGTAAAAATTTAAGGCTTCATAAAAATTCAATGTTCTCAATAGTATCTTGAGACCTACAACTAGGTAAGTGTTTATCAGTCAGTAATTCTCAAGGAGAGGAAGGACGAGGAGTCAACAACTGAAGGAACAACTAAAGCCAGTGAAATCCTATATCAACAGTATCCGTATTTTGCATGTCCTTAATGTCAGGCTAGTGCTGATTGTTCAGGCCATCTTAGCCACCCCTGTGTGTACTGGCACAGCAATACCAACCCTCTGTACTTCCCTAAACTTTGACTTCTAACAAACCTTGCAACACACAACGCAGAGAACTTCTCTGTCAGCTCCTTTCGTACCTTTTAGTGTCAAATTATTCAGATGGGCTAGAAAAAAGCAGCAACTGCTGATGCTAGATGCTAACATCCTCCTACATTGCTGCCCCTGGTGATCAGGGACCAGGATGTTCTGTACAGGGCCATGAGGGTATTTCTTGGATATTTCAGAGGAAGGTTCATTTCAGTTCAAGTACAGTATCCCAGGAATACAACTGTACTACTTACACTGCACTTCACTGTACTGATAACTTTCCTCGGAAAAAGAAATCTATCAGAACTATTCAAACTACAGCCCTTCCACACCTGGGCACTCGGCACAAGCTGGCTTCAGCAGGAGCCAGACTGCCTCCCAGCAGGGCTTGTTAGCTTAGGATCTCCAGCAGACAGATTCAACAACTTGAATTCAACAGCTTTTGAACCACACAGCTAACTGAAAACACAGTAGCTGTGCTGCCTTGTGCTTGAACTAAAACACTTAGTCCTGAGCTAGCCTAAAAAGCAGCTGAGATGTGGGCATCAGTTACCACATATTCCCAAGGCAGAGAACAGACTAGTCAAAATTCTCTAACTCATACCCTACTTCACATAAACACTGTCAGGTAAAGGAAAGAGTCTGTTATACCAATAAACTCTATTCCACATAGTCAATCACCCAGCTAATGTGTCTTGAGAGCTTCACTGTCCTCTTGCTGAGAAATGACTTCTTGTGACTTATAATTGTTTTCATGCTTCCTAGCTTTGCATTTAAAGAGTGGAATTAAAAGCTGTGAACTCATTTGGACTAGGGTTGATAAACTGAACACAATCTCCTTGTATGGAGGTTTGCATTTCCACCCCAACCCAGATTATTTCTTTTCAAGAATATGACCTTTTTCAGCTGTGGGTTTTAAGTATCAAGCTGTGTGTTCCTAAGCAGTTCAGTTCTCTCCAACTGATTTGCTCATAGCCATGTTTCACTCTGTAGAAATACAGCTATTTGCAACCATATCTAATTTGGACTGTATTCCACTCTACATAAATAAATCTATCAGCAAGTCCTTCCTCTGTCAGTTACATTATTATACTGAACAGACAACAAGCTTTCTAAAAACCGCAGAAAACAGATTGTCCATTTCAACATGGATTTTCTTTTGCATATGGAAATGAAGAGCATAAACTCAAAACTGAGTTAAAGTGTTTCTCCCAACCTAATCATTTTCAAGAAGCTGTGATAGGCAGATGGGAAGCTAAATGGTGTAGGCAAAAAGCAAAATGTAGGTGGTCCAATAAAAGCTCAAATCATGCATTGGCTTGTAATAGCATCTGGCTGTGCTCGAGTACTTCCCAGGGCACAGTTTCTTCAGCAAGCAGATTAACAGTGCCAATCTTAGCCCAGAGAAATGGCAATAGCATCCTCTGCTCTCCAAATTGAGATGCAGGTCATTTGTCTCTTCCCTCAAATCTGCAGATTTTGCCTCCCTCACGACACTGACCCCCTCCAAAACTCTGCTCAATTTCAGGCTTCTTATCCAGGTCCACATTTATATGGTTTCAAGAAGATACGGGGTTTATCTTAAAAACATTGGATTTAAAATCAGCATGTGTTTATTTGTAATAAGTTTTCATACATTGTGATAAGTGAGTTGTATTTCCTGGCGGTCCTTTCTGTGTAAGAGTAACACTTGCTAATGAACTCGGGCTGGTGAGTGATTCCCAAAATATCTGTCTTCATGTAAAGCAAGACCATTACACTGTAGAGGGAAACTGAGGCAAGGAGCCTGGGTACTTTGTGTGACTTCAGGTTTGCCAGTCACTGCCTCTTTTAAAAGCGAAGTCTCCTGAAATCCAATCATGACACGAATGCACTTTCTTCTGTATCTTGACATGCATCAGGTTCCATTTAAAAATCCTTTAAATACTTTTAACATTTGTTCTTTTTTTTAGCACCATCCCTTTTCAAGCTAACAGGACAACCTTTGTCATTAAAAAAACCCCAAAACAAAACATTATCCTCCACCCCTCAGCCCCACCCTATTATTACTCAACCCAGAAGGAAATGAAGTAAAACATCTCCATTTGTGAAAGACCTTAGTGGAAGGGAGGGACTGAACCCAAGACCAACTATATTTGGAACACAACACAAAACCCACCTTTTCGCAAAAGCCTTCCCCCAATGATGAGCCGACATCCTTTCATAGCCAGATAATGATTAGCATGAAGAGAAAGAAAAAAGAAAAGGAAAAAAAGTAAAAAGCAAATGAAGTATGAGGGTGTCAACAACTGAAATCTTTTTGGTAGATGTTAGTTTTATCCAGTATCTGTATGGTTTCAGGTATCTTAACATTCAGAGCATTAGAAATACACAGGGCAGGGGATGACTAGAACCAAAAGTTCTTGAACTGCTTAAGAAGGTGCCAAAAGTTGAGGAAAAACCTGAAAGAAACAGAATCTGATATTCATTTGAAGAGCTGAAAAACAGTAAGAAATGAGAATGTCCAAGACCTGCAAAAATCCATGTTTAATTGCAGTAAACAGGAAACTCTTTCTGAAATGGGAGGGAACAAATGGCGTCAACTTTTAAAAAGTATTTATTTAATTAAATAGTGAGAACTAGCTTATCATCAGCAAAAATGAACTAATAAAATTTAATCTTACTGAAGTCTCTAGGAATGTTTATTACCTTAGCTGTTACCTCACTTCTGCATGAAATATTACAAAGTGATATTATAGAATTTCTTGGAAAACTGTCAGACCAGTAACAATCGACCGCCTCATTCCCTTCAGCTTTTTTAATTCTAATATGAAAAAACTGTACTTAAAGCCTATACTTTATAATGTTAATAACATAAGTATTCCAGGACGTGAACATTTGAGACATTTGCTTCATTACCTTAACCTGGGCACACAAATAAATACATGATAATTTCTGGCTGTGGACTTCCCACTAGCACTCTCATTTACAGAAAAACTTACCAGGAAACATACCACAGTTGGTTTTTTTTTAAAAACAGAACTCAAAATTATTTTAAATCTAACATGCAAAGACAAAATTTCACTGTAGCCTTCCGAACAATGCCTTGTATTTTATTTCCCATTCTCATTAACATCTTTAAGAACACACAGACTGCTGAGTACTACTTAGTGTAAGAGCAAAAAGGCAGCCCTAAGGACATGCACAGAGGTAGCATCTTACTGAGCACAGATATCCCTGAAACAGCACAGCAGGGCATCCTGCAACTGCTGACGAAGGAATTCTACTGGAAAGTCAAAACAGAGACTTACGTTTCTGGCAGCCACCAAAGGGTGTCACAGCAAACACTCAACCACAATTGTTTATATACCAGTTACTGCTCTGGGATTCCCTAAATCATCATGTGCTATTAAAATATTATATTATTTTCCTAGATTATAAAACAGGAACGCATCAGGTCAAGATGTCCTGATTTTACTTCCTTCCTACCAATGGCCAAGGCACAAATCAGGATATGGAGTGAGGTGGATTTTGTCATACCCAGGATGCATATGCTGATGTTTGCACAACCAATTATTTGGTACCAGCACATATAATTAAAAGGCAGTTTTTAGACTAGCTTGCTCCATAATCAATCTTAAGGAAAAACAGTCACAGATTCCATCTCACAAAATTTTAAAGGGTCTCCTACAAAGAAAAATGCTATCCACCTAAAGTGGCACTGAGGTTATCAGCTCATGAGGGCAGATTTATTCACTGATGTGGGCTACAGCCCAATCATTATGGATGTTGTGATCAAGTGGAACAACTGAAAGGGTCAGAATTCATCAAGGGAGACAAGCAGACCTTCTAGAAATATAATATAGATGTTAAGGGAGAGAAAACACTAATTTGGATGCTTCCATTGTCAAAAGGGGAAGATTTCACTGCGCAGTTCTCAGCCTGTCACAGTGTTCATTCATGTAATCGGTATGACATTCATGAAAACGAGTGGCTACTTTAATTAGGTCAGATCTGTCAAAGCACCAGCTTAAAGGGGGAACCTGAAGAGTAAACAGCCTTTAGCACATGGAAGCTATATCTCTGACACACATTCCTAATTCCTCCACACCTCAGTGGGGAAGGCAAAATAAAAGAAAAAAATACAGGAGTAACACTCAGGTCATGGTTTGTGCTCAGCTGCAGCTCAAACTGAGCACAGCAGTGCAAGTCCCTACGCTGGGCAGCCTGATGGAGGCAGACAGCGGGGATACAGGACACTTTCACCTGGCAGAGGGAACACTGCTAAAGCAAACACCCCAAAGCACACTCCTAGTTCTGGCTACTGACCAGCAGTGGGAATTGCAGTGGGAATTGCTAGTGACAAGTGCTGCACTGCCCTGAAGACCAGAGTGGGGAAGTGCTGACAGCAAAGCACTAACAGTGCTCAGCAGAGGAAGGATGCTCCCCCCGCAGACATACAGGCTGTGGCTCAAGAGTCCTCCTGTGTAAAACCCCTACAGCCCCCCTGTGATGTGTTTGGCATTATTTGGTTCATGGGCTATACAGCATATGAAAGAGTGAATCTTTAATTCCATGATTAGCACTGAACAACACAACAGTGAAGAAATCCTGCTTATATAATCAAAAAGATAAGTCTGGTGCCGGTTAGAAAAGCTCTTTAAAAGCTCTTTTGTTGCTTCACATTATCAAGATCTGACATTCATCATATCTTTCCAGCCAAAGTTCCCTTACTGCTGATTAAAATGGATATTTATTGACATCAGCCTGGGGAATAATAGCTAAAGAGCCAACCATATTCTATTCTTCATCAACAATACTGCCAACTAAGTTGTTTCCAGAATCATCACTGTCAGTAATTACATGCTAAACAAAAAAGAAAAAACCCAACCACCTCATAGTTGGTTTTCAAAAACCACATTGAGCTTGCAGATAGAAAACTTTGCTTAGGCTTTATCCCTGCAGGAACAAATTTTTTTTAAAGTCAATTTCTGTTTATATGAATATATATATATACATATTGAGCTCAGCAACTTGCTGCTTTGTGGGGCAAGAATTCCTCTTAACCCAAGGGTTTCATCCTTATCACAGGTGTACTCAGTATCTTTCAGGTTTTTATTTTAAGAGCAGCATGCATCTATTTATCATATGTTCTAAAGAATTTTAGTAGCAGATGATCTCCACCCTAAGCGGAGCCAACCTTGATAAGCCATAAGCCTTAAAAAAAAGTGACCTCCATTTTTGATCTGGCTGACACCCATGAGGCAGCATTACTTGACTGAGCAGAAGAGGAAGTTGCAGACACATGCTACTTATATATCATATGAAATGGAGATCAGGAGAGACAAATGCCTCCACTCTTTGAATTCCTTTGACTTGAGTCACCTGAGACATGCTGTCAACAGGAACTGTCCGCTTACATCAACATGAATATATCTTCTGGCTAGAACTAAAATGGAGAACTGAGCAGGTAAGGATACCAGGTGAGCAGGTAACAAAAGCTAGGAAGAAGTCTATGAAGTTCAGTGTACTAAATACGGTAGTTCCTCTCATTTGTTTTCTTTCAGAAATTCCTGTAGTTGTGTTCTGTTTTTCAGACTGCCACTTCTAAGGCCGCAATTTAAGTCACATTTGGGGGTGCTAATGAATTAAGTCTAATGATGTAACATTTTCTGGAGTAAGGTCCTGCAACGTAGTTTTTCTGAGTTATTGACATAATGTAAAAAAGGAAACAAAAAGTTTATTTCCAGGAACAAAACATTCCATATTACACTGTTGTAAATATGTATCTCCGTTTGTAGTTGTGGCACAACTCAAGTTACCTTCGACCTCGGGTGCTGTGCTACAACTGGCTTAAAACAAACCAAAACAAAAACACTAGCAAGCATTTCTAAATTTCCCCACTTGAACTGGACATTCTCTTTGCAGCCACAGAACGGGGATAACCCCACTTTCCTTAAGGGTTTAGACCAGTCAGCTCAGAGCTGACCAGACTCGTCACACAGCCCCGTGATAATTAGTGCTGGCACAAACCGCGGGTGGGAAGAGGCACCCGAGGCTGATGCCCCCAGCAGCCTCCCATCAGCAGAGCTGACTGAAACCAACTGATTAAACACCACAGCACAGGCTGTTCAGCACAGCTAAGAATTAAATGTCTCACTGTAAAATTGTGAAAATACTAGCAGTTGGTGACTTGCGATGTCACGCAGCCTCACCAGGTATTTTCTGAGTACACAGTACCAGGCCTTTCAGGCATCCACATTTTTTTCTGCTCTGGGCAATTTTGGCACTAAAAAACACATCCCAGGTGAATTCCTAAAATAGTTTTTATTTCTAGTTATTTTGCCACCTTCACCCGATTTAATTCAAACCAGAACATTTATTACAACTGGTGAAAAATATGGAAGAATGCAAATGGTCCTGGAGAAGAAATTCTGTCAGAACTCTTGGCCACAGGAAGGCTTCTCTCCTCAGTCCCTTCTTTAAATAAACCCACAAGATTTCATGCTACGGAAGAAAGCATTCCAATTACAGATCTATTTGTAATAGGAGAAGACTGATAAATAATATATAGAACAATGCAAGCTTGCATATTGTCTGCAAGTGCTCTAATGCATTTCATAGTTAATTGGTAATAAACCAAGACATACTTTCCCAGTATCCTAAAATACCTTTTTGTACCTAACCCTGTCTTTACTAAGTCTTTTTAAATAAATAATTTTAAAAAAGGGTGGTACTTCTGCTGCACAGAATCCTTTTGTGCAAGCACAGTTGCCATCATGCTGGCATTTTTCAATAGCAAATTTTTCACATTAGGCACAGTCATGGAGATAAGAGTATATTTTAGTCTTGCTTTTCCTCAAATTACTTAAATTTTTAATTCAGATTGGCCTGCAGAACCAACACATTCAAAACAGTTACCCTTTTTCCCCAAAAAAAACCACAGCTGTGCAATGAACACAGAGGTTTTAATTAAACTCTTTAATCCACGACTTTTCTTTTCTATTTCATGCTGTTAAAAAAAGTAATCTTCCAACCTCCATACCACCTGTATTTCCTTGTTTCTATCTATAGTTTGCTATCATCTTCCCACTCTTTGAATATTCTTTTTAATGAATAGTTGTCCTACTCCTCACAATCCGGCTCCTTCTGCTCCTATTTCTTTGTCACTGGTTGTCCTCCATCCTGCCATATGTACACTCCTCTGTGACTCCTCTCATCTTTTGTTTTCCACCTTTATCTTCCTTTGCCACTGTTTCCACACTCTTTTTTTCCTTCATCCTCTCTCCCTTCCTTCTCATCACTAGCAAAACAGGTTTATTCATTCTTCTGTCATCTAAAGTCCTTCTTCTGTGTCTATCCTGTCTCCCAGATTTGCATGAAGGAGGTCTCTGCTGTCTCGAATGCTTTCTCTCTCACATGCAGGACACATTTTTGAAAAGGACAGAAGATCTGATCCTGTCCTGCACTTCTGTCCCCTAAGCAGCTGGCAGCCACTGCTGCACAAGACATGGCCAGAGAGGAGCTGCTCTGTCTCTGCGGTGAGGAGCCAGCTCATCGCAGGCCAACAGGCAGCTTCCAACTGTCCAAGTGTGAAGTTCCTATGATCACAGATCATCTGGGATGCCTTTCCTCTCAAAACCAGGTTACTCAGAGCCAAATTCTTTAATCTCAGAGGCACTAAAGGCTTGGTAGCTCTGAGTAGCTTTTGGGGAAAGTCACAGTGACAGTATTTCCACTTCAGTATGTCTTGATAAGAGGCCTTAGGAAAAAAAAAAAATCAAGTACTGGCAATTACATTTCTTTTATTCAACAGGACCTGCCAACCGCTGAATGTGGTTAACTGCAAGCACAGACAATGATAATTTACACTCACTGTCATTCTGGAGGCTAACTTCATTTTCAAAACTGCAAGTAGAGGCATGGATAAGCTATGATCAGCACGCTTCAACCAGATTCAACACCAGCCAAGCCTTTGTCAGCAGTGGTAGCCTTCCAAGCAGAGAGAAGGCATTGATGGGGTCCATAACCATGGCCCAAAGGCTAGCTGAATACCTTGGCACCTCCTCAGCCTCTTCAAAGAGTCCTCTGAATATTAACTAATTAGACTTCTCTTATGTGAAGGAGAATGAATCAAGGCTCAATTTATCTGCCAACACAACACACCCAGATTTGGGGTAGAACAGTTAGCTGAAGTATCAAAATTAATGCATCTGGCATTAAAAAAGAGACCTGGCATTCACAGCTGCAAGGGTAAATCAGACAGATATAAATGTCAGATTTAAATTTAGTTATAAGCAAGGTAGGACAGAGCAGAGTTTGGTAAATTTCTAGACAGCTGATGGCCAAAACATCAGAGAGCTTCCTGAGGAATATGGTATTGTACTGGAGGGGCTTGGCTCACTGGATCTGGTGAGTACGTGGATCAATCCCTCCCTGTCAACATCACTACCTACAGATATTTCTGTGGACACTGGCACAGAATAGAGCAATTGAAAAATATGCCTTATTCTAAACCTAAGGCAATTCATCTGCAAGCGAGACAATCCATACATGTCAAATTATGAAGATAACTAAACAGAGTGTTAGACCAATATTTTGAAGTGAGAACAAGGTGCCTTAAGTGGAAGACATGTAAAAAATCTAACTTCAAGTGCTAGAACACACAGCTTGTGAATAATTATGTTTCCTTGAGCACATATTAAGTCTTTCCACTGTTAAGTTATCCACAGCAGAATTTGAATTAATTGTGGAATCTGATCTGAACACTTTCTAATATGATTTAATATGTGGCCTCCATACATTCACATAGAGCTTGAAAATCCCAGTCAGGTTTGTTATAGACTAAAACAATCATTCAAATAATCTCTGCATAGTATTTTGTAGAGTACGTTTCAACTTCAACTCTCCCCATGGCATAGGAAGGGCAGCATAATATTTTAATTATTTTCTTCCACAAGACAGGAAGCTCATTGAGATTTTACAACCAAATATGCTTAGTTGGCTTTTTGCTCAATACAGCCCTTAGCCTGCAGGTTGCATGTAGTGCTAAAACAAATAAAGATCACAGAAGTTAGAAGTGCCTATTATGTCAATAAAATCTAAATCCCTAGTAATGCAGTAATTGTTCCATGCAGCATGTTTTCTAATGCTTTGTCTGGTCTTGTTTTAAACAATGGGGCTACCATCACTTTTCTCGGGCTATTTATGGTCTGGAACAATCCAACAGTTTTTCCTGATCTTTAACCAAAGTTTCCACCTTTTATGCCAGTCCAAAACATAAGAAGCCCTTGCAAAAGAAAAAAAGAAAAAGCCTCCTCCATCAAGCTTAGCATCTATCTTGTAAAGAATATCAGACAGCCTTTACAAAAAGCTGAATACAAAGTTCACCGATCAACTCATTTTAGACTACAGTGAGTGACAACTCCCTTCTGTTTATCATTTGGGGACATGTCAGAGCCCATGCAGAAAAAGGGTTAGACAGGCTACACCAGGATCAAGTAAGTTTTAACTCGGGAGAAATACAGTTTCTATCTGCAGAAAGGGAGTCTCCTACCGAGCTTCGTTTGTTGCTATATGCTCATGTGGTAGGACTACTTTTTTTTTTTTTTTGTTCTTTCTTCCTTTAGCAATCGACCTTTGTGACTGACTTAATCTTGTAAATAAAGTGTCAATTCCTAAACCTTGGCTTTGTCAAGGTAACAAAAATAAATAAATAAAAAGAGGGAGGGGATATGGTGTGAAGGGAACAGGCTCCCTTGCGCGAAGGGTAATTCCAATAAAGAAACCCTTTTAATGTCATCTGAACAGGTGACTAGCCTAACAGCGTCATTACCACCGAGAACCCTGCAAATTAAGCAGGGAAGAGGCCTATTATCTAGGTCACCTAGCCCACCCTTGGCCAAGCTGAATTATTCCCATCTGTTTACCAGAGGTTTATTCGGGTGCTTTAGCAGCAAGTTTGCATATCAGGAGAAGGCAGCAGCCCCCCAGCTCTCCCCTTCCCACCGCGGATCCCCGTTACCGACATAACCAACCCGATCCTCGCCACCCTGCGACACTCGAACAGTACAGGGGGAATTAAAGAGGGGACACCGGCTTTGGGAGGGGGAGGGATGCCCGCAAACGCCACGGAGCCGGCGACCCGTGCTGTGGAGGGGTTAAAAAAATAACCAATTCAGAATAAATCGGCGATTTGGGCAGCGCACGGGCGGCGGGCGGCCGCTGACAGCGCCCCGCGGGCGATGCCCAAATCGCCGATTTATTCTGAACTGGTTATTTTTTTAACCTTTCCACAGCACGGGTCGCCGGCTCCGTGGCGTTTGCGGGCATCCCTCC
>JAHLSL010000007.1:7364595-7385513 GCA_025920805.1 Petroica traversi
CGTTCCTCCCGGGGACCGGCCCTGCCCTCCGTGCCGGCCCCGCTGTCCTCCGGGGATCGGAGCAGCCCCGGGGCGGCACAGCTTGGAGTGGGGTTCGCCTTTGTGGGATCCCACCAGCAGCACTGTGTACAGTTCTGGTGTCCTCGGTACAAGGAGGAGCAAGGCCAGAGGGGACCTCGAAATTGATTAGAGTACTGGAACATCTCCCCTACAAAGATCGAGAAAGTTGAGGCTGTTCAGCCTGGAGAAGAGAGGGTGGTGTGGGGAGCTCAGCAACCTTCCAGTATCTGAGAGGGGCTGCAGGGAAGCTGGAGAGGGGCTCTCCATCAGGAACTGAGAGGTAGGACAAAGAGTAATGGGTACAGATTGAAAGAGGGGAAAATTAGATTAGATATTAGCAAGAAATTTTTTACTGTGAGGCACCAGAACAAGATGCCCAGAGAAGCTGCGGATGCTCCATCCCTGGAAGTGTTGAAGTCCAGGCTGGATGGGGCTTTGAGCAAGCTGGTCTATGGGAGGTGTCCCTGCCCAAGGCTGAGGGTTGGGACTTGGTTCTTCCAACCCCTTAACAGTCTGTGATTCTATAAAGAAGCCCTCAGGGAGCTGCGGGTCCCCCGGTGTGAGAGGAGATGCGGTGAGAGGTGGGGTGGGGAGCTCAGGTGTTGTGGAGCACCGTGGGGCAGAGGGGATGGAGCCACAGAGTGGCTGGAGAAATGGCAGATCTCCCTGCAGAGCCAGCCCTTAGGTGGGGAAGGGAACAGAGCCCACTGCCCACTCCCAGCCAGGGAAAGGGCACTGGCATGGGTAGTCCAGGAATGGGTCATCCATGTTCAGGGCCATCTACCAAAGCACGTCCTCCCTTTTCTTGGGCTTTCCCAGCCCGGAGGTTGGTGTGTGTTACAGAAGGGAGCTCACACCTGGCAGGGTCTGAGGCTGGTGTTGGCAGATCTCACCTGGTGCCATCAGACACCCATACACTGTTACAGCACTGCGTTTTCATACCAGCTTGATGCTTGGCTCATTTGTTGAAGGAGAGTGGAAGCCTGGGCTATCAAAACATTCTTTGTATATCCAGTAGTTACTCTGCACGATCATTTTAAGTCTATAAAGAAGATCTTGGTATAATCATGAGTAGATCTCCTTATTAATAAAAAACAAGAAAGAGAAATAACTTCTGTATATTCAGTATGTAGGTGGTTTAAAACCAAACCTATTTCTGTTTGGATTTTTTTTTTTTACAGAGAAAATATTAATCTGGGTAGAAAGAATACAGCTAGATCTGGTGGGATTTGTGGAAACTTGGCATATCTGTGAATCTGGCAGCCTGGCAGTAACATTTTGTCTTTCTAAAGTGGAGTTTCTCTGACAAACTTTATGGGTCTCATAAATATTTGCCAGCTTAACCCTGAAGTCCATTCTACAATATAGTGATATTTCCCTTGCTTTTAGAGATATAAGCAAGGAAAGATGGACATTGAACATCACCCAATAAAGCTGCATGTTTGTTACTTCATCATTAGGACTACAAAATGCTCCACAACACATGACCTGCAGATTTTCCTTTCAAGCTCTCTCCTTAAGCTGATGTCTTGATCTGTGTTATTGAAAGGAATTTTGGATTTCAGGACTCACCCCTTGTGCAAATGTTTGTATTTCTGTGTGCACATGCACATCCATGTGGGTATTTACTCAGACAATACAAACTCGTAGTGGAACCACTCTCACTGGGAAGCAGGCAGGACCCTTGGACTGAGCAGGGAGTGGGATTTTTCTATATCTGACTTGTGAAGGTCAGTCACGAAGTCTAAAGCAAAGCCAGGAAAAGTATCCAGATCTCCTGACTCTGCTTTTGCTACAGGGCTGCTGCTTCATCCTTTTCTATTTGGTTGCCAGTAGAATATGTTCTTTACAATGTGTTTGTGAAAAATTGTAATTGAATTATGACAGAGTGAGAAAAAGGGCAAAAAAGGGTCAGAGGTTTCTTTAGGTTGTTACCCGGCCCAGTGCTCTCATCCTGCACTCGTGGGGATTCCAGGCAGCATGGGAAGGCTGAGCTGCCCACGTTGGAGGAATTGGCAGCGTGAGAGCAGCACACGTAATGCTGTTTGCACCTAGGAGTGTGCCTGTCCTGATCTGTGGAAGTTCTGTGCACAGGCATGAAGAGGCATTAGACTTAGCATTGTGTTTTACATACTTGCATTTCTGCTCCATGGAAGCAGTAGTCACTCCGATAAAATCTGAACTGTACGAAGCTGGATAGTCAGATGAAATTCCTGGGCCTGTTGATACAGTAGGAGTTCCACTATTGCTCTTGATAAAGCCCACATTTAATTGAAAGGGGCTGGGGAGAGGTCACAGGGAGCAGGGGAGCTGTGGGCAATGACTGTATCTTTCAGAGTCATGTTTTTGATTGGCAAAGGGATTTTGAAGTAAGAACTTCTGAAGAAGTGCTTGAGACCACAAAAATAACAGTAGCTGATTTTGCTATTTTATTGCCATTAAATGACAACATTGATTAGAGCTGGTTTTACTGTGTAGCAAAACTTGCACAGGGAATGACAAACTGCATAGCAGGTGCTTTCTTCTATATTTCATTGTTGCCATAGTCTGCTTCTCCCATTTAAACAGATGAGTTAATTTCTAGATATGTTCACGTTCTTCTTAGAAATTGGGCCATAGAAAAAAGTTGATTGTATGGGTTTCCACTTTCTTTGTTGTCGATAAATATTCTGTGTATTATCAAGTACTACTTAAGCCATATTCACAAATCAGAAGGCATTGTTTTTCCCTATATAAGGGTTCTGAAAACTCAGAAAGCAGTCTGATAATCCTATCATGCTTTCTGGTGCTTGTGCTATCACTAGTGATAGTGACAGTGATTTTGTAAGGGGGATTTTGATAATAATGTATGTATGTTACCAGAATAGACTGCATTTTGTGTTTTGGGCTGTACTGGCTACAATGCTAACAGTTACAAAAACTTGGTTTTGGCAGTAGAGCTGGAGAATATGACTCAAAAACATACAGGAAGCAGATTCTGCTAGTTAAGGTGCCTTTTTTATGTCACTCATTTGGCTGCCACCTCACAGACAAAACAATAAGATACAGAACAACATCACTATGATGAAGAATTTAGAATATTTTTCTTCTGGACATTAAAAGCCACACTAAGAATCTCAGCACTGCGCAGAGTAGACTCTAACAGCATTTGCAGTCAGAGCAAAAAAATGCTGGACTTGATTAAAATTGCTGGCAAAACATAAGGATTACGTTTAATGTATTCGTATGCACAGGTTTTGAGTCTTAATTCTGGAAGAAGGATTATAAATGCAGAACTGACTGAGGAATTTGTATTCCACTCATCACTTTTTAAAGGCTGGGGACTGAAAGACATCAGTTGGTACAGGCAAGTAGAGAATCATCTAATGTAATTGTTATAGGGGCTGTGCTGTGTTCTGCAGCTATGGCAGTACTTACCAGCTGGGAATCTACCCAGGTATTAAATAATTTTAGTTTATATAAAAATTCCAGTTCAGACTGATAGTTGTTAGCCATGATGAAACATTTTGGTTTTTTTCTTAAGGCCTTTGAAAAACACATTTTAAAATATGTTATATTCACTAGGATATAACTAATATTATTCATTCTTATTCCAATGCCTTTTTCTTTCTTCTTCTTGTAGAAATTCTAGGTAATTCTCTGCAGTGTAAGATTTCTAGGACTGGTTTGTCATTAGTGTTGTCTTTAGAACTGAAGTAATTCCTTGCATTTGAAATCAGTATTTATATTTGGTTTTAAATTGTTACCTTCCAGACAATACATAATCCTAACAGTGTTTTATGGTAGGAAGAAGTGTATGATTTTTAAAATGTCAATGACAAAGCTGTTGATGGAAAAGGACTGATTACTGTCTGCAATCTGAATCAATAGACTGTGCTCAGTCATAATGAGGCCCAAGTGCAACCTGCTGCAAGGCCAGAGCAAAATATGGTGTTGGCCATAGAGAAAATATTGGAAAGGAAAAGATCTTCCTTCTGGACTTCATGTCACGCAGAGACTAAGATCTGAGAGGTGAGAGAAGATTTTGTGTGTGTTAACTTCTCCCTTTGGTCCATACGAGTGCCTGGGGACAGCAGAGTGGCCATGGCACTGCAGCTGCTGTGCATTCCTCAGGTGAGGTGAGGTTCAGGCACTGGGCTGCAGCCGTGGGCAAGCAGGAGCAGTGGTGGTTCCTGAACTGCACGCCTCATTTCACCCCCTTCCTGCAGCGCCAGGCGTGCTGTGCTTTGCCTGCAGAGCCACATGGTGTGGTGCAGGACACGTGAACCTTCCTGATGGGATCGCTATCAAGTGCCTGAATGCACTCATTCCACCACCATTTGACGCAAATGCCTGTATGGATCATGGCTCCAGGACAGAATCCCAGTGCTGCGCAGAGCTGGGTGAGAGCATTGCTCTCGAGGGCTGGCACAAGGTCACTGTTTAGAGAAGTAGAGGATTGAAAATACCTCCTTAGCTTTCCAGGACCCTGATGCCATGTGGGTTAGAAAGGCAACACAAAGGGTAAGTAGCCAGTTGGTGGTGATGCTGCCTCTGAATTTCTCTCCCTGTGTTTGAAGCTAAAATAGGTGTTTTATGGCAAGCCTCTTTCATTCCTAGCACATGACCCTACAAAAGCCACATCTTAGGTTCTTTGCCATCTAAGCCAGGCATGTTACTGTGCCTCCTACACCATTTCCTGTGTGGTTGATACTGAATCAAAGACTCACAATGATGGGAAAAGAATAGATGACTCCTGAACATGTCATGTTTTCAAGTGCCAGCTGAGAATTGGTGTGCCCAAGTGATAGTGCAAAGTAATTATTTTGTAGCAGTAAGATAAATTCCAGGACTTTTGGGTACAGGTTATCCTAAAAGTTGGAGTAGCCCACACTTGTTCATACAAGAGTGTGTGTCCAGGTCCAGAGGTGGGCTGAGCCCCAGTAGTTTCTAAAGGTCTCACTGTGTATTTCCCTGAAGTAACTTGTGTTTGATTTGGATTGTATCTTTCATTTAAATATTACCAGAGGCAAGGAATCAGTGCACAGTTTAGGATGGCTGTCCATGTGATTGTTCCTCCTTGCTTTTAGAAACCTTTGCTTCTGCTCTGGATGTGCCTGCTAATGACATCTTCCAGCTATGGGAACTTTCCTGCTTTTGTGTCATGGATGATCAGACTTTTGCTCCTAATCAGGACCCAGCTCAGCCCACATCCATCTCTTTAAGAGATTGAAGTCTTGGGGTCTGTTATCAAAAGGCGTCCAATTCCAATTTGTAAGCAGTAGCATGTGTGTTTCCTCTGATTCAACCTTATCCATTGGTATGTGCTGTGGATACCAGATGTGAACAGAGTTTTTCATCTGTTATGACACGAAACACAATATAGACATAGCATAGCCCTCTCAGATACTGTAACTCGGAACTCTGGAAACTCAGGTTCAGCTGTGTCTCATATGCCCTTTTCCTTCTCTGCCCCTTTTCCTTCATATGGTATCTCCTATATTGAAGCTACCCTTTATTATTATTCCTACAGGTGTGATTTTTACCTTTGGTCATACTCAAATGTGTATTGCTCATCTGAATGCAATTTTGCCAACTGGTTTGCTTGTACTGATGACACATCCTTTAATTTTTACCTTTTTTCTCCGTCTTGGTGTCATCTACACACCTTATCAGCAATCCTTTTGTTTCTTTTCAGTTCTTGATAAAATATCAGTTGGTGAAGATGAAGAACCAATTGTGCAGGATTGTGGGTCCATATTGCATTTTTCTGATGTTAAAAAAATGTTGATAAGCAATTCCCATCTTAAAAATTCACACAAGGCACAGGCCATCCAGGGTGGGAAAGGCAAAAATAAACAGCTCTGGGGAAACACAGCTGATTAGTGGGGTCTGCCAGCAAGCAAAGGGAAGGGGTGCAAGGACTGAGGACTGAATAAAGGGTTGGGGTGGGACACCAAGCCAAAGGCCCCAGAGTGGCACCCAGGGAGCAGTGCCTGCTGCTCACAGTGCCCTGAGCATCCTTCCAGGAGCCCCGTGCTGGTGTCACAGGGATGATTAGTTAGACAACCAATTTATATGTGTCACGTTGGCTTTGGATTGTTCCGGTTTCTCAATCACCATGTCCTGCTGCAACAAGTTGAAGGCCTTAAAGTAGTCCAAGTGTTTTACATCATCTTTGTTACGTTTATCACTCAACCTTACAATCTCCTTGGTGAAAGATAAGTCAGTTTGAAAGGGTCTCTTCCCATAAACTCCTGTTGATTGGCATTAATGACATTTTCCTCCCTTAATTCTTTGTTAATCTAGATCCATATGAGTCATTCCATTGTACTGCTGGAACTTGTGTCAGGAGACAGGCCTATAATTACTTAGATCCTTCTCTATACCTTTTCAAAAACCTTTTCCAACATCTGCTTTCCTTTGGAGCTTCCCCAAAAAGTTACTGGATATCACAGGCAGCTGTTTTGTTGTGCTTACGTGTTGAAGGCATCCTGATAATTACTCAGACAAAGTCAGCAACATTATATGTGCTACTGAAACAAGGGGGGGTTGAACAATGAATTAACTCTATAATCATAAACAACCTTCGCAAAAGCAAAGAAGAAATTTTATTTGTATGTTTATCTTGAGTTTCTGTATCACAACCTAGTGTTATGGCTACAAATGGTAGAAGGTCAATGGCTTCAAACTGAATTGGAGAAATACCACATTAATGATATTGTGATTATAATTCACATCACACAAGAACATAAAAACACTTCTGGAGGGAGAGGGGATGTTTTATCATCTAAGCACAGGACAGTTTTCAAGATGTATAGAAGAGCAAAATTGACTAGAAAGAATGCGTTAGTGTTATTGTCAGAAGGAAAAGCAGGAATTAAGACTATTTCAAACGCACACAAAAAATAAACTCAAGTCCTTTATTCTTCTGCATCTGTATTTATCTGAACAAGCATCTGAAGTTGCTGTAGAGGGCCAGGTTCCCCCTGGCTGCCCCTGCAGCCAGCCTGGCTGGTGCTTCCCAGTGGGAAAGATGTACTCCAACCCAGGCTTTGGAGGAACAGGACGTCTCTGTCCCAAAATAGTCAGGGCACCAGCTCTGCTTCTTCCTGGCCAAGAGTGCCTGTCACAGCTTAGCCTTTTTTCACTCATGACAATAAATGTTTTGGGATTAGGTCTGTGGTCTGTATGAATCACAGAGCTTTGTAGGACTTACTTCAAGTGCCTGGCGCTATATAACCGTAATGAATGAATAGTCCCTGTTGGCAGTGAAGTCATGCATGCTGCAGGTATTCTGAGCAGAGAAAATCAAGCCTGTGGTGTACAGCTGAACAGTTTTCTCCTTGTGTTGTGGAGTCTCCCTTTGAATAACTTGCTTCAATTTTCTTTTCATGTTACACACCATCACATGCTTTATAGGCAAGCATCTACCTATAACTGCATAGCATTAATCTCCTTTCATTGCTTTTATTCCCTTTTGCCTTTCTCCCTTTTAGTCCAGTACTTCTCCCCTGACTTGTTGGACCAAAGTCTCCTTTCACCATTCATAAACCATCAGAGCAACCACAGCTTTGAGCTGCTCTGAGCAGGGCACAGGGGAGCCCTGGGAACCCTCTTGGCTGGGGAGTGCTGCTTTTTGGGGGCTCTGCACCCCTCCCTTGCCCTCAGTGAATGCCCACTTTGCCACCTACCTTCTCGCTGGCCCCTTAGCTAGTCTGTCAACAGAGCGATAATTCTTGCTGGCAGGATTTGCCCTTGCAAATATAGGATCCCGTTGAGCTAATAAATACTTCCTGTCATTGCCTAGGGTTGCCAACAGTAACATTCCCTTCCCCATTTATAGGAGATGCTGAATATGGCATTGGTACTATTAACACCTTTAATGTTTCTCCCATTAACATTTTCTGCCTGTAAAAGAATTTTCATATTTTCTGTTGGTTCTGGTTTTAATTTCTTTGATGGCTACTGAATCCTGAACCACCTGAACTTCAAGGAATCAGACCTTTAAATTTGTTTTAAAACTTTCACAATAATTGTAGATTTTTCAGTCTGACTTTGAAAAGCAAGATAATATTGCAGAGAAATGTGGGTGTATGACTCTGAATGCTTTAGGAACCTTTTATATTTACCCTTTTTTTCCAGCAGCAATATGGAATCAAATACCCATGAAAAAGAGACATTGATAATTATTTATAAGACATTTCTACGACTTGAAAGAGAAAATTGGGAAATAAAAGAGGGAAGATTGAAAAAAGGGAAGATAACAGAATGGAGAGGATTTTGCAGGTTTTTAAAGGTTCAGTAAATGCTTGCTCCTGTTTTTCAAACAGCTTTTGCTGAAAGCACTTCTGTGTATCTACATTAGCAGATAAGATGGTTTTAACCCCAGTAAGCAGGGACATGGGAGCAGTGCTGGTTCCTGCTGCCTTGCCCCAGGAGGGGAAGTGAAAGATGGCATTGGAGGAGCTGGGTGGGTGGTGGGAGGCTTCCCAGTGGGAGAGGAGGAAGGGAACACACATGTGGACATGAATGAAGAGCTGAGAGCCTGGAAAGGCACATGGATCTGAGGGATGGGGAGAAAGCTAGCAGCTGGAAAAACATGCAGGCCCTAACCCTGGGAGAATTTTCTTTCTGAGTAAATCTGCTCCTCTCTCAAAGAGGAGTAAACTCAGAGGCTACATTAGGTCCTGTGCTGATTATGATCCTGGATAGTTTGAAATCTTATTTCCTCATACTACTGGGCTTCAGTGAGTATTGCAGTTGGTTATTGTGAGGCTGAGCCTCTAGGACACCCTTTAGGAGGAGGTAAATAATTTTGCCTTGTAGTACGAGGGAGATGACCTGTGAGGGCACTTGTCTGCAGGGGACACTGCTGAAGGTCAGAGGCATCACCTTTAGTCTCTGAGACCGAGCCTGGGCTCACCTGAGACCAAAGTCTGACTGCAGTGAGTTGAGTAAGGATGTTTGCAGGACATTGAAGGGTTCCTTTAGCGGGTACACAAACGTGTTGTTTCCACTCCATTTGCCATTCACTGCCATGTCCTGTAGGCCTCTCCTTGGCACTGTGCCAGAGATTTCAGGACCTCTGGGCTTCCCTGGGAAGACCCAGCACAGACTGGGAGAGAACTCGGGAAATGCACTCTATCCTTGAGTGACAGTGGTGTGGGGCAGGCACAACCAATGTGCCTTGACAGTGCTGACAAGTGCTATGTAAGGATACACACACACACTTTTATATTTATATTCCTCTGTGTCTGCATGCACATAGCAGGAAATCTTCTGCTCCCTTTGTAACAGACCCTCCCGGTGTCTCTAAGCATGACACATGCTCCCCTTGGGAGTCCATGGAGGCTGTAATGTCTAACAGAGTAGGATTTATCTCTTTCTCTAACACCTAGGGAAAAGACTAATACTATTTTCTAAAGTGCTGCATTGTTTTTGGGTTCATCTATACTGCTTTTAATATTTTATGTATGTGAATATGATGTACTGCAATGAAAACATCCTTATATCTTTTTCTAGTAAGTGCGTCTTTCAGAACTAGAAATGATGTCAAATGATGGAGAGGAGCTCTGGGTCTGGAAGGCACAAGGAAATGCATAAAATATGAAGGCCTATTTATGTTTCTCACACGCACAAAAAACCCTCCAACCAAAAAAACAACCCACCTACATTAAAGAAACACTATTCAAGCTACAAAGAAAACCAGCCAGCATGTGGTCTCTCTGTACTTGCACATTAGGATCCAGGCTTTAATTACAGGGCTGCTTGCTGCCTTTCCAGAGGCCCCTGCACATGGGACCTGCACTGGGAGCAGAGCTCTGCGTGGGAGAGGAATCCCCTTTGCTGGGTTAGCTGGGTTACAGCGCCTACCTCTACCAGGAGCAATAGAAATGCAATATTAGCACAACAGAACGGGCTGATTCCCTCTATGCTCAGCAGTTAAACTGCTTTAGGGCTCACACAGAGCTGCTTCAGGTGTGTCTCGGAGCAGGATTGTGGCTCTGGTGTTGTTCTGCCGGTGGGAACCATCCATTTTGTGCATGGAGATGAGCCTGGGTGGGGAGCCTTGAGGAAACAGTGAAATGGGAAACATGCAGAGACAGCTTTGCTTGGTTTCTCCTACCCCTGGAGCAGCCGGCTGTGTGACCTCAGCTCTCTGAATGTCACTTGCACGCATGCTCACATCTGCAGGGGTGCTCCTGGGTTCCAGCAAAGCACATGCGAGTCCCCAGCAGGCCCACCTAGGGGGTGACAGGGCCAGCAGCACAGCCAGAGTGCAGAGGGAGAAGTGTGATGGGATCTAACCCGTTCCCAGGATGCCCACATCTCTTTACCTCTTCATCCCAGAGCTTTCCCAAAAGGTGAGGGACAAAATATGTCACCTCCCAGCTCCACCCTTGCCAAACTACCTTGACCGAGATCTCCCGGTGTGGCAGCCAGCTGGCACATCTGAGGCAGCCCTGGTGGTTGGAGCCTGGCAAAATACGCCTGAAACAGGTTTTACAGAAAGAGCCCTGTGCCATGGCGACAGCAGGCAGTGCTGCCAGTCAGCAGAGACATCCTGTGCCCGAGCAGGCTGTGAGGCTGGCAAAGGCAGGGCATGTTCCTGCAGGCTGGATTCCTGGCGACCGTGTGGTTGTAGCCATTAGAATGTGACTTGTGGATCATTCTGCCTTATTAATCGTGAAAATAATTGGCTTGCTTCTCATGAATGTCCTTCAACACCACCAGTGCTGGCCTTCATGGGGAGCCATTTCTGGGAATGAATTCTGCAGTTAGGAACACACATTCCTGCTGAAGCCCGTGGCTCCTGCTTTCCATCAGGCAAGGTGCTGGCTCTGAAATTCCTGCACTTGCCCTCTTTCCTGAGGAAGCTGGATCCCCACATGGTATTGTGGGCTTGTAAGCATTTCATAACTTAGTAATAGGTCACATTAATTCATCTTTTTGCTCTGCCTTTACTCTTTAGAAAGATGGAAGTTATTTGTTAAAAATAAAGCATTGCATATGCTGTATGTGGGAAGTGGTGATTTCTAGCTATGGACTGAGGGGGCAAAACTGTATAATTTATAACTGTATCATAAATAATGAGTCTGATGCCTGTGTTACTGGGATTTTATACATGTCTAAAAGTGGAGTCCTGAAGCCAAGACTTAGCCCTAATATGTTATCTCTCCATTGTAGAGCTACGAAACGATGGAAAACAGATCTTAGTTAAACAAGAAGAGTTTCTTTAACTTTATATTTATGAGCCAGGCTGTAAATCCATTACGTGATTCAAACCTATCACTTTTGCACCAGAAGATAGACTGGGTTAGGTGTGGAGTCCTGGACAGGAATCAGGACTGGCAAGTCGTCAGGAAAATCCCTGCTCATCTGGACTGCCTCTGGGCAGCTCCCCTCATTTGTCCCAGCTGATAAGCTGGCCCTGAAGGCACAAGGCAGCACCAAACCTGCAGCATGCTGTTCATTGCCTCTGATTTCTTTGCCAGACAGGAGTACAAGGCAGGATGAAGTCCGAACTTTCTCAGCAGTGTGAGTTCAGAGAAGCAGAGGTTGCTGCTGACTTGCCAATTCTCAGCCTTCCTCGAACATGCCCACATTTCAGTAGCTCTGCTGCCTCGAGGGGCTGAGGTGTTTGAGCTGGATTCACGGCACACACAGACCTTCAATCACCGAATACAGGCAGGGTGCAAAACCAAACCAAACTGAACCGAACTGAACTGAACCAAACCGAACCAAACCGAACCAAACCAAACCGAACCGAACCGAACCAAACCAAACCAAACCAAACCAAACCAAACCAAACCAAACCAAACCAAACCAAACCAAACCAAACCAAACCAAACCAAACCAAACCAAACCAAACCAAACCAAACCCTCAACCACAAAAAATGCCAAGGTACAGCTGTCCAGATGAGACTTGTGTCTTTCCAGCAACTGCAGACTCTGAGTAGGAGGGAGGGTGAGGCCCTCTGCTCTGTGCCACTGGGGATGCTGTCCCAGGAGCTGCCAAAACTGTACCTGTCTGCAAGGAGCTCGGGGCAGACTGCTCCCCAGTACACAGGCACAGCCCCTCTCCTTCACAGTCTCTCACACTGAAACAGAGACATATGTGATTTGCCTTCATGGGCTTATCCATCCTGACACCCTTGGGCTGTTCTGTCCCCACCCCACTGCTGGGAATATTGTTCCCACTTCCAGTGCAGCTGACCCTGGGTGCTTGTGCCCCTCGCTGCCTCTTGTTGTCCCACACACCCACTGCAAGTTCTGGGAGCTCCTCAATGGCCTGATCCTCCTTTTGTGCCAGAGGGACAGCCAGTATCTCCACTGGCTGCAAAGTCTTTCCTGATGTTTCCATGCTTAAACAAGAGAAAACTCGGGCTTCTTCACTGCAGGAAGAAGGCTCCCTGGACAAGGAAGAATCCCTGATCCTGCTCTCCTACCAATGAACCCTTTCATTACAAGTACTAGTAGAGCTTTCACTACAGCACACAACAGGGAAAACTACAGGTTTGGATACCAACCACAAATTTTCTAGTCTGATGAATTTCATACTTTTCCTGTCCTTGACTAACCATTAAGTTCCAGGACCAACACTGCAGCAGGACTCCTTTGTCTTCATGTGCGAGAGGGATGGGATGGTACTTCAGTGGGTTTACCTTTCCCTGGGAAGGAAGATCTTTAGGTCCATGTCTCCCCATCCCTGCAGCAGCTCCCCATCCCTGGGGCTGGCCACTGCATGCTTTCCCAGTGAGGTTACACAACGGCTGTGGGGAGCGGCGTGTTAGGACAAAGTGTGTGAGTCACCAAAGGTACCAGAGTCTTACATAACCCCAGCTTACATTTTTGCAGTACACTTCATCTGAAGGGGTTGTCAGAGCCCTGACTAAAGTGACAGCCTGGGAGGAGCAGGGCAGAGGAAAGCTAATACTGCTGTTCCTTTTCTTCCACTCCTTGTATTTGATCTTCTGGCAAGACCTTCTCCAGATCCAGGAGGCCTTGGTCAATCAGAGGACCAGGGCAGTCCTTGTGTGTCCCATGGGATGTGACATCTTCCCCAGGATGGACTTCACTGTGGTGTTTTGGACAACCAAACCACAGATGAACCTCAGATCTACATAAACAGAATTAATTTACCTCTAAATCCTCTATCTTCTGCTTCTGACTTTGCCTTCTTCTCTATCAGCTGAGCCTGCATAACCCCATTTTTCACTCTCTGCTCTTCTGTAAGTTGGTATCATGAGCCTTTCCTTGGATTGCTGCCATCCCATCTGTACAGGCTCTGGGCCTACTGGAGTACAGCAATAGCAGGGCTGACAACACATCTTAACCCCCTTGTACAGGACCCATGCCAGGATCTCAGCAGGATCTACCTGGACAGAAGGACTTGGCTTGGTTCACAATCCTTCCTGCACATTGGCAAAGAGGGACACAGCCCAGCTTCCAGCCTGGGAGTGTGGCACACTCAGAGGTGTACTTTGGGAGAGTGTAGGTGGGGATCAGAAGGGTTTCCAAGTGATGGGGTAAATTTCTGATTGCTTGAACTGTGAACTGAATACATCTCCCCGTTCCCACATCAAGGTTCAACTGAAGTTTCATCAGACAGCTCTTTTGGCTCCTGGATGAACTCTTCAGGCAAACCCAGGGCCAGAGGAGTGTGAAGGGTTATGGCATTAGCTTCTTGTGTAGGGGAGAGAGTGGCAAATGAAGGAATCTCTCGTTATGATTTGGATAATTTCTGCATAAACAAACCTTTAGGAAGGTGTTGGCTCCCTCCCAGCATGGAAGGGGAACACCGCCTGCAGCCGCTCTGTATGGGCTGCCCTGATGGCTGAGGTTTTCTGCAGAGCAGCAGAGCATGGCTGCTGTGGAGGCACCCAGCAGGGCCAGGGACTGACTCACCAGCATCCAGGAATGATGACACATAGACTGGGAAAAAATGGGCATAGCCTGGAGCTGGACTTGGCAGAGCAGTGTCTCCTGTGGACACCAGCACAGGGTGGAATCCTTGCAGGGAAGCAGGGACTGGCCCTTGCCACAGCTCCCTCTTACCTTACTGGGGTTTTCTCTCAATGGAAAAATGTTTCAGGGTTCAGCTTGGAGGCTGCATGTATCACATAATGGATAGGACATTTTCCAAGCAGATGCCCCTTCCAGAGGTGTCCTAGCTCATTCTGGGACACTCTGTGCAGCCCCTTTCCCCCAGTGGTCGAAGGAGTGAGGAGACTGAGAGCTGCCTCTCACAGGTAAAAAGCCCCTCTGCTTCAAGTCAAAAGGACCCAAAGGTCTTCTACACACTTGAATGTCATGAACTCAAGGTCCACTCGTGCATATCTCAAATTTTCACAAACACAGGGCAGCCCTGCAGGCATTTACTCATTGTGGCGAGCGTGGAGGGTTCGTGTGGAAGAGCCATCATCTTCCACAGCTGGAGGGATATGCACAGCTGCAGAATGAAATGTGTGTGCACAGCAGCACTAAGCACCCCTGCTTCACTGGCCGGCCTGGGCTTGGGAAGGAAGCAGGGCTGAGAATTGACAGCCTCCTCACCGTGGTGGGGCTGCCTGACCAGGAGCCTGGGGCTGCCTGGGGCTCAGATGGCAAAGTGCCACCACACCATATGGGGCTGGTTCCTGTGGCTCTTGCCACCACTGCTGGGCCAAGCAAACTCATCAGGAGAGTCAGCCCTGTGGGGTTGTACAAATTTTGACAGCCCAAGGCATGTCCCAAAACAGGAGAGCCAGGTGCTCCTGCTACAGGGAAGGGAGGGATGGCTCCAGAGTCAGGGCTCCCCTTCCCTGTGAAGCAGCTAATCTTAACTGGGTACATGAATGTCAACAGGTGCCATGGAGGGAAGAGGGACGAGGGGATATTGGTGCAGCTGGAGGAAGTATTTATAGCTGCTTTTTAAAAAACCCTGTATAGATCACATCTCTGTTAACGTATGTAACACAATCGGGAACCTGAGCTTTTCATGATCCCATGGCTACAGGATTTCCTGTGGAATCCTCTACGGGCCACAAAAACAAGCTAAAAATAAATGCATTAAAAAGAGACACATAGTGAAACACGTGTGTGCCCGTGCCTCCGCTCCAGCCAATGAATTGGATAGTGGAAGCAGAGTGGGGAAAGTGACAGTCCCTGGAAAACCCTCTGTAGTAACTCCTCTGGTGGGACACAGACTCCAGAGGGCTCCAGGCATGCAAAGGTGAGAGCATACACTGTTGGCAGGGGTTTCAGGAGTCCCAAACACAAGCAGGAGTTATGGAAAGGTTATCCATTAGAAGAGAGGAGAAGCAGGTCGGGATTCTCCCAGTTGGAAAGCAAACCTGGAGAGCCTTCTCTCCCCTGTGCAGGCTGGTCCTCAGCTCCTTCCACAGCCACACACCAGAGCCAACAGCCACAACCCCGGGCTCTGGAGAAGCAGACCTGCACATTTGGCACTCACAAGCATTCTAGGAAAAGGTGCAGATGATTGTTTTTCTGTGCACTGACAAATGGACAGGGCCACCAGTTCATCCTTCACAGCTACTCAGCTCCTGTCAGGCTGGGCAGCAAAAGGCAAGAAGAGAGTGGGAGTTTTGTCACTGTTACGATGCTCATGGGCCCATCCCACAGGCAGCCCCATCACTGCTCTGCAGCATCTCCCAAGCCCACACTGGCACAAGAGCTGCCACTGACACATCCCCACAGCCAGGCCCTGGGCACCAGCTCCATTTGGAATCAGGGCTGAGACTGGAGGCAGCTGAGATCAGGAGGGAGGTGTGGGGAGCAGACAGGACCTGGAGATGGGGACAGCATCACCTGTCAGCTCAGCTTCTCACTCTCCCTTGGGCTGCCCAGGGTACCAGGACACCTCCTCCCCTCCGATGGGCAAAGCATCCCCTTGCTGCTGCTGTCTGAATTACCTGCATTCACCGTGCAGGATCAAGCCATTAATGGGATACATCGTTAAGAGCTTGTCGGTGCTAAAAAAGGTGTTTGGAAGGGGGGTAGTGAGATTCCCTGCAGCTGAGCCGAGGTCGAGCCTTGTACCCTCTGGTTGCCCCAGACTGTCGGGATTCAGTTGTTATTTCAGCAAGTGCCCTGCAGGCAGCAGGGATGGAAGGTGGTTCTGTCTGCAGATCAATTCAGCCTCTGTCTTCCTTCCAGCACTGTCGTGCTGCACAGCAGCTGCCTACCCCTCACACTCCCGGATGGATTTCTGTCAGGAACACTTGCTCCTGGCTGTGTCCAGCCTATGCTTTTTGTGGTATCCCTCCACACTGAGGTGCTCCATGCTCTGTCCTGTCACGGAGCTGCCTCCTGCAACCCCCACGGAGGCAGAAGCGTTCCCTTCAGCATGGAGAGAGGGCAGATATTCTGGTACCTCCTGGCCATGTATTGAACCCTCTCTCTTGCTAGGGGGGCAGGTAATGTGATTAGTAAGAAGGCACCTTAGTTGAGCCGCTCTGGCATATGTTCCCTTCCCCCAGCACTCTGCTATTAGCTGCCAGAGATGAAAAGCTGCGATGTGCAGAGAGACAGCTGGAGGTGTCAAAGATGTCACCTGCAAGCTGCTCTTTGTGGGGATGGCGATAGGATGGGAGTGGGGATGGGTGAGCACAACCAGCTGGAGGAACCAGAGCAGCCTCATACCACAGGGGAATGTGGTCAGGGCTGCTCAGCCTTCTCCCACCACTTCCCACTCTGCATCCCCACTTCTGCCTGCACCCCTTCCCACTCTGCATCCCCACTCTGCCTGCATCCCCAGTGCTGCAGGGGATGAGCCTCTGGCACTGTGGGGGTGCCTCCATGTGCAGGAGCAGTGGGTGGGAAAGGGGCTGCTGCAGCACCTTTGGGGTTTTGGGGGGCTCTAAATGGATTTCCTGCCCTGACCAGGAAAGCTCCCTTCGTAACGGGGTGTCTTGTGCAGAATGAGCTACAGATGTAAGGGCTAACCCGTTTTTAATTTTTTTTGGGTGATTTTTAAGCAGCACCCAGGGAAAGGAGACAACCCATTGAGAGAGAAACAGTTTTAATCATTCTGTGCTGGAGGGAAAGAAGGTCTACAGGGATAAAGGCTATTGGTGTCTACCTTTGTTCACTGTGTTTGGAAGTCAGACCCAGACTGCTTGGTTATTTCTGGATATGCAAACTAGAGAAGAGTGAGATAAGGTCCTTCATGTTAGGCCAGCATCATCTCTCATCTAACGTGCTTTAACCTCCGTGGCTCTGATACCTCCCCTGTCACAGCGTGTGCAGCCGTTCAAACCACTTCTGCAAAGCTGCTTTTCCTGCCTTGTTGCTTTGACAGGTTTTCTTTGTATCACTTCCCAGGCTCTCCTTTCCTCCTTGCACCCAGGAAGAAGTGATCTGCTTTTTACAGGAAGGCCCTTTATAATTTTTTCACATCAAACCTGAAGTGCTAACCAGAGACTGAGTGCTCCTTTGTGTCCCAGCAAACAATCTTCTTCCTACGAGGTATTTCTTCCTCACAGAAAGGTTTTTCCAAATATCCCATCTTCTTTTCAGGCCTTCTTAAACAACCTTCCATTAAACTTTAAACATTAAGCAAATCTAGACACTTGCAAAGTCCCACTTACTGCTGCAGCAGAGGGCCTGAGCCACCCCTCAGCCCCATACATGGCTGTCCCACACAGGCATGGCCTGTTTTGGGTTTTCCCCTCCTGCAGCAGTTCTGAGAACCTTGAGTAGCCTCAAGGAGCTCCTCGAACTCGCTTTGAAACCAAATCAGACCAGCCTTTGCCATAATCCTTGTCGAGTGTCCTGCTTTCTCAGCAGCAAAACTGAGGTGAATCAGGCCCAAAACACCTTCCCACCCTGGGCTGATATGCTCAGAATAGCACTCAAAAAAGCACAATGCTATTAATACAGAAGGGAAGGGGAAAGGATTGTTTTTCAGAGATGGATCTGGGGTTGTTTGAATAAGAAAGACTTACTTGGAGTCAGTGTATGGCACCATGGCTGCTATGGAGGCAGACATCAGCGAGACCTCTCCCTGTCACAGTTAGGACAGAATCCAGTCCTCACAGGACTGCTAGACTGGGCTAAATTTTCTGTGGAATTAACCATGGAGGCCCACAGCCTCTCTCTGCTCCCCAATAAAACCCATTTCCTATGAAGCTGGATACCTTGATTACCAGCCTGCTAGGAGAGATAAATCCCTGGGGTCTTACTGTATGCCCAGAAGACACTGCTCCAGGGTAAACCCATGCTTCATTTTGCTCTGCAAAAGAGAGGAAGAACTGAGCTCTCTTCAAAGAAGCCTATAGATTCACAGGAAAAACTAGGAAAAAAGGCAATTTCTTTGGAAGTCATTTTCTCTTAAGAAGTCCTGTCTGCATTTTTTATTAATGATACAACACCCTGGATGTGTCAAAAAATATGAGAATACGTTTCCTGGTGGGGAGCACCAGCCTTGCAGAGTCAGGCAGTGCAGCTGGGCTGTCATTTGCTTCTTGGAATTTCATTTCCTAATCAACACATCCATGAAATGACTGTATTTTCAAAGCTTAGTTTCCAGAGCTGCTGTGATCAAAGACTGGGGAGGTGGGGGAAAAGCAGGGAGGAGGAACCTGCCATCCCCGTCAGCAGCCCAGCACAGAGAAATTACCTGCCTGAGAAAGCCTAAACAAAGGATGTTTTGTGGCCCTGACCTGGGTTTAATGTTTCAGAAGCAAATAAGAAAATAGGGATGCAGAAACCAAATTCTCATCATATTTCTGCTTTGGTGAAAAAAAAATCTACTTCTTAGAAATGTGGGGACCACCTTGAGGTTTGCGGGGTCTGGAGTGTGATGGAGAGCCCTGGAGCAGAGGGGAGGGACGTGCAGGGACCCCCTGGAGCCACCTGTGCTGCTGAGGGTGACACGAGTCCCTGTCCTCACCCCACCCCTGCAAACAGCATCTGTCACCCAGGTCCAGGATGATACCTCACCCACCTTCTTGTCTTTGGTGTCCAGCTGCTCCCATGGATGGACTTGTGGCCGCACAGCCTTTTCCTGATCTTACAGGTGTCAAGCAAGAGGAGCTCAAATACATTAAAATTGCCCCAATCTGACCCAGACTATCAGGTTTTTGCTTCTCTGACACCTGCAAGGCCATAAATTCACTGGTCTGGCAATCACCTTAAAGCCCTCCCACAAGCAGGCCGTGCTCATTTTTGAAGAAGTTAGGGAGACTGGGAAAAAATAATTCTGTAAAACCACACAGACACCTCTGGTATCTTCATTTATCAGGAAAAGTGGATTTGCACTCACTGATGATTTGCAGATGATTTTTGGGTAGTGGCTTGGTCCATTCCTCCATTGTGCCTGGCAGAGCTACATGGATGCAGCCAGATGCCAAAGATTTTGGACAACCCAGGACACTCAGCCTCCAGTGACCCATCCCACCACCCTGCACCACCTCCCTCACTGCCCAGGCAAAGCCAAGATGCTTAACCCTGCCCTGCTTCCCAGGAGCAGCTTGAGGCAAGATCATGTTGGGAGTTCTCTCTTCCTGCACTGCTGACACTCTTGGCTGTTGTGCTTTTCATTTCAGTTTTGCTATGAGCAACATGATCACAGAAAAATAACATCACAGGAAAATGAAGAAAAATAAATGGATTCTCAGATTTACCCTACTGGACTGCTGGGCAGGGTCTGGATGATGTTGCCATTAGTTTTATTTTTTCTGTGGCTCCCTGCAGCTCTGGGTATGCCCATGCTAACACAGCTCTTCAGAGGTGTTTAATTACAGCATCCTGGGTGCCAGAAATGCAGATGGAGGGGAGGCCATGGAGCTGCAGGGTGCTGCATGGTGAGTCACTGCTGCGTGAGGGAGGGGACCATCTTCTTCCCGTGCTGGAGGAGGAAAATCTGAACCCCTGAGATCATCAGCAGGACAGGGCAGGCACCCATGCAGGCAGAGCAGCAAGTGGCTGTGAGAGCAGGAGCTCCTCACATGACATTTGGGTGAGTGCAGCTGGAGAAACAGCTCATTACAAGACATGTTACTGGGAGTGAGTCAGGTAACACACAGATGTGGAGATGAGGTAGTTTGTTCCTGCAGGTAGAAGTGCTGCTGAGAGAAAGCAGCCTGTGTGCAGCCTGGATATTTCCTCCAATGATGGCAAAGGCATCACTTTGCCCTCAAAGTGTGAGCACTGAGATTACAGGGACCAGGGTTTTAACAGCATGCTGATGACACAAGTTGGAGGAAATAAAAAAGAAGTTCTCACTGAGTGTGACATGGATGTACCCAGGGACTGATGGGGAGGCAGCTGAGCTCTCCCTCTCTCTCTCTCTCAAATATTTTCTTGACAGTACTTTCAGTAAAACATTATTTTCACTGCCCTCATGCTCTTCCCCATCGCACAGCTCCCCACTGTTTCCTTCCAGAGAGACATTTCCATCACTGCAATGACTGAGCCACCCCAGGATGGGTGGTGACAAGGCAGCCACTGTGCCACTCCCCTGTCCCAAGGCTCCCCACATCTCCAGGGGCCCTGCAGAAAGTGTGACCCCAGCAGGGACAGGTGCCAGGCCAGGGCTGGGAACCCCCTTTCAATCCAACACAAAGAACTTCGCACTTATTCCCCAAAAACGTGCATAGGCAATGTGATCCAATGGGTGTTGGGAGGGAGAAGTCCAACCCTCGTAGATTTGTAGCCAGACAATATTCAGGAGTGTGAAAATTAGAAGGAGAATTTTTGGGGTGGTTATTCCTTTTCTTCTTCCTTTGTGCTTTTCCTTTCTTATTTCTTTCTTTTTTCTTTTAAAAAATATTTAATCTTTTTTCCCCTTGTTTTTACTCTTTGGCTGTCCCCTCGCTGTCGCTCCCCCGTGTCCGTCACCGCCTCGGGGCCGGGGCGGCGCTGCCGGCTCG
>JAHLSL010000007.1:7385913-7399770 GCA_025920805.1 Petroica traversi
CTGCTGTCCCTCTCCTGTGTCCCTCTCCTGTCCCTCTGCTGTCCCTCGCCTGCGTCCCTCTCCTGTCCCTCGCCGGTGTCTCTCGCCTGTGTCCCTTGCCTGTCCCTCTCCGGTCCCTCTCCTGTCCCTCCCCTGTGTCCCGCCTTGTCCCCCTATCCCCGCATTCCGGCACCCCGCATTCCCTCACCACCCCCGCAGGTGCCACTGCCCGGCCCCAGCTCGCCCAGCCTGATGCCGCTGTCCCCGCCAGGACCCACGATCCCTGCGCCGCACAAAGCCCTGCCCCAGCGAGAGTCAGGGTCACAGGTGGCACCCGGGCCTTGGGGCGGGTCAAAATCTGCCCCTGTGCCCTCCTCACCCTTCCTGCCCGCCTGGGCTGTGTCCCAGCACGACACAGAGGGACCGTGCATGTGTTAGAGTGATGGAGGGAGCGAGGTCAGTCCAGGTTGGGATCCCTCCTGCAGCCTGGGGATGTTCCTGGGAAATGGGTCTTTGCCTGTCTCAAGAAACAGAATTTCAGGAGAAAAAGTGGGTCACACAAAATTCTCAGCACTGGTGGCTTCTGTGACACCCAGGAGCACCCGCAGGGCATGGCCCTCGATGGCAGCCCTCTGGCAGCTACAGGCATCTCCCTTATCAACTCCAAACCCACCTCTGCTGACCAGCCCTGGAGCAAGGCCCAGGCTGTTGGACAGCACAGCAGAGTCCCACGGAGCAGGAAAGGCAGGAGGAGACCTTCCTTCCAGTAGCTCCATGAAGGTTATCAGGTCAGGCCTGAACAGCTCTGGTTTCTTTAACCAGAGCTGACAATGGGTTCATGGGAAAGGGGAAAGACAGAGGAAGGAGCCTGACATCCCTCGTCGCCCTCTGGCCTTCAGTGTGCAGGGCAGGTTGGGTCATGAGTGCAGCCGCTCCTTCCCCATCCTGCACACATCTGCAGGTTTTCCTGCAGAACAGGTTTTCTGGTATTAGTGATACCACTGCTTCTTTCTGTGTCTCAGTCCCACCGCACTGAGGTGAAAAAACAGGAACAAAGGCAGAAACAGTATCATAAAAGACCGTTAAAAAAAAATAAAAAAAAGGAATTGCAGCAGTCAGTGCCGTGTGATAGTGAAGCTCTGCAGCTCCTCGGTGCACATCCCTGAACGCCCCCAGAAAGGCTCTCACAACAGACAGGTACCTGCTCTCCCGCTTCTCCTCCCACCAGGAACACTCAGTTCCCCTCCAGTGATTCAGATAAATCCACCCCCTTGCCCAGGAAAAGCCTGTCAGTGTTACTAAACAGGAAGGCCTCACTGATCACCTCTCAGTCCTCAACACCCACACAGCACAGCCACCTTCCCTTCCTGGCATCCCTCTCACTGACCCAGAGCAGGATGCAGCCAGCCATGCCTGTGCTGCTGAGCTGGCTTCCCTGTGTCTCTGCCAGCCCTCACACTCCTGTTCTCCCCAAGGAACAGGTCAGAAGCAGACGTTTCACCCAGGCACATAAACCAGGCCATGGAAAACTGAGAGCCCCCCCAGGTCCACGCAAGTGAGGAGGTTCACAGAGGGTGGTTACCCATCTGCACAGCTCTGGGGACTCCAGGAGCACCTCTTGCTTCCTATGGCATGTTTTTCTCTATTCAAATGTACTGCTCCCATCCTCTGGTATCAGGATTGACCAGGAGCTGGTTAGGAGGACTCATCACCTCTCCATCTCCTTGATTTTTAGTCAGCATGAGGAGTGCACGATTGATTAGTTCTCTATATGTTACTGCTTTTTATGATGGGTTTTTTTCACCCTAGACTCACCTTCAGCAAGTTGTGCTACTTGCTGAAACTTTGGCTCCTCCTTTGACTGCAAAGATGCTGTTCTTCAATGAACTTTGTTATGTAGGATCCAGCCAGCTTTCATTACAGAGAGGTTTCCCTTCCCTGTTTCTGAACTGCTCCACCTAAGCACGGGATTTGTTCTTTGGAGGTGGTGTATTCCTGACAGCCTCCTGACAGCAGCTACCACATCGTTCATCTTGCCTAAACTGTTTCTTGGGACTTTGAAGAAGTCCACCAATAGTCAAGGGTCTTTTTGGTTTGGGGTTTTTTTTTTGTTCTTATTTTTTTGTTTGTTTTGGGGTTTTTTGGGTTTTTTTTTGTTGTTGGTTTTTTTAATTTTGTTTGTTTGGTTGGTTTTTATTTCCCTTAAAACTGCCTCTTCTGCATTCTGGATCTTTTATAGGCATCTTTCAGCAGAATAAATCAAAACTAAAATCTAGCCAATCCTGTTCATGGAGGAGGCACGGAGAATGCAAACTCCTGTATTAAATGTCAGCTGATAAATAAGAATCTAAAAGAGATTATTTAAAATCCCATTACTTCTCCCCCACAGAGCCTTGTTTTTCTGTCACTGGAGCTGTGCTCCTGCTTCCCATTTTGCCTGAGTGTGCTTGCCCACCATCCACAACCACCCCAAGTTCCACAGCACATCCAGCTGGGACCACCAGCTCCTCTGGCTTCTGATACAGAATATGAGCACAGGCTGAAGAAACAAAGGAGGCAGAAGATGAAGCCTTTAAATCCAGTTTTCCCAACCCCAGAGACCACCCTTTTTCTTTTCATTTAGTACTTTACTTCTTTATTTAGTCTTTTTCCATGTGTAGTACTCTGTTCACAATTTGTGTACCCGTGACTTTGTCCATTAGAGTGATTATTAACTAATAAATAATTTATTAACAACTCCTTGACAACACAGGGATAGGATTCTCCTGGGGAAGTATATGTTCCTCATGTTTCTTTTAAAGATGTCAGATGTCTACCTTAATTGCACAGAATCAAAGCCAAACTCCATTGACGTCAGTGCAGTTATCTAGGTTTTATTAATATCAAATAAATATAAAAAACAGTATCAAGCAAAAATTCACAGAGAATAATAAAACACCCACACAAACCTCCTATTGAGTTGTTCCTGGTGTTGATACTTCTCTGATTTGGAATGTATGGCTGTAGTGCCTGTGACTGTGCTCAGACCAGAACTCTCCCTTGAATCATCTCTTTTCCCCTTGAGAAAATACTGTGCAGAAAATGCCCCTAACACCATGGTAACGGGGTGAGATTAGCACCAAAAAACAGCTCCAGACTCAGAAAATGTCAGGGACCTGCAGCCCCTTCCCCCCCTTGCAGGTGCAGGACTGCCTGGGTTCAAGCTCCAAAGCGGTGCAGCCGAGTAACCTCAGAGCTGAGTGAGGTGGAAGGAGCAGTGTGAGAGGTCCTGGGAGAAGGCACTGGGGCCAAGACACCTTGGCACTTGGGCAGGGGCCTCTGAAATACTTGGGTGGTCCCATGGGCAGGTCTGAGTCCAGCCCTGGGCCTTGCTGGTCCCAGCCTGGCCCCACTGACCCGACTGCCTGGCTTCACTCCAAACCTGTCCTGTCACCTGATCTGGGTGCTCAGCACTAAGGGCATCCCATCCACAGGACACCCAGGACTGGTGATTTAGCCACAACAAAAAGCTTAAAGAGCCCTAACTATTGAGTAAGCAATGACTTTGAAGCATATGCAAGTAGAAAAACTGATGTGCAGAAAAGATGGTCTAGCATTAATTTGGTTTCCCTGACACTAATTAAAATAGAAGAAATTCCCTCTTTACTGATGGGTACTGAGCGAATCTGTTTCTTAGGTTCCTAACCCAAGTTATCGAGGATGTTTTTTGATTTTCCTCTGAAAAAAAAATAGAGGAGTTTTAGAATTTTACTGAATTAAAAGCAGCACCACCTGGGCACTGGGGCCACGCCCTTGATGGATGCCAGCAGCAGCTCTAAGGAAGCTGCAGAGATTCCCTGGGGCTGGTGTGCACTAGAGAAGGAAGTGACATTCTGGGAAAGCTGCTTGCTCAGCGACCCCAGAACATCTCCTCAGCAACTCCAGGTCAAGAGACAGATTCTGACACCTCTGTGGCAGCAAGATGATCATCTCCAAAATGAAAAACACTGACAACGCCAGCAGCCTGTCAACCACATAAGTAATCCCAGCAGCTCCAACAACTTCATAAACCTTAAGCTGAAATTTAACCATGCAGTGTGTGACAGACAAAGCTTAAAAGAGCATTGTTTTCAAGCTGCATTTTCTTTGTCTTTACTTCTGGGTTTTCTATTCCAGAACTTCACGGTTCAGTGCTGTTAACAAATGCCAAGGAGTCAATCTGCAGCAACAGGCCTCTGAGGCTCTTTGGGACTAATTAGTTTGAGAAGAAAATAGCTGCCACAGTTTGGACACACTAATTGGTGGGTCAGCTACTTTTGTTCCATCTGTCCCTGCCATTTCCGTTTGCTGCTTTCACTGGGAGCCCAGAGGTCCTGTGATCTTCATTACAACTTTGTAGCAGCCCTCAAATGAACCAACGTTTCATTACAGATCGCTGCATTAACTACTTTCCAGAGATACCTCTCCTTTCCAAACTGCAAGGTTCAGAACTTGCACAACTGGAATACACCTGTGTGCTAAGTACTATATATAAATCAACTTTTAAAACTCTGGTACATCTGGACAGCCACAAATCAACCGAGCTGTTTGACTCAGGTGGAGATGGGGATCTTTTGGCAAGGTTCTTATCCCAAGGAACAGGGCAGATCTCAGGGGGAGGAGTGACAGCCTTGTGGCAATGCCTCACCAAGTGGCCTGCAGAGGTGACCTCTGTGGAGCAGATCATGGTTACACTGGCAAGGGAAGCCACTACCACAGCAAGGTAAAACAAAAGCACTGGGCACATTTCTGTGCCTGCTGCAATCCCTTCAAATCACTTTTCCCATCTTTCGTCCTGCCTCACTACAAGCCTGGGTTGCGTGTGCTCAGGAGCAAGGAGCACACTTATCTAATTCATGTTCTCTCAGATCCAGCTGAGGTCTTTAATGACAACTTGTAGGTCTAATGGATAAAGTAAAACCAGGTAATTTTACTTCTTATGTGCACAACAACAGTCATAATTTCAAATCCTGGTTGAAGCTGCTGAGCCCCAAGCAAAGCTGGCAGCTGAGCAGGTCCTTGTCATGCTGGATGAAGAGAAGCTGCTGCCAAGATGCAACAACGCTCCTGATCTTAGGCTCCTGCAAGGAGATGAGGGTTTGTAAAGCCGAGGTTGATGCACCTGCCATGGACCCTCCACCTGCTCACAGGCAGTGTCCACACTGAGGTTTTCTAGCGGGGACGTGATACAGCACCAGTGAGGGAAATCACCCAACACTGTTTCCTTCCTAGGTGCCAGAAGTCTTTGAAGCTTGGAGCAGATTTTATCTGAACTCCAAGCTGCCTTTTGAAGATGTGCTTGTTATTTTTAATCAGACAGCACAGGCAATGCATACAAAGACTCATGAAACTTTCAAGTCATACTTCCTTCCCTAATGAAACAGACACACAACAAACACTCATTTTTATGAGCCGGTGGAATCATCAGTTAATGATCTGAGACAGAAACAGCAACATGAATGTGAAAATAGGGTCAGAAGTGTAACTCAGCAGTAGGAATTTTGTAGCAGCAGCCTCAGCACTCCTAGAAGCCTCCAACATGACTGAAATTATGGTACCACTTTGTGATGCACTCACTCTGATCCACCTGTGGGCTACTACAGACGAGAACACTTCCATTCCCTGCATGCTCCCACCACCTTTATATCAAATTTACCATCCTGTACTTTGGTACGACATCATCACTTCACTGACCCTATGAAAAACTTTCTGGGGTGGATTATTTCCTAGTTCTCCTGCTGGAAGGAACAGGTATGTCTTGCTAGTGCTTACACATCCTGAGGGAAAAAAACCTAACACCCGGAGATGATCCCTATTGGTGGCAGCCTGCAATGGCCATCAAGCCTGCCCAGAGATGGGACTGACCACCCCTGAAATGGTTCTTCACTGGTGTCACCATTGGGAGCAGCCAACATCACAAAAAATGTACTTCAGCCAGAAACCTTCTGGTCAAGAGAGCGACACTTAGCAGGGTGCGCTCACAACAGTTACACAAGGGAGGTTTGTGCCTGTGCCAGGAGGAACAGATGTCCCCGAGAGGGTACACAGGGATTAGTAATTCATCTTCCAGGTTCCCAAACACGCATGAAAACAGACACTTCAGAAATACAAATCTGGTTCAAACCCAATGGAGAATGGATTTTCTTTTAGACAAAAGAAGCCAGGAATAAACCTGTCACTAAATTAAAAACTGTGGTTTTGTATTATGGCAATAAAAATCCAAAGATAAAAGGGCACACTGAAATGCTTCATGGCTTTACACCATCGTTCTGCCACTGTTTGCCACAGCTGCTGGTGCCCAGTGACAACTCACTGCCAGCACCACATGCAACACAAGACACTGCAGAACAGAACCTGCAGCTCAAGGCACCCCTGCTGAAATTACCCAAACACAATCTTTGCCTTTGCCCAAGTTCTGCCAGAACAACCTGACTTGCAAAAGTAGCTCACGGTACATTGCAGCCTTGATCTCTCAAAGCTTCTCATACTGAATCGGACTAAAAATCCCAAACCCCAAACCCACTCTTGCCACTCTTTTCCCAGCAGGGAGCTGTGAAGGGCAACAAACTTGCGTTAAACTTTAAACTCGGTCCTGGCCAAAACCTGTTACACACATCACAGCAGAGTTCTGATTTTAACGGACCAAGTTTTTCTTTATCCTGTTTCTAAAGCCATGTGATTCCTCAGGAGAGGCATTTAGGACATTCACTTCCAGAGAAATGCAGGTGAAGGTTGGGGACTTCTGTGCTCAAGGTACCAGATCTCCTCCTTTGTCCCTCCCTACCCAGAAGCTGGAGCTGGACACCACTTGGTCTGTGCCATGGTGATACTGCACAGCTGGACACACTGCAACAGCGAGCTCCTCAGAAACAGCAAATGCCAACTGCAGCAGTACCAGCTCCTGCAGGCTTTAATCCTGGATTTGGAGCTATTGGAAACCACAGGAAAGGAAAAACCCCAAGCCAAAACCCAACTCATGTAGTGACTGCCGCCAGAAGTTCGTTTAAAAAAACCCAAGATCAGAATACAGACAGCTGTCCTGTTTTAAGCAGCTGGCAGCTGCACTGTTGGATTACCCAACGCCTGCTTCTTGCCCAGGTTTCAAATCTCCACTCTTGGAACAGCCTTAGGGTTAAGGTGGGGTGTTTTGTCTCATTCAAGAGATTCATTGTGTGATGGATCAGCTTTCAAACTTCACCGAGCTGTGCAAATACTTACTTGGAAAAAGCAATAAGGGGGTTGAGTCACAAATGAAGATTGACCAAAACCAAATCCTTTATTTCCACAACTGTATAAATGTGCTCCAAGTATGTGTCCAACACAAGTTAGAAAAACAAAATAGAACATGCCAGTTGCAAACTAGATCAGTTCACCGACGTGCTGACTCCTTGGTATTAGGCTTAGTTACACAAGACCAGTCACAGTAAAAAGATACATTTTAGAGTACAAAGTAGCAGGATGTTAAGCCATTTCAGCTTGTGCACATACAAGTCACACTTCTGGCAGAAAATGCAGAGAAGTTTGCATTACTATGCTGGAAGCTATGTTGCATCACTTTAAATGGCATCAATATCGATATCATCATCTTTATTGTTTGCAGGCTTCACAGTTTCAACTTTAGGTACACTGGCAGTTGTGGAGTACACCACCTGTGGAGAGAAGACACTTCTTTTAACTACAGCACCTCCTGCCACAGCACAGGAACAATTCCAACACCCGACCACCCAACCACGCTCCTGACAGTCCCATGAATCCCTTTTATCGTGCTGCTTTGTAAGCAGAGCTGTGCACCTGCATCTGAAAGAAGCAGGATCTCCTACTCAGGAGCAGAATAATACAGTCCTGTGTACAAACACTCCCAGCCACAGCCAGCTAGAGTGTAACCAAGATACCTAAGCCTAAACCATGAGGGAAATGGTCAGTTATTCTTCCACCAGCTTACCTAACAAACACACCCCCACTAACTCATCTAGAACATGAGACATAATGCTTGATACTCCTGTTAACCTTGCACCACATGAGCTGCTACTGTGCAAGAGACTGTAATTGTGAAATGGTACAGTCTTGGGCTATACAGGTGCAATTACAGTTATTACAGCGATCTCATGTACAGATCTGGCAACAATTACCAGGAACACTTCACTAAGCACTGTAGATGGAGCGTCTCTCCTGTTCCCAATGTGCACAGTAATACCACAAGTAATCAACTTCAGAGTGCTCCAGGACAAGGTTACAAGACATAAGCATGAAGAACAGTGCAGCCATGGAGCTGCTGACAGGACATAAGGCTTTCCTACCTCTATGTTTTCATCTTCATCCTCTTCTTCATTACCGGAAGATTCTTCTTCAGCTTCCTTTAGCCATTTAATAAATGGTTCTGCTTTGACACGGATTTCTTTGGCAAGCTCCTTTGAAACATATTTCTTTGAGGCCTGAAAGACAGAGACTTTGTGTGAACACTGAAGGAGTTTACACCAGATTATAGCCAAATACTGCCTAAACTGGATCTCTAACCTTGCCCATTTTTGGGAAGGAGGCTTCTCACTGCAAAAGCTACACCAGAATGAAGAAGCCAGATATAACAGCCTACTGTCAGGTATCTAATTGCTACAATACTTTACATACTGCCTTTTACCTTTTCTGCCCAGCCAAGGATGACTTCTTCTTCCAGAAGATCTGCATCATACATTTCCTTCAAAATATGCGGTATTTTTGAAATAAGCTGAGACTGATACATGGCTACCACACACTCGAAGCCATGGAGAAGGTACCTCTGAGCTTTCTTGTTGTTGTGGCAGAACTGTGACAAAAGCAAAAGTGACCGAATGAGCTTTTTTACACTCTCCGGACTGAACAGACAGCAAAAGCAGCTTTATGAGATTGCAAGTTTACAAAGCTCATACTATCCTTCCCAGGAGCTCCCCCCCAGCTAAGGAGAAGTTTAAGAAGGAAACTCTACAAGAAGTCCTTCTCCATCATACCAAGCAACTGCTACAAAAAATCTCTGAACAGTTGTCACAATGAGTAAAGAAGAGATGGCTTACACGAAGGAAGTGACGTCTGTATTTTCTTATTTGTTCACGAATCTTTTCGTCAAAAAGGACTTCAGTGAGAACAAGTGGGCCCATAGCCTTTACATCCAGTCTCTCTGCTTCTGCTACAATGTCTTTGTCAGAAGTATCAATGACACCTTCTTCCTTCTTTTTCTAGAAGGAAACAGATACAGAGAGAAACATTTTAATGACACTTGAAGTCTGCATGAAAGCTCTTTGCACCCTTCCCTTCCCACCACCGGTAGAACCAGTACTTTGCAGAAGCTTGAGTAGGCTGCTTTTAGCTTCTTTACAAACGTTTTGTACTATCACAGCTCAATGTTTACATCAAGCCAACAACCAGAGAATAGTTACCTTTACAAAATCAAATAGTAAGTTGACTCTCTCCTCCACAGTTCTTTCCAGGTCTTCACTAAGCGTGAGGTTCTTTGCATGGTCACTGATTTCATCCATTCTACGCCTCTGGGCTTCTTCTGTTGTGTCCTCACCCCAGTCATCATCATCCTCCTCCTCCTATGCAAAAGCAAAACAAGGGAGTCACAAAATATTACTGCAGGCTTAGTAATAGGTGAGGACAGAAATTATACAGACTTGTAAGAATTCTTATAAAACTAAAGGTATTTTTATAAATTTTTATAAAACTAAATTTATAGTACAATTTGCAAGTCAAAGATCATAGAGAAAGTGCACACATAGAAAAGAAGTAACAGAAGCTAGACCCGAGTCTACAGCCATCTGTAGGGCTGCCTGAACTGCGGTGTTACCATTCTCCCTAGTACACAGCAGACAATCCAGGTGCCTGAAAAGGAGTGATAAAGGAGTGACAGGCAGCTTTCACTCAGCAAGGAGCACAGATGCTGGTAATGATGAACTGATAAAGCTGCTACAGAGGACAATCAGGAACCCTTCTATTCCAGCACTAAGTTCTGCATACAGTAAGACCTTTAGGTGCAATGTTGACCAGCAAGGAATGCCAGTCATTTCCAAGGTTTAAATCTGAGGAAGACACCACACACCCTTATCTCCCCACCTTCCCTTCTACTTACCACAACCTGTGGAGGAGTAATCTCCTCTGGTGGTGGGGGTGGAAGTGTCTCATTGCTGGACACAGAACCATTCTCTTTGTCCTTGCCTTTTCTGTTCTTCTTCTCCTTTTCTTTCTTTCCTGTACCAGTGTCACCACTTTCTGCAAGTGAATTTTAACGTTTTGTTCTATGAACTAGAGCAAACTAGAAAGTCCCTGCACCTCTGCCAAATCCCCAAGTGTGTTTGAACACTTTCACTAGCTGCAAGTTATGGGTAGTACCCATCCCCAGACACACTCAGGGAAGATGTACATCTGGTGGGGAAGCCCCCAGTTGCAGCCAAAGGCTTATTTGTCACTAAGATTGTCCAAGTCTATATAACAGGTGACCTCACAAAGCAGAGACCCCTGGAATAGGTTAGACTTTTCTACTCTCGCAAGCTTAAATTGCAGCAGGCAACTAGATGCTTACTACAGAGTGTTGCTTGCACAGATTACAGTTTGCATTTACTATAGCTTTTACTTCCTACTCTCACACTTCACGCTGATTTAAAGGAACAACTGCCATGAGCTGCTGCTAACAACCTTTCTTCCTCTTAAGTTTTGTCCTGCACAGGCAAATTCAGCTCTACAAACAGCTCTGCTTGGGAAGAACACAGTGTAAAGAGGAAAGACACTACCACCACAGCTTTTTCATCTTGATCCCCAAACACACTACAGGAGTATACTGGTGCCTTTTTACATTTCAGTTAGATGTCAGCTATTTATTTTTCTACTTTCACAATACCACTAATAAAACAGTTCTCTTCATCCCCTGAAGTAAGGAAAGACACTTACCAGGTGGGTTTTTGAGAATGAACGTGCAGAGTTTATGGTTTGTGTCAAGCATGCCTCGATAGCCACAGGCTTTGCAAGAGTTACCTATAGTTTGTTTCTTAGGATTGACATGCTGTAAAGAGAGAACAAGCTCCAGTTAATTTACTACTTGGAGAACAACTACACGTTAAAGCCTAGACCTGATGCCTACACTGTCATCTCCAAATGATTAAGGCAGAGGTTTAAAGTTTAAAAGTAGCAATTTATCTCAGAAGTTAGGAACTAACGGAGATGTAAAATCTTCCAAAAGGGTGCAAAACTGTGTACTTGTTTTTCTGTTCATAGATAGTCAATCTGCTTTTAACTTTGCACCACTTTCACAAACATCTAATATGGTGTTTCCATAGTGTCACTATTAATGCAGACAGGGACCACTCACCAGATCAGTTTCAGGATTCTCACACTCAGGACAGAGAACAAATTTTTTAATGAATCCATCCAACATGTCTTGCAGCTTATTCGCCTCATGAGATCCATTGACAATGTAACGGTCATTCTTAACATCAAACTGGGTCTGTGCTCCCAGCTCACAACCAAAAAATTTGGTAGGATCTGTAAAGAAAGCATTCATATCTTCATTGTGATTCTTAAACAACAAGTAAATAAGCTACCGCTTCTTTCTGTCCATTATTTCATGCTGAAATAATTACATTTCTTTCTTACTAATCTTTAAGGAACAGTATTAATGCTTTATTAGCTAATTAACACTACCACTTCAAACAGAAGCATTAGAAATGCTGTGTCATTCCACACTACTACTTACACGTTGGAGGCCGATTAAGCGCCTTTGCAACGTCAACCATGTTGACTATAACCGTCTTTATTCCATTTCCTTTGCCCTCCACCTAAAGAAAACAAACATATAACATTTGAAGGGTAAATGCTAACAAAAGCCAAACCCAGTGTGCATATCCCATCTAACTACACCAAAATTCTGCTCTGAAGGGCATCTCCGTCCAAGACTCAAGGTGCCCTTAGAGTGGACCGAAGGAGCCCTGATGCCCAGCATTATCATCACCTCTCTTTCCCCTCCTGGGAGAGCCAGCTATGGGAGAACACTCCCTGCTCACAGCTGCTGCTTAGGAAGTTACCTTGGCAATCAGACGGGGCATTTTGTAGCGATAGAACTGATCTGAAACACTGCGGTTGACGTTGACAGACATTTTGCCTTATTAGTAGCTTTATCAATAAGATGAAGAGATCTTTGATTGCAGTTTTTTGGTATCTTCTGTCTGGAGAAGACGGGATGACATAAACGACTGCAAGAGTTCTCGGTCTCTGACATGAAAAAATTTTCGCCACTGAGGCTGTAAGGTTCTTGCTTGTATGCTATGTTTCCCCAATACAGGTACCAGTGGCTGCGCAACAGCTCTGCAAGTGTTAACAAACAGAAGAAAATTAAGTTTAGCACAATGTATATCGATCCAGTCTTGCTACAAAGGTATAGAAGAGATTATATCTAGGGTGAGAAAAAGAAAGAAGTACATTTGTTATGCTATGGCTTTCTTCAACCTAAGGAACTGAAAATAACAGCCATGGATTGTACTGCTAAGGAACTGTTCTTTAACTGCACCACAAAGCTTTCCACCCTCTCTTACTACCCTAACATCACTGAACACCTTAGGACTACTTTTTTTCAATTAACTCCAGCAGGAGTTCTGGGATCACTAAGGAAGGACACACTCCTTGATTTATTATGCAGACCAGCAACTTGCATCACAAGGGTCATGTGGTATGGCACCAAGCTGAAAGGCACAGGAAACCAAGAGAAAGATTTGGAAATCCATTTCAAATTCCACATCATAGCCTCAACCTATCGCAGAAACTGATGTCTGCTAAAATATTGAGAAATTTAAGTAAAATGAAGCAGCAGCAATATGTAGCCCAACACAGTTTTTACATGGCTTACCAGTTTTAGGATCGGAGTGGAAAAGAGTTGGAAATTATGTAATTCTCCCCTCTCACTTATGGATTCTCATAGCAGCTTCTGTTGAGTTCTGACTTAACAATAAGCCTGATAAAGTCTGACAGAAGTTGCTTCACTGTAGAAAGCCTAGCAATGCAGAGGTACAGAGCAGTGCAGCAGCTTTTCCAGTTGATTTTTTTCTTGGGGGAAGGGAGGAGGGGGAGGAAGGGGAAGGAGGATGAATCCTATTATTAACGTTGCCTTGAGCAGTATTTACATATTCAAATTAACACGTGCCTCTATAATCAGATCTACGAGTACTTAAGCCACAACTGGTTGACTACACAGGCAACCCTGACTACAGAGCATGGCTATTCTGACGCGTCATCATGTCGTTATCGTTAATGACAGAAGCTTTGACACATTAAAAAAGCTTTCTTAATATTTATGCGTAAGAGCGTGCCTCTTGTGCAACACGTTCCCAGTCCCTCTGGTCAGGTTTACAACTTCTTTACACAATAAGAAAATAGATTTGTACGTGCCTTCTATTTTACATTAGCCCTGATGCAATTTTACCCTTCCTCAGCAAAAAGTACACCGCGGACTCCGTTTTGAACACACGATTTCCTTCCCCAGGATGTCTAAAAACACCCACCACGTAACCTGACCACGCGTCTGCAGAAGTGCTGAGGAAGCAGCTCTCTCGGTGACCGAGTTCCCAGAAGAAGCGCGCCGCTTTTCCCTCCTTCCAGACCGCAGCCCTTGCGTGCTGCAGGCTGAAGCTCCCTCTCCTGGTCCCTACACACCTCATCCCAAGCACCACCCCCCTACATGCCGCGCACGGAGGAGAGAGCGGGAAGGCAGCCCCACTCCCCGCCGCACAGCGCCCGTCCCCGCCCCGCTCGGTGAGTCATAAATGCAGCAATTAAGCACTGAGTCAGCGCCGGGAGCCACGGGGGAGTCACCCCCGGCCGCGCATGCGCCGCGGGACGGGGGCGCCC
>JAHLSL010000007.1:7400170-7453366 GCA_025920805.1 Petroica traversi
AGGGCTCGGAGCAGGCCCGGGGCAGCCCCGAAGCCCCCGCCGGCCCCTCCGTGTTGCCCGCTGTGCCCAGACACTGCCCCTGCTCCCTGGAGGGCAGGGACCCAATGCGTGACATCTCAGCAACAATATTACAAGTTGTATTCCAAATAATTTAAAGTAATTAAGTTGCTGAATAAGTTGTGTATTTCCTGCACAGCCGGCTTTCGGGGTGTGGGGAAGAGCCTGTTATTTAATTCCAGTGTCATAAAGGCTCAGCGTAGGGTGGCTCTGGGTGTCCGCGCGGCCTTACAAAGGATGACACAATTGTCATTTGCATCTACTTTGTTCTTAGTGGAAAATGTTTTCAGTCCTATGCAGCTGAATTGGGACCCTGAATGAAATGGATGTATGGATTTATTTTCACGTAAAAAGCAGAAAACTTGTGTCCTTTCTTCCCTATTACTCGTTCTTTCCCATCTTCTTCCAGTAGCACGGGAATTATATGTTTTGGGTGTTTTAAAGCGTCAATAATGTAGAAGTGGCAAAGAATTTTTCCTGGCTTTATGAATTGAGTGAGTAACCAGGTCTCTTACCCCTACAAACACTCCCCAGCAAAGCAACGCTTCTTGGTTCCTGTCACTGTCTCACTGAGTAATGTTGTAAAGCTTCTTGATGTCTCAGTGGGAGTATAGAGGAAAAGAGAGGGAGTGACAGTAAAACTAGTAGTGACATTAAATAATGTTATATACTCTAAATCTCTTCCTGCCTGAAGTTACATAGTTTTCCTGGCTTTGATATCACATTGATATGGTCAAAGGAGACGTCCCTCCTGTTGAACCTTGAAGTATATATTGAACATTTTTGGTCCGATATGCAGAAGAACTGCACTCAGAAAGGTGGCTGATAAATGAGGCTTTCTTAGAAGTCACAAAAGCAGGGCTACTGCCACTTCAGTAGCACACAAAAACAATAAAAATATTTTTTCCTCAGCAGGAGCAGCCAGAGGTAAATGTGCACATCTCGGTGCTTTCTATCAAAACCCTCCTTGTGTCAGCTGCCCTTGCTACATGTTTCCTTTCAGCATATGGAATAGCTGGTCCATCTAGTCCTGTAAAGCATCATGAAATGGTTTGGGTTGGAAGGGACCTTAAAGATCATCTTTTTCTAACCTCTCACCATGGGCAGGGACACCTTCCACCAGACCAGCCACATCCAACCTGGCCTTGGACACTTCCAGGGTCCTTCATGTAAGTTTGTCTTGGACTTCACTACCAGCATTTGAAAAAGCTAAAACTTCTTTAGGGTGTGCTAAATGTCTCCTTGAAACATGCACAGCAACAGTTTCTGAAATGAGAGAGAGGATTAGGGCAAAATAAGGAAGCATCTCCCCAGTATGTGAGGCTTGGCAGTTACTGTGAGGGGAAAAAAGTCATAAAAAAGTGGGAGGCAAGAAAAGCACAGCAGGAAATCCTTTGCTGTGAAAATATGCAGCACATATAACTTGCTAAATGCCTCCTGTCTGTGGCTTTAGCTCCGTGTTACAACACCTAGGGGGTTAATAAGTTATGAGTGTTAAAGTACACTGTTTCCAACACCGCTTACTGAGCTCCTGGGAAAGAGACCCTGGATTTGGTACTATTTGACATAATGTTTAACTCTGAACCATTAATAGCAAAGAGAATGATACTTTTTAAATATAGTATATAAATTCACAAAAGTTAAAGAGGTACCTTTTAAGATGGTGTTTCTTTTGCAAAAAGCAGGTCTCATCGAGGTGAAGTTATATGACATTCTCCTGGATTATGTAAACCAGATTAAAATTGTGGATTATTGACTTCATGATGCCTTGTTGTTGATTTGTTCCTCAACAGAAAAATCATTAATATTAAATGCTGGATCCCAAATATTTTTTTAAATCTTAACATTTTATGCATTTTAATATTTCATGGTATGGACAAGAAAGAAAAGTATTTTCTCTCCTCCCACTTTAAAATGTCACAATTTCATGAATCGTGAAGTTCATAGTTCACATTGCTTGTGCGACCTTCAAAATACAGACTGCTTGTGTACTTTGCATTTTATTGACAGAAACTATGCATGTTTTAGAAATGCTTTTGTAGGTATGACATTTTAAATTGCATTAGTAAATAAGGTTTTGCAAATGGTCTAAAAGTAGGAAGTTTTCCACAGTTGAATTTAGGGTGAATTTCCTTATGACAGAAATGCTTTATTATTGCTGAGTTCAGCCTCGAACAATCCAAGTTGGTTCTATGTTGCCTTAACCAGTTTTTATTAGAAATAACCAAGAGTCAGTGACTGTGACAATGCAGCAAAATCAAAACGCCATTGAAATTCTTAACATATTTAAAATCTTCACAAATTGGTTTGTAATCTGAACTGCTACAATGTCCTTTTAATCTCTGCTTGGCAACTTTGTGTCCTATCTGGTTTATTCAGCAAGTTTGTCCTTCGTCAGTGGTGCAGCCGGCTGTAAACATAACCCTAACTCAACACCCTCTTGGTAACCTTGGCCTTGAAGAATGTTTTGTCTCTGCTGTGTTATCTCCCAGCAGCTGGGTCAGGGCTCTTATTTTGTCCAGTGCAGACAGGAACATTAGCACCTGAGTAAGGGATTCCTCCTCGTGCGTCCTCACGGCTTTGGCTGTAATTTCAGGAGATGGAAGGAGGGCCGAGCTTATCTATGGTTACGTGGAATAGCAATAGCCTTTCTTCCTCCTATCTCGGCAATGTGTAGAGAAAGTTTAATTATTTACATGCCAGGTTGGAATAGGCAATCTTTAGGGAAAGGTGGGTCTGAAATCCAATGGGATTGATACTAGACATTGTTCAGTCACTAGGGCAGAGGTTAATTCTGGTTTTACTGTTCAGGAGCTTCACAGTCATTTCTGTCCAGCACCTCACTGGTCATCGTGGGGAGGTTCACTTTGTGAAATGCTTTCCTTTCCATGCTCTGTAGCACCATCATTCCTGTTAGCTATTATTAGTAGCTCAGGAATTAGTAAACAGAGAAAAACATGAGAGCAAGCGTGTGATGTTAGACACATACAGCCATTATTTATGGTAGTTATTTTTGTTGCTTCTATTGCTATGCAGAAATACTAAAATCTCCCAGCTAGTCTTTGAGTGCCCTGGAAGAACTCAGTTTCAGCTGACAGTTTGAGGTAAGGTTTACCCCAGATCCGGTCTTGTCACCAGTGAGGTTCCCTGTACACTCCCCCTCTCTCTTCCAGTTACCTCAGCAAGAAGAGGCAAACAGCTTCTCTGCAGAATATAAATCAGCATTTGATAGCAGTGAAGTCCCTGCCTTGGAGACCTGTCTTTTCTCTGTGTGTCTCAGTAGTAGTGGAAGCACTGGTGATAGGAATCAGGGAAGCAAGGTTTTCTCACTTTATCCAGGTAGCAGCTTTGGCTATGGGCCTAACTGGCAACCACTGCCATTATCCAGCAGTTGCATGCCTGTGGTTGGCAAATCTGCCTGCTACATTTATATGGTTGCTGAAAGAAGTGGATGTGGAAGATAAGCAGTCCCTGGGAATACAGCTTCCAGCTGACAACATGCTGTCAAAACTATCTGTTCATTATACCCGTTAGTAACCTCTGCATTTACATTTGCCTGCTTCTTGTCATAGCCAAGCCTCAGACATCAAAATCTGCCTGTGAGTTAAATCTCTCTTCCAGTACCATTTTAGCAATTTGCACTTCCATTTCATTAAAGGAATTGCTCAGGTCCTCTGCTGCTGTCATGCTTTGCCAGCACCTCCACAAATTAATCCTCCTTCATCCTTTTTCTTTGGCTTCTGATCGTCTGGCAACTGGTACTGTGATTATCAGTATAGATTTTCCAGCAGATGTTAATTCTAAGTAGTAAAAAAGAGTAATGAATACTTAGAGTTGCCTATTGGCTTTCTGCTTTTCCTAAGGGAAAGGTGTGGCAGCCCCTGGTATTGAGAGCCTATATCCAAACCTCTTCCTAGTCTGGGGAGACACTGGAGATCTTAAATGCTCTCAAAGCCCTTCCTTCTCCTGTGAGCCAAAATGTAGCTGCTGATCTTGTTTCTGGGGGTCTGCAGCAAGTTTTGCTCATCTGATCTGCCCATTTGAGCATGGAGGAGTTTCTTTGCTGTAGAACAATATGAGAGCATTGCTGGTAGAACAGAGGTTTGGAGGCAGTACTGAGGCCCATGTAGGGATTAAGTTTGTGCTTCTGCTGGCAGGTCTAGGAAGAGGATAAGGTATCCCTGATACTTGTGCTGAAAGGAAAGGAAAGTTTTTAAGGAAAAGGAAAATTTTATGTTCTCCAAAACAAAACCTTTAAAGGTGCTGCTTGGCTGGTAGGGCAGTGCTGTGCATTCGGAAACAGGCAGACACATCACAGAAAATATATTTTTCTCCTAAGTCTGATTTTAAATCCCTAAGTTTTGCCTCTCTTGCAATGTTGAATGGATTTTGCAGGGAACTACAGGTCCTAGAGGATAATGTTGAATTTGTACATCATGGTTGAGAATTTGCTGCTTGTTTGGTATGTTTAGCCAGCAGCTTGAGTACAGCTGGTGCCAGCTTCTTAATAAAAACACAGGGATTACCTTTTGTAATGAAGCAAATAATACATGACCTCCATGCAATGCCAAAGGCTTTAAATGCTCTGGTGGTTCGCAGCTCAAATATTTATATTACTAAAGTAAATTATTTGCCAAACTACGAAACAAAGCAGGGGGAGTGGTACTTAAAAAGGAAAATAGAGGCAGAAATTTTGTCCTATGGTTTGCATATGCCAAGAGTTATGTATGCTTAGGGTATTACACATGTTAGTAGCAATATTAAAATAGCTAATAGCACACATGGTTTCCAAGAGTGGTGTAATAAATGAAGTCTGATTTTGGCCTTTGGGGATTCTTTGACACCTAATAAAAGCTGACTTGAAGCACTAATAATGTCTCACTCTACCTGTGAATGTCACTGTGTTTGAAATTATGCAGGGAATTCAGGAACAGGTAAATGCTGCTGAAGACACAGGCAGATGCATAGTCACACACAAACACACTCACCAGCATTGCATAAATCTCGTTTGTTTAAGAAATGAAGCTAAAAATATCCTTGAATATGAATCTGGGTCAAACATGGTGTTGGCTGTAAAGTCTAGCATGATTTTATTGACCTAATGTAGACTTTTGTTTCTGAGAATGACTCAGGAGACACTGAAGGCAAAACTTTGTTACAAGGATTTTACTGCCTTGAGTTGTTTCCAAAATCAGTTTTTCGAAAGTCTGAAGACACACAACTGGGCCAGTGAAAGCTCAAAGGCATAATGTGGGATGAATTTTCCCTTGAAGCTCAAGGGTGTTATTTGAAGAAAAATATCTTATCCACATTGATTTTTTTTTTAGCTTTTAACTTGAGATAGTCTTAGGATACAAGCTTTCCTGAAACAGGCCTTTTCATAGAGTTGAAGAGATCTAAAATAAATGCTAAGATAACTTGATTTGTGGCTACCACACTCATCTGGGAAACTGTGGCACCCACAACTTAATTACCTTATGTGGTAGCTATGAACATTTTGACACTGTAATTCTTACAGAACTTGATTTTAGGATTCCAGAATGATTGTGTGCACATAAGTGAGATCACACGTATAAAGTATTATTTGACACTTTGTCTAATTTGTACTTATTTCACCTATATCCTTAAGCTGACTTTTTCTTAAGCCTTATTCGCACAAGTAACTTCAAGCACAGTAGCATTTTTGCTTCAGTGCCTGATGTAGACATGAGACATCTGAACAAACTGCAACTTGTTGTACAGTTCTCCATGGATTTTGTATCTTCTGTGTCTTCTTTGCAATAAAGGACAAAATGTAGGACTTCCTAAAGTTCCTCACAACCACTCGAACCTATATAAGATGAGATACTCAGAAAATACGCTGGCTGTTTTCAGTGTTGTTTTGCTGCATCTCACCCCACAGTTAGTTTTCAATCATTCTCATGAATGATTTACTGTTCCCTTTCTATCATGTTACTTTTTCATTGTTGCCTCCAGCAGACAAAAAGCTTTCAAAGGGTTCTTTAGGGCTTAATGTATTGTTTGTCCTAGATATTTGGCATGACTTATTCAGAAATGTGTAATAAATACACAGCTCCTCTCCTTTCTGATTGCTTGCACATCTAAAACATATCTTTGTACTAGCCCTTGTGAAGAAAGTTAACTCTACCCCAGCTGAAAGCAGCACAGACATTTGACGAATTAATGGATATTCAGATGATGGATGAATAATCTCTTCTAGATGAAGTTAGGAAGGGTGTGAGGGTGCAGGTGGGATCTCAAAGGCCATGTGTAAATACCTGTGAGTTCATTCTAGTCCATGGAGATGCAGCATTTTAATACCAGTGGATAATGTGCTGGTTTAACTAAGACTTTTCTTCTGAGACATCTTTCTTGGTACTGGCTTTGTGCACTCACCCTTGATTACGGACATACAGATATAATACTTCTATCTTCAAAGATATATGCTTATAAATAGTTACTTTTGTGTAAGTAGATACCCATTCCTTTCGATTGTTTGCACTTATTGGGGCCAAAGAAAGCCTTTACTTTCCCTGCTTGCTTTTCTTTTTTTTTTCCTGGTGCACTGAGACAAGGAGTGCTGTGACAAGGGGTTTTGATAGTTTAGTCTGTCTGCTGTGAGGGTAAGTGTTTGTGTGGGTCTGTGTGCTCTGAAGGATGTTTGCTAGTGACATTTGATAAAACTTCTTTTTATTTTATAGATAATGAATTGTGAATCTCAGTGCCACTGCTGCTCCCACAGAGACTTACAGTAAACAGCTGAGTCATACAGATGAAGCCTGAAATTTCTCCTCTCACAGATGTGATGGAATCCCACTGAGTTCCCCTGCAGAGAGTCCTGAGCTACTGAATTCTGCAGCCTTAAAAATATTTGGGTGGGCAGGAGGGTGAACAGCTTGTCCCCTGCACCTTGTCCAGCTCTGCACTAACTCTGGCGCACAGGAGGCACGTGCTGAGATGTGTGCAGGCAGATCACTCTCAGCTCACTCACATCCTGGAGCAGCAGGGAAACAGGCAAGGTAGTGCTGGGCTGCCAAGTCCCAGCCTGCTGGCTAGGTTGCTTAAGAGCCGGCACAAACCTGCTAGAGAGTGAACCACTCAGGTCTTCTCTTACCCTAGCAAAGGTCTTAAAGGCAGCTCCATAGTTTACCTTGAGTTGTGGCAGGTTCTCCTGATTTTTGCCTGTTTACCTATTGTACTCCAAGTCTGCAAATAGTATTGTGTTTCCCATACTGATTCTAACCTACCTCAGTATATCTCCTGAGGGATCTTAGGGAGACATGATGAGTGTTGGGGAGGTCTGTCTCTCTACATCCGTGGGCTCTGCACAGGGCTATTGCACAAGAAGTTGTGCATTATATTTTTCTGCTAATGAGAACGCATGAATCAAAGGAGAGTTAGTAGTCATGGGTTTCCCACAGCAGTCTCTTTCATAGAGTGATAGCTGATGACTGCCTCTCAACAAATAAAAAAAATATTAGACAAAACAAAGTCAGAGTCCTAAGCTTGTACTTAGGACCAGCTAAGCTTCAGCCATTTGCTCTGACCGCTTTTGAAAGCTTGGCCTGCAGCCCTTGCATGGGAGAGCTGTGCCAGAGCTGTGAAAAGCCATATATGTCTTTACTTGTATTCTGCGTCTTTTATCTTGTCCATTTCCCACTGGCACTGACTGCACTTAAAGCTTTTTAGAGGGCTTGTCATTGTGCTGTCCATGCTGCTAAGGCATGGACAGACAGTATTCTGTTCTTAAATCTTGCTTTGAAAATCTCTTCATAATATGTCCCTAGAAGAAACTTCTGGTTTGTTTATTTTGATTTGTCCTTTGGCTGTGGCTGGATGCCCAGTCATGGGCCAGAATCAAACTGGCTGAGTACCAACACAGGGTAATTTGCAGCTCCTTGTAAGCGACTTCAGTTCATTTTGGCCGTGCCTCTGCAGCATTTCCCAGAGCCAGTCATCTGTGCTTCAGCTGATCGGGGTGCAAGCTGAACTCTGACTTGCCTGGCTGAGCCTGCCAAGAAAAGCATTAGCTAAGCAGAAACACTGTGTGGCTGGGGGCAAAGGTGAGCATGCATTAAATATCCACATCTTAATACTGAAAGGATGCAGCTACAATCTAAACAGGGTAAAGGGCACTGGGCAGACAGACAGCGGCCTGAGGGGACCCAGGAGTGCACAGCGCGCTGCTTGCTGAGAAAGGCCTCTTTGTCTCCCTGCATTATGCCTGCCCATTTTGAGCAAGATGCAAAACAAATGCAAGAAACCAAACTATATGGCCTTGATGACATGCTTCTGTTTCTTGGCATTGGTTTGTTGTGCTTAGAAAGGCCTTGAATGTGTTGGACCATGGAGCGTATCTCATCCCCAGGCAAAACAGAGATATTTGTGCAGCTGGATTGAAGTTCTGTCTCCCTTATATGCAGGCTAGGGAATGGAGAGGGTGTCTGCTGGGGCACCTTTCCATCACAAGAATTCACAGCTGAATCACAGCTGAGAAACAGGATACAGATACTCAAGTTCTTCATCTGTGTTTAGGAAGTAGTGAGGAGCAAAGGTGGGGAGGAGACCTTTAACCATCACCTACCCCTTTACTACCAACTGTTGTCTGCCAGTAACTGTATTGCTTCCCTCTTTCCATTTAGATTACAGATTGAGCAGTGTGACCTGAATTTTCAGACTTTATTTTGAGCTCAGCTAACACAAATCTCACTTTGGTTGAAGCCCTGCTGTGCCCATGAGTGTCTCTCAAAGAGACAGGAGAGTCTTTCTTGTAAGTTTTAGAGGGGTAGTCTTACCAGGGTTCTTGTACTTCACCTGGGTACGTGCAGTTCCTTTTTGTTGTGACAAGGCTTTACCACTTTGATAAATTATTCCTGCCATAGGCTATAGCTAACATGATAAAATAGACCTCACTTCGAGGTACAACTGGTTTTCTTTTCAGACTGTCTTTCATATCTATTTCTGCACTGGCAAAATGGTCAGACTCTGAACCTTGAAGTTTTAAGACTGAACATGAGAGGTACCAGTTCCAGTAATACCAGTGCTTCCCTGAGCTTTGACAGCATTCAAAAGTTTGGATGTACAACTTGACTTCCATAACTACCAAATGCCATAACTACCAGTTTGGCAAATAGTTTTCTTGAATGGCACGCCCCAGTTCTGTATTCAGCTCGGCACTGTGAGGTGGGGCTGTTTTGCAGGAAGAGATAGCTTCCTCCTGCTGCAGTGGGTTCAGATCCAGCCAAGGACATGTTGGGTGCTGGACTGAGGTAGCAGAGTCCTGAAGCAGTCCTGGCTGCTGTTAGTGAAAGGCAATTGTAGCAATGTAAATGCTTATTTCTTTTAGTTGCCCCCTACTTTGGTGTCTGGTAGTGACAGAGCCTGTTGGCATGACAGTAGCTTTGTCACTTTTGAAAATTTGGTACTATGTGGGCTCAAAACCTCTGCCTTTTCATGAGAAGCTGAGATAAGCCCCATGTCTGAACTCCAAACCTGAGTCTTACTTGAATCTTTCCCATTTCCCATTAAATAAGGAGATTTAAAGGTTAAACAGCAGCCTCTTCAGACTCTATTCTTTCTTTTTTACTCTCATATTCATTCTTATTTCGGCTCCCTAAGGGGAAAACCAAATGTCATTTGCAGTTCACTGCTGTGTATTACATTTATTGCCCCTGTCTTGCTCTCTTTCAGAGCATGAACCCAACTAACTCCTTATCAGTTTGACAGTCTGTGACTGTTGTCCTGGTGACCAGTGTAGTTGCACTATCATCATGTGCAGAAGGCAGAGAAAGAGATGCCTCAATGTATGGGTGTAGCTGTGTGTGTACACGACATGCCAAGGAGTCACTGGGATACGTGAAGATAAGATCCAAGTCTTGGGCTATGTATGTAAAAGATGAAGCAAAAGCAAAACGGAGAAGCATGCAAAGTTAATAGCTGTAAGAGAAGAAATGGGGCTGTGTGTAGGAGTTGCAAATGCTCTGCTCTTCTCAGCATCTGATCTATATACCCGTAATTTAGTGCATTTGTATTTGAGAGATACTTGCCCGCCAGCCTGCTGTCTTTTCCTACCCACTCCATATCTCCCATTTCTTAGGTTTATGGACATGAGAAAGAATAATGTTAGTAACACTTATGAGTCACGTTTTCCATCCAGACACACCATGCTTAACCCATTCATATACATGTCCTTGTACAGTGTTGACTCCAGTTCACTAATTACTCACATGGATCAATCAGACTGATTTCTGCAGTGCCCTGTCACAGATTATCTCCTAGGTGCTGACAGAAAGCCCTGCTTTGAGCAGCACATGATCCAAGTGGATGCCAAGGAAAAACAGATGGAAGGAGATGGGTAAGGGAGCGCAAAGAAATAGTGAGATATCATTACTCAGCACATAGGCAACAGTGTCAGTACACCAGCTGCCTAATGCTTGGGACAGCTTTTGCAGGCTACGCAGTGCGTTCTTGTTTTAGTGTGGGCTGGTTCATGTAAACATCATCAGCTTTCAGCCATTGAAGAAAATGTGGGATGGGGTAACCTAGATAAAAAGATCCTGGCTTGTACAGGATGCTATTTAAGGGACAGGAACTTATTCAGGTCTTCCACAGTGAAAGGACTGTAAGAAACCTGCCAGTTTCTGTCCTGAGTGGGGACAGCTTTAACCTGCTGGGGTGAAAGTGGGGCACAGCCCAGGGGCTCGTGTTCCATGGTGCTGTAGCTCTGGTTGCTATGGGGAGGGAGTGTCTGGTTAATCCCCAATGCAGCTAATCTTCCATAGCTAATTGAGAATTGAATACGTTTGGTTTACTGTAAATCTGGGCTTTCTGAACACTCGTTACCAAGTATAACTCCACAGTCATCAGCTGAGTTCTGCACTAGATGCAAAATCATGGGAAGACATGTCTGATCTGCTGCCTGTCTTGTTTTGCTTGTATATCTCTGCCCCCAGCACAGCCCTAGCCTGGGTTTGCTTATCAGGGACCTCCAGAGGCTTTGATGCAGATAGGATACTCTGCTAGACCTGCCAAATCTCTGCTCACATCTGTGTATTCCAAACAGCCTGCATAGGGGGAGGATTTCAGAGGGACACATTGCAGGCAGGAGCTGATGCAGCAGATCTGTCTCCTTTAAGGCAATGCTTCAGGGCAGGCTGTGTTTCAGGGTGGTCAGTAGGGAGAAGGGATAGGCCTGTGAACAATATTAGTCAGACCCTGTGCCAGGACTCCTGGTGGGATGTGCCACATCTTCTGGCTGAAGGATCAGAGCTCTGATGAATAATGAGGAGAGGTTTAAATATGTTGTGGGATGGAGCTTCTGTCATGAAAAATGCATGGTGCTGGCAGGCCATCTTTTAATAAAACATTACCCTCTCTGAAAAAGACATAAAACCTTCATTGCTTGTAAAAAAATAAAAAAGAAAGAAAAAAAGGATATTTAAAGAATGGCTCTGATGTGATTTTGAGCTTGCTCTCCCTGCAGCTTTGTACTGGAATCACAAATGAACATCGCCACGAGGAAAGGTAGCAGTGAGGTGAACATCACTTTGGTGGGAGGAGGAGAGGACTGGTGTTTTCTGTTTAGCAGGAATAGAGGAGTTGCATTTCCCACCTCTGCAACACCTTCAGCTTCTGGGGTGGCTCTGTGACCTCCAGAGACACATGCATGGTGCTGGTGGGCTACAGAGCAGGCCTGTACCAGCTCTCCTGTTACAGCACAGTTGATAACCCAGCTTCCATTACACCATTGCTTTTGCTTTTTGTTGGCCTGTGACTATTGTCCTGGACTCATTAGTACTTCTTCTGTTACCAAGACCAGACTGTTTTCCTTGGGCTACTCATAACTTTCATGGGCGTTGTGAATACTGAAATTTTTAAGGGACTTGTGGAAGTCCTGAGTACCTTGAGGTAGTAAGGCATGATTATGTAGCTCTTCCTTTGTAATATGAGTTCTTCCTCTTAAGGGAAGCCAGATAAATGAAGAAGAAGCTATTGTTTGTTGATGTTACAAAAGGCTCTTGAGCTAAATGGGACTCTGGCACCAACCACTAACTGCGTAATTTCAGAGTGTAACTGAAATGGCTGGAAATCTGGTTTTGCTGCTAATGAGCACAGTGAATAATTGCTACTTTAAGTTATTTTTCAAGGCAGTATTAGCTTGTTGGTTTAAACAATATGATAGAGAATGCATGTATCAGTGACTGATTAAGTATTTGTGGATTAACTGATCCCCCCAAAAACATGGCTACAGAAAATTCAGTGCAACATCACATGTGAGCTGTTGTAGGTTATAAATAGCAAAAGTAATCTGTGTGTATTGTACAAGGGATGGAAAAAAAATGGAAAATTTGGGATATAAGAAGCAGTCTTCATAATGTGTGCCCCAAACCAGTGGTTTTTCTTCAAGCAATATTAGAAACATGGCATATCAATGTTAGATGATGATGAAGTGAAGCATGGCTAATCCTCCAGCCAGCTTGTATCAACCAGGCCATTCCAGCTTTCAGAATATATTCCATGTTCTTAAAACACTCATGAGCATCCCTGAATATCTTTCTCCCTCTATATGTCTTAGACACAGAGCTGAGTTCCCATGCTATGCCATGTGTAAGAGAGCCTACCTTTTCATTTGTGCTGCTTCTGTTTGCAGGAGAACCTGCTGTTCCCAGCCCTGTGTGGGAGATGTAGTTTGTGTAACTCCATCTGCAAGGTGTACCTGATGCTCTGTGGCAGGATGGTCTTGCTGGAGAAAGAAATGTTATTTGGATTTTGGAAGGTGAGTTGGATCTGCTCCAGTTGTCTTTGTCTCTGCCTGTGTCGTTTCTTTTGAAGTTCTTGTTTCCTTTTGCAGGCACCGGGATGGTACCAGCTGTTACCTGAGGGAGGCAGGATGCTTGGGATGGGAGCTTCAGGGCTTGAGATCAATTGCAAAGGACAGATTAAAGCAACTTTAATGTATTTTAGTGTCTGCAATGTGTTGGTGGATTGCCAAAGAGGCATTTGACACACCAAAAGGGCCCTAATTCTGGGGCAGCAGGTCTTGGGAAGAGACAGAGGCAGAAAATGTGTCAGGAGACAGCAGACTCTCCCAGCCAGCTCAACCTCCCCCCTTTCTCTGTGGCAGGAGAAGATTGTTCCCATGCTTTCATCCTCTCAGCAGCAAATTCCGATGTTCCTTGTACAGCTTTGAAACCAAGAACCAGAGGTGTTTCCCAGCTGTGCAGAAGCTCTGGCTGGTGGTAAAGTTCTGAGGAGGGGGGAAAAGAGTATTCCATGTGGAACTTCCCTCCTGCTGAGGTGACTCACCCTAGCAAGCAACTTTTGCTGGTCCCTTGTGCGATCTGCAGCCCATCACAGCCGTGAATCATCAGCCATACAGCTGACCCTGTGCCCTCACAGATCATATATATCTGTTTTTTTCATGTAGTGGAAAGTCAGGAGACCTGTGGGCCTGGACATGGATTCCTGTCATTTTTTGTTGTGGTTAATCTCTGGAAATTTAGGCTGTGATTCATCTGCTCCGACATACCCACATCAGTGCCTGAGCTACTCATTCTGAATTCCTTCTGCTGCTGATGAAGAGAATGAGGCAATGCTGATGTGCTGCTTGACTGGCCTATTTTAGATATCTGCTTCATTTGAGAGGAAGGACACTGCCTATTCCTGTGTCTTTTTTCTGCTTGGAAGCAATCTTGATTATCCACAGAGAGGTACTCTTCTTCACACTTGCCATGAAGTTAGTGGAAGGACTCATCTCCTCATAACTTGAATAGTCTGATTACTTGAGCACTGGGCAAAAACTCTGGATTCCCCAGACAGGCCAGTTGAAAGCCAGGCAAGTAGAGAGCTGGACACAGAAGGTCCTGGCTATAGGGTCCCTCTCCCCTGGGTTTTTTGCCTGATGGATATCTGTCAGTGTTGTGATCACTAACCCGTTGACTGAAGAGCTGGTGCAGGATGTTTTCCTTGACTTGTTTTGTTTGTGCCAAGGAGGTAAGTAGAGCCAAAAAATAAACTTGAATCTCTGGACAAGTTTTCTGTTCATTGAACTGGGCTCTCCTGCTGATTTCTGAGTGGTTGCTGAGGTCTTGGGTATACCCTTTCAGGAGTTGTGAAGATATGTGTTTTCTGTTGTCCTTCCAACTCTGCCTGATTCCTCATCTCCCATAAACCCTGGCATCTTTTCTGCTCCATATCGTCATCCCTTGTTACCTGTGTCACTGCCTTGCTCTTTCATATTCTCTCCATGCTCTTGCCTGGTTTGGTTTGCTCACTGCCTGTGCTTTGTTTCACTCACCACCAAGGCATGCGACTTGCAAGGTCTCTTGATAGTCTGAATTTGCCTTTTGAAAAGAGGCCTGAAATCTCTGCAACCTACCCAAAGAACTGAAAAAACAAACCACCCCAAAGACAGACAGGAAAATATACAGTGGATCTTTCTGTGTGCTCATAAATAAAAGTCAGACAATCACATGCTTTTCTAAAAATAACACCCACAGCAAGTGTTTTGGTAGGAATAATACTGACCTAGTTTGCATGTTGCCCACGTGCAAAAAAAAAAAAAAAGTTGGTGAGGAAAACCCATTGCCTGATAGAATATTTGAATTTGCTGAACCAGATCTGAATTGAGAGGTGTTTAAACAGCTCTTTTAGTCTCTTATTTGGACAATGCTCTTGGACAAATGGTGTGACTCTTGGGGATGTCCTGTGCAGAGTCAGGAGCTGGACTTCTTGAAGGATGATCCTTGTGGATCCCTTCCAACTCAGCATATTTCAAGATTCTGTGATTCTTGGTGACTCCTGGAGGTTTCAGAGGAGAGGGGCTGGGGGAATGTTCACTGGCAGCATGGCCCACAGCAGTCACTTGCCTTCTGCGTGGGCTGGATGTGTAAGTTGCACCTGTGTGGTGCAGTCAGTGAGAGTCCATATGAGCAGAAATCTTCTTGTGCAGCCTCAGTCTGGGATGTTGGAGTCTGGAGAATGGGCAGAATATCTCTGTGATCTGGGGCCCAGAATTTGTGTATGTGAGTTTAGCTTTCTGTCTTTGTCTGTGGCACAGATTGAAACATTTCGGTATTGAAGGAAATTACCCTAGACTGCCCAGCTCCTCCCTACCCCAAGGACTCAATTTGTGCTTCTGTCCTTGTCCCTGTGGCCAGCACTGCAGCATAGCCCTGGGGCAAGAGCTGTACCTTGGATACATATGAGAGAGTCATCCCTGTCTGCCAGCTCCTTCTCATCCCTTCTGAGTGGATGATGTTCAGGTCCTGGCCTGGACCTGGAACTGTACTCCATGGGCAGCTCAGCATCAGTGACAACAGTGACAGCTGCCATGAAGGGCTGGTATCAAGGTAGCATCCCTCACAGTGATGGACACCCTTGGATTTCCTAAAAATCACTCTCAGGGTATTATTGATTAATATGCAAGATTACTGAGACAGGCATGTGGAGGGCCTGACAGGACCTCAGGGAGATGAGGGCGAAGTGGATCAGCAGCAGAGGCCGGATGAAAAGATCCTTTCCCCAGGGCTGACCCCTCTTTCTGCCTCTCTGAACCTCCCACTACCTTCACATTATTGAGTACCACAGGATGCTCTTCCCATGTGTTGGAGAGCTGGCAGAAGGAGAAGAGTCCTGCATGGCTCACCAGTAGGATATGGCATTGCCTTACTGAGGCCTCCCCAGCTTCCCAGGGGTGATGGATGTGCTGAGTCTGCAGCTGGATCCCAGCACAGCCTGGCAGTGTAGTCTCAGCAGCCTTTTTCCTTAGCAGATCATTTCCTCTTGGTGTGCTGAGAACCAGCAGTCCTCGATCCAGCACAGCCTCGGGGCCAGCACGAGCTGCCTGCGAGCGGCCGGAAAGCCGCAGGTGGCTCTGGAGCAGCAGGCTGGCCATCCTGCCGTGTGCTCCTGTCCTCCACAGCTTTGGCACAACTCAGCCTCTCCACGGGGCTGTGGCTGCCTGGCCTGTCACCTGTGCTGCAAGGAGGGCTGCAGCCCTTCCCAGATTCTGAAATGAGAGCAGAAGTGTGTCAGGGAGTGCTCTATGGAGATATGGATGAAGTTTTTATGGCAAACGGATGTCATTGCTTCCCCTTAAGATTATATCCTCTTCCTTTTTTTTCCCCATCTCTCATGATAAATGATATATGAATTTCTGACTCAGAGCAGCCTTGGTGCTGGGAAATGCTTTCATTCAAGCAGAGAATCTAGGTCAGCTGCTCATAAGAATAGATCAAGCCTTCATTGAATGCAGTGGACAGACCTTCAGCGGGATGGGTTTTTCCCTGGCTTGTTTTGTTCAGTGAGCTCCAAAAGTTGACAGGCATTTTGTGGACAGCAGCTATAACATCCTGCCAGCAGGCTCAATGTGAGCATTACTGAATCAGTGCTCACAGGGGAAAATCAATGCTATGAGGTATTAATTGTGATTTTAATTTTTTTTTTAACCTAAGATAGGACACTCAGTAAGGAAGATCTAAATCTATGTCAAGAGGATCTGACTTGTGAGAACATATTTGTAAAAATGGAGTTTGAACTTTTTCTCTGATTTTGCACTTATAAATAACTGCTCTTACATATGGCATCTAATTATTTAATTGTATATGCAGAATTAGATATTCATTTACATGCTGTCATCAATGACAGCAACTAATAGCAGTGGCGGGTATTTCCAGGAACATATGGTAATGCCAAAGGTTTTAAACATTAGTCAGTACCTGCCATACATATCAGTATCTCACAATTTCTTCCTTTCAAAAATGTTAGAATAAATTAATAGTCACAAGATCTGTTTTACATAAAATTACAGTCCAGCTTGGAGTTTCTGATTTATCTGGGTGTGATGCCTCCTTGAGATTGGAAAGGAAGAGGAAAGAAAATGTCAATATGCTTTTTCTCCATTTTATTTACATATGCAAAGGGTGGGGGAAGGCAGTTGCAGACATGGACTCAGGTCCCACTTGTACAAAGTGTGATCCGTAGACACTTTTATCCAGAAGATATTTTACAGCTCTTTGGCCTTGCTTTTGAGTAGACTAAATTGTTAATGGTGAGGTTAATAAGAATCAGGGCCAGGGACTGCCCAGTTCATCTTCTTGTCCTTACTAACAAAATCAGTGCAGTCATCTTTTCCTGATGTAAAACAGGTTTTGAGCATGAAAACCTAGATTTTTGCTGCCATTTTACATGTTTTGCCCTCATGTATAAGTTATACTGAACTGTGAAGGGTGGGGTAAGAGCCAAGGAAACTCCAGTGAACATAAAACCATTATTGGGCTTGGAAGATCCACATTAAAACCTTGTGCAGAAAATACCATTAATGGCCCATTTCTTCAAACAGAAAAGCTCCAAGGCAGCTGCCTGAAAATCCAGCGATTCTGTGCTGTGTCAGATGAGCTGTATTAACTTGGTTTGCCATTTGTGTGATTTTCAGAGGTTATTGACTCCAAGGCATTTGTTGTCATGTAGTCATGGAGTGTACAAACACCACTCTGCACCACTCCTTCCTGCTCACTAAACAGATGTCTACAATTAAGAGCTGAATATTCTCTTTGAAACAAAAGGAATTTGTCAGTTACTTAAATATTTTGTTGCAATGTGGCCTTAATGCTCTTTTAAAATTAATTTTCAAGAGTTTTGGCTCTTGACAGCCAGTAAATAATATGTGCTGGAGATTAAGGTCATAACAGTGCAGATAATGTGCTTATTCATGATGGGAAAAAAACCAATGATTCCTTTTTAAATTTGCTCAATAATTTAGAAACATCCTTACAAGTCAGGTCCTCCAGGAACCTAATTTTGGTTCCTGGAGGACCACATCTTCCTGCTCTGCAGGGAGCATGTTTCTGTGAGCGATGAAGGCGGCAGAGCGGCTGTGAAGGAGGCGGCAGAGGAACAGTGCCAGCGTGCTGGCAGTTGGTGCTGTGCAGCTCTCAGGAACTGGGGTAGTGTCTCTGGATCTTTATATAGCACTCCCTCCACTCTGCTGAGGCGTGGGAAGCAATGGAAAGATGAGATACATCCTGATCCTGACAAAAGATGAACGCTTTACAAATACTCTTCCCTTTTTACTTTACCTTGCCTGCTCCTGATGCCTCCCTCCCCAGGTTTTGCCTACCTCTTGTTTTCTCGGTATTTCTTTCATTCAGGAATGGGTCTGAAAATGTTGAAGACTCTCAGGCAGCTTCCACATCATGAAACAGTGATGTGGACACTAGAAAGCTGCCATTTCTCTTCTAAATGATCTTTAGGTTTTGGAAGAAAACTCAGCGATGTAGTGTAAATGTTTTATCACCATGAATTTGGGAAGCCTGCTTTATTCAGCCTGAACTGATGCTAATAAAAATTTCATGCTTCTCTTTGTGCTCATGAAGAGTTCTTCCCCAGAGTATTTTTCTAAAGTAATTTCAGAGGATGATTAACTCTCTCCTAGGACCCTATTAGATGCCTCTTGCTGTAGCAAGTCCCTCACTGTAGCTAGCATCTCCAGTGCTAAGATTGCAAAAGTCTTTCAAAACTGACCTTCTAACAGTGTGATTTTTCATCTTCTTGGATATCCTGAACTTTACCAGTGCTAGTGGCTAAACCATGGTCCTGCTCACTGTGAGGTGGGAATGGAGTTCTTGCTCAGGTTGTCCAGAAGTGACAACAGGAGATGCTTGGTTCTGAGCATTTCTGAAGATTAAGTGTATAAAAAAGCTGATCTCTTTTCTTCTACCTCCTCTCCTAAACAACCTGTTCAGCCACAAGAGTAAGGGCCCTGAGTTGTGTTGCTAATATAGCCCACCCTCTACTAATAAATGTATTAATATATTGATGTATTACTACTTTACATATTAGTATGTTAATGGGGCAATGTAAGAATATATATTTATTGAAATATATTGATCTATCAATATGCCCCTTCCAATAGCTCCTTTGGCAGTGCAAGCGCGTGGGGTGTTCCTGCCTTAGTCTGTAGCCAGACACACTTGCAGTGAATGTAGAGGAGAGAAACAGTTGAGTTTTGATGTTTAGTTAATATTGAAATATCCCTGGCTCCTGTCAGAGGTCTCAGGGTGTCCTGTAGCTGATCTGTAGTTGTGATTTTTAGTCTCCAGATGGTGTCTGGCAGATGTGCCAGTGGAGCTATGTCAGTGCACTGGGGGTGAATCACTGAAGACTGGAATTCACACAATCACTGGCCTCTTGTGGCAGCAGAAGAAGCATGTGAATGATGTCATGTGGATTTTCAGTCCCAAATCTCTGCATATGCTGCTCTATATAGGGCTGTGTGTACAGATGTGTGTAGGAAATTTTCTGTGAAATTGAATTGAAAGTTTTTATTGCTGGGAAGAACTGATGTGAAAATGCACAGGGGAATCCTGTTGATCTGAGACAAATGAAGAGACTCAAAATTTTAGGCTTGTCTGTCCAAATGTAGACGGAATATTTATAATACAAACTTCCCCAAAAAATCCCCTCTGCACAAAATCATGGATCATCTTGAAATGTAGTGGTTGAAGTAATGCATTCTTCACCACATTAGCAAACAATATCCATGATTAATTTTTTCAAAAAGCTCTTTCCATTCCTAGGAGAACAAGCAGCATTTAAGTTGTAGATTTCCTCTTGCAGATCTGCCCTTGGAGCTTTCCTTGGATAACTTCAGATAACTTAGAAACCAAGCTGTTGGATCACTGCTTTTCTGTGACATGACCAGACTGGCAGCCTGCAGCACTGTGGTTTTTTATGTGGCAGAAAACTTTCCTGAGGACTAAGCTGCTACTCCAAAAAGTATTGCTTTAGTATTTTCTTACTATGTGGATTAAGATATTCTCAATGCAAGGATTTTTAGGGCCACTTCAAACACCTCTATTGCTTGACTCTACAGTTAATATTTAAATTTTGAAGATTGTGTGTTTTATTTATTAATACTACTCTGCCATTGTTCTCAAAAGGGGAAGCATCTTTCTTAAAGCAATGCTTGCTTCATTCTGAAAAGAAAAAAACAGAATTAGGCAAAATCCCCAGGAATTAGCTAAAAATGTTCTAAAGGAACAGCAAAGTAGGTTACTAATTAAGTGAAAATTGAGGTCAGTTTGAAATGGGGTCCTCACAATCAGAAGGAAAACAGAGGCAGCGCAGAATTTTATATCACATCCAGTGTTTTGCGTTCCGGGCATGGGAAGGAGCAGTATCCAATTCCTTGGGGAACTTGTCCTTAGGACTTTAGTGTGGTTGCTGAAAGTGCTGGGACCATGCAGCCTTTCTGTCAATCCATCTACTTGTCCTCTCCTCATAAACCAAATTTCTCCAGTTTCAGACAAATCCAGAGAATGATAGAAGTCTCAGATTAACTTCTTCAAAATGGGATAAATATCAGTGGCTGAGCAGAGAAAAGTTACTCAAGCAAACACACTCAGGAAGAGAAAGGAAGAAGCTTCCTTCTTTCCCTTTTGCTCCTCAACCTGTGGCCTGATTGGGGTAGCACAGATCTCAGGAGGCAGAGGTTGCAGCTTGGGGCCAGGAGTCACTGTAGGGAAGCAACTTTCTTTCATCTGTTGCTATAGGAGAGGCTGCCTGTATTAAATATTTGTGCTGCTTTATTTGCTACACACAGGCTACCTGGAAAGTCCAGGGGATTTGGAGAACAACAGAGGCAAGGAAACCATGTTTGCATTCCTCCAGACTGAGCTGCCGGGTGGAGTCTCTGAGGTGAAATAAAGGCTGGGTTTGTGCTGTGTTCTATTCTTTAGCAGGGACAGTGAAGGTCTCTCCTCTTCTCAGACATGTATGTTTATGAAGTGTGTAAGGATGTACTATTTTGTGTGAGCCACCTTCTGTCAGTTTGGTTAAAACTGGCTTTAAAATTGGTTAAAACTGACTTAAAATCCACTCTTGTGCATTAGGGCAGGGGATCACATGAATATAGAGATACATGCAACCTCTGGCTGTGTTCTCTTTTTTCATTAGGAAATGCAGTTATCCTTAGGAAATAAGAATTAATATGTGCTTTCCACAGGATGACAAACACCTAACTGTGCACCATAGACAAAGTCACCTCTTGCATATTACTGAGATGGCAATGCCAGTTGCAATGTCAAATATGAGGGGAAGGTGCTTTTCTTTTGTTTCTTTGTTGGTTTACTTGTTTTCTCTCTCTCAAAAAAACCTTACCTTGCTTGGAATAGAGACTTGCTCGTCTTTGATTGCTGATGAAATCAAAGATGCTGTGTGTGAGTGAAGGAATACATTGTCAGACTGCAGCATATCTTCACAGACTGGTTTTGCATGGATTTATATCCTAGAGAGTCAACATTTTTTGGTGCCATACTCTGCGTGTTATATCATCATAATTAATATTCCTTTCTGTCATGTTTCATGCCTTTGGTTCAAAGCGGTGGAAAGTACCAGCATGTTCTGGAAACAAAAGAAGGGGTTGAAAAACCTCTTTCTCCAGATACTGCAGATCCACCTGCATGTTAGGACCAAGGGTATTTCAGATAACAGATGCTACTGAGCACAAAGTTTCCATTGTCTATGCCTGACTGTGTTCGTGTAGTGTCTCTGCAAAGCAAGCAGGGGCATCACTGCACTGCTGGAATTGAAATATTAATGTAATTGGACTCTTGCAAAGTCATTTAATTTGTAGTGCTAATAGTCTGACTTCATCCGATTAGCATCCAGACCAAACAGCTATTGTTCAAGTCAGGCACACAATCCACTTGTTATGAAGAGATTTTATCTATATAGGCAGAAGAAATGGGAAACAACAAGATAAAGAGTAAAGTCAACAGAGAAACAATATAAAAATTGATCCAAGATATTCACTTGTTTAATGGAAAATCCCAAAGACAAAGGAGTCACAGTTTTTCCAAGATAGGAAAACAGAGTGTCAGACATGTGGGGAGGCTGTGGACTTTTCCAGGAGCTCCAGGCAATGAGGGAAACTCCTGAATGCTAGGGATGTTCCTGGAGACAAATCGCTCCTCTTTCACAGTAAGCATAGCAAGGGTCATGGCAGGGAGAATGACTCTGCTAAAGAACATCCCCCTGTGCATAAATGGAGGCATTGAAATATCAGGAAGAAGGAGAGGGCTGGTTTCCAAGAAGTGGCTTTGGAGGAAGAAGAAAGTCATTTGATACACCTGACAAAGGAGTTTATTCAGAAGCAGAACTGTTCTTGTTCTTGGTCCTGTGTCCTTGTGGTTTCCTATTGCCCTTCTTTCCTTGGAATGGCTCCCCTTGGTTGAGCAGCTCAGGAGCCCATCAAAGGAGCAGATAAAACATGGCTGTGCCCCAGTTCCTCTGCCCAAAACAATGGTTTTGGACAGCAAACAATCCCCTTTCTATTATGTAAACTCTTTGTGAAAAATCCCTGTTCTAGTTTGGTCTCAACACTTTTATGTAAAGGTGCAGCTTCCCTGTGAGCTTTGCCTGTCTCAGCATAACACCATCCATGGGAGCACTGTGGCAGATGTTGTTCCTAGAGACTCAAATCACCCCCATGTTTTAACAGCAGAGTTTTAGCCTGAGCAGTAACAGAGCGTTAGAGACAGAGGGGAGAGACCTGTACACCCTTCATGTGCATTTAAGGCACACAGGCCCAGAAAAGCAGGCTGCTGGTGGCCTCTGGGCAGCTCCTTTGTGGCATGTCCCCTCCTGCAAGTGTGCACTCCCCTCAGTGACAACATCCTTCAACCCAAAGCAATTGTGTGCAGGGTGGGTGACGATGGATTGCTGCTCTGCTGAGGCATCACCTCCTGCTGCTGCTGGGCTCAGCACCCTTGGTCAGACTGACCACTCTTACCCTGCTGTCCCTTTGCAGGGTGCCCCTGGCTGCCTGCTCCCGGGGATTGTGGCCAGCTCTGCCTACACACACAGGTTGTCCTGGTTTGTGAGTGAGGGGAAGGCAGGGCAGAGGAGCCATCTGAGTCATTGGTGCTGCAGTGCTCGGGTGGGCTGTACCCTGAGGATGCTCTCATCTTGGGGAGTGTCTGACATTCCCTTGATTGAGTGGGCCAAGTGGTCCATGGAGTAAGAGTTGGTCCTAGCCTCAGGATGTCTGTCCATCTCTGCAGTCACTCCCCGCTTTCCACAGGCTTATATTGTATTCCCTTGAAAGAAGCTTTCTGGGAAAACACAGCAATTCCCACCCATCATGCTGCCATGGTTTAGGGCATGATCTGTAATTTTAAGTGTGTTCAAAATCTGTGTACTGCAGAGAGTCTTGCCTTCAGGACTGGCACTTTGACATCTAATTTCCTTCCACAGAGAAGTCTAGGGAAATGGTTTTTGTTAGAGATAGGCTCGTTGGAAAAATGCTGATGAAGTGAAACATAAACACATTGTGTAGGAATTTTCATGGGAAAATATTGCTGAAGGGTTTCAGCACGCCTGGAATGCTTCTCTCAGTACTGACCCTCTTGCTCCATCTTGTATTCATATACTGTGCAGCAATAAGATTCCAAATGAAACATTTTTACTTTAGCTGATTAAAAATTAAAGTCAAAATGGAACGTATATAAAGCCTCTCAATTTTCAACTTTTTTCGCAAGCTGGGAAAACACTGTATTTTGCAACCTCAGTATTTCCTACTGGCAGGAGCTCAAATGTGTGACCACTGCTGGAATTTCTGTTTCTCTTTCCAAATGAAATGTATTTATTTCCTCCTCCCTATTGTTAGTAATGAATCAAGTGGCTTTGTGGTAACATGCTGGTGGAATTAACACCGATGAAAGAGCCAGAACAACATAACATTTACTTGGTTTCCAAGTAGGAAGCTAGTGGAATTTTACTATCATGAAAATGTAAAAAATCTTGGAAGAAACTGCAGGCATTAAAACCCATAAATATGAATTAACATATTTGAAACAGGGTAGATGATGTGTGGAAAAATCACCCCTTAAATTTATACCCCTGAAAAGATTGCTGCAAAGTGTATAGTTTTGAATCAATACAGCTTGTAATGATTAATACAAACTGTCCTCAGCCAATGAAATCCTCAAGTTTTTGATTTAATCTTTATAATAACGGAATGGAGAATTAAACCCAGTTTGTAATTCTCTCGCAAGAGGGTGTGGTAAGGACAGCATTTCAAGTTGTCTCCAAGTTCTCACAGCAGTGTAGGGACTTTAAAAAAAATCTAATGTAAGCTTCTGGATTTAAAGGATACTTTCTGTGGAGGAATTTTTTCTGTGGTTTATGGTCAGAACCTTTAGCAGCCCAATACAGACCTCATGCTAAGCAGACAGACATATCCTTTTTCTTCACTTGTGAATGGATATTGACTGGTGAACTGATCCATATGTGGCATACATTTATCTCACACACACACACACACACACACATACGGTAGATTGTTGCAATGTTATGCCACTTATATCCATATGTGTGTATATAAATTTAAAATAATACATAATAGTGTCCATAGTTGCTGGAATATTGCACATTCCAGGAGGCTGAGATAGCTCCTATCTCTTCTGAATGGTGCTATTAAAACACGAAAACCAACACCCATTCTCTGGGCTTTTACATCCCTGGTGGCTAGCACTAGGATTTCTGGGAGGTGAGGGAAAACTTGGCTCCAAACCCAGATGTGATCTCCCTGCCAAAGAAAAACTCAGGTGCAGCCTGGGTGTGTGTGGTGGGTGGAAAAGGATATGTGCTTCACAGCAACTATTACTAATCAACTCCCTTGAACTGATAGGAAAGGTAACTGGCATCAAGGTATTTTAATCATTAAGAAAATGCCAAAAATCCCCCTGGCTTTCCCCTGGTGGTTGTGGTTAGATTATGTATGAGGTTTTTGACATTATTTACCCAGAAGAGCAAGGATTACATAAGAGGGCTGGAAGCCTATAAAAGTGTCCTCACTTGGCACAGACAGGAACAAGGTTAGACTTTTTCAAAGGCAGCTGAAGCCTGTAGCTGCACAGAAAAAAAAAAATAAGAAGAGAGAACTTCTCTAGGAGATAGACTTTAAGATTGCTTTGCATAGAAGTGTTTCTCATATTTTCTTCTGATAGTATTCCCAGCTGGACAGAAAACACCTGAATCTGCTTGGATCATGAAGAAGACAAAGCATTCCTGGGCAGCCTTTGTGGAAGGAGGCAACAAGAAGGGGGAGAAAATGGCTGGGGAAAAGGCAAGAATACTGCCCAAGGCCACACATGAGGAAAGAAGGAAGCAGGAGGCGAAGAGGAAAGGGAAATTGAAAACCTTGGCAGGCAAATTGCTGAAGACTGTGGTTGTTGGGAAGGAGGCAGTGGAGAAGGCTGAGGATGTGGCAGGGAATTTGCTGAAGAGGCCAGCCAGTAGGAAAGGAGTGGAGAGAGGGATGCCTGCAGGTAACCTTGAAGTTAACTCTGGGTCCAGGCCTGGATCTTCTCTGCCCCTCCCAGCCCCGCAGGCTCCTGTTTTTCATTAGCTTCTGGGTTAGGTGCTTTCCACTCTCCTCCTCCCCATCCTTCACCTGAATTCTTGTCCCTTCTGAAATGTACACTCACTACTCTGGACAGTTCTGTATTTCGCTTTCCATTTGCCTCGCAAGTGTTTCTCGTTACTGTTCTTATTTTTATCTCTGCAAAGACTCCTGGTGTGTCTTGTGAGAAAGACGATGTACGTGTGACTGACACCCATCCGTGTGACTGTGCTGTTCCTCCACAGATGGGAGGCAGAGGTGGGCTGTACATGGGCTGGCTGTGCCAGCTAAACATCTCCTGTGTGTTGCATGTATTGAGGCAGGACGGGTGCAATCTGTAGACCCCTCCTGAATAACTTGCCAGTTGCTTTGCTGAAGATCCTTGCATCAAGACTTCTCCATTTCATGCCATGTTCCTCCCTCCAGTTTGGTTTAATTCTTACTACACATATGAGATGTTTTCAAGAAGAAAGGTAGGAAGGATACAGGCAAAACATAGTGGGAGTTTATACTCTTTCATTCTTCACTCTACACCCAAAGTTGTATCCTGAATTATTTAAGTTCCACTGCTTCTGGCTTTACTTAACTTTCCCAGCATTCTCATCAAGTTCGATTTGTCCTCTGGGCTCTGCTCCAGATACCTTTGGACAAACCTTAACCCTTAATTACTTAACATAGTAATCTATAAAACACATGGAAAAAATCCTGCAGCTCTGTGCAGCTGTTTTGAGAGTACATTTAACTATTGTTGGGTGGCTGGATGTGCTAGGTAAGATGCATTGGAAACAAGCAGCACTCAAAATCTTCCTTTCAAAGGCACTTGCAGCACTTTGGTCCTGCCAGGGTTTCTTTAGGAAAGGCAGAGAATTCCTTCCAGGCTTGATTTTCAGCTGTTGGCTTGTTCAGAAGGTGTCCTTTCTTTAATGCTTTTCTTCTGGACAGAAGGTACATTTCTTAAGAAAATACTGTAATTAATGAACCTTCATTGCTCACATGATGAGGTCTCTGGAATGACCACAGAAAGCTGCAAAATAATATGCAGGCCTGGTTAAACTGGAGAGGAAAAGGATGAAAGAAATTTAGAAACGAAAAAGTGCTTGCCCTGGCTAAGCTGAGATATGCTAGTGCTAGACCTTAAGCAGTGTGATCTTGAGTAGATCCTGAGGGATTTTGGGATATGGGATACATATAAATTAGATACTTTCTAACTTGGATATTAAAGTGATGGGTCCTACAAGTGAACAAACAGCAAATTATGTTCTTATTCTGTTGCAGAGGAAACCATCTGCAGATTCATTGAGCAAGGGAAATTTTCGGAAGCTTGTGATCATATTTATAATCTGGAGCATTCTGGAAATGATGGTGTGGGAAAGTCTGAATCCCTTTACGGGCTGCTGGCTGAACGAATGTGGACTGTAGTGGGAGAAGCACTCAGTGGAAGTGATAGGATGCTCCTGGAACCATTGCAGGCAGTGGGGGAATCACTGAAGTGGGTGAAGCAGAAGGAAGTAGAGTGGCTTGGCAGCGGCCTAGAGACAGAGCCTGTTTTTACCTGGAGTCCAAACTTCTGGAGGAAAGATCTGGAGGAAAAACTAATGCAGCACATGGCTGCCCAGATTCCCCTGTTTGGTTCCTCTGCTAACACAGATGAGGCTGCACTAAAGCAGCACCTCAGTCGTCTGGAAACAAAATTTCTCCCCAGCCTGGAGCACAAAAGCGGTGTCTTCAAGGAAGCAGGACTGCTCGTCACCTATGCCCGCTGCTGTCATGCCTATTTGTGTTCTCACCTTGCCACACTTATTGACAGTAACTGTTTCAGCTTCAGCCAGTGCCTTTTCATTTATGAATGGAGCATTAAGATGTACAAAAGGTATGTCTGAGGGACCTTTTCCCTACATTTTTTCCATATCCTTATTTTTTGTTTCTGAGAATAGTCCCTGCTTCCTGATAACACAGTGATGATAAGGACTCTTGCTGAGTTTAGGTTTGCCCACTGCCTTTTTTATCTTCCATGCTCTCAGAATCAGAGCCTTTTTTCATTGCAGTACTGCCTCCTTCTAAACCTTAATATCAGGTTCAGGGGTTTACCTGAGGTGGGCAGGTAAACTTCTCTGCTGGACTACTCTTGGGCATGCACAGTTTTCTGCTTTATTGAACAATTTCTTTCCTCACATCAAGCCTTTTTTAGCAAGGGCCATAGTACTCCAATTACCCCAGAGTAATTTTCCTTCACCTTTATGTCAGTGTGGTGCTCTATGGATTTCTCTTGTTCTTTCCTTGGTTCTCACGCTACTTTATCTGGGTTGTACTTTTCCCAGTTTTTTCTTCTTTCCTTCATTAGTGTTCAGATCACAAGAAAAACATGTAACAAATCATTAAATTCCTGCCCAAGTTTGGGGAAACAGATATGGCTTTCCCTCTGAAGAGTGGCACATCTGGGACCCTTTGACCCAATATTAATTCAAAGCCTGCGGGTGTCATCAAAGCCTGAAACTTCCTCGTGATTTCTTTTTTTATGGTGGATGAGGGGTTTGATTCTCCGTGTCTGTGATTTAATTGCTACTTAGCAGCTCCAATCTACTTATGCCCTAATAGTTCTCAGCCTTTTTGGATTATTTGATTGCTTTCATCTAAGCCTACAGCTTCTCTGGTCCTTGTATTAATTACACTTATAAACCCTTGATTAGCTTATAAGTAGTTCATCAGATGGGCTCTTCCCCCAGCCAGTTCCTGAAGGAGGGAAGCAGTGTGGTGGGTGCACACTGGCCATCATCAGGCATGTAGTAGAGGTGGTCAGGAGGCAACTTTTTTACTGCTGCTTTTAAAATGGTAAGACTTTGGAATAATGGATTGATTAAATATTGAAAACTTTAATAAGATTGGAGTGAAAAGTTATGTAATTTAATTATATAAAGAAAAGTCAAATATAAGAAAAAACACATTATATAAATGCAGAATTCCTTCAAGAAAAAAAACAAACCACAAACAAGCAAGACCAGTGACTGTATTAGTCAGACAGCAGTGAAAAACATGGAAATGAAAAAAGCAGAGACGCCAGACTTCAGCATCTGATTTTTCCTCTCTAAGTACAGTTACAACCTCCACAACAGCTCATGCACAGATGCAGTTGTCTTGGTATATAGCTGCTTCTTATTCCATCCAGAGAGAATACGTGACACTTGCAAAATTGTGCATTCAAGCAAGTGTGCTTGGGAGACTCTCCCCAAGCCTAAGAAGGAACTGATCAACAGCAGTGAGAGAAAGAGAGGGAAACAACAAAAGCTTAACTTGGGCAGCAAATATACGAAGAAGGAAAAGAAACAGCACAAAATAATTGTTGGAAAAAAGCCATTGAAAAGATCACCTACTGTGCTGTGGCTGCCCAAGCACGGCAAACACTGCTGGGTCCTTGCAGGGCACCCTGTGTGAGGCTGGCGTGCCAGGCAGGCGATGCTGTGGGCCCGCAGGAAGTTGCCCCTCTGGCTGAGCTCTTGTTTCTGTACACAGTGGCAGCCAGGCATGTGTGAGACCCGGGCACATCCCCCAGCACAGCCTCTCCCTCGGTGCGCAGTGCTTTGTGTGGATTATTTTGAAGACTGAGGAAAAGTTACTTGCGATTGCACGGGTAAGAACTTAAGAGTTTTACCCCAATCTGCCTGCTTTATTCCCACGGTTTTAAATTAAGGGGTGTCCTTGTTAAATAGCCAGCTCTGCTCAGGCATGAGTAAGCCCCAAGGTCTCCACCTTGACCAAGTTTCATTGCAGAGCCCATGTGTGAAGATCCATGATTGTCTACTCCTAAAGGGATGCTGCCCTGTCCTTGCTCCTTAGCAAGGAAGTGCTGGGACATTTGCAAATTTCTCTTCATCCCATTGCTGCATATTCAGAAAGCTGCAATCTGCTTTGTTCAGAAGCCCATTTATCTGGAGGAAAGAGGGACTATAGGTGAAACCCAGGGCCATTTTAAGATGTTGTTCATCTTCTATCCATCTGTTAATGATCCCATCGTGTGCAACAGCTGAGACTTTGCTGAGGGGTTTTTACAGCCCCGTTGCCTCAGCTGTGCAGGATATTGAGGCTGCTAAATTTGTGTGTGGACCCCTCACAGTCCTCTCCAGCCTGCTGGACTGACACTGCTGAGGTTAGAGCAAAGATTATTTCCAGAGCTCAACATAAGAAAATGTGCAGCTGGTGCCCACCCAGCAGCCCTTCACAGAAAATCCTGCCTTGTGATCTCACAGGTGACCCCAGCCCTGGGGCTACAGCTTCTCTTTCTTTTCTCAGTGAAGCTCCCCCTTTGAAGAATTTTGTTGAGACATGTGGAATACAAATGAAGCAGGGAAGATGTGTTGTAGCAATGGGGAGTTCCAGAGGAAACCACATTATGTGAAAACTCAGCGGGGTCTTTTTTATTCAGCTAAAGCTGAAATGCTACAGCAGGAGTTACCACACTCAGATCTCTTGCTCTCTATTTCCACCAGCCCCCAGGGAGCAGAGAAGGGGAAATTCCATGGCAAATTGCTGAATCATCCCAGGGAAAGTACTCTAAATTGCAGAGATTTTCCTCAAGACTTATTCCCTGGAGGAGAACATGAAGGTAGTCACAAACACGGGAGTAGAAGCACCAGCTGGTGACAATATGCTTAAAGCCTACTGGTTTCAGTGTTTAAGTATCTTTATGGGTTGTTTCTAATCATTACCCTGGGGAAGACCATGTGTTCTTAAGCTCTTATTTTAGCATTTGTTTCAATGAAGGAGGTGACTAACTCAGGATAGTGCCACTGAGGTTATCCTAGAGCAAGTCACTGAGCCATTCAAAAGCCCTCAAAGATGCTGACTAACAGTGATGGGAAATTTAAGTTTGTTTTTTTTAAGTTTCCTGTAATGTGATAGCTGAAGAATGCTTTTGCTCAACCATGGGCTTTCTGCTTTCCTGATACACCATGTGCTGAGCAGGCTCATCTCAAGCTGGCAGTGAGCTCTTGTGCCATGCTGCCCCGAGTTTCCATGCCATTTGGACCCTGAAGCTTTGTGGCTCTGTGTGCTGCTGCATTGTACAGAGGGTACAGAGCTGGAAGTGCTGGACAGTGTAGCACAGCATTGGCCCAGATAGCTTCAAACCTGGCCAGCTTGGGACCAGCTCCAGATTCAAGCTAATAAGCTTAAGTGGACATAAGCTGACTCCATACGGAAAAATTGTGGATATCTCTTTAGCTCAGAGGCACAGCTTATAAAACCTGCTTTATCCCTCTATTTCTGCTTCTACGGTAATTCAGCCCTTCTTTATGCTAATATCCAGGAAGTTGCTATTGAGCAAATATCCTGTCGTTACGTCTGAACAGTTGTCATATATAATTGTGACTAAATCACATGGTATGAGATTTGCCGCTCCAATGGATGACTAAATTTTTCATAATGAGAAGATCCTGACCAGAATAAACCATGGTCTGCTTTGTTTATGAAAAAGTTTATCACTGGGTGTGGCAGCCTGATGTCTGTGCAAACTAAAAGCACTTTAAACAGAAATGAGTGGTGAGAACTGTGAGCATATCTGAAGGTGCTGAGAGCCCAGATGTCACGTGGAGTTCAAAACCTCTTCAAAACTCCAATGTGGGAACTCGGTCAGCTCTGCATGCAGGCAGCATTCCCCTCGTCTGGACGCACCTGGGGCAAGGGAGCTTTGTGCCTTTGAGGTGGCAAAGTTCGTGAACTGAAAATGCTGATGCCATCAACTGGATTGCCAGTCTGCCACCTCTGTCCTTACTGTACTGGAGAATTTGACAAGCCTGCAAGGGGGACCCTGCAGCATGATGCCAGGATTCATTCTCATACTCATTTATACTGACCTGCAAAGGATCACTTGGGTCTGTGTCTTCGCTCCACCACCCCTCTATTTTTTCAAATGGACAAAAGGAGGACTGAGAAGTTCAGGTGTCCTGACCATCCATGGATCTGAACCCTTGCAACATTTTGATCAGACAGGAAGGAACAAGAAGTAAACTGGGCCTGTTTATTGCAGCAGAAGTTTTGGTCCTTTCCACACTGCAGCTTTGGTGCCTGAGGTACTGGTATCACACTACAAGAGCTACAGCCAAGCAAACTGTTTCTAATTCAGACAAATCATCTGATCCAAAAAAACTAAGTGCTGTCCTCAACAAGTTATTAACTGCCTTGCAGTTCCTCACTAAGCCATGCTTTGTCCCATTGTGGGGGGCAGGCTTGAAGTGTTTGTGCAGCTCAGCTGGGATGTGCTATCTCAGCACATCGTGTTCACACATTTGCTCACAGTCAGGTGATGGCACTTGTGAGGAAAGGAATTTTTCTGGGTTGTTTACAACTGTGCATTTGTCTTTGATTAACACTTTTCAGTGACTATGGGAGAGCAGTTGTTTTGAATATACTTTTGATGAAATTCTTCAGCTGACAGCCACAAATTTCCTAATTCATCAGCCAGAAAAGAACAAAGACCAAAATGGGAGATCAGACTTTACATTCCTTGGAGGAAAATTCAGAAATGAAAGAATAAATAAGCAAGCCAGACTTTTGAGTTTAAAGCTTCTATAAAGGTCAGATCATGTTTTAAGCAACAAGCCCTTTCTCCGCAGTGTTAGTTTTGTTTCTACAGCCATTCAAACTAGCTTAAGCCAGCCAAGTCTTGGGAAATTTCCCATTGTGCAGCCTCATGGGGCCCATCTCACCATGACAGTAGCTCTGAGCGCTAACCCGGCTCCTTTTTGCACTCTCAAGTCCCTGGCTCAAGCACGGGAATGGTTTTAATTAATGCTGGCTGTTTTCTGTGGGTGCTGGTTGGAGAGAGGAAGGGTGGAAAATCTCAGCTACAGTAGCTGGCAGCACAGAGATGTGTCTAAGCATTGTTTTGCTGTGTGGGCGCCTTCATTTGAGCTAAGCTAACTAGGGAAGACTGTAGATAACCCAAGCTGACACTGGGATGAAAGAAAGCTGCAAATCATTTAAACTCAAACAAACAATGTAGAACAAAACAGAACAATGTTATTAGGTCAGCTGGAAAATAGCCAGGCTTTGGGTTAAATGAAACAGCCAAAAAAATAGAGGCAGAAATTCATCTAGTCCAAATGCATAATGAGAAGCTGGGAAACCTAACTCATTATGAATGCCATTGTATCTTAACTATGTTTTTTAATTTTCTTTTTTCATTTAGAAGGAAGTAGGGAAAGCGCTGAAAGAAGCCTTTGATATTGGGAAATCCCCTTGTGCAGATGCTGCAGTCATTGAGGTAAACTGGGGGGGGGGGAACTGAAAAGCTCCCATACTTTGGGGCAGTTGTGCTCTTGCACACAAGTATTGGCAAGACCCAGTTTTGCATGTCTCAGGCTAGGCTCAATGTGTTAAAAGCTTGCAGATAGCTGCCATACTTCAACTGTGTCTGTTTGCTCCAAACCTGTTTTTGTCCTGGGCATACATAAAGAAAAAAAAGCCCCTTACTAAACTAAAGATGAGCCTGAGCTGATTCAAGCTCAAGCTGTGTTTTCATACATGCGCCTGGATCTTTATGTAACCTTTAGGAAAGTCGTGGGGTGTGTTACCCAGCCTGCTCTGTGTGAGTTCTGCAAAGCACTTTTATGAAAGCAGGGAGAGCTGCCGAGCTGTGGCAGGGCCTCGTGTCTGGCAGGGCAAAATGCAGAACTGCTCGTCCCTGCTGAGACTGCTGCCCTGGTGGGTCAGGCAGTGCAGGGGATTCTGCAGAGCACAGCAAAGGCAAGTGCTCCAAGGGCATTGCAGGAGCACACCCTGCTGATTTGTGAGCAGCATAGACCGTGGGCAGAGGCTTTTTGGATCAAGAACTGCAGAAGGATTAAAATAAATCCTGGAGTTTACATGTGGGCTCAAGTGATGCTAGAGATCAGGGGCAAGTTGTGGCTGCCATGACTGTATCTTTCTTCTCTGCTTCCACCACCCCAGTGGCAGTCCCGTTTCAGCCCATGAGAGAGGGAAGTAGCTCCATGGTCCTTTGGGATGGCAGACACCTCAGGCATTGGAAGCATTGCAGATCAACAGCAGCTGGTTTTCCTTGTGAGGACACAGCTTTAGCTGGCAAGCACTGGCTTTTCTGGCCTGTCTCAAACCCAGGCACTGAATGCAGAGCTCACAACAGGGACTGTTTCCTCCTTGCCTTGCCCTGTACCTGCTGGAGCAATAGAGCAGGGATGCACCTGTGCTAGGGTGACTTTTAGCTATCAAGCTGGATTTTTTCCTGCTCCTGGCTTACCATGGAAAGTTTTCTAATAGGAACTAAGACAAAGCCTGGTTTGAATCCCATAGTCCTCATATCTATAACATCTGGCCATGCTTCAGCATGAGTGGTTTCACTCTGTTGTGTATGCAACTGACTGGTTTGAATACTTTAGGGTGGGTGATGGAAAAGCCTGGATTAATAGGAAAGCCTTATGAAATCACCACCTCCTCAGTTTTCTCAGGCTGACACTTAAAACTTCAGATAAAAAAATGAACAAGGTGTCATGGAAACTCATCAGCTGTGGTTTTCTGACATTTTGGGGTGGCATATTTTATCCTGTCCCTTTGGGTAAGCTTTTACATCTGTTATGAGCAGTGGAAAAACCCATTCATGATGTGAGTCACCCTTTGTCTCTGGCTGAGGATCACTGAGAGAGCACAGCATATGAGTCCATCTGTCTCCTTTTATCCATCTGGCTCTCCTCCCCTTGCAAGCTTTTGTTTCCACAGAACAACTAATGGGCAGCATTAAGTCACCACCTGCTCGAGCCTGCCCAATATGGGGTGAATTTTGAGCTGTCTGGCAAAGCCCATTTCCTGCAGACACCTGGGCCACCCAGCTGGGGTCAGTGGGCAGGATGTGCTGTAGGGTTTAAGACACTGTGCTGTGTCGGGTGTGAGTGGTGGTGACTGGGAAGGTGACACCTGCCCTCTCCAGGCATCCCATGAAGAGACTCTTGCAGAGGTGCAGGGCACACAGTTAGATCTGCCTAACCTTCTTTTGAGTGGCTGCACCCAAATTTATCTGTGAGGGTGAGTCAGGTAGAAGCACAGGTGCTCCTGCAGATGGTGGGTCTGTGTATGAGCTGAGCTGCCAGGCTGCACGTGGCCAGCAGAGAACATCCACTGGAACAGGATTTTCCCCAAGCACAGGCCTGCTGACCACAACAGAGCAAAGGTGTAGGGTCAGGCATTAAAATCAGGCTGATGAAAAATACATTTATTTCCACAAGGACTCTCAAAACTGAAGCAGAAGTTGGTGTCTAGAAGGTGGAGGGATTTGATGCAGGGTGAGCAGTGGGATGAATTCCTCTTCACTGCATAGGGAACAAATGGCTTTGGCCCGTTCTTCTCTCACAAGTTGAAATCCACAGATACTAACAGAGAAGTCAGAGACTGCCAGACGAGTCAGCGAGAGCCTAAGCGAGAAGGTGGAATCTGAGTGCCTGGAGGAGTGCTTGAGGTTCCTGGAGAGGTAGGAAGGAAGCTGTTTTCCTCTTTGGTAACATTCTTAATGCTCAAAAGAAAGAAATCCTGATGAAGCAGCTGGAGATGCTGTGTTCACCTGGATCTTGATGGCTGTTTCCCATCAAGCTGTTGCTGGAGAGACAGCACTTCACTGCTGTTTGTGTGCTCAGTATTTGTTGTTGGAGTAAAGCTGAGGGAACAAAGTGCATCTGGACTAGCTGGGACAGAATAAAGCTTTGGGTGATGTTCTGCAGAGGCTCAGACCTTAAACTCTGGGAAGAGGGGTTGCCACGTGTCCAGTGCCCAGGCCTGGCCCTTCCTACCCTGGCTGTGTGTTTCAGGCACAGTGCTTTCTGCTGGCTCCGTGGGAGGATGAGGAGCTCTGCTCTGTCCTGGTTCCCATAGCAGGATGAATGTCTCTCATCTGGCCTCTCACCACTTCCTCTGACTCCCTTCATCTGCTTTTTGTTCTTGGGTGTTTCTCTCCCTGTATCTCCTGCAGCAGAAAATGCCAGGACTGCTGGTTGTATGTTGTATTTCAGATGGAGATTTAAGATCCTTGGCCCTTCACATGATGAGAGGAAGTTCCTATAAAATGGAGTTTTCCAGGGGCCGTTTGTGAGACTGACACTGACAAAGCAGTTGAGAGACCTTGTGGGCTATTCATACACACTGAGACTTTGCTCTGCAGCTTTATCAGCAAAGCCTGAGCTGCTTCCCGAAGGAAGTGTTGCAAATCAACCTTCTGCCTCTTGGTCCCTGTCAGAGGTACCCAGGCAGCTCAAGGGCTCTCCCTGCTGTTACTGTGTTTTTCTTCCTCACCAGCGGGGCAGGGCAGAGACTGTCTTTGTCATGCTGTAGATCCTACCCTGGGGATTGAAACTGAGCTAAAAAGACAAATAATCACAGAATATTTCTTCAGTTTGCTATTGTTGTCAGTTGTGTTATGGAACATGCCAGATTAAAGGTGCTTCTTCCTGTTTTATTTTAGCTATGAAGATGAAGTAAGAAGCTTTCTCCAGCTTGATGGCTGCCAACAGATCTGCAGCTTACAAATCCTGGAGAATTGCTGCCGTCTCAGGTTAGAAAACAGAGCCTCATGACATTGGGAGAAAAATGAGTTTTCTGCTGGTCTGATCTCTTTCTGACTCTGGTATGGGGCCAACCTTGCCTCCAGCTGGATCTGGTCATCCAACCCTATGCACACCAGCCTTTAAGCATGGAGGAAGCCAGCTGCTGTCAGTAAGACCCCTTCAGAGCTGCCCTGGCAGGAGGGAGGCTCAGAGGGGGCTGTGACTGTGGCCAGGGCCTTCACTGCTGCATTGGCAGGGCTGTACTGCCACTTTTTGCCTGCTCCCAGGCCCTGCAGGTACAGGGGCTGTAGCCACCTCACCCTTCCTGCACTGAGCAGGAGGCAGGCAGCAGTGCTGTGTCATGTGTGGGGACACTATCCTGGCTAATCCTGCTGTGGGTTGTGATGTCATTCCTTTCCCTGGCCTGATTGTCCTTCAGCAAGAAAGTCTCATAAAAGTTATGCTCAGATGTGTGTGCTAGTGCTCTTGGTAGGTGCAATCTTAAGTGCTTTGCTGAATGAAACCCCATGGAATATGCCAGGCTCTCCCTGGGGTTGCTAGGAAGGAGGGAAGCAGTAAAGCACAGAAGGGTGGGGGAGGATATTTGCACCTACGAGCTAATTTCAGAAGCACTTGCAGCAACAGGGAAAACAAGGTTGCTTCTCTTCTTCCTGTGTAAAGTTATCCAGGGATCTCTAGAGTCAGCAAAATGCCAAAATCCAACATATGCACAGTGATTACTTGACATCAGAGCCTTGTGTTGAGCCTAGGTAGCTGCTTTGTTTGTTGAATTTGCATGTTGCTGATGCTGGATCCTAGAGTGAATACTTATGAGTCTCTTTTATGTAATCCTTTACAGCATTACTGAGAATGGAGTCATACACTAAGCCTTTCCAGAATGTAAAATGTCTGGTTTCAAGCTGGTGATAATTTTAACCAGGATTTGCTGACTGGAAGACTGTTCTGATGGAAGATAATTGTCTTGTCTTTGTAGGTTGTCAAGGGCACATAGGATGCTCACCCAGACTCTGTTTGTCAAGGCTGCTTCATGCTTACTCGTTTCTGAAAATACTAGAATTTTTTTACTTATCTGATCTCATTAGTGATAGGTACAAGTGGCATTTGCATGCACTGAGCTTTTGTGTCCTTGTGGCAATGTCTTAATGAGTGCACAAATGTGGGTCACTGAGCTAGCTTTGGACCTGAGCATGTGTCCATTCAGTTACCCAGGCAGCTATGTTGGTTACAGTAGAAAGAGTTTTGATCTGAGAGAATAGCATGGTTTGATCTCATCAATACTTTCCATATTTTTTTTTTTTAACAGAACTGTCTGGTATAAGCTAACACACATTTTCAGCATCGGCACTGGCCAGAATGATAAGGTAAATGGATTTCTAGACAGGATGGAAGATGAAATTATGGACCATTTTCTGCAGACCATCACTTCTAAAGTCAAGGTATGGGAGACCCATTTTAATTCTGACTATTTTCAGACCATATGGCTGGCATGCACCTCCCTCCATGTCCTGATTTGGAAAGCGTGAAGCCATGGTTTGGCCTTCAAACCCAGTACTCTCCTCTGCATTGTCCGAATCTGTATATGGACAGCTTCACTTTTCCCAGTTTTAGTATCCTAGTTTGTAGTGTTTGCTGTTGTGCTACAAAAGGGTATCCAGATCCCAAAAGTTGAATTTCATCTGGTAACTATTCATTCCTTGGGCGTCTTCCCAGGATAGTCATAACTCACAGAGCCCAGGGCTGTGCAGGTAGTCAGGATGTAGAGAAGGTGACCTGAAATGTGTCCCTCCCTTCACACTTTCTAGTATCAGCCTATTAGCCCAGACACCCTTTACCCTTGTGTCTGGAAACCACAGAATTCCAGGCTCCTAAAGTGTCTGATCCTGTAATTTCCCTGGGAAGTTCCCCTGAGCATCTTCAGTGTCAATGCACAGGCTCCCTCGGGCATGCTGGAGGCAGCAAAAGGAAAATCACAAGAGGAACTCTGGCTACACTGTGCAGTTTTGGTCTCCAGAGCTCATTGCCAGCCTGTCCCATGGGCCCACACATCTACAAAGGAACTGGGGGTGTGTCTGACAGGGAGCACAGGACACCCTGGTGGGGAACAGGAGACCTGGGGCTCAGGTTTTCAGTCTTCCACGTTTGGGCTTAAGAACTTAGAACATCCTTCCTGAGTTGGAATTCTTTCTTTCTTTCTTTCATGCTTTGCTTTTCTTTGAAATAAAGGCACAGGATGCTGCAGTTTGTGGAGAAGTCTGTTTCTGAGAGCAGAAAGAGCAAAGGCACAATAATCTGTGTCTGTTTGTGTGGTGTCTCTACATGTGCAGCCTTTGACTCTGTCTGTTTCTTTTCCTCAGGGAACACTGAAGGACCACTTCAAAAAGTGTGACAGTGGTTTTGACCACATTCTTGAATCCTTAAAGCAAAGCTTTTTGACATTTGGGAAGAAAAAAGCAGATATATATGAGGTAAGAAATAAGTAAGAAAGTGAGAACAAGATGTTACTCAGGAAATCATCTTACAAGAAAGATGGAGTGGGATTTTTTTTCAAGGGCATGTAGTGGCAGGACAAGGGGGAATGGATTCAAATTTAAGGAGAGTAGGTTTAGATTAGATTTTAGGAGGAAATTCTTTGCTGTGGGAGTGGTGAGATTCTGGAAGAAGTTGCCCAAAGAAGCTGCAGATGCCCTGCCTCTGGAAGTGTTCAAGGCCATACTGGATGGGGTACTGAGCAACCTATTCTGGTAGGAGTCCCTGCCCAAGGCAGGGGATTGGAACTAGATGATCTTTAAAATCTCTCCCAACCCAAACCATTCTGTGATTCTGTGAAATCACTTAAACTAGTAATAGAACCCTTGGATGGCACAGTATTGGAACATGAATCCAAACTACAGTTTTCTCTATTGTCAAATGCTTTTAAATATCTCTTGGTCTCAGTCCAGTACCTCTATCCACCAGAGTTGGGTAGTGACAGCTGGGACCTTTCTGTAATGTCAACAGAGAAACCAACAAGTGAAGAAATGTGGAAACTGAATGTACCTCCCAAATACAGAGGGGAAAACTGGGCTCCCTCTGATTCTACCATTGCTCCAGTACCATTATATTGGAAATCTTCTCCACTTCTAATGTGCTTCAACCTTATTTGTAAGGATTATTTATCCCTTTGATGTAGAGTGGACACAGAGGGGTGAAAAGTTCAGATTCTTAAAGGGCATGGTGTCTCACGCAGAGCATTGGCAAAGAACAAGCTCACAAAGTACCCAAGTTTTTCACCTAAATGGCTACAGTAGTCCAGGATCTCACAACACCCTTGAGTCTATCTCTTCAGCAATGATGTTGGTACCTGTGTGCAGGCTGGATTTGCAGCTGCTACGTGTGCCACATGTCCTCCTAAGCACAGGACTCCCAGGTCTGCAGTCTCTTTGTCAGTGATTATTTTAATTGACATTTTGCAATATGGAAAAAGGTAATGGAAGAGAAAAAAGTAGGATCTGTTCTGCTGTTGTTCAAAGCCTGTCACTGGACATTATGTCACATTAGTGCTGGGGCAAGCAGCAGCTCGGCGCTGAAACACTGTGCCAGAGCTCTCTGTCTCTTGCTTTGTCTGTTTTGGACAGAGCTGGGGATTTCCTGTACCTTTGGACTGCAGCCTAAAAGTGCTCTGATTTCAATTGCTAATGCAATGTGGTTTCTGTGCAGCAGCCCCCTCCCCTCAGAAACACTCACTGTCCTGCCGGGCACTGCATGGCCTCAGCACTGTGGTTCTTCAGCAGGCAGTGAGAGTTGCCCAGGTGACTTCTCTTTGCCCAGCCACCACTGTGTGCCCAAGGGCCCTGTGTCTGGAGTCGATGCTCTGGGGAGGCTGCATCTGGCTTTGTCTGCAGGACAGCCTCCCCCCAGGTGATGTATTTGTTAGCCAAGCCAAGTATTGCTGCAGCTCTGGAGTGTGAGTGACCTCTGGCTCAGCTCACTCATCCCATTGCTTTTGATTTGAGGCCTCCACACTTATCATCAAGGTTTATGTCATCCACACACAGCTTGGAGGTAGTCCAAGGGTTAGATCAAGCATTTTAAATTAATACTTAAACAAAGAAATAGGACAGCCATCTGCATGGGCAGAATATCTGCTGTCTACCCGTGTGTAGGTGTGGTCTGAATCTTGCTCAGTGCAGTGAAGTTAATCTGGGTGTCTTTGCTCTGGAACAGGACCTCGTCAAGGCTGTCAATGCCGTCATTATTACAGAATACATGCAGGCCCTCCTGACCACTCCCAGGAAGCCATCTGCTAAGCAGAGGAGGAGGATTGTCAACAAGATAGAAGAAGAACATAGGATGATGCAAACAATCTTTAAAGAGTGCTTAGTAAGTCTTTGATATGGTTACAGTTTTGCTCTCTGTCATCAAGAACAATACAGCAGAGGAAAAGACTCTGAAAGCAAAAAAAAGGTTGAGTTTTTACCACAGGGGTATCAAGCTTCACAGAAATGACAGTCAGATGTGCTGACAGCCCTACTGATCTGTCAGAAGCTGTTAGTTCATGGTTTTGAAACGTGTGACTGGAGGAGGCAAGATTTGCACTGCTGCCACTGACACAAGAATGAGGCGTGCTCCTCTGAGCTGGTGAGACAGCTCCAAAGCTGCCAGCTCCTCCCATCGGGCCCCTGGTACATGGCATGGAATGGCAGTGCTTTCCCTTGAGCCTCTGGAATGATGAACCAAAGAGGCTGCTCCACATCTCCACCTGCTCTGTGGATTGCCCTGTAAGGCTGCTCCCCCCTGAACATGGGGTGTGAATTGCAGCCCTGCTGTCCAGCCTCCTCCCTCCCCACAGGTCCTTCCCAGCCCCTCAGAGCTGAGATGATGCCTGCCTGAGCCATTTCCCTGTGCTGTGGCATTTCCTCACGGCAAAAACATGCTGATGGTGTTGTGGCTGCTGACGGTTGTGGGGAGGAACGAGTCTTCCTGCAGGGGTAAACACCTCACACCATCAGGAGGTGAAGGCACGTTGCAGAAGATTGAGCGTAAAAGCAGAGCCACACCTCTGAAGAAAACTTGTGTGGAAGCGCTGGTTCTGAATTGCAGAAACAACTTTAGGAGCTTTAAAAAGCCTCAACTCAAAATCTGGTGCAATTGGCAGTGCTGCACACAGCATCTGTGAATACCACCAGGCTGTCACATGGGTCCCTTGATTACCCAAGGGCAAGGACTGCAATGGCAGCAGCGTCCCCTCCTGCACTAGAGACTCACTGCTGTGCAATATTCCTGCCATGGCTCATTAGCAGTTGCAGGCTGAGAGTGCCTAGGCATGGTGCTTCATAAGAGGCTGTGCTGAGCAGCACTGCAGTGGCTGCAAAGTCAGTCTGGTAACAGCAGTCAGATGTGACAGAGCATATAAACCCTCTCGGTTATACTGGTTTTAATAATTTCACAAATGCTGAGTCATTCTCACAACTTGCCAATTTAAGTGCTAGGGACTGAAAATGTATTTTCTTACGGATGAGTCCCTTGCGAGACATTTGTCAGCAATTCTTACCTTGTCCAATGAATAAAATGAAATAAAAATTATCATCTGTAGGCTTCTCTAAAATTCTCTCAGACCCATTATAATTAATGCATTAGTTTCATGGTGGAAAGCTGGAAGCTGCCAGTGCTTTTAGCTGAAGACCCACCTCTCCTGGAGTGATCAATCACAGATGAATCAATGCTTTGAGCAACTGAGCCATGGGTAGTAGCAAGAAGGTTCTCTAACCTTAAGCTGAAGTTTACCAGTAATGCTGTGCTCAGCATCAGCTTCGGTTGTAATGTGCATGGAACAGTGCAAGGGAGATACAGGAAATCTAATTATCTATTAAAACCCTACATTCAGCTTGGGTGAAAAAAAGCTGCATCTGGTTAGAACGGTTGCCCCAGTGTCCCCAGTGTGTGCACTTTCTCACTTGATGAGAGAGCACTGAAAGCCTTGGAGGTGAAATGCAAAATGATTTGCAGGGGACAGCCTGATCCTCAGTCATGAGGCTCACGGTGAGATATGTACTGTGCTGCAGACTGAATTTATAGTGCAGTTGCTGCACAGGCTGCACCTGCTCCCTGCCCTCTCTTTGGACACTTCCTTCCCAACTGTTCTCAAAACACATTAGGAAATACCTTGCTTCTCTCCTAAGTGCAGTGCATGTCAAAGGCACTTAAACACTGCTGACAAGACGCCTCTTTTTTTTCCCTTTAGACTGCAGGCTGTTTACCTCTGACCTTGCCTGTCTATGTAGTGTTTAACTAAATCTGACGCCTTCAAATTAATTAGCATTTTGTAATAGTGAGCTTGCCAAGTATGAAGTACAGTACGAGAGCCTCAGGAGCTGAGTACAGCTTGTGCACTGAGCAGAGCTAGACATGCTGTGTGCCTTCAGTGCAGGGGGAGAGGGGGAAGGCTGTCTTCAAATATTATTATTTTTTAAAATTTATGTTCAATGCAGAGGTGCCACATGGAGAATGTGACTTGCTGTTTGAAATGCCCCCTGGAGATCAGGGGAACCTGAGCTTCTGCCCCAGTTTGGCAGCCCATTCTCCAGGTTTGCTTTGTCACAGAGTCTCTGCTGACGTGGTGACATCAATAATTCAGGGAAGCAATTTAATTGCATTACTGTGCTGATGAAAAATGTGAGCAAGACCTGAAGCTCTCTCTTGGTAGTTCATCTGCCTTCTGCTTCTCCAGCTCTGCTAAAAATGCTGTGTGTTTTTTGATGAGACATTTTTCCTCCTGTGTTCTTCAGATTAGAAGTTGATTGTCTGCAGCATCTACCAACCACATCATATTCTTCAGTCTGTCCAGCCTTGTTTACCACTTTTTCTCTATTAGAGGATTTGTGTCCCCTCATCCTGTCCCTAAGGTTGCGTTTCTGTTCCTGGGCTTGCTTTAGGGCAGCAGAAATGCCAGCATGTTTGGCCAACAAAGCTTGTTTTCACATAGGTCGAGCACAGGGCTGAGCTTACCTCTAGAAGCAAACCACTCCCCACAGAGTGAAATGGCCCTGAAAGCACAGGCAGTTTAGGGAAAAATGAGGTACATTTGCCAGCTTTCCAAAGGAAATGCAGGAGGGGATTCTGTGCTGCTGAAGATGATTGCCCAGCCACCCTGGAAGCAGTCTGTGGTTACTCCCCAGGTTCTTTTCTGCTACCCTGGGGGAAAACTAGACTTCTATACCACACACACACTCCTGCAAAACTCCTAACCCACACAGAGAGATCCCCACTCTTACACGAGTCCAGCTTTTGACATGCTGTGCTGTTTCCCCTGCCCTCAACACAACATTGCTTCTCTCCCCAGGGTCCCGCAGCTGGTTCTGTCAAGGATCCCATAAAAGCAATTTTAGAACTTATTCAAACTTCTGATCCTGAGGGGATGAAAATAGCCCTTCTGCCCATTCTAAAAGAATTTCCTGACCTCAGGTAATGTTATTGATTGGTACAATTTCTGTACTTTCTTATATGATTGCTTGACACTAGAAGATCTACAGCAATATTAGTCCTGTGATACTCTTGCAGCATGTTGGGCCAGGCACAGTGACCCTTTGAATGCACTCACTGGTGCCTGGTTTATATCTTTGCCAGACATGAACTGGTTGAGTTAAGATATTCTTCTATAAAGGTGGAGGATGGATGAAATTGCAGTCAACAAAGCAGAAATGCTGTGGAAAAGTACTACCTGAATGCAGAATTTACAGGTACATGTGTGTCAAATGCAGGTTTCAAGAACATCCTTGGCCATTTCATAATTTTCAAACACTTGGCTTTTGGCTTCAACACTTCACCAAACCTCATATAACTATTTTCACAAATTTCTAGGTGTATTCAGCAAGAATTTACACTTTCATTTTTTGCAGAAAACTTCACAGAATTGAAACACAGATTTTACTAGGAAGGAGAGATCTTAGCTAACTGCATTTTTTCCAAAGCCTGTGGTTTACTGCATCTATCTTTTGTTCTGATGTGCTGTGCCTGTCTTTTTCCAACTTAACATGATTGCAGAATAGAGCTCTCTGTCACAGGATGCTGTGAAGGCTAAAAGTGTGAATACCTTCAAATGTGGGGCAGACAATTTGTGGTAGATAAATATTTCAGTGCCTATTCAACATGACAGACATGATATAACCTGCAGCAAGGGACGTCTCTAGTCTTCTGTAGGAAGGACTGCTTTAGGCAAAGAAAAAAAATAAAAAGAAACACAAAGAGATTATGTTATGCTTCATCTGCTTTTTTTACTTCTTTTTACTTTACTACTCTTGAAGGTGCTATTGAGCTAAAAAGCTGTTTATCTGATACAGCATAACAATTATATATATATATATAGTATAGGAAGTTCTCAGAAGACCCAGATCTCAGAGAAGGTCATCCTGGTGTAAGTGGATGCACTGTTCTTGATTATAACAGATTCAAACTGTTTGGCTTGGATACCTTTGCCTTATATCCAATACCATATTTCCCTGCTCAACAGAACAGTGCTCTGTAGAATACAAATCCTGTAACCTTCCAGATGAACAATAATTAGCTCAATTTGAGGGGAGGAAAGATATAAAAAAATGCTTCCAAATGGTCAAATGTAGAGTTATCTGAAACCTATTATGATAGATACACATCTTTTTCTAGGAATAACCTGAGCTGAACATTTTCAATACTTCACAGAGATGCTGTGTGCTCTGGCCTTGGGACCCATGAGCTCAGTTCTGTCCAACCCAGCTCTTGGGATATGGCCTCCCCCTCTAGGTAGCCAGGGGTGTCAAAAAGCAGCTTCCAATCTTTGGTCTGGTCCAGCAAAACTGAGGGATAAGAAATATGCTTTTTTTTTTTTTTTTTTCCCCTTGACTCATTCACTTATCTGCCCTCTCATCCTTTTGGAAAGGAAGGAACACCTGAGTGCAGTGCTGGACATCAAAGACTCGCTCAGCCGAGAAGACAGAGCTGCTCTCTTGAAGGCATTTCATGATAATTACAGGGAATCGGAAATGGAAGCAAACTTGCTTTTTGCAGATATAGAAGTAAAACCTAGCAAATATGGACTCTGTGGCTGCCTCTGCTGTTAGCAAAGGTGGGTGTGTGTGTGTGTTTGTGTGTGATGTGTACCTGCACAGGTAGGTGCCCTGCTTACAGGGAGGTGGAGCTGCAGCTTCACCCCCACAAAGTCCTCATTGCTCTATACCCTCGCTCTACTTCCCTCTCTCTCCCTGCAGACTTCCACATCTGGAGGATCCTGTTGTAGGCAGTGCAGGGTGCTGAATGCTTAGATGATGATTCAAATAACAGCAGGGACAAAGGAGAAGACAGGGCTTTTCCTCCCCATCTTTCACTCCTGTCTGTGTGTCCCTGCAGCAAGGTCTCTGCAGCATCCCCTCCCTCCCTCCCTCTTACCCTCTGCATGGGCAGGATTTCCCAGGCAAGAGCTGCTGTCTCCTAGCAGGGCAAGCCAAGGGATCCCCTCAGTGATTCTCCTGCTTCCCTGGTGCTGAGGGGAGGGACATGTGAGCCCCACCACTGCCCCCTCCATGGCAGCTACATTAAATAAACCAGCTTGGCCCCATTTAGGTGACTGTGCTGTGCTGTGAGAACCAGAGGCAGGTGTGCCCACTGCATGCTGGTAGCATCAGCTGGTGGCAGAAGGGAGGAGGGTTAAAGTCAGAGGGATGACTGTCACTTTAAGGAGTCAAAGCCAGTGGTGAGAATTGCCCAGGCTCTTTTGAAGCACTTTCAATCATCTTTCAGTCTCCCAAGGGACTCCTTCATAGTCACAATTGGCCTTTTTTTTTTTTTTTTGGGCGGTGGCAGGGGAGTTAAGTTTCAGCAGATTTCAAAGTTAAGCAGCTCCTCATGGTTTTAAAATAATGCTTAGTGGAGAACACGCAGCTATTTTCTTCACTTTAAATAATTGACCATTTCTTGTTAGTCCAAATTTATTCAGCTCCAGTTCAGAGATGGAGAATTTTGTTTTATGCTGGCCAGGTCAGAGCCCTCAGCTATCAGAAATAGTCCCGCTCAGTTAATAACTACAGATTGTCAGCAGTCACCTTCTGTTGCATAAGCTGACTAGGCTGAGGTTGAGAAGCACAGTCCCTTTCCTCCTCCACTCTCAGGTGTCACCATCTATTTATAGTTACCCATGTTAGCAGATCAGGGATGAGTTATGCAGGACTCTGCCCTCCAGGCACAGGCAGACAGCAGGCTGCCCTGGTAGCAGGGACAGAAAGCAATTAGAGAAACAATTAATAAGCACAAAAGCTTCCCCTCCTAATGAAAACTGATTCTGATATAATGAACTAGCTGTTAGCCACCCATGTTTATACCCCTCTTTAAAGAAATTACCCATAGTGTCACCTTTGCTTTAGTAAAGATATCGAGGAACATGTTTTTAAAGCATTGTAAGTCACTTAATCTCCTATTGCTGAAATCCCCTGGGTAAACAGGCTCCCAAATCCCAGCAGACTTGGCTGAGTCTGCAGTGTGGTGGACACACATGCCAGATTGGAGGCATCACCTGAGTTCAGGGGTATCAGTAGAGGTGAAATCAGTTATGGGATGTGTCACCTTCCCCCTTTCATCCCAGCCCTGTGATTTTGCTGCCATGCTCTGGGGTGTGACCTGAAGGCCCCCTGGGAAACAGTTGCTTTCTCCTAGTCAGGAACACATTTCTGCCTCCTATATGTGGAGGTGGCAGGACTTTGGAAAAGCACAGGTTTTGGTTGTTTCACATTAGCATGAAACATCCATCAAGAAGATGAGAGAGAAGATTTGGCTCGGGAGGGCAGGCAGCAGCAGGAGTGCTGCCCATGGCTGTGGGCCCATGGATTGTTTAGCCCAGGAAATGGAGGATTTCAGCAGGTAAGTGTTAATACAGCTTCATGCAAGAGTGTGCACAGGAGGGATGTTTCTGCTGTTTGACTCTTGCACATGTTCTGACGAGTGCTGTTTAATTACCCAGCTTTTTTCTTGCCTTCCCTCAGGCCTGCTGAGAGGAACATGAGGCCTTACTCCCCTGTGCCAGTGCCTGCAATCACAGCTCCTTAAAAGCTTCACAAGCAGCTGGATGTATGGAGAAGTCTGTCAGCCATGGAAGACACAATTCCTGCACTTTTATAGAAAAAACATGTGGCTCAAATCTCAATCTTTACATGTAAAGTTCAGCAGGAAGATGAATGAGATATCGTAGAAAGACATTTCTTCAAAATTTCGTAAAGACTCAGCCACCAGCTGAGTCCTGGTGGTTATTCCTAGGGTGTGGCATGGTGGCAAGTGTGGAAGAGGAAGGTTTCCCCTCACCAAATTCCTCTCTGTTTCCATCCCTGTTCCATGAAATCCCTGATGAAACCTGCTGCACCCCATGGTGTCCCAGCATTGCAACCTCCCGAGGGATCCAGGACCTCTGTTAGGGAACCTTGCCCATCTGACTGTGCTGGCAATGCCTGCAGGCCTGGGCACCTCCCAGAGCCTGACCTGCACCGGGAGGGTGCAGACAGCTGCCTCTTCCCTCTCTCACAAAGGCTGTGACCTGCTTTGGGGCCAGCCTGCCATGGAGAGATGTGGGATGGGGAGCTCTTCCTGTATGAGTTTTACAGCTGGCTCTAAAGCATAGTCTTGCATTAATTTTTATACCTCAGTTGCTGGAAATTTCCTCTTGGAGAGGGAGAGGAAAGCCTCATGGGAAGCAGGCAGTAAAAGGAGCTGTTTGTCCCAGCCTCTGGGCAATGTCTCTGCTAGTTTTCAGATGTAAATAGGCAGTTCTGAAGGGAAGACACTGACTTTTCGCCCTGGTTGTCTATGGACTGGTCACAGCCCCCAAGTTGGATAGGTTCAAGGCCCTACTTTACTATTGTGTGAATATAGGCCATTACTGCTCCTCTCTGACACCATAAATAAGCAAAAAAATTCTACCTCAGATGTGCCAGTGCTTTTCAGAGCAGCCATTCCTCCTCAAGTCTGCTTCGCTAACAAGAAAAGGGAAAACTTTTTATAACCTGTCAATGTGTGTAGCAGCAAACATGTCATGCCCTGGTACCCTGGGAAATACAAACACATCTGGGTGCTGCCACGTTCTGCAGTGCTGTGCCATCACCCTAGGGACACAGGTGTCCCACCTCAGAGCCCTGCATGAAGACAGTCCTGTGAGCTGTAATTACTCATTAGCTTTGCCCCTAGTGCAGTGCTGAGCATGGGGTGAGTGTCAGAGGAGCAGGAAGAAAGAGGATGCTCCATTTCCAGGGAGTCCTCTGTGTACCCTGCCACGCACTCAGGGCCAGTCACCCTCCCCTCCTGCCGAATTGCACGTTTTCTGAAGTGTGGGAAGGGATGACAGACCTGGATGAGAGACCCTATTGTGACAGCAGGGTCAGCCTCTGCCAATGGGGAATTCAAGCAACAAGCCTTGCAGAGAAAATAAATAAAACCCTCTCTGACATTTTGATCACTGTCGGGCTAAAAATAATCCCTCAGCATGAGGACAGCTCTGGCCATGTACAGGTCGATATCTATGTGTGTCTGTGCCTTTTGACATCTGCAGCCAGACAAGGGTGTGTTCTGCTTGGAATCAGCAGCTGGGAGCCCCGAGGGACACCGAGCTTGCCATTGCTGTGTGTGGATCAATGAGATTTTGTGGCAGAAGTTTCTGCACCACGTGTGAAGCATCCACTCATGGAGAGATCAAATAAAGACTTGAGTTTGTCCATGAGGTTTATTGCTGGCAGCACATGTGAAGTTTTCCAGAGGCAGAGGGCCCAGGGAAGTTGGCTGGGGTGGGCATGGGGGGTGATGAGGGGAGAGGGCCTGGTGTGGAGGCAGATGGTGTGGGAGGGATGTCCTTGGGCACCCACAAGTCACCCATGGAGAGCAGATGGTGTGTGGGGAGGCTCCTGGTGGCTCCCCAGGATGGGAGACAGTGGCAGGGGAATGCTGGGTCACTGCCTAGGACTGCCTGAGGTGATCGGGGAGGGGAGGAGAGGCTGCAGAGAAGGAGAATGAGGGATTTTCCTTATTTGAGGGAATGGATGAGGGATTTTAACCCACTCTGTTGTGTGACCTGAACTTCCCAAATGATCCAGCCTGCTCCTTTCTAGCTTTCACCCTAACCTGGGGTTAAAGCGCTTGTGTGGGATTTGTGCCACTCTCTGCAGAGTGCTGGGAAGCAGGGTCACACTCAAGATCCTTCTGCAGGATTGCCTTGTGGCCTGGGGATGTGAGCAGGGACAGCCCTGCCAGTGCCATCAGCCTGCCAGTGCCCTCATGGAGCTGTGCTATGCATCTCCCTTGCATCCAGTGACTCCACCTCTGCGAGCAGGACAGGATCACTCAGAGGCTTCCTTCACAACATCCTCTCCCACTCTCTTTGCACCCAGGGCTTCACTGGGATCTCCTTGGCACAAGGATTGTGTCACTACCTTGCTCACCCATCACTCAGACACACCAAGCTTGGGATGTGGACAGGAAGGAGTGACAAGCTCTGGCTCTTTTGGAACCTGCTCTGGCAGAAGGGCTGTGTGATGAGCAATGATTTTGTCATCCAAGTCCCCTGCACTACTCAGGGCCAGGGTTTGGCTGGCTGCTTTGAAGTGCTGCTACAGGGCCTCACCAGCCAGTCCCCTCATCTGAGCTGCCATCTCTGAGGGTCACCTTTAGGGCTTGATGCTGAGGGCACTGGAAAGCAGATGCTCCCTAATTATGCTGCAAGGTCTGAGGGAAGACCTGACATTTGCTGAGGTGCCACCTGTGCTCCCCTGGTTTATTTAGTGGCTTTGCCAAGGATGTGACAGGCAAGGGAGGGCTTGATAGTGAAAAATGCAGGTAATACTCTAGGACATGCTGAGCTCTGTTGGAAATGAAATGTACGTGAGGAGAATCAATCCCTAAAAATGAGACCTCAGAGAAGAAAAGCCTTCAGACTGTAAAATGATATAGTAAAAATAGTGTTTTATTCCCTTCCCTCCCAAGAGGAGCCTTCAGCGTTGGAAACTCATATGTTAATCCCAATATTAATCAGCATAGCTTGCATCCTCCTTTGAGGCTTTCCTCTCCAGCATCCAGCTCGCAGTGATGCCTGGTCCACGGGTGGGGAAAGGAGAGTGTGTGTGACAGGCAGCATCGCAGAAGCCACCACAGGCTACTCCCCGCAGCACATCACTGAAGGTTGGATTTTCGGGCTGAAATGCCTGCCTTTACCGCAGCACCCCGTGGAGGAAAAGACGACGAGGAGGAGGCACTGGCCCGTGCTGAGGTCTCTGGCTGTGTAGCAAGGGCTGGACTGGATTCCTCCAGTTTCCCCCAGTGGCCCTGGGGACACGCGGGCTGGGAAGGGTACACTCCTGGTGCCATCTAGTGGCACTGGGACAGGGAAAGGACTGTGGGTTTTTAATGTTTATTATTTACGTTATTATTATGGGAGCATTATAGGGGAAAAAAATATGCCTACATGATACATCAATTGTGCGGGCTGTGAGGGGCCCCTTACCAGAGTGTGAGACTTGCAGGACAACAAGATGCTGGGAACTCGGCTGCAAAGCAGGATGCACAGAGCACTTAGATGTGTGTGCCTGCCAAATAACCAGCAGGTTTATGGGAAGATTGTCAAAGATAGTGATGAGCAGGATAGGTGGGATGTGTCTTGTGCTTTAGAGAAACAGCTGGAGCATGTGAGTGTGGAGAAGAAAGGCTGGGAGGTGGTGCTGCAGAACCAGGACCCAAGGAACTGATTTCTTCCCACTCCACAGCAGCCAGGCTTCCTGCTGCAGTAAAGGGCTTTAGGATAAGGTTTTAGTTGGCTTAATCTGACCTAAGGCCATATGGGCAGCTGAAGACAGGTTTCTGTCCTCACCCCTGGGTGCTTCCCCACCACCTCATCACATGGCTCCACTGACATCAAATTAGCAGTCAAAATAAATAATCCTGCATGGGTTTGCCTCTCCTGTTTTCTTTTCAGGAGCTCTGGTTCCATCTCTCTGAGCTCCAGCTGTCAGATTCACGCCTGCTAACTCTCCTGTCTCCTACTGCTGTCCTGGTTTTTAGCCTGGTTCCAGCTGCCTTTCCCGAGCTGCTCCCTTGCACACTCCAGGGTTGTGGCTGCCTGTCCTGTGCAGCTTGGCTCACACAGCCTGTATGGGGCCATTGCATAGTACACCAATGGGCTGTTCTAAACGGGGTGCCAGTCTGCCAGTAGCTAAAAAACATGGACTGAGTTTAAAGCAGCTGCTGGGAAAACCCCTGTGTTTCAGGGCTGGGACAAAGCACTTGCAAGAGCAGACTGGCTGGAGCTGTTTGTTATATTATGTACCCTTGCAGGGTTTTGGAAAAGTTGTAAAGCCGATCTTGGTTCACAGACGAGCATTAGACTTTTTTCTTCACTGGAATCTACCCTCTGAACTTTTCACACTGGTCTTTTGTGCCTAACAAAATGGGCTTGTGCTATGAGGAATGATGCAATTTTATTCCCTTCCAGGTTACCCAGTGCTGAGAAAGATTCGAATCTTCATTTCCAGACGCTTGCTGCAGCTCCTGCTGATGGTGCCACATGGCCCATTTTGCCCATGTCTGCTGGGGTCTCTTCCAGCATGACCCAAACTTTGGAGGAAGAGGACGGTCTGGGAAGGGGAAGGATAAGCCCGTGCTGAGGTGTTGCTGCTCGGGAAGAAGCTGGGGTAGATGTTAAACATGTGGGGAGAGGAGAGAGGGGAGAACCCTTCCGAACACAGGCTGAGGGGTGATCTTTCAGCCCTGCACCAGCAGGTGCCCCAGCCCTGCCCTGCCCGTGGCCCCTCGGCAGCGAGGGGTCTGACCGCCCCGGGCCCGGCCCCAGCCAAGCTGCGGACCCTGGAATGCCTTTCCTGGCTGCCGAGCCCCGTGTGGGGCCGGGATCCGCCGCTAGATGGGAGCAGAACCTGCGGGAACAGCCGGGCCCACGCGTGGGGCCGAGCCCGGGGCGCCCTCAGGGCTGGTGCGGGAGGGTTTCTCCTTGCGGACACGGCCCGGCCAGCGCCCATGGGCAACTGGTGGCTGATGTTTCTGGAGCCTGTCCCTCCGACTTTCAGCTTCCAAACTCAGGACAGCCGAGCTGGGCTCACGTGCAGAGACAAATCTGCCTCCTCATCGGACCTCCGTGAGACCGACACAGTTTGAGTCCTGTCCTAACACCCAGCTGGGCCCCGGGCTGGCTCCCTGGCCCCTCAGCCTCGGGGGGCTTCCTTCTCCTGTCATATTTACACTTGGGTCTCCCATAAAATCTCCACCAATTTACTCGTCTTTCGTCCCTGGGATGTCAGCCCTGGCAAAAGTGTTGTGGTAAGGCTGTGCCTTGCTTTGCCTCCTTCCCTGGCCCGAGAAGAGCCCTGCAGCCAGGCTCCCATCTCCATGGGGCTGGCTCGCCCCGGGCTGCTGCAGCTGCCCTGGCTGTCCTGGCTCAGGCCTGTGCCCAGAGCCAGCAGGTGTCCTGGAGAGCCCTGTGGCAGGATTGTGCTGCAAGGGGAGAATGCCATCAGGAACAGGGTGCACTGAGTCACAGCTCAAACCTGCGGTGGTTTCTTTATAAAGGTTGTCCTGGGCCAGTGGGGATGTATCAGGGTGCCTCTGCTGTTTCATGTCTTACATGGTCAGTGATAACTGCCTTGTCAGCAGCACTTTCTTGGCTCTTTCTTACACCAAACAAGTCCAGGCTGGTGGAGCTCAGGCCACAAGATCATAATCAAGAATAGTCATGCCTGAAATGTTTTCCCCAAGAGTGCCTGATAGCCATACAGACTGGGATTACTGTGGGCGCAGTGGGAAATGTCTCTGCATACCCAGCACTTGTTGCAGGGAGTGAGGAGAGTGGCAGTGACTGCAGGAGCCAAGTGCCCATGCCCTGTGAGGCAGACTGAGGCTCAAGCAGCAGAGCTCTGGCATCATCTTCCCTGCTGCTTACCTTAAAAACAGGACCCTGGAGGAATGTCGAGTCGCCAACAATCCCTGGACATTCACAACATATGAGGAAGAGTTGAGTGAGTGGTTTCCCGAGACTGATCAGGGAAGAACTGCCATCACATGACCAAGGCTTCATTTCAAAGCCATTGTGGAGTTGAATTTCCCTGAAGGCTGCTTTGCCTGCCCTGCTTTGCTTTGGCTGCTTTGCCTTGCCTTGCCTTGCCTTGCCTTGCCTTGCCTTGCCTTGCCTTGCCTTGCCTT
>JAHLSL010000007.1:7453376-7584380 GCA_025920805.1 Petroica traversi
TTGCCTTGCCTTGCCTTGCCTTGCCTTGCCTTGCCTTGCCTTGCCTTCCCTTCCCTTCCCTTCCCTTCCCTTCCCTTCCCACTATCGCATATCTTTCTAGAAGCAATTTTTACCTGTTTGAGAGCCAACATTTTGTCTAGGCCTTCTTTCTTTTCTAAATTAAACCGTGTTGGTTTCTTCACTGCTTACACACGCATCATATTTCTGGTCTGTCAGTCATTCTCCCTTTTGCCTTTTGGACTCTGGACAGCCATGAGTGGACACTGCCCAGTAGCCAAGCTCTGGCAATAACAGCTGGAGTAGGGGAGTTTCTTTCCATGTTGTCTTGGTGTCACTCCTTTTTGCATTTCCCAGCAAGAGGCTTCTTTTTTCACAGCAATGTGCTGACACAGCCCGTTCATGACCTGTCAGTACTCTGGAGTGTTTGAATTTTTGCAGAGTTATTACTGAATGGGCAATTTCCTCCCTGTGCTTGTACAGTTGTTTACTTCTGTTGCATTGCCATATGCTGTTCTTGATGTGTTTGAATTGCATCCTATTGTTTTTTTAATTTTCCTGTGTAATTCTGAGATCAGATCCTGTCCCATGTCTCTGGTTATCGTGCTTGCAGTCTCTGAATCTTTCGTAAGCATTCTCTGCGTTTCAGCATTCAAATCATTAATGAGTCTGGCTCAGATGAGGCTCCTGTCGACTTGCAGTCAAAACCCCCTGCAGTTTTGCTCTGATCATGGATCTCTCTCCTGTTTTGTGTCTACTTCCCACAGGCTTTGCAGGAGCAGACCCCCAGCCCGAGGTCTGCATGCCCAGAGGTGTGATGCTTCCCAGACCTGCACCAAGCCATGGGCAGAAGCCATCTCTCCCTCAGCTGAGGAAGAGTACATGAATGGTACTTGAGACAGTGTTAAAAACCGTGTTAAAGTCAACAGTCCCAACCATCCCACCTGACCATGAATAAGAACTTCTTTAATGTGAGATGACCAAGCACTGATTTTCAAAAGGAGTGTGGACACAATCTTGAGTAATGTGGTCCAGGGCACCCTGCCTGAGCAGGCAGGTAGGACTGGATGACCTTCAGTGATGCCTTCCAATCATTCCATGATTCTGCAATCCACGGCAGCTCTCCTTTCAGGGAAGTGAAACTCTTGCCCTGGAGGGAAAGCAAATAGATTTAGGCAGAACAAATTTGATTAAAACAGTCTTGATGTATTGTCTTGGTATCATTCTCATGCTGAAAACTCTTTAATTCTACTGATATTTTTCTAGGAGATGTCTTTTGAGATCAGCACTGCATGCCCTTGCCCAGGGAGCCACCTCCCTCTAGGCCATTGTGGTGGATGGCTGCAGGAGGGCTTTTCCAAATATGCTGTGCTGGGATAAGTTGGGTGGGTGAAATCTGCCTCTGGAAGTCTCTGGTTTATTTAGGCTGCAGTTGGGTGCACCATTTGTTAGCATTATCTTATTTCATTTACTTTTTGGCAGCATCACTGGCGTAAGAAACCCCCTCTGCACGTGTGACCTCCCCTGTGCTAGTGCAGCTCTTGGGGGCTGGGCAAGTGGTGAGGGAGGTGTCAGAGGCTGCTTAAGCCAAGGCTGCTGCTGGACCAGATACACCTCTGAGCACTTAAAATTGTGTTCCCATGGTGTTTCTCATCCCTCAGTACTGGCATCTGTGCTTCAGCTTTCCAGTTGCTCCCCAGATGCCTGTGCCACAGCTAATTCATCTCCTGGAATTTGAATAGCTTGTTTTCTTTATGTAATTCCTTCTTGAACTTCAAGGGATTAAGGAATTTATGATTCAGCTGAATTCCCAACATGCTGCACATCCTCCTACTGCACTGGGAGGATTCTTCATGCCTTTAATATTATATCCTGAGGAGCTGCCTGCTTCTCTAAATTCCTCTTAGACCAACCTGCCCCAGGGTCTTTCCTGTTTTATCTGTGTCTGTAATCTGCCCTCACTTACTTCATTTTTCCAGTTCCTCCTGTCCTGAGAATTTCTCTGGTCTTCCCATGCCTAGTCCTGTTTCCTTCTGCCCAGAGCTCGATCTTTTCTCCCACGCATGAAAAGGGGGATCCGAAAAGCAGAACGAAGCCCTGTGTACTCAGTGCAGGGGTGAGGAGCACTTCCCAGGGCATCCGTGGATGCTCAGGCTCACAAGGGGCATCCTTAGAGTTGAAGCAGGGCAGTCCTGAGGTACAGCTAAATTGAGCTTCTCTGGAAGGAGTGGGGGGCAGCAGCAGAGCAGGGGACCCTGGAAGGAAAGTGTGGTCTCTCCAAAAGAGCAGACTGTAAGAGGTCTGAGGAGGGGTTTAGCCCAGGGGCTGAGGGCAGCCATACCTCACCCACATGGGTGCCTCCAATGCTGACTGGCTCTGCCTAGCACAGGGCTGTTTTGGGAGTGGGAACTGCCCTGAATGGGTGAACTCCAAATAAACCACTTCTACAGCTGAACTTCAGGCTGAAAGTTCTGCAGCATCCCTGGGGACACTAAGGCACATGGCCCTGGGCACAGCTGTCACACGGCAGTGCTGTGCTGCAGTTTCCATTCTAAAGCTGCAGGGCTGCTGCTGGGTGTCCTGTTGTGTTTTGTCAGGTGTGTCCCTCACTGAGGGAAGGTGCCGGGGGTTTGTCTCCTGTCTTACTGCAAGGCTCTGCAGGCAAACCTGAGCTGGTGCCTCATTTATGTCTTGGTCTTCAGCAGAGTCTGAGCTGCCAAACCCCTGGGATTAAGGAGTGTGTTTAGGGCTGTCCCTCTCCAATTCCAATAAAGTTCCATTGGGGATTTATTTAAGGGCTGTAAGAATTCAGGAAAAGAAGCAATTCTGGTAAATCACGTGTCTCAAGGATTCTGAAACTGTCCAGGCTGCCAGACATGACACAAGCTCAGATTTCAGTGTGCTTTAAACACTGTGTCAAAGCAAGTCTGTAGCTACCAACAAAGGCAGAGTGTGGCCTGAATCATTTGGTTGGAAAGTCCAGATCCCTGTTCTTCCATTTGTGGACGAATGCCAGAACACTGCACTGAAGGAACAGCACTCTGGATTCATTTAGATGCCATCTGATTTCTATTTTCATAAAAGCAGAGTTGTTTATGGTAGCCTCAAACGTTTTGCACAATGCTGGGCTGCTATGGTTTCAGCACTGATGAAATTCTCCTTTCACCTCAGGGTGCAGATGGATGCCTCTCTCCCAGCCATAAGCAAGGGCTGGGGACAACTCCTGTTCTGGCCAGGTTCTCCTGGGACTTCCAAGTTATGCCAGCACAGGCAGAGCAGCACTGCTGTGCCACTGAGCTGCAGAGACTTCAATACCAAGAGCAAAGGCTCTTCCCCAGCCTGGGCTGAAACCTCCAGCATCTCCCCCAGGGCTGTGCTCGGAGCTGATGTCAGGGGGTTTGGACACAAGGGCAGCAGCCTGTGCTCTAAAGCCACTAGTTTTGCAAAGGCACTGTTGTTGGCCAGAAGGATCTCCACTGAAGTTTCCACTTCATGCCTGCATGCAAGAGAGACACGTCCCAGTAATGGATGTGTGGTTCTGTAAAGGGTTCAGCAGATGGGTTTAGACCATAAACAGAAGTTGCAGAAGCTGGGCTTGCATAACATAGCAAAAATGAAGATAAAGGACAATTTGACAGCAACCCATGTGAAGGGTGGTTATGATGGCGTCAGAGTCAAAATTTTCTCAGTATTAGCAGGTGATACACCAAGGGAAAATGAACACAGGTTGTAATTTGAAAAGTTCAGATTCAACATCAAGTAAAAACTTCTTCCCTAGGAGATGATTCAGCCCAGAGAGGTAGCAGACTTGCCACTTGAAGGTTGTTCAAAACTTCTCTAGGCAAAACCACAGGATGACCTGAGCTAGTTTTGGCAATGGTCCTGCTTTGAATGCGAAGGTGGACTGGAACTTCCAGGGCCCCCTTCCAGCAGTGGTGTCATCCTGTGAGCCCCAACTTACCGTGATGCCGGAATGATTTCTTCCTTTTCTTTTATATACCTTTTACACAGTTCTGTCTACCCACAAGTATTAGCATGCATACTTGTAACCCTTCACTTCATCTAGTGCTTAGTGTTTTGTAAGTGTTCTGCAGGCCCTGAGACTGAACACCCCAGAACTGCAGAGCCAGGGAGACCAAACATTCCTACTATCTCAGGAAGCCGAGGTCTCCCAGCAGGACAGATTCTGTAAACTAGAGGTTAGTCCACCCCAACCCCATTACTGGGCTCACTTTTTAGATATGCTAATGTGTAAAGTCTGGTGTGTGTGATTGATGGTGGGTGTACATTGCGATGCTGTCACCTGGGTGAAGTGGATGCATCAAACAGGATCCTGATTAAAATACTGAGGTAACGACCCCCAACCCTCTAACTGTGTCTAGCTTCATTTTCCTAACACCAGGAAAAAGGCTTTGTGAGTGCTTATGTGTAATGGAGCGTTACTTCTCACCTGCCTGAAAATAAACAGGAGGTGAGAGCTCTGTGGGCTTTGGCAAATTTGTTCCCAAGCATGGTGCAACAGGGAGGTGAATGGAGCAGAGGGCTGGGGTGAAGGACACATCTGAAATTTTGTGACATTGACCTATTGAGCTAAGAGAAAGGGCAAACAAAGAGAGGGAGAACATAATAGACTAGAAGGGTTTGCATCTCCTCAAAGGCAGGAGCCTTTTTCTTTACCCCACACAATGTGGGACAAGCAGAATAGAATGACAGGAATTTCTCTGTGTCACTGAATGGTCCTTCCCAGTCTGAAGCATGTTGGCATCAAGGTCCTACATTTTTATCTTGCATCCTGGGAAGCAAGGCCTCCTAAGAGGCTGTGGCAAGGTTGGAATTTCCCACAAGGCTCTGCTTTCTCAAGTCATTGAACCAAGAAGTGGTGCTTGCTTGAGATGTTTGTTCTTGTTGACATGACTGAAGCATAAACACATCCCAGCTGCACACAAGGACATGATGCAGATCTCCAGGCTCCCATTAAGTCCGGAGTAAAAAGATTTGGGAATTTTTTATGATGTAAAGTTGACTGGAATTAATAAATGCAATTTATAGAATTTACAAAGGGTGCTAAGACATTTTCTATATTTAAAATAGTATCATCTTTATTTTGTTTTTCTACTGGGTGACAAGAAAAAAGAGAACAGAAGATGATTTTTGTGAAGAAATATGAGAAGACTCATTTGCCAGTGTGACTTCTTACCCTGCTTTTGGAATTGAAAATGAGGTTTGGCAGAGTCTGAGGGTGACCTTTCACAGCATCACTCACTGCTTCTTTTGAATCTCTGGGCACTACACCAAAATTATTAAAACAAACACAAATTTCAGATAGTATGGAGCAAAATGACCCAATCCACAAACCTCAAACATCTGGGGCATCTGAAAGCGGGTGCAGAATGGCAGCAGGGCTCAAGCCAAACGTCTCTTCAGCCCAGCATCCTCTCCATGCCAGTGTCAAGAATAGATGCCATGGGGTAGCTGGAGTGGTGAGGGAGGCACAATCCACCCTCTTACACTCTCCCGTACCCCAACACTTTTCAGCTTACACATTTCCTGAGCCAGAGCTGTATTTGAGAGCCCTCAATGTTGTTTTGTTCCTCCTGCCCTTCTCCATCCCTGACTGTTTCCTGCTTTCAGCTGAGCTTTTAGTAACCACAGCATCCTGCAGCAGGAGCTGCTGCAGCCTAATTACACCTGTGCAAAAAAAGCTTCAGTTTTCTGTTTTTGGGTTATGCACCTACTGCCTTCATGTGATACCTCTTGCGTGGGAAGAGACAGTTTTCCTCTTTCCACCCTATTTAGTCTTCTACTATTCTGCAGACTCCCATCCTCAACTGGCCCATTTCCAGCCTGCAGAGTCCTGTCCTGCTCATCCAGAAGCTCTGCCATGTCTCTGCTCTGGACCTTCTCTGCTAACACCTCTTCAAGCTGGAGGGACCCAAAGTGCCCAGGTCATGAGTTGGGGCTGCCATGAATTTTTGTTATGACGTGATTTTCTGCTCCAGATTTGTTTGCTTTCCCACCTCTCTTAGTAATTCCTCACATTTAATATGAGGTTTCTTCTCTCTTCCTTACATTATGTAACATTTCTACAGAGCTATCTGCCCAGGGTCTCATTTGGCTCCCCTGTTTTGTATGCAAAACAAGAATTTGATTCCCTTTGCATTATCTCCTCTGCCACCTGAACACCTGTTTGCTAAGCATCATAAGGTCACCTTTACTGCCATGAGCCATTTGGTGTCCTCTGCAAGAGCTGTCACCTGCCTGTCCACCTTGCCCAGGTTTCTGCTGAGATCCCAGCATAGCTCTGCATGAAGAACAGCCCTCCAGTATGGAAATTGCACCTTATTACCCACATTTGCTCTGTTACTTGTCCTTGTGAGAACCTCTCACTCACCTATTGCTCTCCAGGTTCTACCCGAGCCTATGGCAAGGGCTTTCCAAATGCCTTTTGGAAACCTCAGTGGGCTGCAGCCTCTCCCCTGTGCTTCCTTGCTGCCCCCACTGAACCCTCGTGGCTTGGTGAGGTGCCAAGCTGGGCTGGTTCTTCCCTGGGGAATCACCAAGAGACAGGCCAGAAAGGTGCTGGGGACACCTGACACAGGGGCTCAGACTCTGTGGGTGTCTTCCAGGTTATTTGAAGGCATCCAAGGGCTGTCCTTGCTGCAGGGTCTGTGCCTGCCACCCTGCACACCCTGATCCAGAGGGAGCTTGCTGGTCCCTGCTCCAGTGAAGGACACTTCCTGGGAAAGGGGCCACACTGCAATGGGGATACCTAAGCTTTGTGCTCCTCCAAGGCTCACTCAATAGTTTTATGCCCTTCCCACTTGAAACTGCTGCACAAAGAGACAGATTTGCCAGTTTTCCTAAGGTTTTGACACCTGTCTGTCCCAGCATATCACAGACTCACTCTTTTTCCTTCCACACATTACATTTGAGCTTTGCATCTCAGTTCAGACAGTTTCCTCCTTGTTGTCCCCAGTGTTTTGAATTTTGTTTCAGGAGAATCACAGAGAGGCAGATGGGGATTTTCTGGTGAGGCTGCTGCCTTACACGAGGGATGTCCTAGATGTGGCCTGGAGGACAGCGCATGGGGAGAATCCACAGGCCCCATGACAATGACATTCTTCCCTCCTGATGATCCTGGAGGTTGTTCTCTCAGTTTCAAGCAAAAAGGCTTTGAAGCTAAAGCTGTGAGTATAGAGAGGGTCCCCAGCTTTTGAACCTGTAGATGGGTTTTTTCAAATTGGGAAATCAATATGTGAGGGGAACATTGTGGCAGAGAGTAAGAATGTCTGCGGAAAGGATACACAGGTGATAGCTGAGGAAAACAGATGATTTTCTGGGGTTATTTAATGGTAAAACCAGTAATTTTTCTTGTGGTGGGGAAATGACCCATTTGTGAGTGGGAGGGAGTGCACGTGTTTGAGGATGCTCTTCATGTGACAGTCACCCTCTTTTGGTGTCCCATGGGGGGCTGGGCCCTGTTGTTGGCTTACAGCAGTGCAAAGCCCGTGGGCTCCAGGGAGACCTTCCAGAGCAAGATGCAGACAACTTTGAACAGAGGAAAGAGAATTAAATTGCCAGATTTCCCGGAGCCCCCAGAAACAAAATTGCTCCAAGGCTGTAGAGTTTCTTTAGGTGGGTTCTGAGCCCCTGAGTAGGTGTGGAGGTGAGGAGCTGCCCTGGGGCATGGGGTAGAATTTGGGTTATTCCCTCCAACCTGGCTTGGCTAGGTTATCTTTGGCCAAGGACACAATGACCTTTCTATGTTCCTTCCTTTCTGTAGGATAGTTAAAAACTTGCTTGTTCCAGTCTGCAAAAGCTATTTTACAAATGGAGTAAAACCTCTAGGGCTGTGACACTCACCCTTTAGCAAGACCAATACCTTTCTGTAATACACCAAGGAGCTGCGTGAAGAAAATTCTGCCTCCAAGAATTGATTTCCTAGAGCTAACCTTCTGTGGGAAAATACAGTGTTTCAAGACCTAATGGCTTCCACATCCTGGTCTTTTCCCAGCACAAATAGCTACCCGGTATCTTCTGGTCAACTAACCTGTCTTGATTGAGATGCAGGTTTAGCTTGTGTCTGGCAGTCCAGGGAGTACCATAGCCATCCTGGCTCAACATGAACAGACATGGTCAGGGAAAATGGAAAATTTGATGTTAAATCCTGTGGTGAGAAATCACTGACTTTGTTTGAGGCTGGAAAATTTCAGATAAAGAAGTGAAACTGGACAATTTGTTTCAGTGAAACTGAAAAATTGGAATTCTCCACTGAGCTACAGGGAAGGTAGAGAGGCAGTGACCTGTTGTGGCAGATCTCTGGTCTTGCTGTACCAGCAAGATATTCCAGGATCTTTACATCTTCTCTGATTCCTGTGTCCACCATTTCTGTTATTCCCTGGGTATGACTGTTTTTAAGGGTGAAGACTGGCACCAGGCAGGCAGCCGAGAGGTGTGGGACAGCAAGGAAAAGAGAAGGAGGAAAAGATTATCTGTACATCCTTCTGCAAGGTTGAGGTGCATTCCATCATGCTGGAGCAAGAATGGCTCTGCCAGGTTGACTCCTCATTTTCCACACAAATTTCATCATGCATCTGTTCAGAGATGATGAGAGAGGTGCTGGGAGGAGAGGAGATGAACAAGTATGGTGGCAGTATGTGGTAACAGCATCATCTGATGGGAGTCCTGGAATGCTCTGGTCCAGTACAACTGAAATCATCCATGAAGAGTGATTAGAATGTTTTGCACTGTTCATGAGCTGCCCATTCCTCATGTGCACTGTTGTCCCTGCCACATCAGTTTTGCAACAGTTAAAGAAAAAAGCAAACAAAACCCAGCCATTCATGGTGGTCAGGGAAGGAATGTGAGACCCAGAAGTCCCGCAGGGATGCTCTCTGCCACATCCAGGCCCCAGCAACGGGCAACACTGGGACTTTCCAAGTCACATCTTGCATCTCCTTGCTGGTGCCTTTTGCATCACAATGCCCCAAGTGTTGCGCAGTAGATGTCAGAAGGGAGGGTGGTGGGAGAGTTTTCTCCATTTCCAAACTTGTTGCCTCAGCCTGATCGAAAATCTCAGCTGGTCTGGTGACCAAAGAGTGCCCAAGGACCTTTGGGCCCGGGCTCAAAAACCAGCTGTAAGACCACGAGTCCCAGGGCCAGCCACATCTGTGTTTCATCTCCTTCATGCCCCTTTTCCCAGGGTACAGAGAGAACAAGCACTCATCACTGAGCTCTGATCCTGGGCACAAGGGACCATCTAAATACTTGGTTGGTCAGATGAGGGCAAGAACCTTTTCTCCCACTGAAACAGCAGTGGAGTTTGAGTTGGTGGCAGCAGAGTGTGATTTCTGCAGGGCTATTGCTGTGCTTCTGATCTGAGAAAAAGCATAGTCTTCTTCTTGAAGAATTTCTTTGCTTGGCTTGATTCCATTTACGAAGCATTCAGTGGTACCAGGAAAGTGCTTTGCACTGGAGATACAAGGCAGGCAGCACCTTGTAGCAAAGACTGTTAAGGCCAGTCCTGTTCAGATTATCTATGTGCTTAAATCTATGCAGAACAAAAATCACTCAAAATCACTTGTGTAGCTAAAACCAAGTATAGGTATAGAAATATGGATCATATTATATTGAGCCAACTTGCAGGTTTTAGACTGAACTATACAGGCCGTTTGCATTTGATTTCTCCCAGCCATTGTTAAGGAGACTTGAGATTGCTCAAAGTTCTTTTGCCAGTGCTTTCCTGTAATGAGGAATAAGTTAAAGCAAACAAACCCAAACAGAAACAAACACAATTCAACTGTGTGGAGGAAAGCCAATAAAAATAATGCTTATGTCCTTATTTTTGGCTTGATGTGGGCTGACCTATTGGACACACATTGTGATGTCAGCTAGACAATGATATATGTGTGTACTGCTCTGCCGGAGACATCAGACAGCTCTGCTTGTGCTTGAGAAGGTGGCTTGACTGGGGACCAAACTGGTCTCTTCCCCTCAGAGATGGCCTCTTCTCCACAGAGATACAGGCTAGAGAGGGTGTTGGACAGGAAAGGAAAGTGAGAGAGCAGAGGAAACATGACACCAAGGACTGAGAGGGCATGTGCATTCCTGGGCTGATGAAATTGCCATCTGTCTTGGTTTTCTGCAGGATAAACACAGCTCCCACGATGCCAAGGAGGCTGAGGACAGCAATTGTGCAGTTGCTGGTCTGAGGGATCCCTGTGCACCTCTGTGCTCAGTTTGTCCATCACAATCTCTCTGGTGCCTCTTGGGAGGAGAAGATTTTAGCCAAAAGTTCTATTGCTACCTGGGCTCCGACTGCAGGGGTTTCCTCCTCTTCACAGCTGAGCAGCCACATTGGGGATTTCAAAAGTTCACACTACTGATGGAATACCTGTTTCCTCCATGTGATAAAATTCAGTCTGCTTTCCTGGAGCTACCTGGTCCCCTCTGGAACCAACACTGTGTGTCCCTGACACTTCAAGAGGCAGCTTAGTGCTCACTTCTTGCAGTGAGCCTGTGATCTTCACCCCAGACCTCAACAGGTCACTCTCCAAGCTCCCCATGAGCAGCTCTCCACACTGCACAAACACAGTTCCTTCTTCTGTTTGCTTTCCCTCATGATTTAGCTGAGTTGTGAGAAGTAAACAAGTTACCAACATCCATCAGGACCCTGTGGGGATGGAGGCTGCTGATCCCCATGATCTCCAGCCCATCAGCTGATCCTGGGCCAGCAGGATCAATGCCTGCTGGGAGCAGTGCAATGGGATCCCAGCAGACACAGCTCAGTGTATTTCTGGCTTGGTGTGAGTCAGGGACATTTCTGTCCCAACATTGTGCAATGCATGTGAACACTCTCTACTTCTGTGGTCATCTCTTTCCTACTCCCCCCTCAACTAATCTTCATAATGTGCTGCATTTAGACAGTTTGATCTGGCTATGAGAGGTGGTAAGTGATGCTCGATGACCTTCATTAGTGGCATTATTTTAATTCAACTGCATGAATGACAGATGGCAGAGCAGTCCTATGCTGAAAAACGCATGCCTCTGTCTTTAAGAAAATGCTTTGATCTGGGTAGATGGCGGGAAAAATCAGGGCTAGGAAAGAGCTCTGGCCAAGCAGCTCAAGAGTCTCTGTTTTCTGGATGCTGTGACTGAAGGCAGGGTTGAGTTTAGAGCAAGAAGCTTTTTGTGGGACTGATCACTTACAGACTAATGAAGGTGTATCTGCAGGGCTGTGGTTCCTGCAGCAGAGGGGCAGGGTAGGGCACTCCTTGCTCCATGTTCTCCTGCTGTGTAGCTCAGTTTTGGCTTGTCATACACTGTTACCTGAATCTTTCCCCTCAACAGAATTCTGGCCTCAGGCTGACTTCTGTGTGCAGCACAGCTGTGGCTCACAGCACTGAAGCCTTGCAGGTTGATGAAGAAATCCTTTCTGGAAGGGAAACCTCTACCTCAGGTTGTGGATACACCACACCATTTCTTGCCATGCTTGGTACTAAATAGGGGGGGGGGGAAATAACCCATTCTCCACTTGTGTTTTTCCAAGAGAAATGAAAATGCATTAAAGAGAACAGAAACACAGGAGGGTCAGATGGTCTGAATATTGTCAACATATCATCTGTCACTGATGGTGCTCATGTTGGCTCTGGCAGGCGTTGCCCTGCTGTTCAAGGGAAAATGAGTATATGCTTCCAGCTGATTGCATCACTGCCAAGTATAGAGCCACATGTCCTAGGCTGGTCATCATCTGACCTTGAAGACTGTGTCTCCCTGGCTTTCACTCATAGTTCTGATGTCCCTCCTGCAACTCTGCCTGTGTCCAGACACTTTCCCCCAGCTTGTGCTGTGTACTGGAGACCCATGCCCTGGCCCCCAGGACATACCTTTGCTGACCTCAGGTGTTGTGCTCTTGGCTGGGAGTATGTGGGAAGCTGGGCCACTGTGTTACAGTGCTTCAGCCCTTGAGTGTGATTTTGTTGTGTCTTTGGAATGCCATGTCTGTTTGGGATAGCCCATTGCTACCCAATTCCTTCATGCTGCAGTCACCCAAGCCAGGTGAACGTCAGGGTACAAGCACAGCCTTGTTCCTGCACCTGAGAACTCCATGGTTGTACTCAAAAGACATGGAAATGAAGGCACAAAAGGCATGCCAGAGTCACCACCTGCACGAATGCTCAACCAGAGAGGCTTCCTGCCTCTTCCTGCTCCTGTGCTGTGGTTTGTGCCCAGCAGGAACCTCTGGCAGAGGCAGTATTTTAAGTGCTTTGCTCAGAGACCAGTTCTGGGTTCCCTTCCTGGTGCTGGTGCTAGGCCACCCTTCCCTTCCACAGCATAGCCATCCTTCTCTGACATCATCCCAGGATGTCCAGACATGCATCACCTTTCTCCTGGAAACTCCTCCTGTTCCCTCCTTATCAAGGAGGAGCAACACTTCATTGCAGTGGTTGTTTCCCATCTTACACACGTAGGAAGAGACTTCCCTCCTGCAGCAGCTCTGCTGCCAGGAGAGGCGACATTACCCCTGGCCCTGGTCACTTCTCAGCCTGTCCTAAAGAAGAACACCTCTTGCACCAGACCTCTTGGGCTGCCCCCATGACACACAGGTGAAACACCTAAAAATGACCATGTAGCTCATCACTGGCCCATGACAGCAGCCACATCAGCCTCAGGGTGGCCAATGTCCACCTTGTCCTTTTAGGCATCCCCTGCATATATTTGTACAGCAAAAGCTTCAGAATGTGGAGAATGCACAATTTCAGGACTGCCCATTTGACAGTCCTGAATACTAGAAGTAGAGATAGTAGAGATTGTAAGATCATAGCATGTTTTCTGGTTTTTTGAGTACTTTTTTACATTAGGCAGGAGCTGCACAACAGGAACATGGTGGTTCTTGATGGCTTGTGGACCTGGACAGGACAGAGAAGTCTTCTGAATGTTGATTGTATTTCTGCCATAATATGTTTAAGATCCTACAACTCTGTGAGCTTTCATGGCCTGAATTTTCTGATATTTTCCTTGCAGAGAAAGTTAGCAGAAGGAATAAGACCAAAACCCATGCTGAGACACATCTAAGCCCACACTGTGGCAGAGCATGGGAAGAAAAAGGGGATTTCACACATCAGCACAAGCAGTTCTTGGGTCCCAGACTTCACAGTTTGAGTTGCCAAACAAAATATCCTGATTTTCCCACTTTCTGTGGAGGAAAAGTGTTGAATTTCCAGAAAACTGTTCTTTGAAGGGCTGGAACTGGGTAAAAGGCTGGATACAGAGTGTCTGTAAGAAAGGCAGTTGTTATGGCAGTAGCATCGGTGTGGGGGCACTGTGTGCATGTGTGATGCACGAGCCTTTGACTAAGAATTTATCTCTGTGATCATCTAAACTCCAGTTATCTGCTCTCAAAACACTATAGATTGTATTTCTTTCACTTCTGCTTGGAAAGCACCCCTATAGAGGGTATTTCTGTGTATAAAGAGGTAAACAGATTGCAGAAATCTGTGCGTTGATTCTCTTTGAGATAATTTGCACATTAACACGGAAGCATTGCTTATGAACTACTGAAACCAGGGATTTGCTTTTCAATTCAAGCTATATTGAAATGTATGAAAATGGGCAATTTATAGTTTTGAATAATAAGCTGAAGCTTGCAGTATAAATTTGTTCATATGAGATAGTAGAAAATTACACTGGAAAAAATAACATATCTGGATAGATGTAGTGTTGTTTTGTCAAGAAATAGGGGTTTATAGAGAGATAATGTTACATGGAGAGATGGGGTTTTGCCTGTGGTCTACAGGGAACACTGAAGGGAGGGTTTTGAGGTAGGTGGAAGGAAGGTAGAACTTGTCTTGTGGTTTCCACCCAAGAAAAGTTGGCTGAAGAGGTTGTTCTGAACAATGCATGAATCTGGTCTTTCTTCAAAAGCTGCTATTGATTTCATGCTGTACGTGCTGATCTGACAAAATATTCCCCAAGTAAACGCAATCTGAGCCCTTTGAGAGAAACTTCATAGAGAAATCAAATCAAACAAAAATGGGAGCTTGGGCAGTTCATGCATTCCACAGTAATACATTAGTCTTGGTGATATTTTTAATGGATCTGAATGGGATGCTGAGCTGGACAGTTAAACAAAGGCCTACAGAAGGTTTTTGAACACGGCCAAAATCATGGCAGATACTTGAAGGCTGCTCTCTCACCTCAGTCTCTACTTCTGCAGCCTCCTGTGTTTCCCCTACTGACATACAGCTAAGGTTATCTGGATAACTACTCATGCTGGGGTTTTTTGCCAGCTTCAGGACTAACCTGAAGATAACACAGATCCTACCTGTGTTATCTTTGCAAGCTGCCAAGGCTCCTCCCGCAGCAGGTCTAGCTCACCCAGCATGTGCAAGAGTTTCCTCCCCTTTTTCAGTAACCCTTTTTCAGTAAATCTTAGAGCATCCTGGAGGGGGACACAATTCTTCTCAGAGCTGACTTCTGCAAACCTCCCGTGCCCAGGTGGGACAGCAATGACACCTCTGAATGCAGTGGGACCTCTTCAGGTGACATTGCCTTCACACCCACTTGCCTCAAAGCTGCTGTTGTCCAGGAGTGTCTATGCAAGCTTGCCACAAGAGGGTGGCTGCCACGATCCTGCTGGGCTGAATGCCTCTCTTGGAGCATTGGAAATACCTCTGGCACTCCCCACATGCTGAACAGGGGGAGTGAGTAGCTTTTTTGTATAGGTTTTTGTGTCTGTATAGCCCCATGTCGACTGTGAAAGGGCTGTGTCACAATGAGAGAAGTTGGGGTTGGGACCTTGGCTGAGACAAGGGGTCTGCTGTGCAGGAGCATGAAGATGACAGTCCCTGTCCCACAGCTCACCACTTCTTACAGCCTTGGTGTAGAGCAAAGGGGGCTGCAATGAAACCAAAGAGCAGAAATATCCCTCTGTTAAGTAGGACATAGCGCTGTTAACTTTGTCCTGCTATTTTCTCTAAACCGTGCACTTGGTTGAGTTCTCAGCTGCACTGCTCTTGCCAGTGGGACTTGGGGGTTGGCCTCAAGCCCCTGGGATAGGACTCAAAATTTCTTGAAGACTCCAGGACCAATATTGTTCTACCTAAGGGCTTGTTATAACCTCCTCCCATTTGAGAGGAGTGCTATTGAGAGCTCAGCTTTTCTGCTAAATCGTATGTTTTCCTCATTTATTAGTCCATTATGTGAGTTATTACAGCTCAAGTGCTCTGTACTATTTGGATAAAAACTGCTTGGATAAATAGCACTGAATTCCCCAACCTCAAATGATGGTTTTTCTGGGCTCTGGTACATAATGTGCCCTGGTGTGTCCTATCTGCTGGAAGGCTGAGAGAACTGGAGGAATGTGGCCCATGGCCTCACTGGGTAGTGATGGGAGACCTCAGGAGACTTGTGGAGACGTTAGAGAAGGAACTGAATACCTGAGGAAAAGACCCAGAGAAGAGATGAAAATGTCTCTGTAGGGAAGCCTCCAAGCTGGTCAGTTCAAAAGGGTTTTTTTTAAAACCTGATTTCTAGAGGAGAAAGTTCCTGGTATCAAGGAGAAATGATTTCCAGCAGGTGTGATCATTCACAGTAACCTTAAAAACTTCATACTGCTTTAAAAGAACACAGTTAACTTTTCCTCTGCAACATGCCCCTGAACAGCGTAATGTGTGTGTCTGCTCCATTGCATTTCCTCTGGTTTCCCCTTAGGAAGTGGGATTCACCTCTCTTCCCATCAGTGTGGACTTGTTCCTTTGCCAGAGTGGAAATCCATGTTTCCTGTGTTGATGAGTAATTCTTGAAATCCCCCGACATTAGCTGCCATCTCTGTTATCATGGATGCAGAAAAGATATTTTGTGTTTGAAGGTTATCAGCGTGGTGGTGTGGCCACATCCTCTTCTAAATTATGCAGGAAGGCAGCAATTACTCTCGTGGGTTTCAATCTACAGCACAGGAAAGCATGATTTTGCTAGTGCCACACTCACACTCACCTACCTCTAGCCCATTCCCAAAATATCCTTCCTTCCTGGTGCTCAGTGATGTTGGCTCCTGCCTATTTGGTCCCCAGTTCTGGCTTTTGACCCAAGCTGGAGGCAGGTGATGGGGCAGCAAGTGAAACCTGGGAGTCCTGGGAGGTGCAGGACTTGCAGCCTGTGTGCCCTAATTCCCTTTGGGAAGGAGGCTCTGCCATCCCACTCACTGCAGGTGGGTCTTTCCTCTGAGAGGCTCTACACATTTCCAGGCTTCAGGTCTCTCCCCATTGCATCGGCATTTCCAGGTTTCCTTCTATTAAAGTTCACATTAGCTAAGCTAAATGCAGGATTTGAAAATGGATGTTGGCAAATTGTTGCCACATCCTTGGTGAAGATGTAATTGCACATGCATTTCCTGCTTTACAGCAATTAGTATGTGAGGAATTGTGTCACCCAGGCACACTGAAGCCAGGACTGTCCACCTGGAAAAGGCCACCTACCAAACCACTTTGCTGTAGTGCATCTCTCTCTTAAAATCAACACATCAGTAAATCCTGTGGCCTTTACTCCAGTGCTGTCATTTCTCAGGGGATTTTAGAGAGAGGATCCAGGCTCAAAGGGAAGGAACTGCTGGCATTCTGGCTTCTTAACCCTTCATTTCCAGGTCAGCAGATCCCAAAGTTTCTCAGCAGGCTCTAACAAAACATTCCTGCTTTTTTTTTTTTTTTTTCATCGTACTCACACTTGAGGAGAGTCTGAGAGCTCTCTGGAGATTTTGGCTTCTCCTGCAGAAAGGGGAGACATTCCTTGGGAACTTGGCGCAACCACAGGTGGCTCTTACAGGAGCAGAGGAGGGAGTAATGCCTCAGACCACCCCCTGCTATGCTGTGGTTTGTGTCCTTGTGTCTTTTGGACTGCAAACTGCAAGTCTTCTGTCAAATGATGGAAGTGCCAGGTGGGGTGGATGGGTAGGGAGCCAGGAGTGTGCGTGAGTGGATGTCTGATCTCAGCCCGTGCCCAGTGTGGTGGCTGTTGTGAGCTGATGTGCTGGGGTCTCTGACGATGGCAAACAGGGAAAGCTGGGAATGCCCCAGCAGCTGTGCCCATGAAACAGCTTTCCTAACTGTTCTGTAAAATTATATTATTTTTTTAATCTTGGCTATCTGCAGAGGCTGCATGATGAAGAAAATTGAGCCACACTGACCGCAGAAAATTTTATTTACTTAATTTTTAGAAGTGCTATTTGTCGTAGTGAACTAACACTGTTATCAGAAGATATTTGTGCAACCTCCTGAAACTACCTGGCTATGTGTAATATGCCACCTATAAATAAATGCCACCGTAAATGTCGAGTCATACGGGAAGATAAATAAATTAGTTTCCTGGGCTCATTAGGGATGAAAGCTGGGGTTTTATAGCAGGATGAAGAAAATTGCACAATGAAATTCCATATGGCTTATGAAATGTGTATGAAAACCATTTTCTCCTACCCATGCTAATTATGATGTATAAATAGACTGTTTTCCTTTGGGCACTTACTTAGCTGGATTTTTTTTTTTTAAGATCAGCGCAATCACTTGTATGATGCATTTCTGTAGGCCTTTAACATATCTCTAAATCAAAATACATATTTTTATAGCAATAAAATGACCTTTCACTAATTGGGAAAGAAAATGTTACCCAATAGGTGGCAGTTGTCATGAGTGCTCAGCACAGTCAGAAGTTGTTTTGGCATTTGGCTTTAAACTGTAGCTGAGAGGAGCGTTTAAATAACAATTTTTTTAACCTCTGTGTCTATATGAGTTTTGTGTGCGTGTGCCTAAGGAAGGAGAGGGTGATTAGTGCTACCTGTGGCCACGCAGCAGGCTAAAACCAAAACACTGTTTTTCACTCAGGGCACAATTTTGCCACAGGACCTGTTGGCAGAGGACTCCTCGGAGTGTGTGCCACTGGCCACTGCTAGTGAGCAGCCCACTGTGCTCCGTGAATGTCTTACAGGGGCAGCAGCAATGCTTTTCCAGGCTGCCTGTAGTCCAGCAAAGCTCCCTACTTGGAACCAGTGCGTGATAGTCACCAGAGCAGGGTGGGAGAAGTGGAAGCATTGGCCCTTTGAAGGAGGACATAGATGTGGCAACACAGTAAACAACAGCCACAGACAGAATAAGTGAGTCACTCTTCTAGCATATTTGAATACTGTTTATTATAAACATAGCAAATTAGCATCTCTGACTGAGAAAAAATAAAATTGGTGTATTGCAAAAATACACCAGTGGTATACTGCATATACATATAAATACATTATGTAGTTTGCACAGTCATTGGGCATCTTCCTTCTGGACTGGCTTTACACAGACTGATGCAAAAGTTGAAGCAGAGGAAAACAAAGGGGAAAGGTCTCAAAATATACACAGTGTTTTTGGCGAGTGATTCCCAAAAAGCCTGTGCTGTAAGAAACAAAACACAGTTTCACAAGAGACCCATTTGTGTTTTCACATCATATCTATCTCACAGCAAGAGGGGAAAGAGTGAGCAAGAGAACGGTGACACACAGGGTGCTCAGTACGTATTGATGACATTTGAGATCATTTCCACACCCCATTCAAAGCCTATGTTGTTAATGGGATCTGGAAAAGTTCTCTCCTTGATAAGGAGGACTTCAGTAATATCCAAAGCACTTTACTAGAAGCTGGCTTAGCCCACACAATCGATTGCAACAGGCAGCTTGCTCCCAGCCTCTGTTAGCAGATGCACTGGATGGGGTCACTGCAGAGGGATTGGCTATCAGGGGCCCAGGTGCTCCCACCTCACAGAGGTGAAGGAAGCACACGCTCTCAGGGCCAGTTCTCCACTGGAAGCCCCAAGGCCCTGGGTCAGAGCCTGCAGCTGCTCCAAGGGGGCTGGCAGGAGCCCTGCCACGGCTGAGCTGCAGCTCCTCCTCACCACAAACCTCTTACCTCTCCCACCAGCCTAACACAGCTGCCGTGTCCAGCTCTGAGGAAGGCAGATGGATTGCAAGCATGCTCACTTTTCCAACATCTCTGAATTTTGGTTTCAGTTTTTGTTTCCCTTCATTTCCTTAGAAGACAAAAGGCTACACAGGTGGTGCCTGCTTGGTCTGTGATGTGGCCTCTGTGGCACCCTGAGAGGTAGATGGAGTTCAGAGCACCAGGGCAGTGTCCCAGCAGAGAATGTGGTGGCACCAAGGAGACCGCAGGGGGAATCCATGACTGGTGTGAAGGGCAGCCCTGGTCCTTGTGGGCACTGCACCTCTGATGGGTGCACCCTGTGCCCAGCCCCACAAGGAGGATTGTGATTCCCACAGAGATGCTGAGCACCAGATTGGGACAAAGCACTTTCCATAGGAAAAGCTGTCAGTGTGTGCTGTGCATGGCTCCAGGGGATGGCCTCCATCCCCAGCTCACCCCACAGTCCAGCACAGGGTGATGCCAAGGCATGTCTTGGTCTAGGACACATTTATGTTGGAGAAGAGTGGGGACCTGGGCTGCGTGGATGCTGTGCTGTCTGCCAAGTAGCCCAGGATGCTCTTGAGTTCACTGCGTGACAAATTGGCTTTGATGTGCAGGAATGCTTCCAGGTGCCTTTTGCTGTGGAAGAGAAACAGGCGGGTGTTATTTTCTCCCACCCACCTCCACATGTCAGAGCCATTGCACCAGAATGTGGCCCCCTCCCTGTGAGAGCCAGCTCAGCATTTGGCAGTACTACACAAGACCCTGCACTGTCCTGGGATGTTTGGGGTAGGGAAGGAAATCTCTGAAATAAAGGAGAAAATCAGGTCAGAATTTGGCATATCTCAATAGGCTTTTACTCACATCTTCCTTTGCTTTCTGATAGCACTGGGATTGCCACAGCCAGGCAGGCAGCCCCCACCCACGTTTATAGGCTCAGGCTATATGAACCTCACCTATATTCATATTTGACTGCTTTCTGGGTCAATTAAAATTCCATGAGTATTAGCTAATCTGTTTCAGCATCTCTTACCGGATATCTGGGTATGTTGTGGCGAGTGTTGCAACTTCAATTTTAATGGCACCTAAATCCTGAAGTCGGATTATTTCAGCCAGTTTGGGGAGTGCTGAATTCAGCCATGTGGCTTGAGATCCCTGTGAGAAGAGAAGGTGGTTAGCAGGACATCATGGGGGTGCAAACCTCCCTCCACCACAAGAGCTGGCTCCTGCAGCTGTTTCCTGGCAAGGGGAGAGGACACATCAGTGATTTTAGGTGCCTCATTGTTTCCAGTGATGTTTCTGCCTGAGGCAGCCTTGGAAAAATTGGATTAACTTTTTGATGGTATTTAATCCTCTTACACAAGTAGTGTATGGTTTGCCATAAGACTGAGACTTCCATATCCACATCAGCAGATTCTCTCTGGTCATTTCCCTTTCCTTGGGTTTTTGCACTGCCTGTTGTTTGTACAAGGGCTGATGGGCCAGGTAAGTCACTGCCACGTGCTGCTCTGCCCCAGCTCCAAAACCCCCTGCCTTTAGCATCTCCAGGTATTGCCAAAATCAAGCAGCTGGAGCTTTTTCCTGGCTATTGGAATTTCCAAGGTGCAGCTGCCTGACCTCCCATCCACTCCATGTGAAACTCAGGCGTGTTCCTTCTCCAGTCAAATGTGCATGGGGTGGTGGAGGACAGGTTTTGGCTTAGCTTTTAGTTTTTTGTGCAGGCAAAATTAGCAGCATGGAAGGAAGGAGATGACCTCAAAGGACATACAGAGGTGTTCCAGCTGTGGCTCTCATGGAGGAATTCCTTGCATACCATAGACCCCACTCTGCCTGCTTTAGCCCCTGGCTGACCTAAGAGCTGCAGTGTGAGGAAAATCAAAGGTTAAGAGGACTTGGACCCAGACTCCATGGAAGCTGTAGTGAAACCGGAAAAGATTATCTAAATCTTCTGACCCTATTAATATAAACCTTCAAAAGGAAACTGCCTATGGGACAAAGGAGGATGAAATCATGTCTCTCCAAGCAGGGAGGGGCAAGCTGCTGTCAGAGGAGCCTTTCTGCCTACAGGCACTTAGAGACCCCCTTCTGCCTGAAGTCCTGCCTTCCAGGAAATTAAGCTGAATTGAAAAGGTTAACAAAAGTTCCCAGAATTATCTTCCTGTTTTTCAGTGTGTCTGTGCCCTGTGCTCACGTACATTGCTGGTGCAGAAGTCTTCCAGGTCAGCAGCATTCTTGGAGATGTGCTGGGCCAGAGCTTGCTGCTGTGCTGGAGTTTTCAGGCTGACCTTCCTCTTCAGCAGCCTCACAATGTACTCTTTAACCAAACGGGTGTGGATCTTCTCAACGATAGCCTGGTGGGGAGGAGAGGAGGGAATCATCATCCATCTCTCTTTTCTTGGGGACAGAACAAACCATGTGTGTGGATGGAGTACAAAACAATTCCAGGTGCTGTGAGCTGTGCCCCACCAATGCCTGCTGCTGATTACACAGCAGGAACAGCCCTGGTTGCCAGCTCCTCAAGGCTGGTTGCACCACATCCTAGATGCTGAGAATTTCTTTGTGCTCTAATTAGTATGGGAATTTCCAAATGTGGTTTCCTTCTGGGAAGAATTTAAAATGCAGAAAAGATCCCCATGTGCTAGAGGAGTAAGAGTATTCCAGGCAAACAGGAATTCATGCTGCTCTTCCTGTTCTTCTCTCTAACACACAAAACATTATCACTTGTCTCAGCTACCAAAAAGACAAAGGCAAGAAATAAAATATTTTCTTATATGATGATATTACGTATATACTCCAGCAACAGTGAGGATGTGGTTCTGCCTCAGTTCTCTGGGATTTGTCCCAGTTGTATCCACCTCCTCCAGTCCCTAGGGCAATCAAAGGAGCAATGAGACTGAACCATGCAACTGCATCTGTGTTCCAAGACTGCTAAACCAAATCTGTAAATAAAGTCACGTGTTGGGTGGTCTCAAAGCACTTTCTCTACATCAGGGGTGATTTGCTCTGCAAACAGTGCAGCAGAGCTGCAGGCGTCTGCTCCTGTCAGAGGAGGTAAGATTTATGTGCCTAATCTGTGTAAACTGCATGCTGATGGAAAGCCTGCCTGAGAGGCTTCCTGATGCCAGGTAAGTTCACCAGCTCAACAGAGGTTAAGGCAACTCAAACCACAGAGGATCAGAGTTGAAAATTCACCCCAGAATCCCTCCAATATTTCTTTCAGACTTACAAGGTAAAACGGGTCCTTTAAAGTACGGAAGTCTGAAATATGTTTGCTGGTGGTTTTAATGATCTCATTCATAATTTCACTGCTGGAGTCCCACTTATTCTCTGTAAGCTTCTTGTACATTGGCTGAAAAAAAGGAAAATCTGCTAAGTTACCTCAAACAAAATCTTTGCACACGTATGTTTGTCATTTCTACACGTAGAGTATCCCATGCAGCGAGAACGTGGTGTGTAGTTCTGTGCAGTGATGTGTGGTGATGCCTTGCAGGGGCAGGGGAATGAGAGGCTGTGTCCCCTTCTTGTTTCCTCATGGTGGAGAAGACCAAGGGCTTGAAAGGCTCATATTGAAGGTGTTTTTATTATTTCTGCTTTCTATTTCCCCTCCCCTCAACATCTTGTCTGATTAGAGAATTATGGAACCATCAGGGGGAAAAAAATTAATCCTGATGAGATGTTTTCAATTATAATTTTTCTCAGCCACAGCAAATAAATACGAAAGGGAAAAAAACCCCATCCCTGTCCTCTCGTGCCTTCCAAAAGGCTCTTCAGAGAAAGCAGGAGAGATTGTGGCTGAACATTCCTGACTCCTACACTTCCTTTTCCTCCATAAAATTGCTTAACTTGAAAAGACTGTGTTATATATATATATATATAAACACACCGCCCCCCCCCCCCCCCCCCCGCAAAAACAAAGAAAGCTGAAAGTACAAAACTGCCCTTCAGGTCACCTTTATGAGGAAGCCAAAAGCTGTGTAATTGCAGTTTATGTCATTAGTGATGGGTTCCTACAGTGTGGAGAGCAAACAGCTGCAGGCTGAGACTCTCCCTGCTGCAGCCACCGTCTCAGATGCGATCAGCAGGTTTTATGTTCACCTGCACAGTCATGCCCATGTCACTGCCCCCATTTTGCCTGCAGGCTTGAGGACCAGCTCAAGGAGAGCTCAGTGGGAGTTTTCCGGCAGCAGTGTGGGTTAGGACCAATCCTGTCCCTTCTGAATTTGGCTGATTTGAATCAGAGATTTGAGCAACAGATAGCACAGCAGGAGAACGTGCCCTGCCCTGGTATCAGCTGAGCCATGGCAGGAGGGTGTGGGGCACAGATATGGTACCTTTAGCTGGGCAAAGAGCTGTTGGAGCAGCACATCAAAGCCGCTGTTTTCTATATCAGTGAGAGTGCTGAGGATTTCGGCTTTACCGTCGTCCTTTTCTGCCATGTATTTCTCCGTGTATTCTCTGCAAGGAAATATCAGCCAGGTCAGAATAGTCTATCCTCAGAGGAGACAGAGAGAAATTCAGAGATCTCCACACCTTCTGCAGGCAGATGGATCTACCTCTGCTCACTATGGAGTACCTCCCTGCTATCACACTATTATATGTTGCCTGCAGAGGAAGGAGCAAAACCTTTTCTTTTGGACCCTTACCTAAAATTCCAGCAATTGTTAATATTTGCAATCAATATAGGCTTGTAGTATCTGTGCTTCTTGCTTTTCTCCTTGAAGTCTTCAAAGGCTTCCCTGTAGCTGGGGGGAGATGGGAAGAGGAGAGGTGGGTGAGTGGTCGCCCAGGCGCTGTGCCGGCCCTGCTGCCCACAGCCACTCACTGCCTCACCTCCTCAGGAAGGCTGGCAGCTCCTTCAGCAGCCGACGGGACAGCTCCTCACCCACGGCCTTGCTGATGTCCTCAGCTCGCTTCTGGCCACTGTAGATACTCTAACAAACAAGTGAGATCCATTTTAAATGTCACCTGCTCCAAAAAGGCCAGATTTGCTGGGCAAAAAGGCTGCAGATCCTTTACTGAGGTAACTGCACCCAGCTCTCCCACATCTGCCCCTGCTACTGAGCCAGGGACCATACAGAGCACCTATATTTATCTGAGAGGTTCAAAAGAAGCATGAAGAAAATCTAGAAAACAGCTGAGAAAGCAGGCAATTTGACATTGAGTTTTTTCTTTTTTTTTTTCTTTTTGGAATGTCATTAGATTGCATTTAAAGAAACAATTTAATCACAAGAACCTCAACACGTGAGAGGTTTCTTTTTAATAAAGAAACTCAACTAATCCTCTGCAGCCAGAGGAGGGTGAGAGCTAAACCTGGAAAGGGGCAGCTCTGCCTGTGGCACTTTCCCTGGGAGAAAGAAACAGACTCCCCATTTCTCAATCAACTGAGCAGAAATTGCAGAGAAAATGAAGGCAGTTTTTCTTCTTGTTTTGCTTATAGAGGCATTTGCCTCCACGACATGGTACACCAGGCCCAATACAGACCATGTTTTTGGCCCTCCCTCTACCACCCACCTCTGCTACCATTCTACAAAAGTGCCTTTTCTTTTCTGCATTGACCATAGTTGGTCTCAAATCCTAAGTAGGTAAAGGATGCAATTGTTTATGTTTAATATAGCTCTTCATTACCTGGATAGCAAATATTCCCAGCAGTTCACTCTGAAAATGCCCATTTAGCTTCTCTGGTTCTTTGTCTTCTTTCCATCTTTGGATTTCTTTATCCAAACATCTGCTCAGCGAATTTTTGACAGTCACCTGTAGGGAAGGAACAACAGTGGCATTTACCACAACATGGATGCAACAGCTCCTGCCTTATGCAGGTTTTACTTGCTCACCCACCGTTTGCCTGGCTCAGCAGACTTTTACCTCAGCCCTGGCTGGGAAATAAAGGCTCCTTGTTAGGAGATGCTTGACCCCTGACTTCACAGGAACAAGGACAGTCCCCTCACATTACCCACCTACGCAATAGTGAGTTGAGTATTTTAAGGTAGGAGCGAAGATCCCATCACACCCCCACATCAGGGGGATCAGGAGGGCAGGGAGGGGAGCAGTGAGCAGAAAGGTTGCAGCACTACATGTGCCAGAGCCCAAATTCCCCCAACCACACACTGTGTGTTTGTCACACTCAGAGCTACCTGCTTTTGCAATCCCTTTTCATGAGCTCTTCTGACACCACACAAGCGCTGGAGAGGGAAACAAAATGCTCTCAGGTCTTCTCTGCTCTGACCCCTCTGTGCTGCAGTGAGGCTTTGGAGATGGGCTGAGCAGTGTCTGGCACGTATTGCTGATCCCCCAGTGCCCTGTTCATGTGCTTTGCAGACCTTACACCACCTCTCCCATATGGAAACCATCACAGACTACATCTAAACTTGGAACTCATCTTATTTTCCAAGAATTTCAGCCCCAAATGCCGAAAACACTAAGCTATGGGAGTACTGTAAAAGCTTCTTCTTGTTTCCATTAAGGGAAGAGTGATACAAAAATCAGAGCAATTTTTTTTTTCTGCAGACCAGGCCATTCTCCATCAGAGAAACAGATTTTTCAAGACCAGATCTCCATGCTTTGCACTCACCCAAGGCCTGGGACCTCTGCAGAGATAAGGAGTAATCCAAGATCCTTCAGAGATGCGTGTGAGAAGGATCATAAATCCCTCTGGGGAGTTATCAGACAACTGGAAAGTTGTCCATAAGGATCTGTTGTTGGATTTCCCCCTGTTCTTACCACACAGTTTACAAGAACAGAGCAGTTCTTTTCTCAGAACTCTCAGGACAAGGCAGAAGTTTGCTCTGCAAGTCTCATCTAGCAGAAAAGTGACCTGTTCCCCAGAAACAAACAAAAACTTTTGCTTCTCCCGGGAAGGGTGTGTGGCTCACTGGGGAAGAATTGTGTGTGCAGGACAAGTCACAGCTTCTCCAAGGAGTCATATGGGAGCAGTGAAGGGAAGAAAAGGAGTGACTGAACTTTTCTTACCTCTTCACTGTCAAGGTATTTCTTTTCAAGCTCTTTGCTCAGACTTGATGGCAAAAGGCTTCCAAGCTTAACTTTATCCATCTCCGTGGCTAAAGCATGATCTTTTCTCATTTCTCTGGAATGAAAAAAGCCAAACAATTGTATTTTCCAAGGACAGTGTAATTCAAGACAGCTGTTGATGCAAATCACTAACACTTTTTGAGGATACCAGTGAAAAAACAGATGGAAATGTACATTGTCCTTAGTCCAGCCTTGGAAAAGCTGAATGAATATGTGCAGGGGTGAGCCCTGTGAGGGTGGGACCTCAAGCAACCCTGGGAATGCAGTCATGGTCTGTTAAACTCCTGAGTACCACTGCGCTCAGGTGGGGATGGGGTACCTAAAGCAAGCAGGGTCTAGCCCCTGGACAGGACCTCTCTCCATCAGTATAGGGAAGGGAGCAGATGAAAAGCTGAGTTTGATGGCTGGGAGGTGGTCCCTCAGCAGGCAGCTGGATGTGGTCTCTGGGAACCCTCTGAAAGCAGCTGCTCCCCTGACTAACACTGTCCCCAGTGCCAGGCTGAGCTGCTCTGGCTGAGCCCTGCTCCTCACAACTGCTCATTTCCAAACACAGGCTGGTGCAGGCCTGAATATCCTGACCTAGACCATAACACCGACTGTGGGAAACTTCTGGGATCAACACTGAATCATGATACTCATCAGTGAACATGCTAAGGAAAAGTGAAGGTGAAGGTTGAATGACTTTGAAATAGAAGAAGCATTGCTGATTTCACCACCCAGTACTATTAGCCACAAGCAATATTTTCAGTTCTATAACATACAGAGTTTGTGGGGACCCTTGGCTAAGCATGTCCTCTCACAGAGGCCCACCCCTGGCTCTCCTAAAGGCAAGGAAAACATAGACTGTGGGTAACACCTAAGCTGGGATAATTGCATCTCAAGTTGTTATATTTATTGTCTACAAAGGGCTGAAATTTCAAAATTTTCCAAGAGTGAGCCCAGGTCTGCAACTGGAATAGATATCAAGTCAATGTGCCTGACCAATTAACCCCACAAGTGAAGCCTAAACATCTGTGTGTCTGTTGCCCATAAGCCAGAATGGTGGAACAGCCCTTCATTTACAGCCTGGCAGCCTTGAGTGTGTCCCTTCTGGCTGTCCTGGCCAGGAGTGTAAATCAGCACATCATCAGTAACACCAGAACTTAGCCAGGTGTTGGACTGCACTGCAGTAATACCAATTCATAAATCAAGCAAATGCCTGGGTTTGCAGCCAATGAGCCTTTTTTGATTGCCAGGGGTAAACATGTATAAAAGCCCACTTACTTTGGATAAAAGTTGTGCACCCATGAGAGAAGAAGGTAAATATCCTTGTCTTCCAGATGAGACTCAGCATTTTTCTTTGCCTGGGAGGCAAAATAACTGTGGTAGAGTTCTGCATATATGCTGAACACATTAAACTCAGGAGGATAAAGCTTGTTAATGCACTTGGCAATCACTGTCAAATCTTCTTTCATTGTCTTTCCCATGTGCAGGAGGTTCTGGCCAACTGCAGAGAGGTTCTCAGTTCTAGGAGTACGGCTTGTGTCTTTCATTCGAGCCTCTACTGACTCTTTCACTGTAGCCATCCAAAGCTCTTTCCATTTTTTAGGTCTAAATTGCATATTTTGGTCAGGTGGATTCTCTGACATGTAGTTCTGATCTTCTTTCTCCTGCTCTTTCAGAGCCTCCACTGCCTGCTGCAGCAAGTCTGGGTTTGTTCTCGCAAGCAGCACAGAATCTTTCAAGATGCTGAAGACTTTGTGCTTCAGAATTTCATAGACAGACTCAATGTCTTTCTGACTGGTGTTCAGTCCCTCCTCAGTTTTGCTAGACAGGCTCTTCTCCAGGACAAACAGATGTTGAATGGCTTCACAAAGCTTTTGCTCTCCAAGGAGATCCATGACTTGTTTGACTGGTGAAAAAAGAACAGCCTTTCCTTAACCAAGAGTGAAGATTTAGATTTCTGTTTTATAAAAAAATGATGGCTCTGGAATATTTTTTTAAATGTTCATATTTCCAGAATTCTAGCTCTTGGACTCCTTCACTATACAGAAAGTCTTTTTATTTAAAGACCAGATAATTTCTGGGTTGCCTTTTAACTGGGGCAATGGAAATTTGAATACCCATCACCAGTCTGTTGCCTATGACAGCTGTTCAGCCACCTATGATTTTTACCAAAATTTAGCCTGTGGAGATAGTTAGTTAGTTAGTTAGTTAGTTAGTTAGTGCTCATCCCCCTTCCCATTAATATGATCTCAAGTCAGAAGCATGGCCTTAGAAATAATGTAGATGGAAAGATGTAACTAAATAAGATGTGCTAAAGGAAATACCACATGGGTTTTCCAGAAATAGATTTGGCACAACCTGACCTGTGAAATTGTTTGGGAGAACACATTTAGCAAGCAAGACAAATACAATTGAACTATCTTATCTGCACTACAGTCAGTAACTTGAGACAGGGCAACCTGGGAAATTATTAGTTAAAATGGAGAAGTTGTATCTGAAAATAAGATTTGTGAGGTGTGTAATGTTTGCATGGAGGACGTGGAGGAAGCTTACATTATTCATGAAACTCATCTTACTTCATTTGTCCTTAGAGATTGTGGCACAAAAGCTGGGAGTGCCCTATTGGCATCTGCTGTTTGCACAAAGTTCAGAGACATTATCGAATCTGAGGGCTCAGTGTATTTTACAATAGGAACAATGGGATAACTTGAATGTAAATAGGCTGAAATTTAATGGCACAAAAACCATAAAGATACAAATTCAATAGAACAGAAGTTACTTAGCAACAAATAGGATTTTCTGCTGCAAGCTGGATATGAATCAGCTTGGGCTGGAGGAGGAAGAGAGATGCCTGGAGAATTAGTAAATCCTTACTGGGAGGTGATGGTGAACAGGTCAGTTACAACCCCAGGATGCACTCAGTAAGGAATATCCAGCTGAGATAGGAAAATAGGAATATATTGTACCACACATTGGTGGTGTCTCATCTGAAATATTTTCTGCAATTCTGGTTGCTTTGAAAAATCTGGCTGCTTAATTAAAAAAAAAAAAAAAAAAGACAAAAAGACGAGAAGACAAAGAAGGGATGGGGCAATGCAACAGTAAGAACAAAGGTACAAAAGGCCTGTTTTCAGCAGCAAATTCAAGACCAGTTAGAGAAAACATTTGACACATGGAGAAAGATATGCCAGTTAGGTAAAGGCTTGTCTGGAAATGAAATTATTTGTATTAAAAGAATGAGACTTTTTAGGAGGAGATGGAGGAACAGAGCTGAGAGTTACACCTTGGTTTCTCACAGACTCACAGTTCTCTGAGCGCCCATGAGAGGTAGAAAGAAGTTTTGTTTTGGACATAAAACCTGCAAATTGACAGTTCCTCAAGGACTGTATCCTTGGAACCAAAGAACTAGGACTTTGAGGTCATGTCTCCCTTGTCCCAATTTTCCCAAGGCCTCTGGAAAAGTCACTTCAGTCTATCTGGTACCTTTGTTTCCCTAGGGACAATTCTCCACCTCATACAGCCCCCCTAGAGGTAACTGTCTCATGAAGTGGTGCAAGGAGGATGAAAGAGCACTTACCACTGGGTGGCTTGGTCTTTTTAACTTTTTTGAATGCACTTTTAAGCATTCCCTTTATTCCTTTGTTCCCCTTCTCAGGGCTGTCCCCGGCAGAGATGCAACTCTCATTGCTCGTGATGGAAGAGGCACGTGAAGCTCTGCAGGCTGCCCCTGGCCTTTCACTCAACTTCTCCTGGTCCCTGGACCAGATCTCATCTGCAGAAGGTTGAGGACAGGCAGGGACTTGCTCAGGTACTGATGCTGAAGTGTTTTCAAAGGGCCTGGTTGCATCAATGCAACCCTCAGATCCACTGCGTATTCCAAAAGGACCACTTTGGAGAAAAGGTAACATTTTCATCATTTTCCTTCTACCCTGAAAATTTCAGAAAAAAAAAATCAGATTATAACAGTTTAGAAAAATACCATGGAGAAAGTGTGGCAAGGCCTATGTGTGGGCAACATGGAGAATGCTACACACCTGGTGTGAGCACAGCTCTGCAGGAGAGTTCCTGAGCAACACCATCCCAGGTAATGGAGAGAATGGAAGCAGCTCTCTGGTCTTACTCAATGAAAATCAATGAGCCATTTGAAGGGTGATTCAGATGTCTTGATTCAAGACCTTCACTTGTCAGGCTCTGCCATGGGATGCTGTGCCACTAAGGACATGAGCACGGATAGGCACATGAATGATGTGGGTTGGACATGTGTCCTGTGCCTATTCAAAGCTACAAAACTCTCACACTCTTATATTTCATCGGGATCAATTCCCACCTTCCTCAGGTCCTTTTTTTTCTGATCTGAGCTCAGGGGAAGTGGGAACAAGGCATGAGGATCAGGGTAGTTTAGCTTTGTTTAAGCAGACATGATCCTGCCAGAGTCCTGCCTTACCACCAACACTGTTACACTGCAAATAATTAACAACAGGGATTTGTTATTGTTACAACTTCTTTTCACAATTCATATTTAGAATTATGTTCCTCTATAATTCAATATATTGCTAATTTTTTTTGCATAACTATAACTATTTGTATAATAATTATAATTATGCAATTATTGCAAATAAATAAAGTGACTCATAGTTTCCAATCCTTATTTTAATAGTGCTTTATTTAAAGTGACTTTCTAGGAGACCAAAGCACATCTGTATGAAGAACTCTCAGGCAAGTTTCGGTTTACTTGAATTGAATAATGGCAGAAAAATTAGACTTTATTTAAAGGAAGAATTTGGCTTCAGTTATAAGGCCACAATGTGGCGATCTTCAAATACCCTTGTTAAGTTTATAACATTGATATGTGTCATGCTGATGTAAAATGCAATACTTATTTCTGGGCAAACTGGTTGCAAGACTATGGCTTTTCACTTTAATAGTGTTTCCTCCTGCTGACTCCTGGCAACTTGGAGAGCTTTGAAGCATCAAGTCAGTGGTAGCAGCCGAGAGCATAGAGAAGTGAAAGCCTGGCTTTGCTGAGAGCTTTTCTCCTCCCTGCATTGGATGCCAGGCTGAGTTCAGGACGAGTTCACCTTTGTTTTAAATGCAACAAAGGAGAAAACTCATTTGAGAAGGAGTTCTGCTTGCATGAGTAAGCAAAGGGGGTCTGAGCACCAGAGCTCAGCTGACAGGAGTTACAGAATAGTATGAGCTGGAAAGGATCCACAAGGATCACCAATTCCAGCTCTGAAGTGAATGACCCACACAGGGATTGAACCCACACCAAGGCATTATTAGCACCATACTCTTAACTATCTGAGCTAATGCCAGGTTAGTCAGCAGCTGTTCCATGGCTGAATCTGTGCACTTACATCTCCCCAGCACATAAACTGAGGAGTGGAGGAGGTAGGAAACCCCCTGCAGTTCACTCCAGCTATGCAAGTCAGAATGCCCCACTAGAATCCTGAAAGCAGTGGAAAAGAGCTCCTTTTTGTTACATATCCATTATAAAAATACCCAGAAAACCAACCAACCCACAAAAAATTTTCATGGCAACAGGCATGGCCTATGAGTCATTTGGACTTTCTTAATTTTTGTAGGGCTCTTTTCCTAACCTGCATTTCCCAATACAGCATTATGTTTAGATTAATTCTGCCAAATCCCTTCCTTCCTGTTTGTTCAAGCACAGACAGACTCAGATAAGTACCTTCTATCTTTCCTATTATTTTAAACAAAGCATTTATTGGGTTTTTAATTTGTTTTCTAACCAAAGAAAGTACCTCTCCCTTTCCAAAAGGCTAAGGTCTTTAATTTTGATGAATGTTGATCACAAAGGTGGACTTCAAACAGTTTTGGTTCTCCTTCACTGTCAAGATGAATGCAATGTATCTTTGAAAAGCATTGAAGTGACATTACACATACAAGAGTCCATAAGGGAATGATTAAGCTGGTTAAAAGCTGAGTTTTTAACGTCTGTCAGAACTTTGTCCTGGTAGTACTCAAGAAGAGGCTGCCTCAAGCACCCAGGTAAGGCTGTCAATCTAAGAGCAGCCATGCTCTCTCACATTTGGCCAGCTTGGACTCTAGCCCAGTGACTATCATGTGCCACTGCTGGTTGGGCTGTGTTTGTATCTGCAGCAGGAAATACCAGCAAACCCCAGCTCCCACTTGGGCCTTGAAATGTAGCCCCTGTCTTAATGTCAAGGGGTACCAAACACTCTCCATCCATCTCTTCTCATTATTGTTAGATAGCCATGCTCTTAACTGTAAGAAATGCTTTTAAGAGACTTTCTTGTAGAAAAATATGCCAACACTTTCTACAAGAAACCCTCTGCTAAAAAGAGGTGGTCCTGGTTACATCTGGGAGGGCACAGGCAGGTGCTGGTGCTGCACCTTCTGCCTATGTCAGCATGTGCTCCTGCCCAATGCAGGAGACAGGACACGCCAGGAGCTTGGCTCTGGCTGGGATGGCCACAGGCTGCTCCTGTATGCCTGTGCTCTTCTCATAAAATCAAATCTTGTTAAAAATCCAGCAGGCTCCTAATTTTTTTAGCAGGAGAAATGCTAAATCATTTCCCAGGCACGGAACTCAAATCCAGTTCTTGGGAAATGTAATGATTTGAGGTCAAGAGTTGACATTGTTCCCAACTCAGTATTATTACTAATTTACTGTTATCATCGTCATTCTCATTATTGTTATGTGGCAACATGGTTTGTGCCAGGGGAGCCTTAAGCTCCAATTATTTCTGACAAAGTATATTCAGCTTCTGGTTTCCAACCAGAAGAGCAGCACCGCTCACAGAGCTTCCTGTGCCAGCCTGTCCAGAGGCCCTGCAGCACTGGGACTGTTGTGCTGTGACTGCTGGTGTAGCTGTAGTGGGATAAAGCCGGCTCTCTGCTGATCTCTGCCTCTGGGCTGGGCAGCAAGGGCAAGGGAAACACTTGGAATAGAGTCAAGACACAGAAGGACTCAGTCTGGACTCTGGGTGCAGTGGCTTCCCATTTTCTCCTCAAAGGAAACAGCTTTCATGCAGAATGATCTCATTGGTGAGGGGCAGCTCATGGTGTGCCAGAGAGCACTCAGGGGAAGAGATTTATTAATTACCCCTATTCTGAATTCTTTTGCTGAACTTTTTCTTGACTTCTTTTTCCTGAGCTGCTGCCAGTATTAACAAGCATTTGTTTGGATTTTTGGTCCTCTCCAGCCTGCTGACATCCCAGGTCATGAGGATTTATATCTCATTTTAGTGGATATCTCCCACTCTCTCACAGCCTCTCAGAAATCCAGAGTTATCTAGCAAAGTTTATTCTCTGCATTTGCAACAGCCATGTCTCTCCCCATCTGTTCCCTGTGGAAAAGTGGTTATCCCTACCCACTCAAGAAAATTGCACTGCACAAGCCATCTCTGAAGTAGCAGCGTGGCAAAGAGAGTTTGAGTTTAATGTGCCTCAGACCATGTGGTGACACCAAAACAAACTGCTAATTCATCAAAGCAAAGAGTCCACAGAGATGCTAGACCCAATCTTTGCAAGTTGGGAGCCCTCCTAGGAGGAGGGGGTTCTTTTTCCTACAATTTTTCTCATCTGGGTTAAGTCCTGAATGGACACACCACAAATCTGGGGGCTCCCACTTGGCTCTGCCTAGGAAATCATAACCCATGGAAGAGCTGGGCCACCCAGAGCCCACCTTGACCCTTCACTGTGCTGCTCACATCAATAGTCCTGTCTGCAGACCCGCCACCCAATGGGGTCCAGCATATCCTGATGTGGCCAAGCTTTGCTCCTAATGAGGAGCTGAGGGAAAACAAAACTTTTCTCCATTAAAGCAGCCAAGGCAGTAGCAGAACCTCCCCAGAAGCTCAATCCATCAGCATCACCAGGCACCCCTGTAGGGCTGGGGTGATGGGGAGCTCAAGGGACTCAGGGGAATGGCAGGGGCAGAGCAGGCAGAGGACTCCAGGGCATCTCACCTGGCATGAGATAGATGCTTTAAACCAGCTTTAAATCTTGTGTAGATAGAGCTGTGCAGTGCAGCATTCATTTCCAAATGAGAATTTGATTTCTCCAAATTACTGATAAAGACCTGAAAACTGTCCTGTAAACCAGCATCTCCTCTTGTTAGTGAGAATTTTTTGAACAGAGAAAGAGAAAATTATATATATACACTGTTATTGGGAAAAAGCAGAGAGAATGCACTGTAATACCCTCCTCTTTTCTTCTTGCTTCAAATCTGAGCAGCATAATTTTGAACTGCTGAAAGAAAAAAACAGCTGCTGCTGTCTAGAGTTTTGTTTTCATAATACAGTTCCAAAGCCAAATCCTTCTTTAAGGCCTGGAGTTTGCAAAGCTCACTGCTAGAGCTAACAGCAACTGAGAAGATAAACAAATACCCTGGGAGCTTCTCTCAGCAAATTCTTTGGCTTTCCAGTCATTTTTTAATAGAGAAGGTGAATGAAGAAAACCCAAACCTGAGCTCTCTGCTCCCTTGTGATTTACTTTATCAGAACTGAAAAGCCTCAAAGTCCCTTGTTGAGGGCAGGCAGCTGATATTTTGGAGAATGAGTTTTTTCTTCAGGTTTTCTGCTCTGAACTTGGCTGTGATGGCAAGGGACCATGGCTTCTAGACAGCCATATTCTTCAGTCACAGAAAGTATCTTCCTCACTTTGCAGAAGCCTCAAAAAGAAATTCTACTTTAAACACACCCAGGATCCTAACCCCAGAGCTGAACTTTTCAGTTTGTGCTGAGGAGATGATGCAGGGGATATGTGGCTGCTGCACAAAGGTAGAAGGTAATTTTATAGGCTTTTCAGTGCTCTGGGAAAAGGCAAGTCCTAGAGGCTGTGGGACTTCCCTGGAAAAACCAGTCACAAAAGGGCAAGCATGGCAATGCAGACCCCGGCAGGGTGCAAGCCACATGGGCTGCCTGTGGCCATCCAGGGTCCAGGCTCTGAAATGGTGTTTTTTTCAGCGTAGCCAAGCTGAGTGAATCACAATCCAATTACTTTCCTATTGTTTGGGGAAAAACCACTTCCTTTGAATAGAGACAAAGAGGAGAGGGCAGAAGTGCCATGCTGGATCTGGAACCCAGTGCCAGATCTGGGTTCAGGACGCTTTGGTGCCCAATACCTACATCTGGATTTTGGGAAAGGTGTTGGAAGGTAGAGGGGGAGGAAGGAGGGAACGGTTTACAGGAGTCACTGATCGAGCCTGCGCCCTGAAATTCTGGGGGAAAGGAGCAGAATTCAGACCCAGCTGTCACAGTGGACTTGCCAGGCACATTTTCTTGCGGTGCCCAGCCCTGGGATATGCCTGGAGCTGCTGTCCTTCTGCCAGCGGTCCGATGGATTCTTCATTCTGATAATTACGAAACCTGTCCCTGTGTCCGGCAACCCACCCTTTAGCATCTGCCACTCGTTCCCACCCTCGGACCCAGCAGAGAGCCCCGAGCTGCCCAGCAAGCGAGCCGGGAGCGGAGCAGCGGCTCGGGAGAAGCGGGAGACGCCGGCCCGAGGGGAAGGGGAGAGAGCCGAGCTCCGGGCGGGCGGCACGGAGCGCTGAGTGACTTACTGTGCGAGGGCTCCCGGGGCTGGATGCGGGACAGCGGCGCTGGCACGGGGACTATCACGGGGACTGTCACCGGCACCTTCACAGGGTCTGTGACCGGGGCGGGGGCAGCCCGGCTATAACGGGAGGAGGGCGGGGGCGGGACCCGCCTGCTGGGAAACTCCAGTTGCACCTCCCCCCGATCGAAGGGAACCGAGAAATCCCCTCCTGCGGGGAAGTGCCTGGCCCCGAGGGTCGGTCCCTGCAGAGCAGCTGAGCCCCGGCGCCCTGTCCCGACCCACGGGTGTACGCGGCACCCTGGGCTCGCTGCCCGAGGGCTTGGCTCTGTGATGTGTCCCGTTGCAGGCTTGGAAACGCGCCGTCAGGGATAGAGCAGGTGCCTCCAAAAATGCCACATTCTGGTGGTCATCTCTGGATGTGGAAGCAGTCTGGGGAATAAGGAAAGGGACCTGAGGCTCTTGGTCGATTGCAAGTTGAACATAAGTCAGCAGTGCCCTGGCAGTCAGGAGGGCCAACACTGCCCTGCGAGAATCAGGCACAGCATCGCCAGCCGGGCAAGGGAGGGAATTGTCCTGCTCTGCTCTGGGCTGGGGCAGCCTCACCTCGAGTCCTGGAAGCAGTTCTGGGTACCACAAAATAAGAAAGATACAAATCTATTAGAGAGTGTTTAAAAGAGGGCAAAAAATACGGTGAAGGGTCGGGAGGGAAAGCCATTTGAGGAGCGATTGAGGTCACTTGACTTGTTCAGGGAAGAGATGAGGGTGGCACTGATCTCTTCCCGATGGTGACCAGTGACAGGACCCAAGGGAACGGCCTGAAGCTGTGTCAGGGGAGGTTTAGGTTGGATATTAGGAAAAGGTTCTTCACTGGAACAGGCTCCCCAGGGAAGTGGTCATGGCATCAAGTTCAGAGTTCAAGAAGCATTTGGATAATGCTCTCAGACACATGGTATGGCTTTTGAGGTTGTCCAGTGCAGAAATAGGTGTTGACTTTATGAGTCCTGTAGGTCCTTTCCAACTCAGGATACTCCATGGTTCTTGAAAGCTTTGCTTTCTGAGCAGGGTGTTGCCACCAGCAGGCTGTCAGGGGTCAGGTGCATGCCTGGAAGCACACCTGCCTGTCTCTGGGTCCTGCATTGAGCCGTCCCCAGGGCAGAGCTCACTGCGCTCCCTGGAGACATCAATCCCTCCAGCACCTTCAGAGTGGGGATTGACTCCTTGGCTAGAGACCAGGAGAGACAGGCTTCCTTCTTTACCCAAAAGCCTCTGAAACTCTGTGTTCCACTTGTGGGTGGGAGACCTTGAGATTTTAGGTACTGGAAGGGGGCCTATAAGAAAGATGGGGGAAAGTTTCAGCAGGGCCTGTTGCAATAAGACAAGGGGTAATGGTTTGGAACTGAAGAAGGGTGGATTTAGATTGTAGAAAAGGAAGGCTTGTTTTATGATGAGGGTGGTAAAACACTGGAACAGGTTCCCCAGAGAGGTGAGACTTGTTCCATTCCTGGATACATTCAAGATCAAGTTGGACAGGACTCTGAGCAACCCAAAGACGTCCCTGTTCATTGCAGGGGGTTGGACTAGATGACCTTTAAAGGTCTCTTCCAACCCAAACTATTCCGTGACTCTGTGACTTGTTTTCCTGATTTCTGTCCCTGATTTCTAGGCACTGGCATCCCTGGCTATGGAGTGTGGTGACCCTGTTATGCAGGGAAGCATGAAGGGCAGCCAGGGGATGCCTGGGTGACAGCAATGGCTGTGGGGGGCTTTGCAGAGGGTCTGGGAAGGCTGCGAGGGCTGTTCTGTCCCTTGTTTAGAAAGCCTCTTGGGAAGCATCTTCTGCACACATCTGGATGAGATCTGGGTTGAAGCAGTTGCTCTGCAGGCAGAAAATCAAAATATTGTGGTCCTGCAGAGCCTACTTCTTCCCCCTTTCCTGGGAAGTTGATGTGGGGTAGGGAGTGGGGCAGGTAGAAACTCCAAATTCCTGATTACTTGGGACAATTTCTGTTTTACATCTGATAGTTTTGGTCTAATGCAATAGGTTAAAAAGTGGTCCAGAGATTTAAAGCTGAGTGTGAACAATGGGCTTTCCTGGTGCTTCTGATGCCCAAACTCAGCACCTGTGTGGCCACACAACTTTTGGAGGGGCTATTCAGGTCCTGAGTCCCAGCAGCAGACATGGTCTGGGGCCATGGTTTGTGCTGGGAGGAGGTGCCCAGCTGAGCTGGCAGAGTGCTGGAGAACAGATGCCTCCCCTGATCTGTGCTTTTTGGCAGGCATCCTCTCTGCTGGCACTGCCACTTTCCTCTCTGGCACTCTTTTACCAAGAAGTCCATGGTAGCAGGGAAAAAGCTCCCCCTCAGCAATGTCTGCCAAGACAGGAAACAGAAGCAGAGGGGCCGCCCTGATGGGCAAACCCATGATCTCCGGTCTCTTGAAAACACTGATTCATGTCTCGCCAGCCTTTGGCTGTACTGGGTGGAGGGTTCCTCTCTGGGATTGCCCCAGGGTTGGGTCCCCTTATTCCTTGACAACCAGTGACCAGAAATAACCACAGTCATGGGGTGGAAATGCTGAGTGCCACATCAGCCTGAAAATCACTGGAAACAGTGCAAAATTTGGCCCTAGAGTGCAGAAACTTCCTCTGTATTTCACCTCTTCCAGTTCCAGAGTTAAAGGTAGAGGAGGGAAGGTTTGAAATCTGCAGTTAGAGCCGGTTTGGGGAAGGCTGGAAGATGCTGTATCCAATGACCTTTTCATGCAGGAGGTGAAGGGATGTGGCTCCTGGGAGGAGCCAGGATATCTGGTGTGGTCCAAGGGTTACACACACACACACAGAGCTCTGGGCATGGCTGGGAGGTCTTTGCTCTTGGCTCAGACAAATATCCCCAGCTTGGCACTGGGGGCCCTGACTGTAGGATACTCTTGCAGCTAGGGATGTGGCAAAGTCCGTGGTAGTTTTATGCTCAGCTGGTATTAGCAAATGCAGCTGTGGGCATCTTGGGTTGTTTTCTTGGAAAAATGTTTGTATTGAATGATTTATATGGGATCCAAATTAGATTAATGTAGTGGAATCTATTGCTGGGCCTCATCTTTTTCTGTTTTAACTTCAGTGGTGTCAAGGGAATTTCTGCCAGCGGACAGGGGAACTTGTAACTAGGTCTTAAATTCCTGTGACAGGCCATGCTTTGTGTAAGAGACCTAACCAAGGAGTGGTGGGCAAAGATTGGATACCCAGGACTTCTCCTCCCAGACAACAGCAGAAATGACTAGGATGAAGTTTTATTTTCTCTTGCAGTTTCTGTATGTGTCAATGAAGTGAGAACCCCCTAGACTGCAGCTGACTGGACTTCTTCTAGGAGCCCATAAGTGAGTGGAGAGTTCCTCCTGGGGTGCAAGTCTGAAATCTGTCTGAGGGGTCTGTTGTTTCTAGCCGGTCTGAGACACCTGTGACAGCACAGGATATAACCTCTCATTTTTCCTCTTATTTCATGTACTGCTTCCCTGTCCCAACTTTGTGCATCACAACTCTTGATAATTATGCATGTGTTAAGTTATATGGTTTTAAGTCCAACATCATTTGACATTCAAACTTATCACAGAAGCACACCAAGGGACAGATCTCTGCTCCCTTTGAAGCCTGCTTGTGGCCTTCTCCAAAGAATTCCATGTGCAGGTTATGTTTTGTGGTAGGTGGGGAGCAGACTTTTCACTCACATCTCTGGAAGCTCAGTCTGAGGTTAAAGGGAACCATCAAGTTGGCCAATTCTAGTATTATCTTACAGTTTGAAAGCAGCATGTAAAACCAAAGTCATAAAGCCAAACAATGTGGAATATTTTTTTAAGTACTAAAGCACTTACCTAACCTAATGTTCTCAGATCCAAAAAGTTTCCTTCCTCCTGCAAAATATTTTGTCTTTTCAACATGGACCCTATTGCCACAGGTAGAATCCTGCCCTTGTGTGGAGAAGATTGATCTGCTCAGGATTTTTTGAACCCAGATGTGAAAGCCAAGCAGAACCATCTTCAGCAGAAACATCCATGGCAGCAGTTTATCTTCATCCTCTTGTCATAATTCTGCTTCTGTTTTCTTCTTTTCCAAGTGGTGAAAACACGTTTTTTCCTAGGTCTGTTTGAAGGAAGTTGGTATCGGAGATCTGACCCGCAGCAAAGCTGTGATTTGATAACTTCAGCAGTGTGAACCCCTCTGGGGAACTTTTCTACTGTGGTACTAGCCTCACATGATGATAGTTTTGTCCTCTCTGGTCATATCTGGACCAAGCTAACCAAAGAGATCTTTCCAGATTTTGGTTTCTTCTGGCATTAAAGATACTACATGCCTGAGTAATGAGCCAGGAGTTCAAACCTGACAGGAATGTCCTAAACTTTCATCAAAGGAAGGGCTTGTATTTAAGCATGGATTGCATCCCCATCCTGGTATTTCTGCTTGAGGAGTGGTTGTAGCTGAGGCTGCTGACACCTTTGCTGTGACATTCTGGTGGAGGAGGCATCCATCCCTGAGCCTGCCCTCCCCTGGCATTTCAGCAAGGGAGGTGTGCATTGCTGTGGTTGCTCTGACATGGAGAGGGAGGAGGGATTCATGTCAGAGATTTCTGGCTGGGGGCAGCTGTCCCTGACATGCTCACAGTGGGCAGGAGACATCACATGCTGGGAGGGAAGTCCCCTTGACACAGCCCTGGCAGCCAGCTGTTCCCAGCTTGCTATCCCTGGACCTTCAGCCAGGCATCTTCATAGCCTGGGAAAAGTCTCCCTCTCCCATGGATTGGAGGGAGTGATACTGTCCCTGTGTTTGATGTTACTTGCCCTCTGATGGGCATCCTCCACATCTGGCATGTATTGCCGTGGGGAGGAACAACAGGTGCTGAGAGAAGGGTGTGGCTTTTTCCTTTTCACTTGAAGTGTTTTTCCTGGTGTGGAAGTCCAGTCATCTCAGCACAATTCACCCCAGAGGAGTGGGAACTCACACACTTCCTGCTGTCCCACTCTTGTTGGGAAATGGAGGCCATGTTGTGGGGTCTAAGCACTGGGCTTGGGGTTCAGAGCAGATCTGGAAGAGCTCTTGGCTGGAGCCATTGTGGAGGATTCACAGCTGCCTGTAGCACAGATGTTCTGAAAAATATGGCTACTTTGGAGACAGTTCAGGGATCCCCTGACAGAAAAGCACCTTTATTTTTAGCACCCCATTTTAAGCTTACTCTGGTTTCTTTCTATATCACTCCTTCTCTGTTTACAGAGAATGCTTTTTCCTAATGCCTTTGAGGTTCAGCATGAACACACAAGGGGCAGCTCTCTGTGAAGCTGGAAAAATGCGTGTGTGTGCTTCCAAGATGCAAGTTGCTTTTCTTACAGTGCCCCTGCATTAAGTAGGGGTCTCTGAGATGGGGATGCTTTTTACTTGTATGTCCTTAGAGGCTGGCATGGCCAGGGGCTGAGGGAAGGCAAATGGGAACTGCCTGAGCAGTTAAGCTACAAGAAGTGGTGCCAAGAGCCACATCCTGAGCAGCAACAGACACTTGTACTCTCTGCAAGTGGCTGAGTGCTCCAGATGTGACAGCACAGCTGTGCTTTGCAGCACAGGGCTGGGTATCCTGACAGACCTGCTCTGTCAGCTGAGCCCCGGAGCTGCCAAAACCACCCTGTGGCAGCCGTGTCAGCAGCTCCCTTGGCGTGGCAGGAATGTGCCCATTCACATTTAAGAGCTGGGGCTGGGCCATGCCTGTCCTCACCAGTGGTCAGCTGATGGATCCTCTCCGGTCACCCTCGGCTGTGCCCGGGCTGGCACAGGGCTTGTGTACAAGGAAGGAGAGGCCTAATTTTAGATCAGGGAATGGAACACTGGAAAGGTCACTGGATGGGACCAAATCCCAGCTGGCCCTTATGATGGCAGCAGCATTGTGTTTAGGCCTGGTGGAACTAATCATGGTGGACCTCTTTTCACTACAGTTGTTTTACCCCTGCCCCAGGGCTCTCTCCCTTGGGACATCCCTTTTTGCCCGGTAGGAAAGGCTGCCTATAAAATCCCCATCACTGGGTAATGGGAAGTACTGGGGGAAAGCACCTGGGAAATTGCAAAAGCAGTACTTCTGTCTGAGGTCTTGAAAGTGAGACACCGAGAAGTTCTTCTGTTTTGAACTTCCCTGTGGATCCACAAGATTTGCCCCTTCCTGTTCCTAACCTCTCTTCTGTGGCATTGTGCTCATGTGCCCAAGTAAACTTGGGCTTGATGAGTGGCACAGAGGGAAGTTTCCAGGGGAAATCCATGTAGCCATGAGGGCAGCCTGTGTTTCAAGCCCTCTGACTCAGCAAAGAGCTCATTGCTTTCTTATTGCTTGAAATCAACAGAGTTGTTGCTGCCAGATTTACTGGCAGTAGAGAACAGCCCTTCATATCATTGTAAATAGGGACATATTTCTGAATGAGATTTACAGTTCCCCTGAGGACTGAAATTCCCACTGATCATGCAATGAAATATTCTTTTTCTCAAAAAAACATCTGAGGAATCTTGTTGGATCTTCAGGATAAAAACCTGTTCTTTTTCCTCTCCTGCATTGGCACAGCCTGCACCATAGGGCTGGGTAAGGTGCTTTGCTCTTGGGATTTTTCCCAATAACACAGTGGCCAGACATGGATCCTTCCCAAATCACTTCCTAAATGGATGGGGTTATCATAATTATTTTGAACATCACCTTCAGAGAATAGAGGAAGATAGCTAAAGTAAATAGATATGAGCGCTGGATATGAAATCCAATGTTGTGATATCTATGTAAAGCCAATAATTTGGCTGCAGTATATAAAGATAAGCCCCATATGTGTATTTTTTATCCTTTAGGCTTCTCTCCACCTGTATTGGGAGGAAGCTGCTTCACTCATAAAAGTTTGAAAGGGCAGTTACATATATGTATTTTTTTTAACTGAGGAAAATAATATTCCTTTGAGGGTTCTGCTTGGTACACCCCATGCAACCATTTTCCCAGAAACAGAGCTGGAACAGCAACAATGCAATTCATTTTTCTTGCTGTGACTAAAACAATGGCATCTAAATCCACGCACCAAGGCTGAAGGTCGACTGATTGTGGAGACACAGCAGTTTTTGTTTGCAATGGATTGCGAATAACTTTGGGAAACAGGGTAATATTGCTGTGAGTTGTCATGCCTGCCTGCAGGCGTTTTTTTTAACTCAGGATTGTCTTCTGCTTTGGATGTTTAATAGAACAAAGTTAGACATCCATTCGAGTATTCCTGCCCTATTGCAAGGCAAAGAATTCCTCTTTTTAAAAAATTAATTCAATTAGGACACACAATTTTGAGCTGTCTCATTATTTAATCACTTGCAAAAGGCATTTTGGTGGAAATGAGAAATCTCAGGCCCAAGGGTCAGGGCCAAAAGCAGAGGAAATGGCGTGTTCAGGTTCAGCCTCCTCCCTGCAGGCGGTGCTGAAATGTCAAATGTAGAATTCCATCTGATACTTCCAAATAACAGCTCCTTCCTGAGCTTGCTGGGAGAACATCTTACCACAGGTAATTCCAGCCTGGCCTTTGGGCTGTTCTCTCCACGTCTGCTCGCAGACAGCACTCCCGTCATCCAGGGGAAGCGTCTTTGTTCAGAGGGTGACTAACAGCTGCTTAGCAAGGCACAGGCTGCATTCAGCCTTGAGATCACTGAGGGAAGGAGGCACCGTGGGCTTTTGCTGGTGCTTTGGAGGCTCAAGGGCCCGTTTGTTTAAAGAGCTCTCAAGATGAAAGCATGAGCAATTCATTCCTGCACTGAAGCTGGGGCTGTGAGGGGAAGATGACGGTCCACGAGTGCATGACGTGCTTTTGGAGACAAAAGCCACCAGACTTTTGGCCTTGTGCCTCCTCATGAATCCCTGATGATTAATTTCATGATTGCCTCTCATCCACTTATGAACTTCTACTCATAATACAGTTCTTTAAAGAAATATCTTTTCCCCAAGTTTTGGAAAAAATTTTGAAAAGTTGTGAGCTCCTTTGCTCAGGAAATGATCCCCAGCACTTTGTGCCATGCTCAAGGTGCCTGACTTCTGTGATTAGTTTGATTTTCCCTTCATTTTAGTACATGGGATTTCCCATGATGTGCTTCACCAGGAAGTGCTCTTGGATATGAGCCACCTGGTCTAGTGGAAGGTGTCCCCATTCATGCAGGCAGGCTGGAACGAGCTGATCTTTGGCATCCCTTCCAATTCTAACCATTCTGTGGTTCTATGATTCTGTAAAACCCCCTGATGGCAGGGGTGACACATGGACTCAGCCCTGCCAGCAGTAGTGGTGGTTTTGCTGCTAACTTGGATCCACTTACTTCAGTAGAAGGTTCTCTATGCCTGACCCCCACAGAAAAGGAAGAAGAGCTCATTCCTTCTCTTTTGAAGCCATTGTTTAACCAACTGAACGACAAGTACTACATCTGTGTTCTGTGCCTCTCCTGGAAGTACTTCCTTAGTCCATAGACAGAAAAGAGTTGAAGGCCACTGCGCCGCACTAACCAATATTAAGCAAAGCTCTCTTTCTCTGTGGATACAGTTTGTGAAATCATCCTGTTTTCTGGGTCTTCTTCTGATTCTCAGCCTCTCTTTCCCAGCTGCAGTTTGCCATCTCCTTCCCAGCTGCTGAGTGCAGCCCCCTGTCTGCCTTCTGGCTTGATTTGCTTTTTCTGCACTTCACACAAAAGCAGTTCTGTCTCACCTGATGCCAGCCTCCCCACAGTCCTGGGAACTGAGGCATAATCCTGCACCCCCTAACGAAGCCATGGCATGTCCCCAGTCCCACACTCATTATGGAGCTCAGGCCATGGGCCTGCTTGTGCTGCCAGGCACAATTTCATGCCTGGCCAAACATAAAACATTCCTGGTCAGATGTCTTGGGATTTAGGTGCTCACCTTTAATCTGCCATTCACATTTTCTGCCTCATTTAGCAAGACCTACAATCTCTGTGCAGCTTGGAGGAAAGCCTTTTGCTGGTATTTCAAGACTTTCAGGTAGTATGAAGATGGCAAAAATACTACAACAGCCTTTTCCCAGAGTTTTCTTTGCCTTACATATTCTTTTCTGGGAAAATGTATTCTAATGGTGTGCTATGAAATTACAAATACAAATTGAGAGTACTATTTTAGAAGAGTATTGGAGGCAATTTCAGTGCTCTGTGTGCCAGGGATGAAGGTAGGGAGGCAAAGTTCATGTGCTCAGTGTCCTCAAGCTGGGACTAGAGAAAGTTCTAGTAATGCTTTGAAATTTAATCCACTTTTGCTACCCATTATTGTACATCAGCCTTTACCTTTCCCCAATACTGTCTTCTTACTGTAACAGTGATAACAAATAGTTTAAATCAATGCTCCAGGAACGTGACTGTTCTCTTGCTCAGGTTTTATGAGGGAGGTGGGCCAATCCCAGCAGTAATGTCATGGTGTCATTAGCAAAATTACATAAAATTGTCCTCAAGGGGTAGAAATGCACAGTCATGCTGAGCAAAGCACTCCTGTATCTGCCCAGTACCAAAGAACCAAAATGACTGACTTTGGGGCAGCAAATCCAACAAGATTTAATGGAGAAAGATGCAAAATACAGAAGATAAATGTTTGCTAAACACTGGTACTTGGGATAAGTGTGATATTTAACTACTAAAGCAGTTAAGCCTAAAATTAATGCAACTTTACCTTTCAGCCACCCCAGAGATAATAATGACCTGGCACCTCTTGTCATTCCAGCTCTGTGTGCTGGGGTGGTGTCAGGCCATATCACCCAGCCTGTAAAGTGGATGAAATACATCATTCCTCTTCTTACTGATCCTCCTTAATATTTTAAACCAACAGAGAGCTCATTTCTTAAAGATATCCAGGTGACAGGGAGCTAAACTTTACAGTGGTGCTGCTCTAAAAGGCTTTTCTCAGGAATATTTTGACTGATTGATTATGATCCCCAGCTGAGGGACAGCCTCCTGGGCTGCAATGTCTTGGTAATCTTCCTTTCTTGCTTCAAGCAAGCCTGTTTTCCATATCTTCCTTCCAGGAAAGGACAACTTCACAGAGCAAAATTGGTGAAATGGTGGCACCTGATGGCTGATCTCAGATGGCAAACACCAGCTCCTGCACCCTGGCTGCTGTCACTGACCCTTTGCTTTTCACCCCACACCAGAAACAAACAGTATTGTGAAACATTAGAGACCTCTGGAGCAAAAAAAAAAAAGAATCTTTCACCACCCACACAGCACTGTCAGCTGTGCCAGATCTGCCTCCCCCCCCAGTCTCCCAGTCTCCCAATGCAGCGTTCACTCATGAGAAGCTGAGTCTGGAAAGAGTTTGGCTTTTCCATTTTGATTGATGCTTTTGAGACAGCAGTATTCACCAGAGATGCATTGCACGTAGTAGCTTGGGCCCTTTGGGGTAAAACAAAGAAGTGTGTCCTGGAGGGACTGTAACTCTGTGCTGGGATAGGAATAGGGATGATGATGTTTTTCTTCACAGAGAAACACAGGCAGAAGGAATTAGCAGGGTAATAATTGAGCTTCTTGGCCCTTTCCTACAAGAGCCACATATTCCACATTTAAAAGCCCTGGGAGGCCTTTCTTCTCTTTTTTTTGGAATGTGAAATATGGCTGTAATGAACATTGGGACTTCCACAGAAGACAGCTGGACAGCAGCAGCTCATTTTGGAAAGCCCATCCCTTCATTTTTCCTTGCTTAGCTGACTTCAGGGTCTGTTTTGCAGCTCAGACCAAGCATCTCCCTGCCCAGGGGCACCCCTGCTCCTCAGCCATCCCAGAGCCCCCTCTCCACCTGAACCATGGCCTTGCCATAATGGGGTTAACCTGAAGCTGGTTTGCTCAAGAGCAAGCTGCCTGAGAGCAGCAGCTCCCAGAGGAAGCTGGCTGTGCGCCTGCCACTGGCTCACAGGATGCCAGGCTGCAGGATCTGAGTGTCCCAGGAGAGGCTGGGACAAAAGGCAGACCATTGTGCCCAGCTTTCCTCCATGACTTCAGGGAGCAGCTTGCTTTTATTAGAAAATGGAAACCTAGCACCTTATCTAATCCCACGGACAGGCAGCTGGAGCCCAAGGAAAGGCAGTTGCTTTGTGGAGGGTCTGCCAGTAAAATAATGAGATTGAAAACTCCAGTATACGTTTAACTAATGCACTTTGGAAAATGCCACAGATGCCCTGTGTGAGGTGCTTGGATGAGAGACGCATACGCAGTAGAGGGAAATTTCTGATGCACAAAATCTCTTGCTGAGGCTTTAGTGCCTCAAATCCTGCACTCTAGGAGTGCAGTTTTAGAAGTCTCAGACCTAGCATGCAAAAGTCGAAATCCTCTTTGTATCTCTCCCACTCCTCCTAACAATCCTCCTAACAATAAATGTAAATCTCTCAGCACTGATGCCTTCCCCTACTGCTGGGAGGGGAAATGTAGCTCATAGACCCTGGGGGTGTAATAGCAGGGCTCCCTGCTTGCACCATGTCCCCAGGACAGGGGAGGGAGCTCCTAAGTGTTCATATGTTCTGCACACCTAATGGGAGAATAAGATGATATTTTACTTCTCCTTCTCCATGGCAAATACAGAGCAGCACCTGCTGCTCACCCAGGCTGAAATTTATACTGGTGCAAGCCAAAGCAAAGAAAACTGAAGATGCTCACTGCTGATGCTGTAAGCTCTGCTGCAAGAAAAAATAGAGTTCAAGGCTATGCCATATCCACATTTATCATTTTAATAGATCATAAACGCAGCTCTGTAAAGTCTTAGATTAAATCCTGTGGAGGGCAACCTAAAGGATAAATTGAATTAAACAAAATCAGATTTATACAGCTGTAGGCTGCTGAATGTCTCTTTCAGTCTCCCCTGCAGATGCTGGGTGTAATGCTTTGGAATCTTCGTGGAGTGAGCCCATGGTGATCCATGCCCATCAATGGGATGGTGCTGGTATACACCAGATGAGGATCTCATGATCTCATCTGTAGCACTGTCTGTCCACCTCACATTTGGTTTCCTGCTGCATTCAGATTGTAACAGATTTGTTAAAATGCATTTAAACACACAAGAAAATGGACTCCAGATATGGTGTCACTTTCCCCAAGTCAAGGAGAACTTGGAGCCTCCCTCCACATGGCATATCTGCCCAGATATATCTGTACATGTGGATATGTGATGGCATGAACAGATCTTCAGTCCAACAGTGAGGAAAATCTGCTGAAATACCAGAAGGGCCATGGGGGCTACCCTGGAGGGCAGAGTGTTCCATGTGCTGTGTGTCCCAGCCATGGGGTTTGGTTACCCAGCGTTTTTCTCCCCAGGCAGGCAGTGGTTTGTGGCCGCAGGTCACGACGTCATGACCTTGTGTCATGCCAGCTGGGACAGCTGGTTTGTGAGGGAGGAAATAAAACCTGGGTGCTACCACATCCCTGCCCAAGCTCTGCCCCCCGGTTGCTCATGGGCACTAATTATGAGGGAGGATCTTGCTTTGCTGCTATATAATTATGCAGAGCACAGTCTAAGCCTTAATATAGTGCTGAGGCCTTAATATAGCTCTGAGTGGACTGCTTTTGGATTTCTCATGTTCTCTAAAAATACATTCAATCGCATATCAAACAGTAGAACAGCCTCCTTAGCAATAGAATCTGTATGGAACGTGGAGTGGACACTGTGCCTGGGCTGGAGCTGCTGCCCAGGAGCTCTTGCAGGAGGTTGGTGTCTTGGTGCATCTGTTGTCTTTGGGTTCTGAACTTGGGGTAGCAAGTTCAGGAAACTACTCCTTTCTCCACAGCAGTCAGAAATTTGGGTTTGCAGTTTTTCAATCATGTGTAGAGGCAGTGTAGGAGGAGGCAGGATGCTGACTGCTGCTTTGGTCCTGTGCTAGAAGCAGCTGATGATTACTGGAACATCAATTTCAGCGAAGAGTGTACCGCCCTCCCCTCCGTCAGAGCTCTCCTGGGCACGGTGCACTTGCCGAAAAATCGCTGCTCTCCTGGCACGCCCCAGCCCCCGCAGAGCCAGGATGGCCAGGACGTGCTCCTTCCTGCAGAAACAAAAAAACCCTGGCTCAGACCTGGCCAGCAAAACCAGCCCAGGGGTGAGCAACCAACAGCTGTGCTGGAGACAAAGCAAGGCTTTAACAAAGTGCCAGGAACAGACCCCTCGCCACACTGGAGGAGCCACCAGGATGGGAGTCTGCAGCCTCTGGAGGTGCCAAACCAGCGAGCAGCAGCTCCTGCCACACCACACTGCTGGGACAGCCTCCTGCTGCTGGTGCTTCGGGGAATTTCCTCCTCTCCCTCCACACCCGTGATGCCCTTTGCGTGTTTTCCAGAGAGGCTGCGGACCTTTTATGTAATGATTACTTTGTGATGAGTAATGGAAGTGCTAATATTTAGGAAGCTGGTAGGCACTAATTAGACTAGAGCTGGAAAGCCAGCTTGGAAACATAAGTGTTCCAGTAATCTCAGTGTATACAAATTCAGCAATGTCTCTGAGAGCTCAGGGGAAAAATTAACAGGGACCTGAACAGGAAGCAATGCAGGTCCAGCAGCTTCCGCCTCCTTTTCTGAGCTTCATTGTTAAAAATAATGTTACTCAATAATGGAAAAACAGAAATTAAATAAACCAAGAGGACAAGCCTTAAAACTGGCTTAGATCTAAGGCTAATGATGAAAAAGTACCGCAGATCACAGCCTTGTAAATGGCTTTTCTGACTGGAAAATTGTTTTCAAATAGCCATCGTTGATGACTACCCATCATTTACCTTCCCCATTCTTCCCAGAACAGGCACTGCCTCTTTTTCAGCTTAGTCTGGCCATTGGCATTAAACACTTATTGGGGTTTATTTATTTGGTTGGTTTTGTTTGTTTTTTATTTGTAGGGATTTTTTGTAAGATATGTATGTTCACCTAGGAAATTACTCAGGAACAATTGTTTCTTTACAGGTCCATGTCTTGAATTCCCACACACAGATAAGCCTGAAGAATATCTGAAACACTCAAATTATATCTAATTATGAAAAATTTTGAGCCTCATTTTTGGTAAGAGGTGAATATATTTAATGTAATCTTTTTTCTCAGAATTTAAGGGTCCACTTCAGTAGTGTCACAATTAGTTAGATCTTATAGATTATTTTGATTGCATAAATGCCATTCAGTGCTGAAACCTTTGGGTTTTTTTTTTTCTGAAATTACTATGGTGAAATGGAATTTATTCATTCTCAGTGGTTGAAAGAAGAACTATAGAAAAGAGGGTAACTTCTGATTCACAGCTGCTTAGCCATGCACAGAGCTAGTGACATTTTTTACTTTTCCTGGAGTTTTAAATTTTCCAGATGAAGCCTTGGAACAACAAACGGAAAGTACAAAAGAAAGAATTTGTAATTTATTCCAAAATTTAATGGTTGTGTTGAGGCTGTTTCAGAAACTGCAGCTGAATTGTGTCAATGGCTGCTATACTTTGAGGTCTGAGCCTGGGAACAGGAGACAAACTGTTCGCTCCAAATCTGGAGTCTGCAAGTTGGCAAACAGGGCTGATACTGGTGATACACTGAAAAGCAAACTGGAGCTTTACTGTGAAACAAGGTTTGTTTGGAGCAATAAAATGGAATTCAGTGATAGAATGCATGGGAATGGTTCAAAACTCTGTCAGGGGTGCTCTAGATTTGACATTAAGGAAGCATTTTTTAACTGAGGCTGTGATCTAACATTGGAGCAGGCTTCCTAGAGAGGAGGTCAATATCCCAAGCCTGTCAGTACTCAAGAGGCATTTGGACAATGCCCTTAATAATTTACATTAACTTTTGGTCAGGCCTGAAGTGATCTAGAAGTTGGACTGGATTATCACTGTAAGTCCCTTCCTAATAGACTGAAATAGTTCTATTCTGTTCTGTTCTGTTCTGTTCTGTTCTGTTCTATTCTATTCTATTCTATTCTATTCCATTCCATTCCATTCCATTCCATGCTAAAATGAAAAGGCTTTGATGGTAATTTGTGTGCATTATAAGATACAGCACACAAGAGAAAAATAGAAAAACTATGCAGTCATAAAGAGAGAAAAATAAGTTGAGATTCCCACTGTTGCTGGAACCCTGATCTCTAACGTGTGACAACCAACAAAGGGAAGCTGAGAGCTCAACCCAGGCACAGGGTGAGCTGGTGCTATTTTGGGATGGAGTTCTGGCATCTGCCACTTAATTTACCTGATATCTGGATAGTCCTGGAGCAGCTCTTCGACATATGCCTTGATCTTGTCTTTTTTCTTCTCTCCAATGATACTGGCAATGTGGTGTATGGCGGGGATGAGCCAGTCGGCCTCAGAGCCCTGTGGATAAAGAATCACGTGGGGACATTAGGGACAGCAGCACCTGCTAAATGCCTTTTTCCCTGCAGTGAGAGCACAGCAGTGGGATGTACTGGAGTGAGCCAGGACTGGTGCAGGCAGGACAGGCTGCCTTGGGCAGGCAGCAGGGTGGCAATGGCAAGGCACTCCTGGGAGCTCTCCAGCCCTGAGCCTGCACTGCCTGATGCCCATGAGCACCCAAGCAAGGCAGACCCTGGGCAGGGCATTGTGGCTGTGGTCCAGCAGAGCAGCAGATACCAGAAACTTCACCTCCTGCTGCCTGATGGTTTCACGTGTCTCAGCTCTGAGATGGGATTTAGTGCCCTGGATGCCTGACTTTCTGCAAAATTCAATTAATTCAACTTTGACTTCCCTGAAAATCCCAGACTGATGTTGCTATGAGAGATGGAAATGTTAAAGGTTAATGACTCTGCCAACTGTGCCCATTCTTTTGACCAACAGACACCTGAACTGCAAAAAACAAGCCTTGTTGCTGGATCCACAGGTGGTGATACATTTTCTCTCTGCTATCTGCTCTCAACCTTTCTTTCTTTTCCTTATATGTTTTCTTAGGTGATATTTTTATACTTTTATATTTGTTTATTATTATAGGTAGTAACCAAAATGGCCACATACCTCCTTTTCATCAAATCAAATTAAACAATTAATCAAATTGTTTTAAAATAAACCTGGGATATATATAGTCACACACACACATTTCACATCAGTCACTCAGAGTTGAGTCACTCTAATATGGCCCAAAGGATTTATTAACAGGAACCTCCTTTATCCACTCAGTTTCAGGGGTGACTTGTAAGAGTTGTCCAGTCACAAAACAGGCAGATAGCCATCACTTTCTCCCCACACACTCCTGTACACAGACTTTGTACCCAGATGGACCCAACTCCATGAGCTGTATCTGGGGCAAGGATCCTTCCATGACAAAGCGCATCCCATGGCCTGAGGGATCAGGCCAGGAAGAATCTGCCATGGGATGAGTGTGATCCTACAGCACATGAACCACCCTATGCAAAGCTCCCTGGGAACCTAAAGCTCCAGGTTCTGCCCTCAGAGAACTGCTGGCTGAACATGCACAGGCTGCCAATGCAGAGAGGCTGCAGGCTGCAAACGCACACCATGAACCTGCAGTAACCACCTCACTTGCTCTCTTTTAAGCACATCTATGTTTCTTGGGGCTTGGCCTCCTCAAGAGCCTCCTGCCTGGTCTCTGGGAGGCCAAGTGGGAAAATTGGGAGTGGGGAGTGGGGCAGCCAGAGGATGCCAGGAGAGAGCTCACTTACCTGATCAATGAGTGTATTGTGAATGATTGCAGCTTCTGTGCTGATCTTCCTGCTCGCTTGCTGCCGTGTCTCCCTGTTCATTTTCCATCTGGGTTTGATGACCTGAGTGATATATTCCTTCACCACGTATTTATGAACTTCATGTAGAAGCTCCTGGTTAAAAAAGAAGCAAACCTCATGGGTCTTTTCAAGGCCAAGGCAGTGTGAGAGGACAGGCAAAGCTCTCAGGTCTTTGGCAGCACCTGAAGGCCTAGAGGAGGTGCAGGAAGGCAGCACACCATCAGCACACACTCACTCACATCTGCAGCCCCCACAGTTACAAAGAGCAATCACCACTGCAGAGGAGTCTGCAGGTCTGACCACAGCCTGAAAATGATGCTGTGACTGCCCAGCATTCCTGTGCCCAGGTGTGGGACCAGCTGCCTACCTGCCCCAGGGGCTCCCTCATGTGCTGCAGGTGCCTGGAGAACTGCGACACTGCCGATGCCAGCGAGTCCGGCCTTTCCGTCGCCAAAATCCAGTTCTTGGTCAGGATTTTCTTAACGAGTGGCTGTAAAAAGACCAACTCAGTGATGGCACAGGTATATTCAGACTAGCTGTTGATGCCCTAGCTGAAGGCACCCAGCTGCACACCTGATCTCAGGCTTGAACTGAAAGCACAGAGCACCCTCTCCGCATGAAGACACACCAGGAGCAGGGTCGGTTTCTCTCTCCACCCCTGGGAATTCACACCCATGTCTCCCCTTCGTGGGTAAGTGCCTCAGTGCAGAGAGGAGAAGTATCACGCCCTGAGCAGGAGATGTTTTGGCATTAAAGGCTAATTTGGGGTATCTCGTTTTCTTGCTCAGTGCTACCTTCTGATCCATCATCTCTATTTCTTTAGGTAAATAAATTTGTTTCTCTAATGTTTTGGGGAAGAAAGAGATGAGAACATTAATCACTCAGGCATGACTAGAACAGGCTGTGGTGGGCGACCATGTATGCCAGTGTTACATGGGTTTGCATCAACTCTGGAAACAAGAAGTCACTTGGTAGCGAATCTGCTGGAAATTAGCCCAGTAATCCATCACCTCTACAGCCTCCTCCATAAGGAAATCAAGCTCTTTATGTTCACAGTCCTTCCAGGAGACTGTCCATACTGGAATTGCTGGAATTTTCCTTCAGCTCCCTGCTCTGAGATGGTGGTTCGGGGGAATGACAGCTGGAAGCATCTCCAGCTCTGTGCCTCATGGTTAGTGATGACATGGGAGTGATGGCACTGTTTTCCATCTGTCCTGGGTACAAGGTACTCTGACCAAGTATCCTCAACAGGTTATTTTCCTTTGCTGGGTCCCTAGAGCTAATGTAGCTTTGTATAGAAACAGCAATATCTGCTAAAGACTTCTGTCACCTGGAAGAGACTTCCCTAAGGGCCCAATGCAAAGTATCCTTCCTCTGGCACGTCCCCTTTTCTCTTTGGAGCTCTCAGGAGCTCTTTCTTTAGTCTCCTGGCAATCTCCTTCCTAATTATTTCCCCCCTTGCTGTGCTCCCAGACTGCTGGAGAGCTTTTTAGAAAGGCTTTGACTCGACCTCTCTCAGTTCTCACGACATTTCAGCTCTCTTGCTCAATGCTTGGCTTGGGGCCTTTCCTCGCCTGCTGCTTAGGCTCCAAGACAAGATCTGCAATCACTGGAAAGTCCCCTTGGCCAGGAGGGCTTGGCTTAGGTTGGAGAATTTCCATGACTGCTTTGGTTTCTGGAAGTTATTTTTGAGGATTTAGAAAGTGAATTAGGATAAGTGAAAAGGGATGGGACCAAAGGCTTGATTTCCTCCTTCTCTTGTATTCTACCTGCTGGAGCTACTTGAACCAAACTGGCTGAGAGCAGAAAGGCCCATCTACATCACCTGAGAAGCACAAACTTCACTGCAGCACATTGCCTTTTAGGCCTCTTAACACAAGTCAAATTTTATCAGAGTTTTATCAGTTGATATCAGACCTTTAGCATCCTCATTCTAGAGCAGTCCAGTCACCATGGGAACTGCCTGGAAAAACCATCCCTACCAGAATGAATTCTGTCTTGTCCGAGGAGGTTTCTAACAGACTGTGATGGTAGATCTACAAATCAGAAAGTCAAAGTCCTGGAAAATCCAAATTATTTGATAGAAGGAAAAGTGTCCCAATGGTGATGTTCAGCTGGCTGCTCTAGCGCTTCACTTTGGAGAAGATTTTCCTCACTGCTTTCCCTGAGAGACTGGCAGCTGCTAAATATCCTTTTCTTTTGATTGTTAGCTTGAAAAATGTATCATTGTTCATAGCAAAAAATTCCCAGGATGCTGGAAGTGTTGCTTTTTAAGAGGGATTTCCACAAGTGTTAAATACATTTTGGAGGGACCATAATGTCATGTGCTGCAAAATGAGGTTTAGTTGGTGAGACAAGGGAAGGGCAATGACACTCAGTTGCTGCACACAACCCTTACATTGAGGAAATAATGTGGCCAAGATCCTCTTACCTGTGCTTTTGTTCTTAATTTGGTTAAAAAAATATTTGTGAAGTTCCTCGTCAAAGTTGCCAAAATCTTCTGCAGTTCCTCAGTATTGACTTTAAATGCTGTTTCTAACCCTGACCTACAGAGAGACAGAGATCTCCAATGAGTTAAAGTTAAAATGTAAACTATTGCACAGCCCTAAGCATGTTATCTGGATTGGCATGTTGGATATTATTTTTAAATAAACTTGTGTTTCTAGTGCTTCCTCTTGGAAACACTTACTAAGTCAAAGTAATGGCTCTTTTTGCACAATCCTGAAAATTAATTATAGATGAGTAACTGTGGTTGAAAAGACCCACAGATTGCCTCATCAGGTGGGACAGTGCAGTCATGCAGAGCAGTTGCGTAGGCCGGTTGCTTTTTCACTCTGCTAAATGATTTCCAGGTACCTGGCAGAGAACTGAGGGCTGTGGGGGAAAAGTAAATAATAAAGCCTGAGAAGGGAAAGCTGCTGACCCTGTGTCCCCCAAAGCCTGTCTGATTCACTCCACACAGTGTCTTTCAGCAGCAGCTGGGATGATAACTACAGGGATGGAAACCTGTGGAATTTCCTAAGGACAGTGCATTCTTCTGCAATGTTTCACCTTATGAGAAAGAAAACTTCTGAGAGGTTAATGGCATTCCCAGTGTATTTGTGTGTGCACTTTAGGGGCATTGCAAACTTCTGGCTTTCTTCTCACTTTCCATCCCTGACCCACTGTAACATGCTCGGTGTTGGTGAGGGGGGGAACAGAGGCAGCACTACCACAGAAAAAGGCATCACCAGTGATGCCTGAGCTTCCCTCGATGTGCCACATTCACTGTGCCTCATGAACACAGAGAGCAGCAGGTTCCTGTCACTGCTCAGATTTACATGTCTGAGGCTGCCCTGGCAGGCCTGTAAAGCACCCAACACCATCTCTGTCATCCCAGGCTGGAGCTCAGGACTGTAACTCCGGCTGAACACCCAAAGTCTGGGTCCAGCATCCAAAAAATCATGCTGCTAGCACATCTACCCCAGCCCTACAACCCATCACCCCAGGCTGATGAATGTTTCACTTGACTCAGAAATAAACCCATGGCCCAAGCACTGCCAGCTCCCTGCCTGGGGCTGGCGTGTCCCTTCACCCCCTCTGCATTGCCCAGAAGGGAAGGGGCAGCAATGTCCCGCAGGAGGCAGGGAAAGCCGTTTCCTCGGCGCGGTGAGCATTGCTGGAGAGACCGTGCCATCTAGAGACCTCCCGGCGGTAGTGCTCGCTGCGGCTGGAGCGCCCGCTCCCGAGACACCGAGCGCAAATCCCCTCCTTCCCTGGAATAACACTTGGCATATGCATCCTCGCCGGAGCGCTGCAGTAGCAGAGACTGGAGATCACAACCCAGTGTTTCAGGTGGCGACAGCCCACGCACTAGTCCTGTGTTGTTTTGCCGGGCTGACAAACAAAAGCGCCACATTCGCACGGCAGAAATGTCCCCAGATGCTGATAAACCCCTGGGCCGCAGCACGGGGCTGATGGGCCAGACCCTGGGACAAGCACTCCCTGGCACCATCCTGCTTATGGGGTGAGTGATAGATCTTTGACAGTCAGCCTGATGATACCTGCTCAGCAGAGCCACTCTCTAACACGTGGCTTGAAGTAACTAATTCATGCAAAGCCCTGGAAGTTCCAGATGCCAGCAGCAATGGCAGGCATTTATTTTTGTGTTGAGTGCTTTCATCGAGTTTCCTCCAGCCCAGTGCCAAAGGCAGCCTTGAGGCCATGTTTCTGGGTTTATTTTGCGAACCTCCAGAACAGAAAAAAAAAAAAAAAAAAAGAAAAAAGAAAAACCCTTCCATGAGGCTGAAAAAGATGCCCTGAAAATGAGTTCAAAATTCTTATGAAGCACAGGGTCCATCCATATTTCTGTCTCTTCACCCTTGTGGCTTGTATTTGCATCCCTTGAGGGAAATCCTCCAGTGAGACTAGAAAGGTTGGAGGCTGAGCACCCACTGGGGCACCTCAAGGAAACCTTAGTCTTTCCTTTCCAGATCCCGCCACCCTCCCAGACCCCAAAAATGCAGCAGCTCAGCACAGGGGGGAGCAAACTTACACCAGGTCGTGGAAGCTGTTGATGTAGGCAACGAGATAGGGCACAAAGATGGGGCTGTCCTGGGCAGTGCTCCACTCCATGAACTCCTGCTCAAACCTGTAGGAAAATACACCCAGGTAACACTAATGGTGGGGGCACTGAGGATGCCTCATCTTCTCGGTACTTGGTGATGTCAGGAGACACCTGTGGCTGGCCCAACCTGTCCCCTCTGTATGCAGACAAGTTTTTTCAAGCTGTCATAACACGTGTGTGCAGTGGAGGGGAATAGATGGCAGATAATTATGGGTTTAGGGTGTGCTCGCCTGAGCAGGTACGCAGCACTTTTGGAGAGATGCCAGGGATGCTGGGAGGCCAAATCTCTGACTTTTCCTCTCGCTGAGGGTTTAATTGCAGGTGTGGTACTCAGGCTTATAACTCTGAGCCTTCATTTCTCTGGCTTTTGGGGCAATATATTATGTGCCTTTTAAGCACACAGCTGATTTTATAACAGAAGATGTACAGGAATAAGGCAGCACACCTACCTTCCCCCCCTCCCCAAAACCTCAGCTTGGTTGCTAGGTAGTTGTTTTTTGTAGCACCAATTTCATGGGTTTGACAGCTGTTTTACAGCCAGATCCATGCTGAAGGCAGGAGGCTGTGTGCTCACACAGGCTTTGCCTGGTTGTCCCGTTCTTTGTATGGGTAAAGGAACCTGCTTGAGCTGGCCCCAGCCACTTGCATCTCAGGTTTATTTAAGTAAAAGCTTAAGTTTCAGGGTTCCCTTAATCTGAGAGTCCTGACTGTTCCAGCTTGCATTTTACACAACTTTTAAAAAATTAAAAAGAAAGAAAAGGAAAAAAAGAGAAAGTAATTTTTTAAAAAGAGAACAAAGAAAAGGGAAAATGAGAACAAAGAAAAAAAAAACCCCATTTTTTTCAGAAATTTCCTTTGGACATGGTAAATTTTAAGGCACTCAGGAGGCAGCCCAATTGTGTGTTTTGCCAGGGTGTAGCAGAGAGGGTCTCATCAGGCATTTTTTATGCCCATAGCCATGGGATGCCAAAGAAAACCACTCAGCAGGACTCATCCCAGGATACCTAGATAATGTTAGGGCAAGTAGACTTTTGTTCTGAGGGATCCATAACGACTGCTTGCTCATGACTGAAGCTGCAAGTGACCAGTATCCAATGCCACAAAAGGCCTGGGTTGATGGGACTACAGTCGTCCTATCCCTTTTTAGATAGCAGCTACTTCCCTGAGTGCTGCCATTAGGTTTTTGGACTCACAGAGTCCCGTCTGGGTCTGTTTATAACTCCCTCAACTTGTTTTGCAGCTTGCTCATTTCTGGGCTCATTGTGATTCTCCCAGGAGCAACTTTGTGCCTGCTCAGTGCCAGTGTCTGGTCCAGTGCCTGGACTTTTCCCCTGTTTTTTTACCAGTATGGGACTCATTTAGAAAGAAAGTGCTGCCCAGAGCAGTGCTGACCTTGGTAGGAATTCAAGCAGCTCTGCCATGCACAACTCAAGCATTTTTGTTTCCAAGCTTCTGCTGATATCTCCAGATAACTTCATGTGCTGCCCGATGATCTAGAAAAGGAAATGAAGAAACTCCAGTGAGTGGGACAAGCACTGGCGCAACATCCTTCACAAGGATCTCATGCAGCTTTGGTCAGTAAGAATGGCTCACCTAGCAAAGGGGCAAACAGACAGCTTGTTGCCAGGAGGTTTTCATTAATCTCTGGCAATTCTAAAAATTACAATGCAGAATGGTCCAAGAAGTACCATATGATTTGTGATGTAATCATTCACCCCTCATGGTCTCATGCCCTTCTGCTGTCTGAGTGTGAGTTAGAGGTGGTCTTGGCTGGAGCTCTGAGGTGTCCTGGTGTCATCCTCCTCTCTTGGGGGGAATTGCTGGAGGGATCAACCCCCAAACCAAAGCCCAGGGGGAGCTGAGCTGTCCCTGAGCACAAACCCATGATAAAGGTGACTATAAGCCCCAACCCTGAGGGTCCACACAGACCATTTCTCAGGAATGATACCAGGGCAGCATAGAGGGTCAGGCATCACCCTGAACTCTTGTTTGCACTGGAACTCCTCCCAGATTCCCACTCCCATAGCCCCTGCTGCACTTCTGGACTGAGGTGAGTTGAAGTCCCACTCTGATACTTCCCAAGGCATCCTATCCATCTGCTAAATCAATTCAGACCTCTCTTTCCTGTGATCACATAATGTGTAATATGCCTCTATGGAAAAAGTTACATCAGCAGGCAAAACTCTTTGATTTTCTTTCTTTCTTTCTCTCTCCTTCTTTTTTTTTTGTTAGTATTATTTAATTGAAGTGACTCAACCAATTGAGTGATGAGAATTAATCCAAACCCCTCATGCATTTATTACCCGGTAGTCACTAAAGCTAGTAGGGGCTTTTGTTTTTTGTACTGTTTAAATTGGAGTGGCTGTCACTGCCTACAGCCTTCCCCCAGCTTCCACAGCCCTGGGACAAAGTTGATCTTTAAGCCAAAGGTTTTTTCAAAGCAACCTTTTCTTTCCACCTTTTTTCAAATTCTCTTTCTTCTTCTTAATCAAAGAGGTTTAGGGACTTTAAAATCAGTTGCCTATTATGTTGCTGACACAATTGACAGCAGGTTTAATTTGCAGCTAGAAGGCAAGCAGGAGAGCTAAAAGTTGTAATAAACAGCATTTTCTGCTCTAATGTATTCTGCCAGTGTGTGACTTACATAAATTATCGCAGGAGGCGGTACCTCCACCCCAGAAGGAAATGATCCCGTTTCCCTGGAGCCACAGAGACCCTCCCCCCCACTTTCCCCCAGCTCATTAAATACCGTTTGAATATCAAAAGAGAGTGAGGTGTGGTAGAGGTTTTCCTTCTCTTCTAAATGAGCTTTCTTCTCCCACTTCTCCATGACCTCTAGTCTCAGGATGTTTCCAAAATAACTTTTGATTTTCCCCTAAACATTAAACATAGGAATGAAACATGCAGCTCAGGATAATGAAGCAAACATGAGCACAGCACCTCACTGGATTTTGCTCCATCAGCATGTGTGCATAGCCAACATGCTTAGCATGGAAAGCAAAGTCACAGGCCTTGCTCCAGACCGCAGGAGAAATCAGGAGCTGTTCTGTGTGTGTGCAAGGTACTCCCAAATCAAAGGAGAGTCATATTCCTGGCAGGGAAACAGTGGGTGAGCTGTTTGTTTGATTGCAAAGTCCTCCAGCACAAGGAATGCACCGGGTCAGGATTAAAGATCAAACCACTCCTTTCCAGCAGTACAGCCAGTCAGGTAAGCAGCAGCACTGTTCAGTCCTGGCTGATAAATCAATCTTGTTGCTGGTGAAAAAGGTGATCATTCACCGGCACGGTGGAGCAATACTGATTTCATTCAGCTGGGTACCTTGAGCTCACCTTGAGCTGTGCCCTGATTCAGAAATGATTTGCAAGAAAGGGTGTGAGCCCAGCAGAGAGCCAGGAAAGTCTTACACAGGGTGCCAGACTAGGACTGCAGAAAGGTAACTGGGAAGTGGCTTTGTCAGAGGACACACACCATGAGAGTGTCCTCTCTCAGGGATGCCCAAAGTCTGCCAACAGCAAACTCAGATGTGCTGGAGGAGATCCCACACAGTGGGATAGCAGCTAAAATGCCTTTACCCCTAACTTTGTAATGCATACAATCAGGTGAAGCCCAGCTATGACCTTCCAGTGTCTGCCATACTGAGTGGGTCTGGTGCAGTCCTGTTGGCTCTGCTTGGGTCCCCAAGGCAGTATTCAGGAACTTTTTGCTTTAGATTACAGGTCACTCAGTGTGGCAGTAGGACTCAGCACCTGATGGGGCTGGAAACCACAATGCAGTCACCCAGAACCTCTGTCTGGGAGGCTGGGGCTCCTGTACCTTCCCTGGGGAGCATGTGAGGACTAGGTCAAAACTCTCACCTTTGCAGAAGCAATGTAGTCATTTTTCAATTTATCCCAATCAGCTGGTGTTAACAGCAGAGACAGGTTTTCTGTCTTAACCTCTGGTTTGAGCTCAGGATGACCCAGAAGGAGTTCACTGGAAAGAATCAAATGAACAAATTATAATGCCTCAGAGTGTGAATAAACTGATGGAATACTCATGCAGCATGAGCTACATAATTATTAAGCCATGAGAAATATACTTAAAGCTTAAATTGTGCTGCTTGTTTTCAAGGTTTCTATTCAAAATCCTAATTATTCAAACCCAAAATGATCTAAGGTGCCAGCCCACTTCAGAAATCATGAGACTTCTGAGTTGTTTGGACATGAAAAGTGCTATGAGAATTTACTTTTTAAAATAAACAACGTGAAGCTGATTCATTCGACTAGAAGCTTGTGAAATGCCTTTCAGGGTAATTCCTGTAGTAGCGCGTTGCTTTGGAGTAAGCCCATCTCCCTGCCCCCTCGGGGTGTCACATCCCGGCTCATGTCAGCCTGTGATTTGTCTCTGTGCAATCTCCCGAGCCAGGGGAGGTGGCAGAGCAGGGCCTGGAAGGCACTCCCATGCCAGGGACACAGCCACGTCCCCCTGCAGATTTAAGGGGTGGGCGGACGTGCAGCTACAGAGTCTGACTCCAAAGAGGGCTCAGCTGACACGGGTCTTTGTCACTCACTTTCATCTGGATTGACATGTAATCAGGCCAGCTGATTAGTAGAAGCAGGGGAAGGGAGGGAGTGCCTGTGTTTCTCTCTCTGGGGCAGGGAAAATGTTATTGGTCTGTACAATTGAATGTGCTACTCCGGGAACCAGCCACGGACTGTGGAGGTACCACATCTTGCAGGGCAATGAAGGTGGAAAAGCAAAAGGAGAAAATGTTCATGCACTTTATGAAGGTGGGGACTAAGTTTTGAGCTTGTTAATCAGGGAATTGCAATGTCCTGCACACAAGCTGCACATTTTTTCAGCCACCAAAAAGGGTTCCCATAGCCACACCAGCACTGCACCCACAGTCAGGTTCAGATACAAGTGAGGATTGTACTGTACACGGTGAGGCTTCTGCAGAGTGACTGCTCAGCAGAAAATAAACTCAACCTGCTGATAGTATCCTGGAGTCAATGCTTTGGTGGTCATGGTTCAGATTTCCCTGAGAGGACCATCTCCACACGTGGAGCATTGCACAACCCACGTGACAGCATTGCTGCTGCCGGAGCCTGCTGCTCATTCTAAAGGAAAACATGGATTTAAACACAGACTCTCCATCACAACTGAAAGGACAGTCTCAAATGTATACTCGAGGGGCTTATCCTCTTTATTTTTTTTCCATTTGTTTGAATTGTGACATCAATAATGAGTTTGGGTCAGTCAATCTTTTCCTTTTTGGTTATTTATTCCAAGGGGCAATTAAGTTTTTTTGAATCAGAAAACCAAATGGAAAAAGATGAGGACACCCAGGTGATTGCAAGCAGTGCCCAAAACAACTGCAAACTTTCTATAAACACTTTCACAGCAATTTAAGGAAACATGATGGGGGCACTTTTCTTTGATACAGAACCTGGCTGCTGAAACTCACTTCTTTCCCTGCTCTCCTGCAATGCTGGGGTGGGGCCATGCAGAATTTTCCCTTCAGATGAGATCTGCAGGGATTTGTGATGCTGGCAGGGTTACACACGTCATTATGGTCACCACACTGTAGCTGGGGTTTTAAGAGCAACTGGACAAATCCACAGAAGAAACCTGTGGAAGTCTATTCAAAACAAAGACCACCTGCAGTGCAAATGTTTCTTACCCAAAAGCTACCCCAGGCTAGTTCAGGGCAACAGTGTGTTCCTGCTTGCCCTGCTCTGTCACTGTCCCCTTTCTGACAATTTTGACCCACTGTTTGGCTCAGTGCTGATACTCTTGCCTTCAGTCCTTCTTTGTTTTATTTGAGGGCTGCCAATGGGTTTGTGTTTGTTCCTTCCTTGAACATCTGGTTCAGGCCATACCTGGAGACCAGCTACCAGGGCAGACCCAATTTTGTTCTCATGTGACTGTTTTCAAATACTTATTTTCCAGACCCCTGAACTACAAGGAGCTATGAGACATCTTAACCCCTTCCCCTTCAACTAGCAAGACACATCTGAGATAGAGCCTTTGTTTTCCTGTGTCTAATTACCCTCACTGATGTCTTGACTCCTCTTTAAGGAGACTCTGACCCCATGCATGGGGGTTAATGTGGCCTGTTTCCAAATGCATCACAATTTTAATCTAACAGGAAGAAGACTTCCCCCACAGGCCCTTCCCTGTGCCTGGAAAAGTCACTGAACAGCTGTTGGGTCTTGCAAAATACATGCAGAAAGGAGCAGGTTTATCAAATGCAAGGAGGAGCTTCCTGTCATGTGGGAACAGCAAGTGAGAAAGGGAGGGGGAAACGGGGTGATGTAGATCTGTAAAAAGCAGCAAGTGCTTTATCCACAGACCTTTGTCCCCACCTATTAGCAGATTTGCTATCTGGCTCCACTGTAGTTACTGCATGTCTTTTGCTTGCTTGGAAAACTGGGAATAGCTTGGTGCTTTTGGAGTTCCCCACAGCCCTATGGCCCCCCAGAGGAGGCCGAAGCACTGTGGCAAACACAGCAGCTCACCTGTGGTAGATGTTGGCCACCCAGTCAAGCAAGGTGTAGAGCTCATGGAAGTCCAGAGGTTCCTGGGAGAGCTCTTGCAAATGTGAGGCAATGGCATTGTGAAAAGCTTCCACATATGTGGCACACACCTGATACTCTTCTGGATAGCATTTTTTTACTGAAAACTTGATTTTCAGTAAGTCTTCCCTCAGGTGTTCCTGGAGGAAATGTAGATGGAGATCAAGCCAAGAAGTTGCTTCTTCTCTTGATGTCACGGGTGCCTTCAGGACTCTTTTTCTTGCACTCTCCTTGACAGCTTCCCTCCACTGCTCCCTCCACTTTCTGGGCCTGCCGAGCAAATCTGACCCAGGATGAGCAGCATTGTCTATGTTGGGATGAGCTGCTTCCTCATGAGCAATTAAAGTCACCATGGAGGTCAGCATGGTATGTTCTAAAGTGGGATCCTCCAGTGTTCCCTCCACTATGGACTGGATTGCATTTGTGATGGAGTTGTAGAGCAAATCCACATCCTTGGATTTCCGCACAAACTCCTGGGGGTTATCGCTGTATTTCTCAGCATCCCGTTCAGAGATAATCTCATCTTCCATTAACTTGATACTTGCAAAAGCTTTCAAAAGTTGTCTTTTCTGAATAAGTTCATTGATTTCCATTACTGCAGAAAGAGGGGGGAAGGTGTTGGGACAAAGCAGGCATGAGGATATTGACAGGTTGGTAACAGGACAAGCTCCCTGAGGGAGACTTGAAGGGGCTGTTCAGAGTAGTCAGGTCCCAGCAGTGCCTTTGAGACTGCCCTCAGACCTCCCCAGGAGAGGAAACCAGTGGGACAGTAATCACTGCAAATTGAGCCACAACCCTAAAAAGATGGCTACAGAGAGAGGAAATATCCAAAAAACCTTCTGACAGCCCTGCAGGAAAACCTTAAGCAATGGCTGGTGAGGCTGCACAGAGGGACAGAGGCTCAGGCTGCATAAACTGCCTCTGGCTCTGCCCCTCTGCTGGTGTGGAGATGAGGTGGAGATGAGGGGGAGCTGGCAGCAGGAGTGGTTCAGGATATGCCTTACCAGCAGGATTTCCTTTAGCATGGATGTCCTTGCTTCCCTGCACACCACTGTGCTCAGCACAGCTCTGCTGCTGCATTGGCCATGGTGGTGTAGCCCAGCCCTGGCTGAAAGGTCATTTCAGTGTGCTGCCCAAGAGGGCAGGGACAGTGCCCAGGATTCTGGCTGGGGCACTGGGAGGGAGCACAGCAGGACAGACCCCTTTGGGTGTTCTGAGCTCTAGGGTCAGGTATCTCTCTCGATGGTTGTGTCTGTGCCAGCTTGCCCACAAGCATGTTCTCAGAGATACCAGGGCCCTGCAAGAGCCTCCTGTGTGTGAGCCTGCAGTCAGATGCCAAGCACAACATCTGTTTCTTTCCCAAGTGTGGAGCACTGCTGTTCCTCAGTGGTTTGGGGAGGTGTGGGCATTGCAGGGGCATCTAAACCTGTGGATTTGTGGTGTTCCTGGTACTCAGGTCTCACGTGGGTTTTCCCCACCTCTTTTGATTTTGGCACTCACTACCAGAACTGGCTGGTGTTGTCTGAGGCTGGGGGAAGTCACCAACTACTGCTATCCCCAAAGTGGCTGAGGTCTACTGAGTTTTGCAAAGCCTTCTGGTGCAAGAACCACTGCCTATTTGCCAGTAAGATAAGAAGTATTTGCCATGTGTTGAGGAGATCCAAGAGCACTGTTAGCTTTTGAGAAACCCCAGGAAGCTCTCGCTGCCTCCAGGGTTGTAACAGATGCTCTGAACGGGAGATCCCACTCTGACACTGGGCATAAGAAAAATATTAAAGAGAAGGGAAAGGGTATTCATTAGGCCTGTGTGGCCACTGCTTCTGGAATATACACATACAAAATCACATGGAAAGACTGGAGAGCACTCAAAGAAGATATGAAGGACTGGTTCATAGCACATAATTTCTGCCCTTGGGTTTGTCTGCACACGGTTTTATACCATATGTACCAAGTACTCTTTGTAGCATAAGAGTATCTGTATGAAGACAGAGAAATGCCAAATAACCCAACTATTGATGCATCACAGAACACATAAATCTTTGAGTGCCTATTTGGTGCTACAGTTGCTTCTGCTCTCAGAAGGAAATTCTACAAATTAACTTAGTCTCTTCTAGATAAATTAATATAAAACCCGTGTTTACACAAATGCTGGCAGTGAGAGACTAGAGGAATACATTCTGTTCTGTTTATCAAAGTGAGAAAACACCATTTAATCACCATCTAGGATAATTATTCAGGGAGGTGATGTTGGGTGCTAAATGGATCTTTAATTCAGCAATACAGGATCAGCCAGCTGGTGGTTGAAGGAAGACAATTGAAAGGCAATTAACTATTATGCAGCTTAATGGTGCACATGGTGGAGTCTCCATCACTTGCCATACAATCTCAGGATGGGATGTGTTTCTGACAGAGCTGCTCTAGTCCAGGCCAAACACAGGCTGTTGGGCAGAGAATGAGCCTTTTTCGTGTGATTTCTTAGCTTGTTTACTTCAGGAGATCAGAAAGCTTGTGCTAACATTTTCTGCCGCTCCTCATCTATGACCCCTGGGGATCAGACTAGCAAAGTTTTTGAGACGGGCTCAGATCCAGTTTACCAAGCTCACAATGTATCAATGTAAAGCAGTAAATCACTTCCCAGCACAGCAGAGCACATTACAGCAGTGAGGCAGTGTCAGCCCATGTATCTGATCCCTGCGGCATCCCATGCAGTACACCAAGAATTTCTTTCCAGAAATTTAGAGTGAGGAAAGGCCAAGTCATGTTGTTCTACTCCAGTCTATCTCCAGGTGAATGCATTGTAGCACCTCTGCCTTGAGAAGGTGGAGGAGGAGAGCAGTGCTCAAACCAAGATCATTGCCATCTGCTCACCACACCTGAGGAAAGGCGAGAGCTATGTAAAGGGAGTTGTTACAATTTGTCTGAGACCTATCTATGAAATGCTGACAAAACAGGAGAGTAACCACCCTGACAAAAAACAAATACTTGCAGCACTGCTGTTGTGAGGAGAACAGGCAGAAAGAAAATGCAAGAGAGCAAAGTATCTGTGGAAGTCTCTTTGCAAGGCAATCTCTAAGATTAGAAACCAAAGTGGATTTTCCAAACCAGATCACAGCCAAACCACCTTTGTTCCCCTCTAGGCCTGCAGTACCCTACAGAGCACAGCTGGAGGACCATCAGTCTGAGTGCTGAAGAGCAGAAATTGTCCAGGAGGGCAATGCAGGCAATAGCACACTGCACTTCTAGGTGTTGTCAGAGCAGCAGCTCCCAAACTGCTCAGCAGCGTGGTGACTGATACGTGTGTAGGGCAATATCACACTGACAGGCTGACAGGTCAGCTAAATACCACACAGGAGGCTACAGAGCAGCACATTCAGAGACAGAGGCTTGTCCAGGCTGGGCCAGGTAACACCCAACAACTCCATGCAAGGGCTGCAGTGGCCTCTACCTTGTGAAAAGATGCCCAGTTCTTTAGCACCTCTGTTGGCCCAAGCCTTGCACACTGTAAATTACTGTTACATTTATCCTGCCGAGAAAATGACACAGGTGGTTTTGCATCTTACCTGAAAGATGTTTTGCTTCAATGGGCTCAAATATTTCACCAACCTCTTCCACATCATTACAGATCATGGATTTGTTCTCCTCATAGCTCCTGAGCGTTCGCAGAAGCCTTCTTGCATTCCAGGTGCCAGTATCTTCCTTTCCTTTCTCTTTGCTCCAGCTTCGCCTTGATTTCCGGATGCTTAACATTGTTTTAATGCCTCTTTCAAAGAACCCACTGTCCCTGCTCTGTGAATCTGAGCGGCTCAGTTCAGAAATGGTCTTTTCCTCCCCCGGACTGTTCATTGGAGAGGTTGGTTCTGAGGTCTTTTCCTCCCCCGGACTGTTCATTGGAGAGGTTGGTTCTGAGGTCACACTCCTTGTGTCTAACTCCATAATTCTATTTATCGTGTCTTTCAACAGGAGGTTTACCAAACAGGTTGATGGCAATCACTGAAATACATAAACCAGCAGAGACACAGATGTCCTTAACAGGGTATTACTGTATCTCTAAAATCAGTCTTGGACTGAAAATCTTGCCCATTCCTTTCCTGTGCCTAAATACAAGGACAGAGCAAGGTGGTGTAACCTGTAGCTGCAGAAACAATCTCTCCACCCACAGACAGCGGATGCTGGCCTGCACCTGGTGTTCTAGAAAGCTTCGCTTAACTCCATAAACCAGACAAGTGGGAACTATTCCTCCAGCACCAAGGAATCATGAGATATCAGATATTGAAATCTGTGTAATCATACAATTTCAGTGGGTAACCACATATGGTTTTACTTTCCATTCCTCTAGGTGGATTTCCAGCCACGCAGAAATTATTATATTCCTGAATCTCACAGGGGTGTTTCCACTTTCTGATGTGAATTTGGCAACTTTGAGTTTTCCTGTTGCTTCCGCCCTGCTCAAACCCTGAGCTGCTGCTGCTACTGGAAGTGGCCCAGGGGTGAGTGGTTCCCAGCAGGTGGCTGAGCTCTGCTCTAGCCCCTTCCACCAAAGCCACAGCTCTCTCTCTGCCCTCTGAATTGTCATGGTTACAGCTCAGGAGGCACTACAAGGCAGGAAGGGTTCATGTTACTCATCCTGCCTCAGAGCACTGCATCCCAGCATACCAAGAATGGGTATGTCCAAGGTCAAACAAATCTCTGCACGAGCTGCAGGGGATGCTGCAGGAGATTCCACATCTCGGCAGAAGTGCTCCTGTCAGAGCTGCTGGGCTGCAATCACAGCCTCTGCACTTGCTCAGCTCCTGCCCTGCTGCAGACAGACTAACTCCCCTCTGTCCACCCTGAGGGCTGGCCCAGGTGATTGGGAAAGGGAAAGAGAAAGGTTTTTCTCCCTTCTCTCCCTTGCAAAGGGCTCCCATCAGATCACCAGCTGACACTGCCTCTTTATGCAGCCACTGTAGATTGAAAAGCCCTGAGGATGGAAAATGCCACATTTCTCAAGAGCAGGCTTAAGGCAGCTGAGTGAACAGTTCAAATTATTAGAAACAGCTTTTGCTTGAGGTGACACAGGAACTGCATGTCTGGGTCTGTCCAGCTCACAGAAGCCAGGTATTGAAAAATGATTGCAGTCAATAGACATGTTTGGGCTCTGGAAATAGATCCTATCCTTACTCAATCAGAGTTTTGCTCCCCTGTGCATGGTTATTTCAGAGGCTATGCACTGCAGGGATGGCACCTTCCCATGGGTTTGCTGAGCTGCTCTCACAGTGGGGCTCAGACCCTGCCTCTCACTGGAGGGAGCATTTAATCATTCACTGCCTTGCTCAGGAGCGCATCCATCACAGCCCATACAGAGGGTGGAAGGGAGAGGAAGGCACTCCACTGCCCAGGGGTTTCAGTGGAAGGAGGCTGAGATCTGAGCTCAGACTCTGTGTGGGGGCTCTACAGACAGGGCAGAGCAGTAGCAATGGTCAAAGGGCTGACCTACACAGTGGAGAGAGCCAGGGGAAAAGGAATAAAAGATGTGAGCCCATGAGAAAGGAAAAGAATACATACCCCAGTACTGACTGAAGTGATCCTCTCCACTGCAAGCTGGGATAGCCCAGGTGTGATCCACAGAAACTGAGAGCAGCTTCCTGCTGCAGGAAATCCGGTGCAGTAGCAGTGGCAGGAGGGCAGCTCCACAGGACAGAGATCCGGGCCAGCTCACCCACCTCAGCTGGCTGGGGCACCGTCCTTCACACTTGGGCTGGCCAAGGGGCTCTCTCTGGGAATGGTGCTGCTCTCCATCCTCCTTTACCCTCTGAAAAGGGCTGTTAAAAGTGGAAAAAAAGGCCTGTCTGCACCAGCCAAAGAGCACCAGCACCTTCACCTGTTTGATCACTGGATAAGACTCAGCACTGTTTCACTTTCACTATGTCTGAGCATTTAAAAGAAGAGGTGGAAAAGTTCCAGATTAATTATTACCCTAGAAGCAGAGATGGGGCCTCAAACCAGAGGTTCTGCGATGGGGTGAGCTGCTGCCTTGAGGTGGCCTGGGGCAATGAGGAGAAGGAGGACTTCAGAATGGGGTCCTTTTCTGATGGGCTGAAGCCCTATATTATTTGGGGATCGGGGTTCAAAAGCAGCCCCAGAGCTGCTGAGTGGGATGGCTGCATTTCACCCCCTTCTGCTCTGTTTCTGAAGGTCACGGGTTGCTTGGTCCCAGTAATGATTGCCAGACGTGGGTGAGGGACAGAGAGTACTGTATCCTGTGGTTAAATATTTATGTATTCACATCCTCACCTTGCCCCGTGGCCACTTATTTCCATGGGGTTGCTAGCCCTGCATCCCTCCATTCTTGAAGTACTTGGAAACCTTGGAGGGAACTCAAAGCAAAAGAGCACAAAAAAAAAGGGACTTTGAAGGTTTAAACAACATTAAACACAGTCACTTGGTTTATCACTGTTTTATGTAAAATTAATTAACTGTGGGGCTCCTTTAGTGCCCAGAGAGGCAAGTCAGGCTGCCAGGTGTCCAAGGTCCTGGTGTAAAGCAAGGGGGGTAAATCAGGAGGTGCCACCGTGCCACGGGCAGTGTGCACTTTTTTGCTTTAGGAGCCTGCGAACAAATCAGGTGTCAGTGTGATAAGGGACATCAGAGGGGTCATGGATATTGGACATTGGACTTTGTGCTGTGCAGAGGAGAAGAGAAGGAGAGAGCAGAGGATAACAGTGTCCTCTACCTCTAGGAGAGACTGCATGTCCAGGAGATGGAAAGTGTGTGAGATGGGAATAATTAGGATCATATTAAACAGGGAAGCATGGCAGCATGGACTGGTGTGAAATTGCCCTGATGGTGAGATGGGACTGGGCAGGGCATTGTTTGTGGCTGCCCCATGGTGCAGAGGGATTCCTGCCTGAAACCTCCTTCAACCAGGCAGCCCAGTGCTGAGCTTTTTGTCCTTGGGCTCTTCAAAGTCATGTGTAAGCCAGAGACTGCCCCGCTCTACTGGGGAAAACCATTTCTGATAATGCTTCTGCTGCCTGGCAGGTTGACAACAGGAACAAAGGAATAAGCTATTTATTCAGGCACAGGTTGAGGAGTGGAAAGCCCCTTTGGACACAAAGTCGAACTAAACCTCTTTCCACCCAGGTTTTAATTGCCTCATTCACAAAATATTTATGTGGTGTTTGTTTGTAGAGACAGGCTCACTGTAGCTGGGGTGCAGCCAGAGCAGGCAGCAGGTCCAGCATGGATGGGGACTGATCTGGGCCTTTCTGGGTGCTGCCAACTACCCCAGAACACAGCTAGCACCAGGGCCTGCTGGGATGTTAATAAACACAATCCAGGGAGCTCTAAATCCTACAGTGTAGTCACCTCTCTCCCTACAACCCTTTCTGGTGCTCTCTCCTAGCAGCTCTCCTCTCCAGTGACACTCCTGGAAATGCCATCAGTGCAATGCTGTTTCTAGGTGTCTGTCCACGGAAGGTCATGGGAATTTAAACATGTGCTAGGTTTTGCAGTTGTTCACTATTTTTCTTCAATTTTGGCTTTTGCAAAGTGTTTTGTCAAGTTGCAGGTGCATTAAAAATTACTATAAATAGGGCTGGAAAGAAGTGGTGTAGAAGGAGTGCAGAAAATGCCACAATCATGCGGAGAGTCAGATCAGCTTTTCAGAGATCTAGAAACTAAGGGCTGTGAAGAGGAATCGAATGCACTGAGTGTTTCATCTAATAGAGACCACCCAACAGGTGGCAGCTCTGGAGAGGACTGATGAAAAAAGGAACAGAATAACTTGCCCTCCCCCTGCATTGGGGGGAGTCCTCTGCCTGTTAAGCTGCACTATCTGAGATCTTCAGGACAGATTTGGACAAGTGTGAGCAGCAGTTCAGCTGCAGGATTCGTGTCCTGTGCAGGATTCCCCTTGTGCATGGGGAGCTGGCCCTCCAGCTGTGCTCAGAGGGAATGCATGGGGGCCTTTCCTTTCTCCCTCCCTCCCTCCCTCCGGGGCTGGGGGGGTCTCTTCCCAGCAGGTGTTTGTACTCACAGGTGTCTCCAAGCCCTGTGCTTGCTTGTCTTGTCTTTGCTGTCTTTGCTTTGGCTTAATCTGTGCTTAATGAACACAACTGAAGCAGGACAACCTCTGGACCATGTTGCTGTGCCCTCTGCCTCAGCTTCCCCATCTGTGAAGTGCATGCGTTCAGTTTGGCCTCCTTGAGTAAGGAGGAGGTGTGTTCCTTGATCTCTTGCTATAAGAATATTTCAAGGGGTTTTTTATTTCCTTGGGTATGCTGTGAAGGATGTGCACAGCCCAAATCTGCAAGGGTATTGCTGTCTAACAGCTCCCTATCGCCCTGCACCCACTAACCTGTGTGAGACTTTCAGCTGCTGCTTTGCCTCCTGACCCTTTGGAATATTTGGTTTGAGGTTTATTTGATCCCTCATCTCTTCTCTGTGTCTTTTGCTCATATTTGTTGTCTTCTTTCTTATTTCTTTTCCTGCAATAACACCCGTGGAGCACAGTGTAAGACTCCAGAGGTGCAGTGCTCCTTGGCAGAGGTGAAGGGCAGGGGGAGTGGTTTGGGGGGGGTCCTGCAATTCTCTCCACAGCACCAAGGTTTTCTTCAGCTCCAAAGGCCAGGAGAAAAACACATTGCTGAGCTCCAGGGGAATAGTGCTCTGATGCATATTCAGGAAGCTGTGCCAGATCCCTTCTCACAGCCTCGCAACCCAGCTGGCACAGCCCTGCTGGGGAGGGCTGTGACCCACTCCCTTTCTGTAGGTTTCATTTGCTCCATGCTGGGGCTGAAATCTCAGCCTGTGTGGGTGGAGGAGACCCCAGAGCTGCAGTGATTTATTGCAGCAGAGAGGCTTGATATTTTTAACAGCATTACTGATGATGGATGAGGGAAAGGCATGCTTGGAGGCTCCACGTGCTGGTGCAGCCATTTCCTCCTGAGGGGTGGTTTGCAGGGAAATGAGAGATACTGTTTCACCTGAAATGTTTTTCTTCCTGCTTTTAGGCTGTGGGAGGTTTGAGCCTTAAGCTGAAAAGCCCATTTGTAGGAGAGAAGCAGGTTGTGATTTGGAGGCTGGCTTTTGCTGAAGGCATGCTGACCACCAGGTTTGAGTGTGAGAATTTTGTAGGTGCATTTGTGCAAAACACAAGAGTGTTACCTCATCTGGGAGAGGATGTGCCCCAGACGTAGGGATGGTGTCCTACACTGTTCCTGAGTAGCCATGGAACAGTAGACCACTAGAACTAGTATATATTACACCAGGGAACAAAATCACAAGTGCTTATTTTGTTGATCTCTTACACTGGTTTTCTTCTTTGGAAGTGAAAATGTTTTAACCCTTTCAGCAACCCACCAGCCCCGTGTGCTATGCCCCGTGTGCCTAAGCATGCCAGGACTCATGTGAGCCCAGTGGGGATGGCACAGCTGGGAGACAGACTTCCCCACTCTCCTGATTTTTGCTGCAACAGCCCCACAAGCACATTTTGCCAGCAGGCACAGACCAGCCCCCACTGGCCCCAGAGCTGTGAGGTGCTGCCAGGGCCAGGGCAGTGCCTGTGCGCTCCCTCAGCTTGGCAGCAGCTCTGTTCCTGGGGATGCTCAGCAGGTGCATCAGGGATGCACTGTGGTAGTGCCTGCTTAGCATTTCCTTCTCCTTGTTTGTGATCACTGATGAGTAGATGGATGGTAATTGCTAAAAACTGGCTGTGCAAGTTTTGTGCTCCATAGCCCGTTAGTTTGCAGTAAGCATCAGGCCAGGGTGGAGTCCATCACCCCAGCCTTGAGACTGAAATGTCACAGCTCATTGGCTTCAGGAGGAAGCTGCTGTGTCCTACTGAGCAGGGTGCCCTCATCCCTCTCATCACAGGAGCTGCCAAACCAGAACTCAAAGAGCAGAAGTGCTTTGTGCATGACATTGACATGAGATTATGTCATGATGTGCATGAGATTGTCTGTGATTGTGCTTCTGCTCTTAATTCACACTATGCTTTGCCAAAACGCCAGCCTGATGCCACAGCTTTTCACTGCAGTGTGACTTCAATGCTTCAGTGGGATGGAGTCTGATGGCCATAAGAGCAGGGGGACAACCAGCCCCAGCTCCTGGAGATGGGGCATTGAACTCAACAGTGAGAGTTTCCCATTGGAGCGGGCTAGGGCTGAATGTTCCCAGTGGATAGCAGACTTTGAGCAGGAATAAAGCCCTACTGAGCAATTCAAGCAAAGTTAGAGTACTCTGTCATTTAAATTAGGTAACTAAAAGCAGACCACTTGTGGAGCCAAGGCACCTGCCTGCTGTGCCTGTCACCACGGCTAGGTGTCTGCTGTCGAAAATGTGTCATTGAGGCCAAGGACTGAGCTGGGAGCTCAGCACTGCCTCTGCTGCAGATGACAGGGAGGTTGCATAAAGCAGGAGCTTGTGCTTCTCCTTTGCAGGGTTTTGCTTCACTGCACCAAAATTTCCACTCTACAATGCTCAAAAACTTTACCAAAGCCAGGTTAACATCTGTTTGCCACATTGCTGCAGGACTTTCTAAAGCACAAGAACCATTAAGAAAAACCAGTGGAGCCTTGTGAGAAACTGAACTTTCTCCAGGGCAACCCCAGGCTTGGTTTGATCGAGGGGCAAAGGTGCAGGCTGTATCTGTATAACACTTTGAGTCCTTGGCTTTCTTCCAGTCCTGAAGGGTTTGTGTATCACACCTTTGTATTGCTCACACCAGTGGGAGCTTTGGTGCCCATAGCAATGGCCAAGGGAAGTGGGAAGCAACTTTTACTGAATATCTCCCTGGATGAAGCCTGACCTCTGGAAATCTGGGTTTTCTTTACCTTTGGTGTCTGGGAAAAACTTGAGAAGTAGTGCTCTATTTAAATATATACTTCTGTACCCTTTTTTTTAAATGAGTGTTTTTGACATCCCATTCAAGATGTTGTCACTGTAATCATTATATTTCTATAGAGATTATAATGACTCCTTTTGAAGAGTTAGTCTCAGTCAGTCAGTGCTTAATTCTCATATCAATGACTCCATAAACCCCAAATCCATAAATCTGCTGAAACTGCTTGGATCTATTGCACTAATGAATGCTTGCAAGGGCTCATCATTGCAGAGATAATTCACTTAAGGAGCTGCCCCTGTGAAAGTGCGTGGTCAGTGATGGCAGAGGGGCCTCATCTCTGTGAGGCACCTGAAGGTTTTAACACTCAGGATGAGTGTTAGAGCCCAATCACTCTTTTTGGCTGATTTGCTCCAGACTATTTCTTATGCAGTCTGTCAGTCTGACCCTCAGAATCTTTCCCATCATGTGGAGAGAGCTGGGCATCATTTCTGTGCGATGGTGTGGTGGGTGGACCCAGTTGTTGCAGAAATCATGATGTCACTTTGTTCAGAGTGAGCTGGTTAAGCCATGGCTGGTTATTAAGCCAACAAAGGCAGTAGCTCCTAACCAGTTATTAGAGTGTTTGCAAACCCTTGCTCCTGCTGCTGCAAAACACTGGGCACCTCTTCTGGCTGACTGGAATCTGTCTAATGACGCTCGTGTAAACCAGTCCCAGGAGTTTGTCCTTTATTTTAATTAATGCATAATCCCTATGGAAAACTGGAGACCAATAGAAAACGGTGCCAGAATCCCCTGGATCAGTGGGACTGTGGGCAGCTGCCAAGGAGATAGGTGGGAAAGGCTCTTGCTCACTGCATGTCACCGTGGCAGTCAAGTGATGCAGGTGCATAATTTGAGTATCCCCAAAGCACTCGGCCCTGACAGGTGTCTGTCATTCCTGCTTGTCCTTTCAAGTGAGCCAGTTCACTAGCAGTGTTTTTCTTTCCCAGTCCAAGGGGATTTATATAGCCATGTTTTGAAACCTTTTGGTGTGGGGGCCTATAATGGACCCCTAATTGCAGCAGCATAACAGGTGCTGCTGCAGAAATGGCATCTTCTTTTTTCTGTAGAGTCAATTCGATTTAAAGCAGTGTCAGGGACACTGAGCATTGCTCGTATGCGCTGGCGGACTGTGTCCCTCCTCCTTGCGGCTGCCGCAGAAATGGGTGCAGGGGCAGTGTATGGCAGCACATGTGCCACTGGAGAGGCTGCCAGTGCTGGCCAGACGCCGTGTCTCCATCGAGATCCGACTGCAGGGGCACGGGGGAAGCTCTCTTGTGTGCAGCCATCCCCGTGGGGATTGGCTTTTTGGGGCCGTGGGCCGCCCTGCTGCCAAACAGGGCTGGCTACTTGAGGGGAGCGTGGCCACTTGCGCTGCCCTCCCTGGCCACGTTTCACGGCCGCCCCTCGCCCACGGGCTCCCACTCGTGTCCCCGCTGGGCGGCAGCAGCCCGGTTCCTCCGGCATCGCAGCTTTGGCAAACACCCTGCAATCCGCCCAGCTCCGCATCCCCGGCCATGCCGGCCCTTCCCCCCGCAGCGGCACCGGGAGCCCCGCGGGTGTCGCAGGCTGTCACACCAAACCGGGCTCCGGCGGCGGTGACTCCCCTGCCCGTGAGCCTCGCGGGTGTCGCAGGGTTTGAGCCCCGCGGGTGTCACACGCTGTCACACCAAACTGGGCTCCGCCGCACGCCCCGATGGGTTTGCGTGTGCCGCGTGGCCCTTTAAGAAAGCCTATATATCCCGTTTCCCCAGGGGAAAAAACAAGAAGGCAAGTGGAGCAGATGTAATTCTGCAGTGCTGGCTGTGTGAGTATGTCAGCGGGAAGCTGGGATTTATCCGGGGTGAAACAAGGAGAAGCTGCCTAGGGGTGCGCTTCCCTCCGCCGCGGGGTTCGTGCCGCTGGGAAGGCAGAGCTCCCGCTGGGATGTGTGGGTGTCACGGCTCCCAGGGTGCTCTTGCAAAAACCTCGAAGTGCTGGAGCCAGAACCTGAAAGAAAAGATCTGCTTAATTGCCTCTATCTGCTCCGGCATCAAAAGTCAGCGAGGCAGTTTTGGACCTGGGGAGACAAAACGGACTTTCTTCCAACTTGGGAAACAAAGGCTTCAGATTTACAGCGTTTCCCCACCTCCACGTGCCACTACATCGCACAAGTGCATGCTGTAGTTGTAACCTGTCGGCGTGTGCTTGCAGAGAGATGGTTGTGTTCCCACACGTTTATACAGGGGAGAGCAAAGGACCCCAGGACCTCCCATCTCCCTTCATTCCAACTCTTGCAGTGAACATTTCACCTTCCTGTAGGGTTTCTCTCTGCTGCTTTCCTTCTGCAATGATCTAGTGCCAGCAGGGTGAGGATTAAAGCACAGAATAAGTTTTTATTTTACTCTCTGTATAGTATTTATGAGAAATCTTCTGCTTCTGAGTCTGAAAGTCACTGGAAATCAGTCTGACTCTGCCCAATAAATCTTGCAGGAATGGACACAAAACATGATACAAACTTAACATTAACTTTTTTCTGCCCTAGGGAAAAGGAATGAAATCCAGCACTTGCAGAGGCACAAGAGTAAAAGGTAGACATTGCAGAGACCCACATTCCTCAGGGACCTGACAGCCCAGACCCTGCTGCTCTGCTGGTCCTCACACCAACAGCCTGCCTTGGACCACTTTGTACCCTTCTGCTGAGATGGGGTCAAAGCTCAAGGCAGCACAGCCGAGGCTTTCTCCACGAGCCCACAGAAAATTCCTTCAGGCAATGTTTGTGAGGTTCCTGAAGCACCAAACACGCTGTGGCACAGCTGAGATTGAGCAGCTGGCATCATCTGCACCACCTCCTAGCTGGGCAAACCCTGCCAACCTCTCTCCTCTTTCACCAGCAGATGTAGTTTAATTTGACCTCATGCTACTGACACTGTTTTGAGGACACAACGTGCCCTACAAGTCACAGCACAGCCTTGGTATGCAGAAAACTCCAGTTCACATCCCTCCTAGGACTGAGCCAAACTTGTCTCTGTAGAGCTGGGGGTGTGCTGCACAGTCTGGTGTGAGCTGGAAAGCTGGAAGATGGATGGAGCTCTCAGCTGTGCCACCTCGGAGCTGGGCTCTCCAGGGAGCTCTGTTCCCACTGCCTGGGCACTGTCCTGGAGCCAGCCCTGCAGTTTGCAGTGCTGCCTGTGTCTCTGCTGAGCACATTGTGGGCACAACACCCACACCACCCCAGGCATGGGGTGCCCACCCCAGAGCCTGGGACTCTTGGCTTCTTCTCAGTGCTGCCAATGTCACATATGTTTTCCACAGCCACTACAGGAAAGAAAGAAAGAATAATTTAAAAATAATTTTGAGCTCATCAGAGGGGAGTGAATTGAGCTCTCTGTTTCTATGGAGCCCCACATGAGTTCCTGGCTCCTGGTGGCTTTCAGCACCATCTCTTCCCAGAAGGAGACTTTTCTGCTTCTCCCTGTAGGGAAGCAGCAGCTCCTTCCTCAGCACCCAGCTGCTTCAAAGGCTCGTCCCACGCATGAGCAGCACTGCAGAGCTCTGCCTTGGCCATGCCCATGGACACCTCAGAGCTGGGCAGTCCCAGAGGGAGCTGCAGCACCCACGGCAGGCTGGTGCCATGCCAGGGCCAGCTCTCTTGCCTGATTTCCCAGGCCAGCAGCCACACTGAGAAATCTGGTGGGGGAAAGTGAAGTGTCAATTTATGATTCAACTGAATTTAAGAATTTTCAATGGGTTGTTTTGATGCAATACACTTTCTTTAAAGTGTATTACATGAAATCTTGCCTGACCTTTCCTGCCCCTCTCCATTTTTACTTTCATTCTGCGGTTAGAATAGAACAGCAGGAGGAGACTGGTGATGCCTGGTATCCTCTTTGGTGTCCCCTGTCATGCAGGTAGACCTTGGCAACCAGACCCTCACCCAGATATGCACAGCCAGAGGTGGCTTCCTGGCTTTGTACCAGGGACTGCTTTGTTGGCTCCAAAAGGGATACTGGCACCATCCTCCTAGGGCAGTGCCTGGCAGGCTTCTGGGACCACAGAGCTCTGCTCTGAGTCAGGCTTCAGTCCTCTCTCATGCAGGAATTTGGCTTTTGCAGGAATTTGGATTTTGGTCCATATCTAGCAGCTCCCCAGAAGAGCAAACATAGATGTGTTTAAATTAACCAGACTCCAATGGCATTGACTCTTCTGCATTGTTTTCTAATCAGCCATTTGAGACACATTTTTTTGGAAGGTGTGAGTGAGGATGAGAGAAGATGACACTAAGGTGTGTAAATCCTCCCTCTCTATGATTGCAAAATAGCAATGGGAGAGATAAATCACATTTTAAGTCCTAGCACAAATATCCTCCCCAGCCTGCTAAAAAATCAAAGGATAAACAATGAAGCCAAATTTGTATTGCTTCTGTGGCTATGGCACATTTTGTCTGCTGCTTTTTAATTGCCACTCTGGTCTCATCTGCTAGGCTGATGTTTTGAAAATTTGGCCTTGTGGTGTTTATCTTTGTACCACAATGCAGAGGAATGTCAGTCATCTCTTCTTTGACCTATTAAACATTTGTCTCTAATATATGATTGACTTTTATCAGATTGAAAGAATATAACCAACAAGTCTTTTTTATTTTCCTTACTAAGTTTCTCTGTTCCTTCCTTATTAGGCTTTTGTTGTTTTTTTCACTGTCATATTCTGACACGCAATTCACACTCCTCTCAAGCTGCAGTTGTGGGCTCTGAGTTACTCACTGCAAGTTTGATTTCAGATTTACTACACACTGCATCACCTTGTACAACCCACAGTGCTATGGCACTGCACAGAGATCAAAATAATCTCCCCCACAAGCCGTGACTCAGGTCATTATGTGCAAACCAGTAATTGCACTGGTGTAATTTATTGAATCACAGCCTCCAATCTTTCTGTGCCTTCAGAAGCACTGACACGTGGGGATCCTCATCCCTCTGTGCAGCCTCTCCAAAACTGAAGGACTGCTTCTGCTTCAGCTTGATACTTCCAAACTATTTCTTATATCTGTGAGGAGCAGATGGCATGAAGTTAGTATGGATTTGCCTCATGCCCAGCAGCTTTGGAGGAAGATCAGCGGCCAGACACTGGGCACTTTTGGGAAGTCCTGTTACACATCACTGAGTCAGGCTTCCACATGTTGGGGAGTCCAGTGGCAGCAGAAAAAGCTAAATAGATGTGTAAAACCTGACCTTGAAAAGCCAAGCATCAGAATACATTGTAGAAAGTTAGAACTGCTGTAATTATTCATATTTACCTGCTGTGTTGCCTGTCAACATCTGAGGAGCATCTCTGGATGGCCAGTGCACCTGACAGCATTTGAATACAATGGTCAATAGCCAAGATCTCTCAGTAAGATAAAAGGCAGGACTTGGCCATGGATGTCGACCAGGACAAATTAATGCATCCTGTTTGGTTCTGGTCACAACCCAGCTGCTGAGTCACAGCCCATATCACATCCTTGAACTTTACTGACCTGAACTGTGGACAGATAAGCAGGATAAAGCCATGGAAGGTGATTCGTGAAAAAACCATTACTTGGGACAAAGGTCTGCGCCCCATTTTTCTGGCTCAAATAGAGGTCTTAAAGAAAATAGGGTGTGAAACCAGTACAGGTTTCTGCGCTTGTGCTTCTTAGGAGATAGAACTGATTCCTGGGGAAGGCAGGCCCTGGGTTCAATGTCTTTTTACAACAAGAAATGTAAGACCTGGACCGAATCTTACAGTGTTGATTGGTGTCCCCCTGCCCTCTCCTGCTGCAGGAATAGCGAGTGCCCAGACCCCTCCTGCCTCCCCCCAGAGCTGCACAGCCCCTGCCAGGGATCCTTCCCGTGGCGCAGCTGTGGAGCCAACACTCGGCAGTGTTGACACAGCAGCGCTGGAGTGCGGGCACCAGCGGCTCCCGCCTGGTCCAGCGCCAAGGGCTCCCGGCTGTGCCAGCAGGCACCGCCAGCAGCGGCTGCGCTCAGCTCAACACACTTCTTTTTGCAGGCACTCCAGAGCCTTGTTGTGCCTCAACACACCCGCCCCACGCAGGTTCCCAAAGAGGTGTGGGCAGCTGGCAGTCACATCCTGCCCCCAACCTGCAGCCCCTCTCTTTTCATACATCCTCCATCACCGGATTCTCCCTGGGAGAGGCTTGCAGCACCCATGCTTCTTGGAATTGAGTGGCTTTTAATCCCGAGACAGAAAGCAAAGTGCACGAAATTTAGGGAGACTTTTGGCTCTGCCTCCAGGAAGATTTAACACACAGGTCTGTTAGGCAAAGGCTTTCTTGTGTTCAGGCTGAACTAGTGCATATTTGAAATTTTTACTGGTACAGACAGCTAATTCCCTGCTTCCCAGCATCTCACTGGGGGCCCCCTCATCTGCTCCCCTGGAGGGTCCACACTCTGCAAGGAGGTCCTAGAGATGATGAAAAGTAGAAGATGCAGCACTGGGTGGGGGGAAGAGACAGGCATATAATACATTTTGTGAAAGAAAACAAGTAAAGACACCAGAGGAAAAAAATTAAAATAGCTGTCAGTAATAAAAATCCTTTCAGCAAAGGAAAGAAGACAGGTGCGAAGGCAAAGAGAAACAGAGAATAAAGAAAGAAATGCAGAGAAGTCAAGGAGAGGTTGGGGGAAGGCTGTGCAATCATTTGGCACCAGCTCCTTGCATTAGTTCCCTGAAAACTGTGTGAAGCGGGGGTAGAGAACTGCAGATTACTGGAGTGTAGCGCCACAATATCGTGGGCTGGCCACTAAATTACCATTCAGAGAGTCTCTTGGCTTAGCCTCGCTGCTGCCATGAGAAGGAGCAGGATGTAAGCTGAAAAACAGATCTATGGAAAATAGGGCTGAGGCTAGAAATTCCATTATATTCTCGGCACTTTGACATTTTTCCTCCCCTTTTGTGAAATCTCAAGGGAGCGCTGCCTACTCTTGCAATAATAATAATTTTTTACAAAGGTAGCATATGAGTTGGCATGGTAACTTCATCTGCTAAGTAACTAACATGTAGGATTTGCTTCTTGATCTACAATAATAATGTCAACAGCCCCCAGGAAGATGCTTCCCTGTGACTGACTGCCTATTGTCACCTGGATTTCATGCTTCACTCATGCTCAGTGGCCTTGGTGAAACTCACTGTGGTTCAGGGACAGACCTGTGCTGCTCTGACACCAAGACACATTTGCTGACTTTTTTTGTTACATCTTTCAGGACAGCAGTGTTTGGACATGTCCACATGCTGGTTTACATTTAATCACTGTTATTCTTAGACTTTCCTGAAAGGTCGAAGTGTTTCAAATGGGCTGCTGCCCAACATAGCCACCAGTAACTCCCAGTAACTCCTGTTCCTGAGCCTTTTCTGCCCATGGGAATAGGCCCAGAGGTTCCAGTGCTGCTGCTGAGCCTCCCTGGGCAGGACAGAATCCTCAGAGCAATTCTGGCCAAGCAATGCTCCCTTTAGTGCCTCCAAATGGGACTTGTGCACTGCTGCTCTGGAGAGCCCAGGTGTGGAGAGATCAGTGGAAGCAACATCAACATAGCAAACAGAAGTGGAAATTACTTCTTGTTGCCAGTTTCAAAAGACAGGCAGGGTGGGGAGGGAAAGCAGCCTGATACTTTATTTTGCCCATGTTTATGGCTGAGGATTAGCTCTATGGTTGGACTCCACACACCTGTGCCCATCTGCTCCTCCATCCAGATCAGGTTCTCGAAGACAAACACATACAAAATGCCCAGTGCAAAGAAAGAGAATTGCCTGTGGGGAGTGTGAGTAGTGAGACCCTGGACTAAAATGGAATTGCTCCTTTTATTTCTCTATTTTTATGTCTCTGCACATGGCTTTTCCTCTGTGGCTGGTGAGGGGACTCTGACCATCCTGGTCCAGGAGCTGGTGAGCTGCAGTTGTCCTCATCAGAGCCCAGGGAAGAAAGGTAAGGGCCAGGGCACCATCCAGAGAAAACGTTGCACTTGTGGAATGGCTGTTCCTGGGAGCTGGCTTCTCTTCTCACTTCTTGTTTTAGATTCCTGCATCCCTCAGCTCTTCCTTTTCATGGGTCCCACATAGTTTATTTTTGTTCCAATGTACAGACACTGTCAAACTGGTGTAAAGATTACTTGGATCAGGGTGGCTTCCTTTAAATACCACAAATCTGACAATACCAGTCCTGGCCACAGGTCCATTCAGCCCAGCACCCTGTCTCTGAAGGGCATCATAAATGGGTGTGCAGAGAAAAGTAAGAAGAAAATAGATACTCCTCCAGCCTCCAACCATTTTCGGCTCAGGGCTTCCTGAGCTAAACATGGTGTGCAGTGTGGATGTAGGAACATTCTGTAGGTTCCTTTTCCAGGAACTTCTCCAGCTTCCTCCTGAATGCATGCAGACTTTTAGCATCCAAAACATCATCAGCAAGGGGTCTCATAAGGCCATCTGCTCTCTAAAGAACAACTTGCTTTTGCTTGTTTAGAAGCTAGGCTTCACCTTGAAGCAGGCTGCAATTTCTTCAAATTCAAGACTTATTAACTGCTGTGTGACCTGAACAGTGAGCTATACTGCCCCAGTGACACTGATTTCAATTCGGTGCAGCGAAGCAGCACCAAGCAGGTCGCATGCCAGCCCTGTGTGCTCTCCACAGCCTCTGCAGGCTCCATCCTTGATGACAAATTAACACAACTGCAAAAAAAGAAAAGTTGTAGGGTATCCAAACCTTTTCTGGACCTGAGTTTGTCCAGTTCTTCCAACATATCAGTGTTACAATATCAGATACACCTTCCTGCACTCCTTACCTCACTTGCAGCCAGGATCTGCATTAGCACAGCTGCTTGTTACTGACAGTGTGCTGGCTTTGCAGACCCAAAGAGACCATGGTGAGTGCAGAGATTCCTAAATGAGTTTGAAATGAGTGAACTCTGTTCTGTCAGCAGTGGCCAGATCTGCAGTATCCTTGAGGCCCTGGCTGCAGTATCCTTGAGGCCCTGGGTTTCTGCCTGGCACAGCACCCAGTGCACTTGAGCTGGGGAGCTGCTTCCCCCAGCCTGCCCCGGGGGATTCCACTGATGCCCAGCTCTGCTCTGCCCTTTCAGGGCTACTCCAGATCCAGTGGGTCCTCATCCACACACCATCACTGAGGGTCTGCTGCAGGGTAATTCAGCCTCAGCCTCCTGTTGGGGAGATTGGCTTCATCCATGAGGGCATGTGGTGTTTTCCAAGTGCGAGCCCTTGCCTCTCTGCAGGCATCTTTTAAATGTGAGGGATGTCTGGTTTAAAGATTTTCATAGCACACAAAGCTATTTAAAACAGCTGAGTGCTAACGTCCTCAAAGGAAGATTTATAAATATTTGCATCCAGCTCCCAGTGGTACAATAAAAATATATTGTACTTTAGGTAAATGCTTTGCCTAGAGGAGTCCCAATAAAATTAATGATCCTTTTTTGTTTGTTTGTTTGCTTTAAGTGAGCAACAAGCTCTAAGGCCCTTTATTTCCTTCACTGATCAGTGATTTAGAAATATTCCTTATTGCAACCTCTTCCCTATACAACTCCCTTATTTTTTCTATCTGTGCTGGAGAAACAGGCTATCAAAAGCAGATACCACACAAACACTTACTTTTACTTACTTTTTATATTAACTAAAGAAAGCGTGAGGTACACAGAGTTTTCTGAGAGGTATTTCAGGGTTTCCAGATGAGCTTTGCACATGCAGGATGATGAGGCTGTGTTCACACCTTGTGTGGGTGGCAAACCCTGTGGTACCTGACTCCTTACTAGAGGTGTCTGTGGGCTGGTCCTGCCTTGTGATCCCCCAGCATCATCACCCTGCTGGGGAGCAGTCACACACTCACGGCAGAGCAAGGGTCCAGCAGCATCCCTGTGGGAAGTGGTGAGCAGAGTGGGGAACAGCCTTGGGACGCTGCTGACAGGCTGGGTGATGGCATGGATTCGCTAACCTGGAGGAAAACGTGGGCTTGAAACAGAGAGGTGCAGAGCGTGCTTTACGTTCCTGTAGTGAGGATCACGTTGTCATGCAAGGAAAACAATCATGACTTGTTTTAAGGGCCCTCCTCCCGCCGCTCGTGTGCAATCCGTGCTCCGGCTGCGGTGCGGGGCTCGCTGTGTCACCGCAGGCACCACGCACCCTCCGCTGGTGACTCAGGGATGCAGGGGAGGCAAACAAAAGGAAGCTCCACTCTATTCCGTGATTGTTTTTTTTCCTTCCACAAGGCAGGAAAGAGGCCGCAGGCAACCAGAGTGTGCCCAAAGTTCCATCACTGCTGAGGGAGGGGGTGAGGGAGGTGTCAGACTTTGGGGATGGAGACAGACTGGTGATGGGGTGTTCTGGCAGGGACTTTTGCAGTGCAGGTAACCTGTGAAACAGCTCTGCCAAGGGGCTTTACATCTCCTTTTATCTGGGCAAGAAATCATCCTTCTCTTTGGATGGGACATCTGTAAAAAACTGGAGTATAACGGGAGCAGGCAGCAAAGGGTCCCACTAAAGAGGAGTCATTAAAGCCACATTAGCTTTGGGAGGTGAGAAAGCAGGTGCAATCCCTCCACAACTTTTTTTTTTCTCTTTTTTTTTGTGTCACTAAGATCTCCTTAAGGTTGTTATTTATTTGGTGTTAAGGATAAGTAAATATTTCTGATCAGCTGATGTTTACAGGTGAAGTACATGAGCCAACAAAACTCCTTTACGATGGTGCTCTGCTGTTTCCCCTCAGCTGAGTGCAGTAATTAGTAAAGAAAACCTACAAAGAGGCATCTCTGAGGCCTTAATTTTGTACTTTGTAATAGTGTTGGAGTGAGGTGAGTTGTGATGCTGCTTGTTTTCTTGTGGGTGATGCTCCTTGGACCTTCTGGAGACCAGGGTGGTTCTTCTCTGACCCTCTGGAAGGGCGGGAGGAGCCAGAGGGAAGGAGAACTGAAGCTAAATATGTGTGTGCATAAAGATGCTGAAAGCTCTGACGTGAAAGGGCAGCTGGAACAGAGGACCTTGGGGTGAGAAAACAAGACTTTCTATTTTGCTTTGTGTTAAGGGCATGTGGATGTTGAAATGTCAGGTTGAGGACATTTTGGTGCCTGTTCATCCGCATGAAAATGAATTTGCTGTAGAATTTTGCTTACTGCTGCCTATATACTTACTTTGGAGTTTATTTTGGAGTGACTACTTCTTCTCTTCCTCAAGCCAAATGTTTTGCTGAAGATGCTCAGAATGTTCCGTGAATGAGCCTCAGGAACAGATTTTCTGGCTGATGGAAACTGGCAAGGCTCCTCCATAGTCAGGCAATATTGGGAGACTATAATTTTGGACTGCTATTCAAAAGCTTACAAATCTGTAAACTATTGCACAAAGTTGTCTAGCAATATTATTTTGTGAAGTTATATAAATTTGCAAGAGAAAATGTTTTAAAAATTGGCTCTCTTTGCATTCCTAATGCTATACCAGGAGACAGAAGTCAAAGTAACATCAATGCTCCAATTCAAAGGCAGAAAGGGGGGGGGTGGTTTATTTAACACTTTTTAGAGACATAAAAGTAGGCCTTTTCTTTGGCCAGATGAACAGCAGAGTCACTTTTTATTACAATGTCATTAACACTGAGGATCACGAGATGGGACACAGGATTTTGGGAGGCATCTCAAAGCCCAAAAGCTGTAATAAGGAGGCTATAGCAAGCCAGAAGGTTCAGGCAGCATGTAAGGGCCTTGCAGATACTGCAGGGATTGTCTTATGTGAGATCAGCTTGGTTCTGATGCTCCTGCTGAGCTCCAATCCACCCCCTGGTCATCCTTACATATATCTCACCTGCCAGATGTAGGATGCAGAGCTTCTCCCTGCCTGGCAGTCCTACAATGGACAAATGCTTTTTATTTTCTCAACCTGTTCCTGAATAAAATCACTGATGTCTTTGCTTTTGTGTTGCAGGGGTGACATTAGGCTGGTTTTCACTTGGGATTTGCCTATAACAGGGTCTGTTCAGAGACCCTTTTGCCCAAGTTTTGTGGGACACACCCAAGACAGTTCTTCCCTGCTGCTTGTACAGCTGTGTGTGGTTTTGTGCACTGTAAGATCTGAACAGTTTTTGTTGTGCCTGACCACTTTATTCTGAACATCTGCTGGAGGCATTCATGATAAAGCTATTTCACTGCTTTTGGCTGGATTTACCTTTCCTCTAACGCTCTGATCTATGCTTGATGCACTACTGCTAAAGTGCTGCAGCTTTTTGCTGAAATTCCACTACTGATAGTGGGGAAAAAAAATCCAAAAGTGCTGTCTGCAGTGGATGAAGCTACCAGATTTAGAAAAATTGCTGCAAAGCTAAGTAAATGCATCAGAAAATCTCAAGAATCCTGTTTCTAGGAGATCCTTTGAGGACAAGCTGACTTTTTTTCCCCTCTGATTTTAAGCTGCTGCTGGCTGGTTCAAACTAGTCTATTGGTATGCTGTTACATCCTGTTTATCACTCAGGACATAAATGTTGTTAGATAAGCCCAGATCACTGTTCCAAACCTGGAACTGCAGTTGCCATGAGAAAGGCCAATTCCTTCCAAGGAGTGAATATTGGTTCCAGCACAGGGAAGAAGAAGCATTTGGTCTTGTTACACAGTGATAGCACTGAACATTTCTTAGTGTCTGGATAGTTCCTCTAGATTTAGATTCCTAAATATTTCTAGCTTATCACAAATCTTCAGCCTGAAAGAGAGAAATGTGGAATATAGGACAGGTCTGTGAAATCACAGGAGGAGGCAATGGGAGAGCTGAATGTGTGAGGGTCATACCCTTTCTCTTGTCAGTGTGAGAACTGAAGATCATCAAGTGTAATTAACAGGAGGTTGCCTCAAAATGTAAAAGAGGTTAATTTTTTCCACACAGTTGATCTGTGAATTGCGTTGCCAGGGGATGTAGATGACAGAATTTTACAAGGACTCACAAAGTGAGTAGGTAGTGAAGGAAAATTAAAATCCACCAAAGGCAATTAAATACGAGGGTGGTTTTCTGGCTCAGTGAAACCTTAAATCATAGGTGTTTGGGGTGGGAAATTAGAGTACTACACCTGTGGGGGAAAATAAATCACTTTATGTATGCTCCATACCTGTATTTTTTCCCTAAACTTCTCTTGTTGGCTGTTTTGGAGTCAGGACATTGGGCTGGATGGACCTTCTATGTGACCTGGTGTTGGACAACATCTGCCCTGTGGAGTCTCTGCCCTGTCAAAGACTTTCTGAGAGCCAATATGAAATGATCTCATGACAGCTGCTGTTCTTTCATTTGTTTAGAGAATGTGGAAAATGTGGTCAATGAAAGAATAGGACAAAACTCAAGTTGCATTGGAAGCCTGTTCTTAACAGCATTGTGGGCTTTGCTTAGTGCTGCTTTGCCAGAAGGATTGCCTTGGAACAGGCAGCAACATGTTTTTGTTCTGATTATCACTGTAGTTTAAACCTGCTGAGGAAATTTTGAATTTCCCCATCCTTGGGGTAGATTCCTTTCCCAGGTTCAGCTGAGGAGATGTATCTTTGTTTTAAATATTTCTTTACAGAGCTGCTGAGAGCAAATGGCAGGAGTATTATGGTGTTTTGCTCTATAAGCCTGTACTTTGTTGGCAATCACTTTGAAATCCTCTAAGGTGATATTTGCTCATGATTAATATAAAATTCTACCTTTATGATGATAAAAGTGAATTTTTATTCAAGTAATATCTATTCAACATAATTAATTAAAAGGTCTACTTAAAGTATTCTTCATAGACAGAGTATTTCCATGTCAGTGATGATGGAGTCACTGTGGTTGCAGCTTGAGGTTTGGGAGGGATAACACACACTCCTTTGTGCTTGCCATCTCATGTTCCTGGGCAAAGCTGTCAATAACATTTAGCTTTTTCTCTAGCCAATCTTTTGCAGCTTCAATCTGGAACACACTTTCCATCAGTCTTTTTCTTCTCTCTATTAATAGTGATGGAATTCAGAGCAGCCTGTTTATTTTCATGAGGATTTCTCCTATGGTATTATGACATAATTTCTGCCTTTTATCTCCTGTCCTCAGGAAATCACAAAACTCTGCAATATTTGCATGCTTGTGCCTGGCATAAATTATTGAGAGCTGGATCCCATGTGGATCAGTTATTTGAGGGCTGGAGTTCAGTTTTCTTGTGCATCTTAGAAGTTTTATTTATTTGCTTTTTATACAATTACTTGGGGGGCAGGAGAAGCATTTGGGTTCTTGGCAATACTGTCCAGAGCTGCGTTGTGCACTCATGCAAGTTCTTTGTAATGATGAGAGATTTTTTTCTGGTAATACATATTTCATTTTTGATTTTTCTTGGAGAGAATAGTGAGAAGTTGCCAGTGATTTGTTGGCAAAGTTCCTTTCTTTTTTTCCAATGTATGAAAGAGTTCCCTTTTGTTGATGCACACTTAGTTACTTAGTTCATTGTTATCTCTCCTCACGCGTGCAGCCACCTTGTCTGGAAAAGGTTTGGTAGTGGAACTCTGCTGTAACAGCCTTTGATGACATGACAGCCCTTGTCTCCATTTTCTGTCTGCACCTTTCTTGTTTCAGGGAACTGCTGGGTTATTTCCAACAGAACAGTCCATGTCAAGGGTCTTGCTCCTGTTGCTGGTCTTTGTGTCTCGGTGTCACTCAGAGGTGGGGCAGTGTCCCCTCTTCCTCCAGCTGGGCTGTCTCACAGGTTCATCACTTCCTGTTCTTCAGCTTGGTGCAACCTGCTCCTGCCTGTGCTCCCTGGTGCTGAGCTCCCCTGCTCTCCCCACCTTGCTGATGACTCAAGCTGGATTTCCAGCTGGTGTTCCTGAAGGTACACAGTGAGAATCGATCTGCAATCAGTTTGTTTTGCTCTTCATCATACTGACTTCAGTTTAGGATCAGTCAGTAGGGGACAACTAACTGGTTCAAGGATCTCAAAGAGCAATCAGAATGTTTTTTCTCAATCTAAGGGGTACCTCATGACAGGTCTTGTCCTCCATCTAGAGCCTCCAATCCTCATCTACATTTCTAGACCTGAGAAATCAGTTTTGCCCAGCCTGTATACTTGTCCTTCCTAAAGCCCTGCCACTGTCAGGTCCTGTGCACTACGAGCACACTGAGAAGAAGGTGAGGCATCTTGTGCTGTAATGAGTAGAAATTTAAGTCCCCTGTGCTCCTTTCTCTTGCGCTTACGGTAAGAGAAGTAGCAAAGAATGTGCAAAGTTAAGGAGAAATGGGCACTCAGGTATCTTCTTTTTGTGAAAATGGTACAAAAATTGTTTTGTTTCTTGTTTTTACATTAGCAATTCAGATCTTGCTACCCTGTTTGTTTTTTATTCACTGTAGAATTAATAGTATTATGACAGTGCAAGTAAAAGCTGATGAATTTCAACTCAAATTGCTTTTCCTACAAAATGTTTTAAGCAATCTGTATTTAGCTAACATTTATCTAACTCCACTCCTAACCAACAGTTGGAAGAAAAAAAATCTTTGCCGTTCAACACCTCCTCCTCTCCCCATTTCACTAGAAGCTGCAAAACCTCCCACTCTACTTCTCTAGATCTTCCAAGGAGACCTCTGCCAAAACACAACTTGATGTTGGATTTTATTCTGTTTTAAATATGAAAAGCAGAAAACAAAACTCTTCCAGCTTCTCATACACAAAGAATCAGAACAGGGCATGGGTCCAACTTGTTCCCCTTCCTATATTTCCTGAATGTGTACTCTCCCAGAGGCAACCAAGGCTCTCTGATACAGCTCTATCCACCAGCCTTGCTGCAGCTCTCTGTATCAAGCTGTCTCCAATGTGACCCTATTCTTTAGGGTGGGCATCAAAAGAGGGACTTGCACAGGCTTCTGATGTTTGGCACAAAGGATATTGTCTTTGTGAGCCTGAGACAAACTCCTCAGTGATGACACCAGCCTACAGTGAAGACTCTGGTTTTTCCTGTAGGCATTGTTTCTACAGGCATTAACCATTTCTCATGCAATTTGTGGGTGTAGAGGGTTTTTTTGAAGTAGAGCATGGACAGGCTTCCCAAGGCTTTCCCAGGAGGTGGCAGGCAGGGAACATTGCCCCACAGCCTCCTCAGAGCATCAGGGAGAGGCTGTACTGAGTGAAATGGGCTGTGCCCAGGGCTTGGGATCTGGCCTCCTGCTCCACTGTGGGTGAAATCTGCATGAAGAAAATGGAAGAGGCTCCCAGCCCGGGCTCCTGGCCAGCCTGTGGGTGAGGTCCCAGCTGGGACAACTGAATGAGCCCTGTGTAATGTCCCTGGTTTGGGGCAATGCCTGTGCCAGGGCCACCGGGCAGGGCAGCAGCCTGCACATGCCAGGCCAGAGCCAGAAGCAGGACACTGGAATAGTAGTCTTTTTAAATGAGGTTCTTATTCCTGTCTAGAAGCTATTTTCCCTAAAACCTGCTGATCAGTTGGGAAACTTCACTGCAGGCTCCTAATCCCTAACAGCAGCCAAGTTGCCTATTTTCCATGTACAAGAAGTTAGGGAAGTCTGTTCCCATTGACATGTAGGCAGTGTCAGCTCCAAGAAGACCTTCATAATTTTTGTTTATTTATTTATTTTTAAAGTCAGTTCCTTTACCTATAAGACCACAGCTTCCAGGAAGGCTGTTAACTCTTTCCAGACTTCACCTGCCACAAGTGACCAGCGGCTCTGGTGTCTCACTTGCATTGCACAACTTGTCTCTGCTCAGCCAAAGCTGCAGGTACAGTCTGGGACAACTCAAAGCAGATTTGCCTGGTAGGTGGGCTCACCCCTACCTTGTTTCCAGTCTCTAGACATCCTGCAGGATGCCTTTATTGCATGTGAAATACACTCCTATGAATTAGCTTCACAGACTCATTGTCTTGCTACACTTGCCTCACAGTGCAGCTGCAACCATAGTTTGACTGATGGTCAAGAAATACCCACATTTCCAGTTAGTTCTTAACAAAGTGTTGTGAATTCATCCGTCTCTCATGAGACACTCATCAGGTGCTGCAAAGTAAAATGAAGGCTTCAGTATCTGGTAAGCAGGGGAATGCAGAGTCCTGGTGCTTCTCTGAATTCAGCACATGTGCAATTCACTGGAAAATCAAATGTCAGCAAGCCCTGCTCTTCCAATTTCTCCCCAAATACCCTTTGATCCTACTATGTGAAACCTGCTTCAAGCTTCACTTCTTTTGCAACCTTTCCACAAGCAATAGTGCACCCTGACAAACAGCCCACATCACCCAGACCTGCCCCAGGACAGCTCAGATGCCACTCTAATGCCTCCAGGCTAAACACACAAATCTGTACAGAAATTTCATTACTTTAGAAAGCATAGGTGAAAAATCCCCCAGTCACTGATACCTTACACCAGTGGCAGGATCTTTCTTCCCTATCACAAAGGCTGTACAAAGAGCCCCTCTCCAGAAATGCTTCATGTGAATTTGCAGATTGGAGGTGGTGGCTGCTGCCTTCCTGAGTTGATTGTACTCTGGAAATCATATTGGTAACTACATTAGAATGACAGTCCTGGAGACCTGTCCTTTCTGAGTAGCTTGTAGAATAAAACTTGACAGCTAAGTTAAATGTTGGACTTCCTGATCTATCCTGCATGCTGGGAAATAGAGGGAGAGAAGAGAGACTGAGCCTTGTGCATGGTCTGAGATTATCCTGCCTAATATTAGGCACTAAACTGTGGTCTTGGAGGTAGGAGAGGGTTCCTTGCACAGCTGGCTGAGAGAGAGGGATCCCTCTCTGCTCAGCCCTAAGGCATAACTGGCTGTAGCGCCCTGCTCAGTGCCATCCCAAAGCACTCCTAACAGCTAAGGGAAGGCAGCATCTCTGCACAGCCCCTCTCCCTGGGAGCAGGGAGCTGATGGATGAGGGTGTGACTGCATCTCTGCACTGCCCACGGTGTGCTGTGCATCGAATTGCCATTAACCTCTGCACTGAGAACTGCTGCTCATTTATCTTAATTACATGCACAAGAGGTGATGATGCCTTACAGAATTGTTCAGAGTGGTGGTGGAGCACGGGCTGGTGGGCATTCCATCCAGCCTGGAACCAGAGGGAACAGGTGATTCCCTTCTTTCCTTCCCTTGAAACAAAATCAAGCCCTTTGGTTGAGGAGGGGGCTAGAAAGCTCTGAGTAACCAAGCTATCCGGCTTTGATGGAAGATTTTGTCCTGGACCAAAGTAGAAACTTCATCAAGAATTTTAATAATCTCCGCCAGCAGTGGAATATTTGCTGGGAAGATGATATTCCATGATCGAATTATGGGCTTTTTCAGTTTTTGATTGTTCAATTTTAACATGTTATTGGATAACTCAGATTCTCCCCTCGTCTACCTTTAGAGTGATGTACTGTGAACACTGCATGATATGGAGACAGATTGAGGGAGGGAAACTGCTGTCTGAGCACGTGGTTCTTCACCTCTTGACTTTCTCTTTTCAAGAAAAATCAGTTTAGAACAAAAAATGTTGCTTAGTGCTTTTTGTCACAAATACCGGTGTAAAACCTTGTTCTCTTTTTAAACTTCTTGTCAGCTGGAATTCTCATCTTGAACTTGCCACCTCAGTCAGTCTCCTGGAGACAAATGGGTGGGTCCTAGTCTTTGCTTCAGGCCAGATTTGGGCACCTGTGAGCATCAGTGGAGGTGAATGATGTCTCTAAAGGTGACAGAGGTCTATGCTGAGACCACCCTGTATGCCTACCTAAGGCAGGTGTGAAAAGGGCTCAGGACTGCAGAGAAAGCATCTCAGGGATAATTAACCTTATGCAATGAGGATGAAAGGCAATACAGATGAAACTGCTGAAGGGGAAGAGTCTTTGCCTGGTGTATTGGTTGGGGAAATCATTCTCAGTGCTGTGGGGGCAAGTCTGAGCACTGAGCAGGTCGGCTGCTGCCCCTCGTTCCTGCTGCAGGGGCCAGGTTCAGGCTGGATGACAGGAGAATCCATCTGAAAGCATTTTTATTTTCTTCCATATACTAGAGAGTACATAACTGATGTTGAATTCTAAAGGCTTCTGCACAAGTCTCTCTCACTAAGACACAGCTTTTGAGATCCAATGGCAGCTGTAGGAAGGCAGTTTCCCAGGATTTGCTGGTGAGGTTATAGTCTCTGGAATAGCAGACCTAAGCAGTGCTGCTGTGAGGCTGACCTGGGACAGGCTGGGTGACTGTCCAGTGACCACAGCTCCTGGCACGCTGTGACACCGCCCGTGCTCGGCTCTGTCCCCACCCCGTGGCCTGCAGGAGTAAGGGTGATGTTCCCTTCCATGCTGACATTTCAGCTGGGTGCAGATGGCATGAAGTTGTCCTCTGTTTAACAGGGAAGATCATGTCTGGGCACTGTTTCAGGTTCTCTGCAATTCCCAGTTGCTTTAGCAAATGGAACAGCTTGAGGATGATGTTTCCATTGCAGCTTGGGCTGCTAAAATTGCTGTCTCCTGATGGCCAATGGAGGCAGGGCAGCAGGTGGGAGAATCCAAGTGTTTGAGAGGGTTGCATTTTATTTTTTTAATTATTATTTTATTTTATATTTTATTCTATTTAAATCTTTTTTTCTGCAGTCTCCTGATGTTGTGTACTTGCTTTTAAAGGAATATGACAGAGCGTTTAAATATTAATGAAAGACTTGGAATAGAGACGTATGACTGGGTATGGCTCGTGCACAGGCAAAGCTGGTTCAAAAAACTCCAGAGGTAAATCAAGCTTGTGAAATTTGAGATTCTGTAAAAAAATTTGGCTGAGTTTGCAAACAGTATATCTAGCTCTAAAAAGACTTAAGGGTTTTTTTTGGTTGTCAGAATAGCACAACCAGATGGCAATAGGCTATTTTTGAATTTCAGTTACATAATTTTGCTAAATATTTTTCCTTTCCCCTCCAATTCAAAATTATCTGTAACTCAGACTGTACTAGTGATGTATATGGCAGCCTCCTGACAGAAAGGCATTCCTAATGTGCTCCCTGTGTTAGGGAACAGTCAGGGCAGGCTGCCTGGGGGAGAGGAGCCAGGAGCTGAGATGGCCCCAGGTGGGATGTGCCTTCCCCTGCGTGGTCCCCCAAGGACAGAAAGGAGGGACAGATGGATCCCAAACACAGCAACACCAATGAGCCAGGTCAGGCAGAGTGTGGGTGAGTCCCAGGTGAGGAAATTAAGGGCCAGGAAAGGAGTTTTGGTACCCAGGGAGAAGGTGCATGGACCATTCAAGATATCTGAGGTAACAGCAATGCTTGGGAGGAGAAGGTGATGGATATACAACTAAAAAGGGCCTCAAGGGGTCCACAAATGTAACCAATGCAGAGTGACACTGCTTTAGGGGAAGGCATGAAGCTGTTTGTGCTCCTCACACCATTCTCCTGCACCAGAATATGATGGGTTTTGGCAGAAAAAAGATTTTGTTCCCCTAGTTCTAACCATCCACTGCCACAACTTGAATGGTGAGAAGGGAAGAAACTGCTCTTTCTCAATATTGAAGTGACAAGACTGCAAAGCTCCAGCTGGAGCAAGCCTTGCCTGAGAGCATAAGGGCCTGCTGACAAGGTAGAAATCACACTTCTCTGAAAACAATGTAAATAGCTTTTAAAGAGCTTTTTTCCTCTTTGAGAGACCTCAAAGTGAAAACTCAATTACATTTTACAGGAGAAGCTTAAAACAAGTTTTAATAAATACCAGTTAAGGCCTGCTTTCTGAATTTTGCTTTAATAATGTAAAGAAAAAAAAACATGTTGCCAGCAGCATCCTCCATAAAACTCCACAAAATAACCAGAACTCATGATAAAACAAGTAAAATTTGTAACTGTTTTTCCCTCTTCCTAGTAATATTTTCCTGTGGACTTGGTCATATGCATGCATTTGTCATGGGTTCCCAGTTCATCACAGAGAACACCAAGTAACTCGTACACTAGACCAAGTTGCAAAAAGTACTAATAGATTATTTTTCCACCAGAAAAATTAAATTTTTTTGCAGGAACAGTTTTCTAATGACTATATTTTGATAATCTAACTGATATTACTTGAATCAAATTGCTGATCTTGGAGAATAGGTCAGAAAGGCTTTGCTCTCAAATTTGGCTTCATATCAAAACAGATGCCCTAAAATTCTTTCTTAAGAATTTAACACAAATTTTTGATTGAAATCTGGTCTAATTTTGAGATTTTCCTGCCCAGTTTTGACAAGCTCTCTTCCTCAGGTGGCTCAATTCTGACTTTTTCACAGCAGTGCTCCTGTACTCCTGCCTCACCCTGTGATGGCTCCTGGGTCCCAGCAGTACAAACCCCGCTGGTCTTTGGATGAGTATGATTGATGCCTCTTTCCTGGTATTAGGAAAATGAAGCTAGACAAGGTAAAAGGGGTTGGGGTCTTTACCTCAGTATTTTAATCAGGATCCTGTTTGATGCATCCACTTCACCCAGGTGACAGCATCGCAATGTACACACCCTGTCAATCACGCACACACAAGTTACAGACTTTGCACATCAGCAGATCTAACAAGCGAGCCCAACAATGGGGCTGGGGTGGACTAACCTCTAGTTTCAGAATCTGTTCTGCTAGGAGACCTTGGCTTCCTGAGATAGTAGGAATGTTTGGTCTCCCTGGCTCTGCAGTTCTGGGGTGTTCAGTCTCAGGGCCTGCAGAACACTTACAAAACACTAAGCACTAAATTAAGTAAAAGGTTACAAGTATGCATACTGCTAATACTTGTGGATACAGAGAACTGTGTAAAAGGTATATAAAAGAAAAGACAAAAATCATTCCAGCATCATGACAATGGTCTCCTTTAAGGCATGGGCTCAGCCTTGATTTCTCCCCCTCTCTGGACTCCCTGTAAGGCTGCCATTGCCTCCTGTGTGCTTGTGAGTTTGGCCCTGCTTCAGGGGCTCCTGACCCTTATCTACACTGTGGCAATATCTTGATAAGGCCAAGAGCCCTGGACACCAACTGCTTGCTGTGAAGAGCTCAGGGAGGGAAGTCTCCTGAAGTCATTTGCAGCAGGGGGGAAGACAGCCCTCTCTTTTCTTTATTTCTTTTAGTTTTTTTCCTTTTTCTTCAAGTGAACCAAAATAAGTGCTTCTATACACAAATATTTCTGCAGTATCACCGTACAGAAGGGGAGGGATGGGTGGCGCAAACCAGCCTACTTAGCCCAAAAGAATAACAATTTTTTTTCAGGTTGTTCTGATTTCTTAAAATATTTTGATTTGGGATTAAAGCCAAAAAACCTCAGCTATTTTCACAGCCCTAATTTGAGCTCTCAGGAGTGGGGTGTTGCCTCTGTCTACTGGAAAGAGAGATGATTCATCAACCTACAGAAGTCTCATAGCTCAGATCTCCTCAAAACATGTCTCTTCTGTCACCCACGGTGTAACGTTACCCCACACCACACATCCTATGTGGATCTGCCAGTCTCTCAAGATCTTCTGCCTTCTTCCTGTCTGTGGGACTGCTGCCCCTGTGCATGTTGGGCAGTGTTTGTTTGCATCTTGAGCACCTCGTGAGATCTGAGGGCACGGCAAAGTGTCTGTGCAGCTGTGAAAGTCCTGTCTGGTTCTCTGGGTCTGTCCTCTCTCCTCTTCCATCATTGCCTGTAGTTTCATGGCTGTGCTAACTGCTGGCACACATCTCCTGGGAGCAAAAATATGGACCCTCTGAAGACAACTTGGCTCAAAAAGTTGCCAGGAATCAGTGGCAGCCACATGTGCAGGGATATCCCTCTAAAAAGGAGTCAGTTACCCCTGGTCCCACTGCTGGCACAACACAGCTGCAGAACCAGCTGAAGCAAAGTGGCTTTGCTGCTTTTCCAGCTGTCCTGGCTCCTTTGAACCAGGTGGAAGGTGAACTAGCTATAGGAGTTGTCCTTAGGCAATGTCCCTAGGCTGTAATTCAGAAGGGCCAGGATGTTAAAATAATTGAATAACAATAAATTGAATAAAGCTCGCTTGGCTGAGCCTTGACAAGGTGGGAATTGCTAATTACTGTGAGGAGAGTGCTTTCAGAAATGCACTGGCTGTGAGCTAGTGTCCAGAACCTTTCTCCTCCAGGCCTACGAAGTTTCTCCAGTCTCATGGTTATGGGCTGGATCTCCTGACACCTTACAAATGTGCATTTTCCAAGGCCACTGGTAAGCTCAGAGCTGGACTGGAGTTATCCAGGAATAGCTTTTTCCATAGCAGTTGTTTTTATGCATGAGACATTTTATTCTATGTTGAATGTCCTTTCCTGTTTTAACACAATAGACTTCAGATGAGATGAGATATTTAAGAATTGGAATTGTACTTACAAGTAACACCCTGCTTGAATTTGATTTGTCTTTCAAGTATAGGCACGGTCCAAAAATCAGGCCAGGAGCCAGTGGTTTCCCCAGAGGGAAGCCTTTGCCGTAGCAGGTGGGGTTGGATCAGTGGTGTTTGGTGTCAGAGGGAGAAATAGAAGATTTAATTCACAGTGATGGTACAGGAGAAGTCTTTCAACAGCTTCATGGCTCTGCCATTTTTTTACATAAGCCTTTTTTTTTTTAAGCTGTGTCAGGGCCTACTGATGAGGAGATGAGCTCAGTGCAGTGATTTACTGAAGCAATTATAGGTAGAGCATTGCTGGTTGCTCCTGGTCTCCAGGCCCACCACCCACGTGTCCCTGGGCAGTGACAAACCTGTGTTAGACCTGGCCTGAAATGCAACTGATGCAGTTGCAGAGCCATGCTGGCCTGTACCTATGAATTGGGAATGCAATTCCTCTGGCACAGACACACTCACAGTTTTGGGCTGGTAGATTACTTTTCTATTTTTATCATGGGGAGGCTCTTAATTATTTTTTGTGGGTGTGTTTAAACCTGTAGGTGAGAGGAGAAAACTGCTTATTTTTCAGCTGTGGGAAGTGGGGTTCCTTCTCCTTGGTGAGGATGAGTGTGTGGCAGCAGCAGTCTGTGTCTGCCTCTGTCAGCTCAGCAGCAAAACATCAAGAGACCAAGCTGTGCCGTGGAGATGATGGCTGGAAAGGTGCTTAGACTGAACGTGGTCCCCACTCTGTCCCCTCCCAAACTCAGGGCAGGATGGGAGGGGAGAAGGATGGCCAGAAAGCATCAGAGATTTGCAGCCCTGGGAAAGGACAGGGAAGAGGAGAGGCCCAGGATCAATATTAATGGTAGTTCCAGGGGGTTGCTGGGTCCTCATTAGAGCAAGTGCTGATAATATTCTCATCCTTATGGTGATGTCTGCTCTTTCATCCCTCCATCAGCAACACCTCCCACACCACCTGAGCTCAGTCCTGGAGAACGGAATGCTTAAAGGTGAGGTCAAGGTAATTTCAAGAGGTGCTAAAATAAAAAGTGAGGGCAGGCTGGCAGCCAGGAAAGGAAAATTGGCCCCATTGTTAAAGGAAGAAAAGAACATCAGAGAGCTTTTAAAATGTCAGGAGTGGAGTATTGCTGTGTGCTCTTTGCTTATTGAGTAGAGTTGGAGGGACATTTGCCTTAAATATACCTTCCATACAAATACACAGAAACATGCTTTTTAGTGTACTTTAAACATAAGTTATAATAGTCTCTGGATAAAAAGGCAGTCATTATTTCTACGCGCACACTCTCTACTGATGAGCAAATGTTCCAGTGTGGCAGGATGGTGGCTTTAAAAATAGCTGTTCACTCCCAAGGCTCTGAGCATGGCTGGGAGGTAAATTAAATGTTTGACTGTGAGCAGTCATTGATGTGGTCCAAGAGCTGCAGCCAGCAAACCCATTTCACCGAAGCCAGTGGAAATACAAGGCAGTGGGAAAAGCTTGCAGAAAGAGAGAAGGTTTAGGCATCTTCAGGAAGCTCAAAGTCTTTTGGAAGCTGTTTTAAAAATCATTACTTGCTGAACTGTTAAAAATCACAGAAAACTGGGTGGAAGGGCGATGACAAGATGCCATCTTGGATGCCATGCCTGTGCCATTTCTTAAAGTACTTGTCCAACCTCTTGTTAAATATCCAGAGACAGAGATCCACGTGCATCTGCTCAGCAGCTCCAGCTGCACCAACCCGAAGCTGCTGGGTTTTGTCTGAATCTCCCCTGCTGTAACTTGAGCACATTATTTTTGTCCTACCCACAGCTGTAATGGGGAAAAATGTATTTTTTTCTTTTCTTTACCTCCTTTGAATTCTTATTCTCTTCTTCAGGAAGAACATACCTCTTTTGACCTTCCCAAGGTCAAGTTGTGGTTTTAGGTCCTTGCTTACCCAGCTGTTGCCTCCTCTGAGCTCTCTCCAGCAAATTCAAGACCTTAAATTGCCTCCCAACTGAGTGCAGTAGCTGAAGCTAAAACTTTACTGATGTTAAACAGACTTGAATTACTTCATGTGTCTTATCAGCAGCAATCCTGTTTGTAAGTCACAGTACAGTATCTGACTTTTTTACAACAGCAATGTTGATTTGCAGTCAAGTTGTGACCCACTAAAACCTTCATCTCCTTTCCTACCCAGCTGATACCAAAGTAGCTTCTTATCTCCCATAAGCAGAAAAGCCTGTTCCTTCCTGTAGATGAGAGTTTGAATTTGTCCTAATTGAATTTCATCCTACCTTTTTTCAGAGTATTTCTCTGACTTTTGAGGGTAACTTTATACTCCCTTATGATCCAGCCCAGCTTTGCCTGTCCCATGCTGGAGCTATTTGCAAATATAATCAGCATCTTTTCTATCCCAGCTCCCCACTGCACCCATCCTGTGCCCTTGGCACAGCACTCCAGTATTAGTTTGTTCTAACTCCTGGATTTGATACACGTGTATTTTCCAATGGAAATATACTTAACTGTGACAGGAGGGAGGGGACTCACTGGAAAGTTTCATTTTTGGCAAAACAGCAATTTCTTGAGAAATTTCAGGAAATGTGAAAATATTGATTTTGTCTCCACTTGTCAATTTTCAAAATAAAATAATCATTTTTTTCTTTCAGTCAAGTTTTTCTTTTCCACTCCCTACCCTCATCACCACCTCACCTCAACTTTTCCTCCATCTGCTTGCCAGGGAAAGTACAATATTCAGATATTTTTTCCAAATCTTCCTTTTTCCACTGTCTAACCTTTCAAAACTTCAATTTGGAAAAGTTAAAGAATGGAAAAAAATCCCTGTGTAAACAAAATTGCTGATTTTTCTAGGACATATGGGGAGCCACTCTTGTGCAGGGACACAAATAGGAGAGTCCTAGTTAAGCAAAATTAACATTGATGTCATCCAGTGGCCAAGAGCAAGCAACGGGGAAGGAGGGAAAGCACTGCTAAAGTAAAGTGCTTTAGTTTAAGCATTGAGAGTAAAAAGCATTGAAAGGCTGGAAAGGAGAGGTGTTCTGCTCTGACTTGGCAATGCCTGAACACATTCACCATCTGAAAAGGGTTAATAATCTTGCTTCTCCTAGCCTTCCTTTGCCCTGAGCAGGTTCTTCTGATGGGCTGTATCTCCTCACCCTGGTTCTGCTTCCCATGGGGGTACCTGTGACAGAGACAGATCTGGGGCACTGTGTCACTTTCTGCCCCATCTCTGTAGGACCAGGTACATCATTTTCATACCATGGCAGCAGTAAGCATTTTCAGTGACCATGCCACAGGATCAAAGCCAGTCCTTTTTTTATTTTTCTTCCCTTAACACTTCATGCAAAGAGCCAAGAAAGAATTGATTACAAAAGTACAAGGGATAAACTCTTCCACAAATTTAAAAAACAGCACTATTACTTTTGGAGAGGGCACAAATTGTGACTCAGAGCAGGATTGCTGACTGGAGTTCAGCTGGCCAATGTGTCATCCCTGAGAGCAGCAAGGCTGCTAATCTCACTGGCTGGATAATCCCACTCCCTGCTGAAGGAGGTTAATTAAGGGCCATGTTTTCAGCAGCCCTACAAAAATAGGCTTGTTTGACTGCAGGAACTGGACAAATTGCAGTATATGTGGGTAGCACCGTGGCACAAGTACTGATTTTCTACATGCACCTGGAGACACTGAGGGCGAATTCTGGGAGACATGTTGGAAATGTGTCTGGAGCTGCCTGCATGCCCTGCACTAAAGGCTGCTGCTGTATCTACAGCCCACATCCCACAGGGAAAACTCACCGCACTTCCCTGGCTGCAAGGATGATGTAGGGGGTGGGAGGATTTCAGGACCCCTCTTGCCCCATTGAAACAGGAAGAAAATCATTGCAGTGAGCATTGTGAGGCACTGGCAGAGGTTCTCTGAGGATCTGTGGATGCTCCATCCATGGAAATGCTCAAGGCCAGCCTGGATAGGGCTTGGAGCAACCTGGCCCACTGGAAGGCATCCTGGCTATGGCAGGGAGTTGAAACAAGATGATCTCTAAGACCTCTCCCAACCCAAACTGTTCTGTGATTCTCCATGTCTTGAGCACAGGCAGCTGTTTCTTCCCACTCTCCCATGAGTTCAGCCTTGACTGTGACTGAACACCAGAAGAGGTTGCTCAGGGAGGTGGTGCTGTCTCCATCCTTGAAGATATTCAGAACCTGAGTGGCCCTGAGCAGCACACTGCCAGGCCCTGGCTGTGGCTGTTGCCCTGCTGAAGGTTTGCTGCCAGCTCTGTGGCTGTTCCTAGGGCTTATCAGACAGTGAAGATCATAAGCTCTTTTCTGACAATAAACAACTTGAGTTTCCACTACCTTTTCTTTACACAAACTGATGGATTTTATGATGACTGTTGATAAACTGCTTTGATAAACTTATTTCAGAGTTGTTGGAAATGCCCTGGTAATTTTTTTCTTCATGTCCCTATTAGAAATATTTTGTTTTCCTTTTCTAGGTAAGGAAAGCAAGGAAAAACATGACTCTCCCATCTCTGTCTTCAGATTTGAAACAATCAAGTTAATTACTGACATTCTTTATAATACTTGGTAATTTCAGCCTAAAGATATTCTGAACTCAATGGCTCTGAACACACAGGGATAGCAGAGAGGCTGATCCATTCTCAGCTAGACCCTGGTGAAGGCACAGTAAAAAAAAGAAAACTTTAAATATTCTCCTTCATTTAACTATCTCAACAACCATCTGTTTACCACACAGAAAACATTTTGTAAGGTTTCCTAAAGATTTGTCCAATGTTTTGGGCATCTTTCTCTTTTTTTCCTGCTGAATGAAGACCTCATCCTCTCACCTCTTAATCTGACTGAGCTGGAGATCTGGGGTAGATACTCATATACTAATTGTGCAAGACAACATTTACTGAATAACCTGCAGCAGAGAGGTAAGTGATTGCAGACATCTTTATCGTCTGCTATTAATTGGCATACCTGTTGCACAGACCTGTTGGTACCACAGGATGTAACAGTGAAAGATGAAATCATGGTAATTGCAATCTCCCCGCAAGCTATCATTTAATTTACATTTTAATTAATTTATGTTGAAGCAATTAAAAGCATGAAGGAAAGAATGTGCCAGTGTCAATTAAGGACTGTGAGTCAAAGAGGAGAGTTTGGTTCAAGATAAAGTTCACATGAAAAATAATACTTTGTAATTTACAGTTCTATCTATGTGACTTTTCTAAGTTCTTTGGAAACCTGAATAGCAAACAAAGCTTCAGAGTCCTGGCCATTTTGAGAGATTACTGGCTTCCTAAGTTTTCAAATGGAGAAGCTGAAGCAGAGAGCATTTGAGAATCAGTTCTTTGAGCCCATGGAGAAAAACCACAGCAGAGCTGGAAATCAGATCCTGAGCTGTAGTGCAATCCAGGTAAGTATCTTCCTTACAAGAGCATTCTTCCAACTGGCACACAAAAAGGAATTATGAAAGATGTGTTTTTCTGAGTAGGGTGACGCCTTTGCTAACAGATCTCATAACCTGGCCTTTGGCTGCCCAGCCTTTTGGTGTTCTCAGAAAATGGCTCTTCCTAATGACAGTGTTGCTAGGTCTTGTGATTTTAATATTCGTTGTTTTCTTAAAATCTCAGATCCTAGATGCAAAAGCTTAATTTCTTTTTAAATGAAATCTAAAAGAACTTAAAGGTATCCTTGAATCACTCAGTGATATTTGAATCTCATAGTGTAGCATACCTTGACTTTTCCAAGCCACCTCTGCAACTCTGAAGGACAGATTTGGGACTTTCAGTGTTTCTGCTGTTGCACAGGAAGTGGAAATGAGCCTGGAGGTGCTGAGCTGCTCTGAGCAGTTGGCAAAAAGTGGCTGCCCCTTATACAGGGGGATAGCAATGCTGACTTCAGCTGTTTGGACAATAGATTGGTTCAGCTCTGAGTGCCAAAGTGGGAAAGAAAGCAGCTGGGTTTGCTGTCGTGGGAAATACAAACATCTGAGAATTAGGTGCTTTCAAAGCAGCAGCAAACACAGGAAACTGCTTACACTGGTGAGGGGACTCAGTCACCAGGAGGTACCAGGCTAAATCTGTGCTGAGGTGCAGCAAAGATATGACAGGAGATTTATGGTCTTTTCATGGGGAATTGTCTGTTCCGCTGTTATACTCCTATGAATTGTATAAGGGAGGACACAGAGCAGAAAGCTTTCTGTTTGCTTGATACAGACAGGGCTAGCACACAGCCCAGCCTTGGAGGTGATGAAGAGAGAGGGCTGATCCCCAGAAAGCAATGGTCTCCATGCAGGGAGACACAGCTGGGCTGGAGAAACCCAGGGAGGAAAACCATCTTTGCAGCAGCAGTCTGAACTGAAAACATCATTTACTTCTATGCTGACTAATTTTGATTCTTTCCTACACTGAAAGGGTTTCTGTTGAATTCTGCTCACAAAACCTGGCTCTCAAATGTTTGTAGAGCTCAGGGTGGGGGAAAGGACAAGGTGAGTCCCTTCAAGATTTGTCTGACTCATGTCTATCATGAGAGGCACTGATACCAGTGGAGACAGAACTGACGGCGGGGCAAGGAGCCCTGTGAGCAACCAGGCTGCAAGGACACTTGTGCCACCAGCACAGACATGGCCAGAGCTGGCTTGGACACCCTGTGTGTGTTTGCTTGCACTCAGCTCCAGTCCCTCGGGGAGGCAGCACATTCAGGCTCTCACAGGGGGCTTGCAAAGCCATTGGTGGCGGAACTAACACACTTTTTCTGGTTTTCTTCCCTGCACTGAACCTGCAGGGAGCAGGTCTCCATCCTTCCCTGCTGGTCCTTGGCCGGGGCAGGCTGTTGCTTCAGAGTTTGCTCTGTGCCTCATCCCAGAGCCTTAGGGATGCTCTCCCTGCCCAGCCACTGCCTGGATGGGGCTGCTCTGGCTGCTGTGAACTCCCGTTCATGAGCTTTTTCACACCATTATAGCCAGAGAGATGGGGGATTCCCGAACCAGTCTGGGCCGGGGAGAGACTTTACCTTCACAGCCATGCAGAAAGCCGCTAAAAACAGGCATCCTCAGGCTGGGGAGGGAGGGAAACAGGCGGGGGCTTCCTGCCGGGTTTCAGGTTGCGTCCCACGGCTGGTGGCAGCGCTGGAAAACAGTGGTGGCTCCGGCGGGGACCAGCCGTGGCACCAGCTGTTGAGGGGACGGCGAGCGCAACTGCAAGGAGCAGCCAGGGAGACGATTATCTTTGTCCTGGAGGGAGGAGGTCGGGTGGAAAAAACCATAAGAGATGGGACGAAAACCAGCGAGGAGAGTGAGGTCCGTGGGCCAAATCTGTCGCAGCTGCCAATGTCATCAACGGCGGGGCTGGCGGGAGCCACCCTTTCCAAACACGGCAGAGGACGTTGGATGCTCTCCCAGAAGCAGTGCTGCAAATCCTCCCAGAACGCTCACGACACAGGCAAAGAGAAATATTATTCTCGTATTTTAAAAATAAAAAGTCTGATAAGATATGAAGAAAACGGTGCCGGCTCAGCCCTGCTCCTGCTCCCGGGGATCCAGCACGTTACCCCGGTTTGGGGACAGAGATGCAGATGCTGCACTGTGTGAGGCAGGGCAGGTGCCCAGGGGAGGATGGAGACGTGCTCCCTGCAGGTTCAGTGCAGGGAAGAAAAACAGATCCTCCTTCTACAGAACCAGAGTGTGGCTTGGCCTCGCTGCAGTGACCATGAGCTGCCAGCTGCCTGGTGAGCTTTGGAGGGGCTGGGGCAGCTCCTCCTGCCAGCCAAGCACCCGCTTCTGACATGGCTCACGTCCTCACCCTGTCCCCATGAGACAGCCCCAGGACACTCCAGTGAGGGAGGATCTGAGCTCCCAAGTCAAGTCAAGCCAGACTGAGTGTTGGCTTTCTGACCCCTCAGTTCACCCCTGGATTTTAAGCCACAAAAAGCCCTGCACTGCCAGGCCCTGAGCTGTAGGAGATATTCCCAGGCTCCTCTGCCCCTGCTCCCATGCTGTCCTGCCTATGACATTCCCAGCTGCCTCTGGAGGGATCCCTGCATTTTCCAAGCTCCAGATGTTGCAAGCACTGACACTTGTTCCAATCTGTCCCTGCAGGTAATTAACATGGGAGAGTAGTTTAGTGAGGAGAGGTGAAAATTTTATTAACGTTCTTTTCATGTGGAAATTATACTACTTCTCCATAGTTTGAGTGATGAAAGAGAACAGCTGTGTCAATAGTCCACAATGGGAGAGAAAAAGAGTTGTTTACAGTCATATAAGCTGTAAACTCTTAGAGAATATTCACAGGCTTTGTTTGAAGCTCCAGCAGCACGTTTGTATGGCTACAGCATTAAAGTATTGAGGGGGTGAGGGACACAGGTGTGCTCGGAGCATCCCCCAGCCACTGTAAAGCACATGTAAAACTGAGCAGCAGGAGAGTCCTAAAGGTGAGACCAAAGTGTCAATGAAGATCAGAGCTCAGTTGTCAACCAATATTTCCTGACTGGGACTTTTGGAATGCAAAGGGTGCTCATCCATGCTGCTGTGAAAGTGCTGCTTTTGGAAGAAAAGGAACAGATTGGGGCAGATGTCACTGAAGGAAGAAAGACAAATGTCTGGGGGAGTCTCATGCAAGAGGTTTATCCTTGTGCTGGCCAGAAGGTTCTGGTCCATAAGTACCAGAGTGGAGGTAAAAAGAAGTGGCTGCTTGGTCCTGCAGGGATTATAACCTGCAAAAGGGAGCTGAATTGATATCCCCTGCAACCGATTTGTGCAATTTGTGCATGTTGAGGAGGATTTTGAAAATAACTGAATCTTTTTTCCTTTCAGATTTTTCAGCTCCATATTTACCATTTTTACTCAAATGCTTATTACCCTCGCAGTAGATATTCCTTTTTAGGTACTCCTCCTACAATTCCAGGGTAATAAGAATTGCTTGCATTAGAGTTCAGGTTGTTTATTCACTGCTTTCTTTAGCTGACAAACCTTAGAAGCACTTTTATTGGTAAAATACTGAAGTTTCATATTTTAGGTAAGTTGGCAGGTGTCACAGAAAGTTTTATTCTGAAATGCAGTGACATCAAATTAAAAATATCATCTCTCTGTCGTCTAAATGAATGCTTTTCCATGCAATACCCAAAGTGATTATGCCAGAGAGGGTAGAGAGAAAATATTTCTATGTCTTTTTCAATATTTTTGGAAATCCCTCAAGGCCCTGATGCCAGAAGTTCTCCATGTAGTTTTCTTCATATCTTATGCAGTGAGATGCTTCATTTGTTTTAATTTTAAACATCAAAAATCTCAAAAATTAAATGGATCTTCCTCTAGAAACATCTGTTTCTCTCCACTGACTTCAAAGAGAGTAGCCTGGTGTCACCTGGCATATCAGTGGAAGGAAGCCCTCCCTGCCCGCAAGTAGATCTGAAAACTTTGTTTTGTGTCCTGTATATTTCATGGAGCGATTTGGAGGTCTATAGTTATTTGTTGTGGTAGTTAAGCTGCTCAATGATCCTTTGGGCAAGTGCACACCACTTCTCCATCGTCTGGGAGAAAGGCAGGAGCCCTTCAGAACAGAATGGCAGAAATTAAGAAGCTCGTCAAAGATGGCACTTGATTAGCGACCCCCTCCATCCCCTATCCTCTACATTTGATGTGGGCAATCAGGAGAAGGTGTTGCCAAGGCTACGAGATATTGCCAGTCTGCCTTCCAGGCCCTCTGTGGCTTCTCTTCTCCCCCTAATTGTGCCCACACGTTCTGTTTAAATACCATCTGCCTTGGCTGCAATTTGCACAAGTGTCTCCAAGGGCTTTGCTCCTGATTCTCTGATAATCTGCCCTTTGTATGCTAACCCTCTACAAGATGCTCTTGTGACAGGGAAAATACACTTGTCTTTGAAGAATAATAGAATAAGGATGTGAACTGACAAAAGACAAGCAAGTCAAATCTGAGATCAGTGTTGCCTGAGCCAGATTCCCTTGCAGATAATTACTGAACACAACTTGTGATCAAGCAGCAAAGCATGAATTTGTCATCACCACTGAAAGGGTTAATAGAAGACCCAGTCTGTATTGCAGACCTACCTGCTGCCCACTTATATTCTTATATATTCTTATATTCTACAAGTTAAACCCCAACTGGAATCAGCATGGGGGTCAGATGGGGAGTCATAACTTTGCACAGTGATCCACAGCAGCAATGTGGATCAAACCAGGTTTGAAACTGGCTGAGTTTCACAGGTTAGATGCTGATCTCTTTCTGCTTTCATCCTCTCTTCCCACTGCTTTTGTCTATCTTACATAAAAATAAATTTGATTTGGGCTAGTGGGGTTGGTGCTGACATGTAACATCCCTTATACAACCAGTCTGACCCCAACACCATTAGAAAATTTAAAGGTAGGACTAGTCCCTTCCAGCAGGTACTCAATAAGATATTTTTCAATGCCTTACCAGTACCTGTGCCTTTCTTGTAGAATACAACAAGAGTATAAAATATCCAAATAAGCAGACTTTATTAATAATTTCAGGTTCCTCCTTCTTGGTCTTGGACTTCTACAGTAGGTTTAGGAATACTTTTGCTGAGAGCATTGTCTTTGGAAAGGCCCACCAGCATTCTGCTCTGAGCTGTCCTGCTAAGGCTACCTGTTATTCAAGCTGCTTGGCTGAAGCTTCTAAGACCCGTTTTTTTCTTTTTGTTTAGTTTGCAGTCTTTTCCTGTTTGGGCTAAAATGTAACATTTAGAGCATTCTGACTGAGACAGGTCAGAATATATTTACTGTACACCTTAAAATGTTAGCCTAAAGTAGCAGTTTCTAAGAATAAAGCATAAGAAAGCATAAAGTTTTGCCCATTTTGTGAAAGAATGGCAGGAATGATTTGAAATTCAATGGGTATGTTGTATAAAGATGGTATTGCTCTGTAAAAAATTCCCCTAAATGAAGCCAAATGAGTGAACTTTCAAATATCACAGTTTGCACAAGAAAAGCTTTCAGTATTTCATAGGTGATTTCTTCAAATCTCTCCTGTCCACAAGCTCTGTGCACTGCAGGAAAGGCTGCCTCTAAACTCAAAGCAGAGTTGCAGCCTCAGTTCCTCACAATCACTTCTGCACATCACCAGAGCTCTGGGTCTAGTCTGGAGCTTCCCTCAAGATCCAGCAGGAGCAGATGTTTTCTTCAGTCAGAGCCAGCAAAGAAATTTTCCATTTCATGCCTTGTGATGATGTCTTACATCACTTTGTAGCCTGCAAAACCAAGTGCTGTGCCTTGTGTCAAGCCAAGAAAGGATGGCTGGGGAAAAATTGGAGCTGCAAGGCTTCTCTTCTGAGTGTGACTCCATCAGCCTGGCAGAGTCTTCCCTGCCTCTTGGACTTTCCCACTGTGATTCCATGGGTACAGGCAGGAACAGACCTGTGGAAAATGGGCACCTCTCCCTTTATCTCTGGTGAATGCCTTTCCTTTCTCCTGATGTCTTTGCACATTCAGTTGGGTCTCTGATTTATCAGGTGCCTTCATCCCAGTCCCCTGAGATTTTTCTCTCAGCTAAGCAGGTGAGAGAATGGTGAGAGGGAGTAATAGTGGACAGAAGACAGTGTGAGAAGGAATAGAGATGAGCAGGAGGCAACTTTCTCACAGTCATCTGCATGGCTGAGGAGAAGAGGGTGTCAGATCTGTGCAAGAATTTCCAAAGCCCTTGGCTTTTGGTGTGGGACTGTGGGTTCAGAGTGAGACAGAGGATCAAATGGTCTTTGATCACAGGAAGCTCTTCAACCACAGGGAAGAAAGAAGAGTTTGAGAGTTGGTTATAGAGGAATAAAAGAGTTGCAGGGACCAGGGCTTCATGAGACTTTTTTCATCAACATCTTCAACGAATACGCTTTGCCTCTTCAGGGGTGTTAAGTGTTTCTCAGTGCACTGCCCAGCCAAGCCTTCAGCTGGATGGAGAAGTACAAACCAGGGAGGAAAAGGGGGCACACAGGGCAGAAAGCTGGACACCCTGCCTGAGCACAATCAGGAATGGTCTCCTGACTTCCATCTGGAATCCAGGTCCAGATCTTACTCTGTGTGTGGAGGGGGAAATTGTTCAAAACACATGAAGAGTTGTGCTTGCCTCTGGGTTCCTTAAAGCTGTCACAGAAATGGAGCAGGTGAGGGTGCTCTCCTACAGACCTCTCCCCTCCTGGACGACTGGATCACTGGTTCAACTTTCCGGGTGAAGCTGCCACCTCTCTCCCCTTCAGCACGTCACGAGGGGACTGAAAGCAAATGGGACTGGACACGAGTGACCCAAGCTTAGTAGGAGTCAAATGCTGGAGAGCTGAGGAGAGGGTGGTTTGCTTGCACACCCAGAGCTCAGGGATTTCTGCGCTGGCGGATTCTGCTGGGCGTGCTGAAAGGTCAGCAGTGTTTCGAGCCAAGCAGCCAATAGCTATTTTTGGCTCCCATTTTGCAAACACCACATCAGAAACAAAGAGTTATTTTAGTCCATCAGGATTGCTCCGATAGCTTTGCTCAGTACAATGTTAAATAACCAAACCCCACAGGAATAAAAGCACTGTTTCATAATCCCATATTATCAGATATATAGAGGCACACAGGGGTGGGTGGGTGGAGGGGACAACTTAAATCTTTTAACAAATACAAAGGAATATTTATGTTATTCATATCATCACAGTCCACATATTGCAATGATTTGGAGTATTGAGTAGGTGTGCACAGAGGTGTGTTTTTTTAAACAAGGGGGTACTTGTCCCAACAGGAGAAAATAGCAATAGCTATTGTCATCCACCATATTTTAGCAATGCCAGAGCACAGTGTGGCTGGTGTGACAAGGAGCAGCTGAGGCACCTGTAGAGCCCCACTCCCACACACTCTGTCACCATGGCTTCCTCCACATCTGTGCTGTGGAAACACCTCCTTTACCCATGAAAATTCTGGTGGAAATGAAGCGTATTGATCTGTGAGTCACCAGTAGCACAGCTACAGCAACCCCATGAAGAGAAAGTCCCACCTGCTTTTTTTCTATGATTTATGTCACACAAGACCCAAATAGAATCAGAGCTGCCATTTGCTGAACATTGTATGGACTCAGGAAAGACAGCCCATATACAATGTCCCTGCAGAAGACAGATAAAGGAAAGAGAAAAGGTCTTATATTGTCCAGTTTATGGCTGGAGAGGTTAAGCACAGACCTCAAAGACCATCTGCTCTGTACTTATTAGATCCAGCACGTTTTTTTAAAATATCTATTTAGGTGTCAAAGACACACCTGCATTTTCAAGCACAATCTTCATGGCAGATGAACACCACGTGGAAAAAAAATCTACCGCAAAGTCCAAATCGTCCAGATGGCAACAGTGAGAAACTGACCTCCTCTAGTAACACAAAGGGGTTCCCCTGAGAACTGGACACTTTGGAGCCACGTTCCTCTGATCACCTCTGATCTGGCAGGGAGGCTGGTGCTGGATGAGTTACTAAGCCAAGACATCCTGAGCACCAGGCTGGGACAATGGTTCATCTTTACATTAAGCCCACCTTTCCAACCCACAGAAGGCTAAAGAAGGCTCCCTTCTGTCCTGTCTTTTCTAACCAGCAGTGGATGGTTATGGAGCAGAGGCAAACTCTTCTTAGGTGTGTGCAGTGAAAGGGCTCAAGGTAACAACCATGAAATGAATGGGACCTAAGCAAAAAAGACCTCTTCATGTGGTTATTTTGTCATTTAAGGTGTTCAAGATTCAGTGGGACACAGCCATGAGCAACCTGCTCTACCACCAAGTGTAGCCATGCTTGGAGCAGGGTTGGACCAAATAAAGTCCAAAGATGCTTCCCAACCTAAATAATTCCACCATTTTCTGAGTTGAAAGAGGTCACTGGCATGCTCCCTATCCTTCTTGAGTGGCACAGAGTTGTCCCCAGGAGGAAGCATCAGGATGAAGCCATCACTTTCAGACCCAGGGGCTCAGCTGTCTGGTGCACATACTGGGATGTGAGGAAGCCTCCGGAGTTTTCATGTCTGCCTGAGGGATTTGACCACATTTCCTGCTTCAGACTGCTCTGCAAAGCACTAGAGATTTGCAAGGCTGCAGTTTATTTTCTATACCTTAAAAAGCAGAAAACCTGCTACACTTTGCACACAACAAACAGCTGTTCATCAGCAAAAGGAAAAGAAAGATCCCGTATGCTGCTGCTCAGGGCAGCCAGCTGGCAGGTAAACGTGACTTAAAATATATTTTGAAGTGAGGATTCACTACAGCAAGGGTTGAAATCCTGGAGTATCACTCTCCCTTGATCCCAAATCTCCTCGGACACCAGTACCTGAACTTTATGTTTTCCAGCTGACCTGGTGGAGGGGAGGCCCTGGAATTCCTTTCCCTGCAGGTCTGTCCCCTGTGAAGTTGGGAAGTGTGGAAGGCTGAGGCAGCCCCAAGAAGGCTCCTGGCTGCAAGAGCTGAGCAGAAGCACACACCCCTTGACACCAGTGTAAGTCATTGGGAGAGGTTGGACTAGAGCCACCTCTTTCCTCAGGATTTCCTGTAGCACAGCTTGAGCTTCCTGGTGTGTATGAGGCTGGCTGTAATGAGTCCTGCTTCCCAGGCACTGCATCTTCCCCTGTGCCTCCAGGGGAGCTGCTGTGGGCCCTCGGGTGAGTCTGCAGCATGTGCAGGAGTCTAGCCACGAGGCTGATGTCCCTGTCTTCGTTTAGCACAGAGACACTCAGTGACTGGCCCAGCATCACAGGGTCAGCCTGAAACAGTGACAGAACATGAATTTCCAAGGCAGAATCACCAACTAAGGTTTTTTGCTCTCTAGATTACATTATCTCTCTGGAAATCTAGCAACTGGAGTTATGAGACTATCAGAGAATTGCAGTTTGGGAGTTTTCTAAAGGTGGTTCTCAGCCCTTTGTGCAGTAATGACTGAATATGCAGTACCTCTCCTGTTCCCCTGTTGTAAAAAGCAGTTAGGGAGCCCAGATCCACTTGTTTTAAATCTTGCACTTTTATGCCAAAATTATAGAACTTTCAAACACCTGGAGCTGACAATCCTATGGCTCAGAGGTCCTTGTGCCTAGACCACCGAGTCTTTGCAAATTTCTGCACAGACGCAGGTGTCTTCAATTTGGAATGTATTTTGCAAAAGCTGTTCCAATTTCTTGAAACAGGCACTTGTTATCTTGAACATTCACATTCCTGAGCACTGGCCCCTGTTGAAGTATTCATGTGCTTTTTGTGTGTGTGATGGAGAGGCTGCTGTCACTCGGTCAGAAGAAAGATAATATATGCAGTTGCATATTTGGTTTGTTCATCTTTTGGAATGTTGAGCAGACTTCCTAAATGATGCTTCTATCCTTTGTTCAGCTTTCAAAATGAATATCCCAAAGAGGTCTGCATTTTCTGGCTCAGAAAGTCTTTCAAAAACAATGAATCAAAAAGGGCATGATTTTCAGAGAACTTGTACGGGGAATTTATGTCTTTGCTTCTTCCAAGATGAAAATCCTGATGTAGTTTAATAATTTATTTAGATGCTTGCCTTTAAAACTTAACTTGTGACTTCTCATGGGAAAGGATGGGTAGGTATAAATCAAGCTATGCTAAATGGAATGAGTATGACTTCAGAAAGAAAAATCCAAAGGACATGCTCTTAGAGCTCAAACCCAGTGTTACCATTTCACCCATCTGTGCACACAAGACCCTCTGGCATGAGTTTGATGGCACTTCCAGCCAGATGAGCTGACATGAGCAGGAGCAGAGTCAGCTTGCAGAGAAGAGTCAGGCTCATAAACCTTTCTTGCACCACTCCTAGAGTTTTCCACCTGTGCCAAGAAAGACAGAGGTTTTCCCAGTACTGTTCAAGGGAAAGAGCAGAATACATTGATTTGGGGCAGCACAAGAGGCTCATTACCTCATGACTCACACCCACCTTGGCCACCCCACAGGCAGTGATGGACATTCAGTGCAGAAGATGTGAAAATAAATCCTAAACAGCTCTGCTGGGACTAAGAGAGGAAAAAAAAGTTAAACTGCTACAGAGAAATAGTGCTATGTATATTCCTCATTAGTTTACATTGAAATATGGCTGCTGACAGGTTATTTCAGTGAAAAAGGCACGAGTTTGTTGTTGCTCTGCTCCCCACTCCACATGGGTGGAGTGTCACTGCAATCAGCTGGAGCCCTTCCACACACAGCAAAGGGCTGGATTAGCAGTGATGTTTTGCAAATATCCCTCTTACTCAAATAACTTATTAACTAAAATGCTCCACTGGGCTGTAATCACTGGTGGGATTGTTTTAGTTTATAGTTTCTATGGTGAGCAGTGTGTTTCTGGAAGCTGGGCTGGGTACATATTTTTTTCTTCCAGTTGGAAACATTGTGTTGAAGAAAGTGGAGATTATTAGATATTTTGGAACGTGTTCTGAAAAAAAGTTCCCTTTTGAACGACTGATGATAAAAATTAATTTGCATGATGCTACAGGCTAAATTTCATGGCTGAGTGGTTATTTAGGAAGATACAGAGCTGCTAAAACTAGATTCATGTTCAGAAAACAACCTGATATTGCTGGAGTTTGCAGATCAGGGAGTCATCACAGAGCACAGGAAATGAGGAGCTGGTGGCACAACACAGGATGCTGGGCAGTGGTGGGACTGAATGCCATGCAAGGCAAATCCTGGTATTAAGCACAGAATCACAGAACAACCAGGGTTGGAATGGACTTGTAAGGATCATAGAGTCCAGCTCCTGTTCTGCCCCAAGAATTACACCATGTGCCTGAGAGACTTGCCCAAAATCTCCCTAAACTGTAAGGCTTGTGGCCATGATCACTTCCCTGGGCCACCTGTTCCAGTGCCCAGCCACCCTCTGGGTAAAAAATATTTTCCTAATATCCAACCTGACACAGCTTCAGACCATTGCCTTGGGTCCTGTCACTGGTGACCAGAGAGAAGAGATCTGTGCCTGCCACTCCGCTTTCCCATGTGAGGAAGCTGTAGACCATGGTGAGGTATATGTGGGTGGGAAAAGGCCAATGATTCAGCTTGGAGGTGTAGGTTTGGTGGCACTCAGTGAGGGCTGAGCACTGGCATCTGCTCAGGTCAGGCACCAAGGTTACTGCCAGCAGCAGGTCTGGGCTGACCACCACTGTAGCTGCAGTTTGGTTCTTCAACACTCCCAGCTGTTCGTGTCCAACAGAGGCAGCTGTGTCCTGGAGAGGAGAGATGGGTGTGTAGCAACATCAGGCCACTGCTGATAGGAACGTAGAGTATTTGAGCTATTTCAGTCTTTGTGTATAAAGCTCAATGTCAGCACCAGAAATGCAACACAAAAGCAAATGTCAAAAGGAGAAGAGGCAAGAACTGAAGAGTACATTTTCTGGTAACTACATGCATGTTTCTACCCATTAGTTTGGAGATGTAATCCCTAAATCATGCCATCCTCACCAGTATGTTTTATGCAAGCTATTACAGTCTCCAGGAGCTACAAGTGAAAACACTGTTAAACTCATATTCTTACTTCATGTGTGATTCTTGTCCAATTTGTTAAGCAGCAGTGTACAGTGTCACATTGTGTGGGCATTATTTGGTAGCCTTTTGTAATTTTTAACATTTCTGAAATGCTAGGCATATAAATTGCTGCTTTTTAGTTTGGGATGAAAAGGGAAAAAAAATAATAGGGGAGTCACTTTAACTGTCATGCCATCTCAGAGCTCTGCTCTTAGCAGGGAACACTTAAAAACTGCTCAGCAACCTTCCTCTTGCCCCAAGAAGAGGCAGCCAAAACCTGCCTGTCTGTGAGGACACTGTCTCCTGGACAGACCCCACTGATGGGAAAGTTTCTCAATCCCACAGGTGTAAGCAGCTATAGATGTCAGGTGTAAAAATGCAGAATAGTACTGAGGAAAGGTAGATACTCCCATGACAGTAAAGATGGAGGGGTTCACAATACGGGAACTGACCATAAAACCTTGTGTAACTTCAGCTCAGACAGATAAGTGGCTATGCCTATGTGGTGGAACAAGAACCAGAACAGAAATTTAGGGTCTCCTATAACCCAGCAAGAGACACTTCTCTCCCTTAATCCGTCTTCTTTTAAATCATTTATGGATGTTTTGAGGCTGCTTATGAAGTTCAGAGGCATTAGGCTGAAGAAGAGTGTGCAGAGAGGCATCGCATGTGCTGTCAGCCCCCCGGGGTGTGTCCATCTGCTCTCGTGTGCTAACGAAGACCTGCTGCGTGCTGCCTTTCAGGAAGCTGCAGTCTGCAGGGTCTTTTGCATTAATCTTTAATATGCACTCTGTGTGCTAATCATGTAGGAATTCAGACAGAAACTAGGTTGCTTAGCAAAGATGGGGCATATTAGCTGACTTCTCCAGGCTGTGGGCCAAATCCACCAGCCTCTGGTGCAGAACAGGCTGGCTTGGGTCAACATTCCCTTTTGCAATATTCTCCGTTTTCCAAAATGGAGAGGGAAACGTGTCAGCACTGTAAGAGATCCCATTCTGTGTTTTTTAATCCTTCCTTTGGTTGAGCTACCTGATCTCTCCAAGAAGACACTTGAGGAAAGTCCTCAGTGGAGAGCCAGCAAGGCTGCCAAGAAATGAACACCAGATGAACAGGGCCATAACCACTTCAAAAGTAAGATCCAGTTACAGTCCAAATATCCAAATTCAGTGTATTACCCATGTAGAATCAGGTCTACAAAGTCACAGGAATTACCTCTGTACATACTGGATCTCTGTAGAACATCAGGTTCGAGATTCATGAGCACAACTTCACCACACCTAGCCCAGCAGCATGGACACTGCAGGGCTGGTTTATGCCTTTGTGATAAAAGCTGAGTATGTGTTTAGTATGAGTATGTTTTCACATTAGACACTGGAGATTCCTGCTCCGTCCTCTATACTGTGTGCAGGGCATTTTGCTTTGAGGTGGTAGCAAACCATAACTCACAGGATAATGGCATCCTCTGGATCAGAGCCGATGGTCACCCTAGGAAAGTTTAGCATTTGGTGCTTGGCACCATGTGCTCTGTGCCAGAATGTCTCATTCATTTCGTGCATGTTTAACTTGTGTAAATTCACTGCTCTGCAGTGGTACAGTGTTTACAAACCTACCTGGTGTGAGACAACCCTCCAGCCTAGGCTGCTGCAGAAGCTCTGTTGCTTGTGAACACTCCAGGCAGGGTCACACAAAAATGAGGGCTCTGTTCGGCTCTGGTGCAAAGCATGGGCCTTACCCTGCCATCTGCAGTCATGCACCTGCCAAGGGCTCACATTATCTGTGTTCAAGGCACAAAATCATTGCCTGTGGATTTTTGTTTCTAAGTAAGAGTAGTTCCACAAACAGGAAGATTTTGCTAAAATCTTTTAGCAGCATCTGGTTCTCATTTTGGGAATCAGCCATTTATCCAATTTTCTACAAGTACGACTCAGGAGGTCAAATGACTTCAGGGACAGAGCTGGTGGATCAGGTTGATTTACATCTCAAGATGATCTTCATTCTCTCCTTTGGCCAACAGATGTTACAGAAGAGATGTTACAAGAGAGTGTTTCCAGCACTAAGGCAGTGTTGCCTTTTCTTCTCATGTAACCTATGCATTAAGACTCTGTAATATCCCATCATGATGTTTTCCCAAGCCTGTAGATGTTTTCTGATTAGATATATAAGCTGGATTTAGACAAATCCCCACCTAAGTGCTGTACTCTATGTATCTAGGTCATTTGCACAACATTTTTATTGCAAATCTGGAACAACAAGCACAGCTCTTGGCAGAGTTCTGCATGGCAGAAACATTTTATGTCTTCAAATAAATACATAGGAGCTTTTCTGGACAGAAAGGTGGGGGGGGGGGGGAGGAGAGCAACAAAAGAACAAATTGGTTAATTTGCTTATATTTTTCTGGCAACTCAAGAGTAACCAGGGGAGATAACTGAAAAGTCTCAGAGCTGTCATTGTTACTCTGCTTTTAGGCAAATGTGTTGTGCAGTTCTTGGACTATTTCACCTGCCTGCTCTTGTCTCAGCCCACTCTTGGTTTGGCCTTGGGCACCTACAGTGGTGAATGCAGCTAAACCTTGCTGTTTTGTCTTTGCCAGAGCCAGCTCACCCACACAGCTGTGCCCCCTGTGTGGGCTGTTGAGGGGAGCAGGGCTGGTGACAGAGAGGAGAGGGGAAATATGCAAAAGGGACCCCAAAGGGGAGCAAACTCGAGCCTCAGGCACATCTCTGAAGGAAAAATACTGCAGGCAATGCCTGCTGATTTCCCCCCAATCTGCATGCCTGCAGAACAAAACCCACTGCCAAAGGCTCCTAAGGCATCTCCAGTACAAAACAGCCAAAAGATAGTTGCTATCCCTAAAGAGTTTAAACACTTGGAAGGAAAGCTTTGCCTTGGTTTTGTTAGTACTTATCACAACCCGAGCAGGATGCCAGGTTGTGACAAAATCCCCTCTTGCGAAAACAAGGTAATTATACATCTGGCTTATTTGTGAATTGAATCAGTTTGTTCCTATTTGTTGGAATGAGATGCAACCACCTAAGCAATGTAGTTTGCTGGTTGTTCACAGAGGGAGGCATGGCCAGCAGCACTCCTACCCAAACACGCCGAGGCTCTGCACAAGAAGGGAACATATCACTGTTAGAAGCCTGAAAATCTTCGGAGAATGCAATAAAAAGTGAACTGACTCAGCGAGCTGGCCTTGCTTGGGACAGCAGCTTAGCTTGATAAGCACCATCTCTTGTTTGTTTCAATAAATTACTGAGCATTTCTATAAAGCATTTCTAAATACCCTCATTTTATTCCATCTTTCTTCCCCTTGGCACCCAAACTCATCCCTCAGCTGCAGTGAAACTGAAGCAATGCCAGCAAATTGCAAGGATTACTATCAGTGGATCTTCAAGCAGGGTTTGTACCCACACACCAAAATTTGCATTTTTTAATAGCTTCTTTTGCACAAAATGTATATGAAAACCATACAGATGATTTCTAGCAGGACAGTGGTTCACGCTGAGCCAGCAAATAATTCTCTAGTCTTATTTTGAATCAATCTTGGAACAAGCTTTAGCTCTGCATGTACAAACTGGGCCAAAACAAAATGGGTGGGGAAAAAGACACAAGGCCCTTTGTCCTCTCTGGAATTTGTTTAAAACATCAGGGATGAATAAGGCAATTTATTTAACCCATCTGGCTATAAATAGGCAGCAGCACCTTAGCCTCTGTGTGAACTAGGGAATTCAGATGTGCCTCCTCAGTTATGTTTGAGGGCACAGCTTCAATCTCAGATGTGTCCCTGCACTAAAGGGTCATTAAAGGCAACTGAAGGCACAGGGTGTGGTCCAAAGGGAGACCTTGGGCTAGAAAGAAGGTGCTGAGGCCAGCAGAAGTCAAAAGGCTGCTTTGCTTTTGCTCGTATTTTCTGTTTTCTTGGTGCTTTAAGCACCAAGTCTTCCTGACATTTGGCATCCCAAAACCCATCCTAATTTTCTCCTTATTCCTATTGGAGCAGAATTGGTTTCAGCACCATGGGAGTGATTGTTCACCCTTGTGCTGCCTCGGGGGTTTCGTGATGGAAAAAGCACTCCCCTCTGCAGACCCTTCACAGGAGTGGAGTTAGCTTCTGCCCTCCCAAGGGATGCCATTCCAGCACCTCCACGCCACACTCCCGGGACACATTAACCAAAGCCAGCATGGACAGAAACACCTGAGATTCAGAGAAACAGATCCCAGCCCCTGGGCTCATGAGGAGGGGCAGGCCCCAGCCCCAGCTTTTGCTACTGGGGGACAGGAGTGCTGGTATCTGGTCACAGCTACTGAGATTCAAAGTTCAAAAAAACAACTGTGCTTCTTCCTCACAGCTGCATGGAGACCTTTATTGTGTCCAGTTCACTTTGTCCTGTCTCAGCTGTAAATTTTTGGGGGGGAAAGCCAGTTGCTTCCCACCACACTCCTAAGCCAGGCATTACAGACCAGTGCCAGTGAAATAGCAGCTGAGTTTCTGGCTTTCATGCCACACTCAGTTTATGTTGTTCCATCTCTGTGTTTGTGGTTGCAGTTCTGTACTTGCCAGATTTCCCCAGCCTGTAGGTGGAAGTACAAGGCTGCCAAGGGAGGGCTGAGCTGATGAGAAAGGTGCCTGTATTGTTTCTTCTTGTTCAAGTTATCACCAGTGAATAGCTGACAACAACAATAGGTTATTCTTAGGATTGCAGTGCTGGAAATCTGGAGCTTTCTCCTGATCCTGAGTCTGGCTGTACGTCCCAACAGCATCCCAGTCCCAAGGGATTTCATGGCTTCATCTCCTGCTGAATAGTAATGCGTGGGGGTACAGTTGTCAGGGCTGTGGAGGACACGTGGGTATGTGACAATACCCAACCCCTATTTCACAAATTAAATGACTAATTCATAAAGAGAATTTGTCACACTCCAGGAGCCACGCTGAAGCTGAATGCTGGCTTGATTGCAAACATCCATTTAATGGCTGGACTCATTGCAATCGTGGGCATTTTAAACAGATTTTCTTTGGTGTGTGGGCACAAATCCTCAAGCAGGATGAAAAGATCCATATCCTTTCTGGTGTAAAGTCTGGGATCTGAAAGCTGAGTGTGAGCCCCTGGTCCATGTCCCTGCCTTCTTGGAGACCCCTGCTCCTCCACTCCTGCCCACTGGGCTTATGGAGGGAGGTCTGCTAAGGTTAGATGAGAAGTTTTTGGCCTCTTAATGGCAGAAATGTTGAAGAAAATGAAGGAAAATGTTTTACCAGTGTTCTTAGAGGAAAACTGCAACTTTTTAATGTTTCAATTTATTTTTCCCATTTCTTTAAGAGGCAAAACCAAAAAAAATTGTTAAAATCCTAATTTTCCAGAACTGAGTGAATTTAAACTGTGGAGAGTTACTGTCTCTGAAATGAAAGCCATGTGTTTTAAAAGACAGGGAAGAAGGGTGTCTTGCCCTAATTTGTGGTGGAAGCAGTCCATATGACATAAGCTTTTATAACATGAATGGGAGGGATGTGATGTTTGTTATGGGAGTCATGGACCTCTGTGGCTGTCAGGCATCACCTTTCTCCCAAAAGCATTCACAAAAATACTGGAATTTTAAAAAGAAATAAAGAAAACAAAGAAGATGGTAAAAACACAAATTAAGCTTGATTAAATTCAGACATTACATTTTTCAGTTTAACATGTTTTAAAAAGTCAGTTTTTATCTCTCACTAGTCATTTAACTAAAAGCCAATTCCACTGAAAATGTTATTTGCATCTTTAGACTGGAGTGTCAAGCAGAACACATCTAAAAGAAAAATACTAAGCAGATGACTGATTAAAAATAAATGAAAATGTCTCAAGTCAATGGAATAACCTGTGGATCCAGTGGATTTAAGTTTAAAACACAAGTATTAGAGGCAAGACGATGGTGTTCCCACCCTTGTCCTATTTAATTAATTGCAGATAAACTCCCCCTGCCTTCAGACTCAGGAAAGAAAACAGCCAGGACTCCACACAGATCTCACAGCAACATAAAATCTGCACCAGTTGAAATTGCATCCCCTGGAGCCATCAGGTAGCACCTGTTGCATCCTTAAGTAGCTGAACATCACACAGGAAAAACCCAGATGGAACACAGCTCCAGGGGAGGTGAGGAGACAGCAGTGTCAGTCCCTCTGCCATCCCACCCTCAGAGTAATGTATGCCTGGACATGAGATTTTCCATGCATGGTGCATGGAAACTCCAGTACTGAGTGACACTAAAGCATCAGGTTTGGCAGCAGTGTCAAAGCTGGCTCACTGCCCCAGCCTGGGATGCAGCAAAGTCCCCTTGCCATGCCACCACTGCCCAGCAGGCACAGCTCTGCAGTGCCAGGAAACTGGCTTGGACCTTGAGCAATGCCTTTGCCATGCTGATTTGCCCATCTCAGAGAGCAGCAGCTTTTGAGCTGGGTAAGTAAGGTGCAGCTTTACCTTCCAGCTGCCTGATTCTTTGCTTTTTGTCAACTTGACTTTTTTGGAAAAAATTGGTTGTTTCCGGGCAGATTATCTCTGCCTCTCATCTCCTCTGCCACATGACCCTGCTCTCTGCACAGGGTGTAGGTTTCCAGTAATGTGAGTTCCTGCTGGGCTTCACAATTGCCTTTACAGAAAATGTTAAAAATGTGCATTGCATTGAAAGGTGAATGAAGATGAGCCACGGGCTCACTGGCAGCACAGCAAGGCAGGGTACCACTGGGGTGAGCAGGGAGAGAGGAAATCCCAAAAAAGAGGCAGGGAGTGTTGAGCTGGCTGGGCAAGGAAGGGCTCAAAGGAAAGAGATGGCTATGGCAGCTGTCACTGATGTAAATCTGGATTTTTCTGTGTAGGAGCATGTGATTTGGAGGGCCTGGATGAGGACTGGCATGACATGGAGCAAAGGCAGCCATAGAGTGGACTTCATTCCCTGTGTTAGTGGTAGGACACACACCACCACCTATAACCCTTTCCACGTTTAAACAAAGACACTGTGGATGCACTGCTTCTTCCAATCAGTTCAGTATAGGCATTTAATAGGCTAAATGGTGTAATACATCTACAGGACATACATTAGTTGAGTATTATGTACAGGTGGCATTTTACAAAATTAGAAAGAACTGAAATAGAGCAAAATTCAACAATGTCTTACTCCATAAAACTTCCTTTCTGCACTACATGAAATATTCTACAAGCTAGACTAGAAAAATATGACCGAATGTCTTTTTTTTCTTTTTAGTTTCTACAAAGCTTTTAATCCAGAAAAAAATACAAAACAACTATTGAGTTTATTAGAGAGACAACACTTGCACATAGACAAAGTAAGTGGACATTCATAGACCTGCAAGTTGAATAAATAGGGCATGTTTGTATAAAACAATTTTCTCTCTATCTTGCTTTCCTGTTTTAGGGCCTCTGGCCCATGGTCAGAAAAATAAAAATGGGAGGAGGAGTTTGGCTTTGCACGGTTGTTAAACTGAGGCCACACAGCTTTAGGAGAAAGCTTTAGTTGGAAGCAACCACTTGCTTCAGGTAAAATACTTCAGGGGAGCAGGACAAAAGACGGGGAAAGAAAGTGAGGAGTAATTAGGCTGGAAGAAGGAAATCTGAGATTTCTATACCAGCTGCAGCTTTAATTCAAGGAAGAGAAAAAGTAATGTTGCTTGCATGGCGTTTTTTCAGGGTGTATGTAGAATTTAGTAGTTTCTTTGGGAAACATATTTAGGGAAGTGCCATTGACCTCAGGTGGAAATAGGATAAGGGCCATCCAGAGCAGGAAGGGAGGGAGCGTCTGAAAGCAGATAGAGAGCACAGAAAATTGGGGGAAGTGTTTCAAACAACTGTTTTTCCTTTCAAAAAGCAGAAAGCAAATTAAGTGATACATCTAACGTCATTCCTCACAGAGCTGGGCAGATGCAGATTGGAAGGAAATCACAGAGCTAAAAATATGTCGTCACTGCTGTTGTTTTCTCCCCAGAGCTTTGTAAAACTTCTTGACAGTCAATGCAAAAGCAGCATTTAAAGAGCACCTCCCATCAGCCCAGCCAGCACAGCTCTCCTCCTGTCACGGAAGGTCTGAGCTGGGGATCTCCTCCCCTCACTGCTCCTTGCCAACACAAAGCTCCAGTTTTGTTGGCTTGGTTGGCTTTACCAGAAAATTGTCACCAGTGAAGAGGGTGACAGAGACAGCAGCCAGGTTTAGGAGGTGCTCTTGAAACCTTCAGTTACTCTGGTGAAATTTGGTGCTCTGACCAGAATCCCACTCACCCAGCAAAGGAATTCTAACAGTGTAGGCAAGAAAGTCTACATCAAGAAGGCAAAACAGATCGTTATATAGATTGAGAGAGCAAAGTTCAACTTAAGTATCACATTATACTGTACTAACACTGATTATAAAAAGGGTCCTAGATCCCAAACACCCCAAATAATGAGCTATAGTTTTGTACATAAATTAATGTTGCTTTGAAGTAAAATAGTCTCTTTCCTTTGTAATAAACATTCATTGCACAGAATTCTTAGTAAGTAAATATATTAAATTTGGTTGCTAAGAAGGTAAAAACTTATTAATACATCTGGCCAGTAAATTTTATCAACCATCACACAATTAAAAGTTGTTAGTGAAAATTATTACTGGAGAAAAGAATGCACTTGGAAGTCAACTTAGGAGTTAACGTTGGAAAAAATCCTGTTATTTTGCTTCAACTATAGCAAGTAACTTCTTCTAGATGCAACATTAATTGGAAGTACAGACCCCATCCAGCTCTGCAGAGGTGGAGAAAGCCAGCTTTGCAGCTTACAGGACACTCGTCACAGACAGTCACACCCCTCTGAGTACAGGCAGTGTCCACTCCCACCAACCCATCCAATGGGTCCTGCTTTGGGCTGAAATCGGGGCTGGGGCAGTGGGAGGGAGTCTCTGGGAGGGCCCTGGGCAGGAAGGGATTCCCTCTTGTCAAAATGACCCCCAAATTCCCAAGGAAAATCCACTGCAGGGCAGAAGTGTCCAGAGACAGCTTGTCCCACCTTGAGCTCTTTGCTCTGGGAGGTGACGGTGCATCCAGGCTGAGAGGGCCGTGCCACACGTGAGGAGGGACCCCTTGGCACGTGTGTTCCTGCCAGCAGCGCCAGCTTGAGTGGGAGGGAGGCAGTTTGTCCTTCCACCACAGCTCTCCTGCACCCCTCCTACTGTAGGTGGCTCAGGGCAAACTGGAGCCAGGCAGAACAGAGGGCAGGTTTGGGATGTGCTATGGAGCTCCTGCCACCCACCCCTACCACCGCCAGCTCAGGGCAAGGGAGGAGCAGCTGTGCCCCTGCACCTACGTTCTACACCAAACCTACCAAAGCAGTAATGTCACAACAGCTTCTGTTAAAAAGGTGGGACAAAGCCAGCCCTGGGGGAAGCAGGAGCCATCTCACTGGCTTTCAGGGCGAGAAGTGCATGCCACACCATGGCTGGGCCTGGCCTGAAGAGTCAGGAGCAGCACGATCCACCCCAGCACCCAGCACAGACAGCCTCACTCATCGCTTCGTTAAGGGACAGCGAGAAAACGCTTCCAAAAGGCATCAGCCTTCCTGAAAAGGCAGCTGAGGAAAGGCTGGTTCGGCCAAAAATGCACAGCTTAGCCAAAGGGAGAGAGCTGCTCTGGGCTGCCCCGGAGGCCTGCAGGCAAACCTTGCCCTTGCGTCTCTATACAAAAGTTACAAAATCAACTGGTGACATTATATTACATCTATTGTCCATAATATCACAGTGCTAGTTTTAAATGGCTAAAAAAAGAAAGTTTTTAGATTTAAGACATTCCTCCTGTAGAAGCGCAACCCCTTTGTCCTCCTGTTGATACCTGAAAGCAGCCTTTCTTGAAAAAGATAAAACCAATGAAATGCACTAATTAAAATTAGGAGCATCTTTTCCTTGACAGCCTTATATTTCCTAACACATCCCATTGTTTCCCAAGGGGAAATTAAACAAATAGCATGAATCCCAGCCTGAAAATCAAAATGTTAGAAGAACAGTTCTAAAGCCCAGATGCTTCTTACCAGGTACTAACTAAATAAAACCCTTGCAGATTTAAATACAGATTACTTTGACATGTCTTCAGAGTGTGTTAGCTTTCCAACAACATTCACAATGAAGTTTCACTTCTGAGGCCGTGGAGTTCCTACTCATTCTCTTCAATTCTACTTTCCAGAGTATCTGTACTGTCTTCCACTTCTTGAGCTGGGTGTGCTAAAGTATCTGCAAAGAAACAGCTCATCAGCATTTATTTCCCCATATAGCAGCCTTTGTTTGATTCCCTGCTCTACCTGGCAGTTAATCTGTCAGGGTGATCAAACCTGATACAAGAAATCTTCTCTGCTTGCAAACCAGTAGTTAAATCTGGAGTAGGGAATTCTGAGTGCATCACAGTCTGACTTTACAGGGAACCTGAGACTACAGGTAAGATATTAGTGAGATGAGGTGATCCCTATGGACAGCCACTGTCATAGAAGGCTACCTGGTCTCTGAAATCTGCTGAAGCTGTCAGGTCTGGAGACATAATGAGTCTAAATCAAGGCACAAAACCAACACAAACACAATATATAACCTGGAAGTCAGGAAATAGATTTGGCTCATATTTCTTCTTGAATGATCAAAACCTATGGTTGTCACCACCCAGAAATGCCAACTGGAATAGCAGGTGATTTTACACTTCAAGACCATTTGTCATCGCCTCTTTGAAGGGAAGGGAAGGTGCATCCTGCGCCCTGTTTAGGTGACAAATGCTAGTGCACTGAAATGGAAACCTGGTTACTCTATGAAACAAAAGGACAGCTCTGAGCTTAAAAAGGAAATTAATAGACCGGCTTCCCACTGGAGAACTTCCTGTGCAAGTTACACTCAGACAAGGTCTCACCTTTACCTGAATTTGCCCCACAGTGACACTGCTAGTCAGGGGTTCACATTTGTGAGTTCCTGCTGCACTAACACATTCCTGAGACACCAGGATGCTTTGAAAATGTGCAGCTGTCAAACCCTTCACTTTGGGCTATGAGACAGGGATAGATCCATGCTATTGACCAGGATTCCTGTTCCCTAGAGTGACCTGCTCACGTGAAGTGCACTAGCTGCCTGCTGGCCATGCTGCAGATGAAAACACCATTGCTCAAAAGCTGTAACAAAATTTTCAGTCCACAGGACTCCTCCAGTGCAGGTATTTTCTGGGCACCTTCAAGTACCTACAGTTGTTTGGCTCTGTAATTTCAGTGCACAGCACAGTCTGAAACAGCTATTTTCCTATGGGGAACAAGGATGAAAATTACTCATTCAGACCTTCCAGGTCCATCTGCTGCTGCTGTTGCTGGATGCAGACTCTTTGGTCACCATGAAGACCCTTGTCCTCTGCTGACTTGAGGTCCTCAGGAGGCCAGCGCAGCTCCCCGCTCTCCACCTCCCCGGACTCAGTGGGCTCCACCACGATGGAAGGCAGCCTTTTGGACAGCTTGGGGTACTTCTCACGTGAGTCTGGGAAGGCCTGGGGAGATATTTGGGGAATGTACATCACAGGGATGTGTACTCAGAGCAAGCAGAGCATGTCCTTTCTACATCTGACATGCACTCCCATGTTCATTAAAAAATCTCCTTCCAGCTGATGCACAACAACAGCCCTGCCCAGGGAGGATTTCAAAAGCAGCTGAACCCAGCTCCTTGCTGAGCAAGTGTGGGGCAGAGGGGCTGTAGGTCTCACCTTCCCCTGCAGGTGCTGTCCCTTCCTGAGCGAAGAACCCACTTTGCTTTGCCTGTGTGTTGAGGAGAGGGTTGCCTTAACTTGTGTGATCTGACATGAGCAGTGAAAACGGAGACTTGGGAGACAAAATTTGTTATGCTGCCAAACACTCGTGTTTCAGTTCTGGTGGGGTTTTGGGACACAGAAGTCCTTGCTGTAAGGCTAAGTGAAATGGCTGCTGCAGCCCTTCTGGCTGCTATCCTTTTGCTCTCAAAGGATATTTTCTTGCAGTGACAGTTTATTAAGAAGCATCCGTTGTGCAGAGCTATTTTCTGCAATGTGAAACACTGTATTTTATGGTGCATTCATGCAAAACAGGTAGCCCCAGAGAACATCTTTACACAGAGGATGGTGTCAGCTATTTATTTTCATTTGTCACATTGAAGCTGCAGGTCAAACACGACACAGTGGTTAGAGCTTGAAGCTGAACTAGGACTTTATAGTGAAGGATATTGTAACACATTAAAGTGCTTTCCTATTTTCAACATAGCTGGATTGGATCACTTAAATCTCTCAGGGTACTTTGTTTTGAATTTTTTTTTCTGGTGGGGTTTTTTTTTGGGAGGAAAAATCACTCCAGCTTCTCCAGGACATTACCATAAGAAACTCTGCTGTTGCTTCACTGAAACCTTTCCTCCTATATTCTCCAAGTTCCATATATCTGCACTAACAAGCTACAAATCTCTCCATGCCAGCTGAATTTTATTTTTATTTCACTGAGTTTCATTTCTAACAATAAAATGAAGGTGCATGTGAGGAGACTGAACCAGGATTTGAGAGCAAGAATGACTCCAGTTTAACTTCAGACACTGCCACAGGTTTGCTGTGGGCTGGTGGGAACCTCCCCACACATCTGCAATGTGTTCACCACTGAATCAGGGTCTCTGCTTAACAAGCCCTGCTGGTTATGAGAGCCATCCTCAGCACAGCTCCTGCTGTGAGCATGGGCAGAAATACACAGATATTCCCTAACCACCATAAAGGTGGGCAAACTCACAGGGGTCTGGTGGAGTCATAACCCACTGGAAGTGTTCGCTCCACAGCTTTTGCAACCTTCCTTCATCTCAGCAGCTGCTCTCCCTAAGAGCTGAGCGTTTAGCTGTCCCACTTGGCATCAGAGCTGGCTTGGGGAGGCAAGACCTCGGGAAGGGCTGTGCATCTAGGAAGCAGCAAGCTCATTTATAACATTGCTGTGCTGCCCACATCTGACTTCTGAAGATGGGGAAGAACAATAACCCTCATCCTCACACCCTTGCTCCCCATGGTAGTGTCATGGGGACTCAATACTTTTTGCAAATCTATACAAAGGTGAGAAATGTTGCATATTAGTGTTAAAAGACAGAATCAGGAAAAAATTTCTTTTGTGAGAAAGCCCCTTCAGTACAATTAGACCAGAATCACTGAAGGCAAACCTTTCTGATGCCACCCTGAGCTGTACCCACAGTTTATAACTCATCCTGACCAAGCAATGCTGCTTATGCTGCTTATCAGAAAAGTGCTGACCAAATTCCCATTCTCCTGAGCTGTTCATAATTTGCAGACATTTCGTGGCAGCTGTCTTGACTGGGAGGAATTTTTAAGAGGTGGCTAATACCATCTTGCTACTTGGAAACCAAATATGAGACAAGGTCTCATTGGGTAGGACAGGTTCACAGACTCCATGTGCAGACCCAGGGTGGAGCCCAGCTCCCTCAGCCTCACAGCTCAGCTGGCAGAAAATAGCCATAAAATTGTGGGCAAATTGCTGTATTTTCTCCCATGGCTGCACAGGCAGGTGACAGTGACCTCTTCCCTGGCTGTTGTGCAGCCTGCTGGGGTGGCAGAGGGCTGAGTGAGAGCACCCCATCCCCAACCCCTGCACGGGCAATGCAATACAACAAAAATTCTGCTTTTTCATCTGCTTTCTGAAGCCCAAGGAAATGACATGGAGAGATCTAAAAATGGGCTCTGAGATGATTATTACAGCTGCAAGAAAATTTAGGAAAGGCACCTGTGTGGCCTCAGCTGTGACTATTTCTGTTTGTGTCATTCTCATACGGTCTTTTCTCACACCAAGCACATAATTTTTTTTTCCACCAGAGCCCAGTATTTACCATGTCCCTCCAAGAATGAGTCAGGACTGGCAGGAAGCAGAGCTGCCTGTTGGGCCTTGCTGTGTTTTTCTGCAGAAGCTGGAGCGTGTGATGAGTGGGCAGGAGACTGCAGGAAGAGAAGGACCAGTCTCCTGGACAGAGTGCTTGGAAGTTGCTGGAAGGAACCTAGTTTTCCCACTGAGTCACTCAGTTTGTGCTACATCTCATTTCTGTTTGATTTTTTTTTTCCTCAGGTGGCTATCACTAAAATGTGGATAGTAGCACTTCCTCCCAAAAGGAAAAGGTATAGGAGCTGGGGGAAAAACTGGAGCATATGATCAGAGACACCACAGAGCAGCCCTAAATACCCAGGTGAAGCCAGGGCTGGGACAGAGTTTGGGCAGCATACACTAATATAACACTGAAAACCTGACACTTGGTGAAGAAGAAGAAAAGCAATATTGAAAATGTGCTCCTTGAATGAGCAGTATCCATCCTGTGCAGTCTCTGAGCCATGGGAAACACTCTTTAATTGCATAAAGCCTTCCATTACATGCACAAGTGACCCAAAAGAAATTTGCAAAATTTCTGTTCTGACTTCCCTGGCTTCCAAATGCTGGATTTTCAGCTGCAACAGGCTGCTCCCAGAGCAGTTCTCGGAGTCTGCTTCGCATGTCACACACTGTGATGAGAGACAGCTCAGGTCCACCAGGACTCATGACATGGTTTGTCCCTGGTGGTGACAGAGAGTCACGAGCACAACCACAGAGTGCCAGCTGCCATGTGGGGGCTGCCACAAGGGGGGCTTGGGACATCGTGATCCCTCCTGCTGCCATGAGCACCACGGGTGGGTGCTTGAGTGGGTGTGTGGAACTGCCTGGGGACAGAAAATGCTCCTGCACCTGCCAGCAAATGGCCCTGACCAGTGGTGCTGCTATGATGCCACAGCCATTTCAGTGATTTACCCAATCATTTCAAATGGTCTCTGTTCTAAAAAGGGAGCTCCCTCTGAGCCTAAGGAAACTCAGTTCATTTCAAGGGTGGCTGGATGAAAGCTTGGCATGGTTCTGGCTGGATGTCTTCATCACACAGTAGTTGCTGAGATCTGAACTCCTGGTGACAAACAGCTGCTGTGCCTGCAGGGTCTGGGCATTACTGTCACTGTGCCCTGCAGAGCTGGCACCCCACAAAACACTTCAGCCAAACGTTTAACTTTTAATAATAGAACCTAAGTAGGATCAAACACATATTTCAGGGCTTGTTCTTCTGGCAGCAGCACTCTGCAAGTCAACACCTACCCTAAGGACAGTTATTGGTTGCATTAAATCGCTATTGATAGCAACTCAGGACACTTTTCAGTTCTGCTGAAGTTACCTGGCTTGAAGGGCCTCCCTCCTCCTCAGGAGTCTGGCTGAGCGCGAATTCCTCCATCACCGGCTCTCGGGTGTTCATCACCTCTGTCATGCTGGGAATATTAAAACAGAATGGGACACCTCAGCTCTGAGCATTGGCCCCACAGCTAATTAAACAAAAGGTACTGGCTTTTCATATTGGTTAAAAGAATTGCGTTACACTGTCCTGCCTAAAGAGTCAAAAAAATATTTCCTTGGCTTCCAAGCCAACTGTTACTGCTGGATGTTGGGAAGCTGAGCAGGGCATCAACCCCACCTGCCCCTGGAACAGCAGACAGGACCCCCACAGAAAATTGGAGTCCTCCAATGTTATCAGCAATCAATTTATTACTGATATATGAGCTCAGAAATTGCATCTGCTGAACAAAAAATGTTACTGGTGGAAATATCAGCCATGAATTAAATTCTTATTCTGATTCTTTGTAATGTCTTCAATATTTGCTCTTCCAGATGTCTCTTCCATTTAGTCATGAGCCAGCACTTCTTTTTAAGGTGTTAATTCCAGACACACCAGCTGTGTTGGTGTCTAAGGACCAGATTTTCAGTAGTCTTTACTTGCCTGAGTGTTCAGAGAGGTGCTGAGTGGGACTTTCAAATGCATCACGGACTGTTTGGCACCTAAATCTCATTTAAATCAGGGATTTAGGAACCTAAGGTGGTTATGTGCCCATTAAGCATCACCCTGAGACACTCCAGTGCTGGCCCCAGAGCTTGCGTGGTTCTGCTGGGAATTGCAGCATTCCAGAGCAGAGACACAGGGCCAGAGCTCTCCTGGTTCTGCCTGGCATTACAGCATTCCAGAGCAGAG
>JAHLSL010000007.1:7584390-7596711 GCA_025920805.1 Petroica traversi
CATTACAGCATTCCAGAGCAGAGACACAGAGCTCTCCTGGTTCTGCCGGGCATTGCAGCATTCCAGAGCAGAGAGCCAGAGCTGTCTGCAGCTCAGAGCTGCAGAGCTCAGCCCAGCCTGTGCTCAGGCAGCTGCACGTCTCTGTGGCACTGGGATTTTCCTCACATCTGCCATTTATAGATACAGCATTCCACTGAAAAATCTGAGGAAGCCTGCAATCTCCAGAATGCATGTTAAGCATGTCAGAGCAAACAGAGCCTGACCCACTCCGAGCTGAAGGGGCCATGTTCATTTTAAATGTTGATACATCAGCCCTAGAGAGATTTGGCAATTTGGCATGGGGCTTTCACTCTCTTCACCAGGCAGTGCAGTCGGTGGCTGTGGAGCCTCCTGCAGCACGCAGAATGCAGGCATCATCCATTAGGCTGCCCTGCCACCTGCCACAGCAAACACTCCTTCAGGCACGACTAAATGCTGCCATTAATTCTGGTCCTGCTGCACACACAAAAGCCTTCTTTATAAAGGCTGCACCTACTGAGAAATGCCAACTAAAACATCTTAAAGATAACTTGTTTCAAGCTTACATTACCAATTACCCCACAGAACTAAACTTTACAATATCTGCAATTACTGTGAAGCCATTCACAATGACTTTAATTAGCTGTAGCATGGAGCAGCATGATAGTGCAGAGACCTTCACTCCCACTGCATCACATTTAAGGAAAAGCATGGCAGAACCATGGGACACTTGAGCTCAGCTGTGGACCAGGACCTAAGCCTGTAGGCATTCAGCAGCTTAAGGAAAAGCCCTGAAGGGTCAGCCTTGGACCAACCAATATTGAATTAATTCACACACTGCTTGGTACGTACAGAGAACAGGAGAGCAGAACCAGGCTCTGAAACCCCGCAAAACCTGAACCAAACCCCTGATCTGAGTACCCTGCAGCTCACACAGCCTGAATCCTCCCAGAGCCATGGCACAGTAGAAGAGGGACAGACTGCCTGCTAGGAAGTGTGTTTTGAGCTCCCAGCTCTTGCTTGGACCTGTACCACTCCCCAGGGACAGCACAAACCCCTAATCAGTAAAACCTGGACACATGCTTTTATTCCTGCAGCATCCAGCAGGCCATACCACTGGGTACCTGTGGACAACAGCACTAAGGGAGAAGTGACCTGGAAATGGGAGACCCGTCCCAAGAATGGTGGCTGTGGGCCCTGCTCTGCCAGCTCTTCCTGCCACCTCAGACAGAACTTAAAAGAGCAGAGATGTGCCCTTGGACAAAAGAAAAGTATCATTCCCTCTGATATCTCCTCCCTCTGATTACCCCTGGTGCTCATTCCATTCTTGCCTTTTTTCCCCACTCTGGTCCCAGTCTCTTCCTTGTTCCCAGAGGGACCCTTTCCACCCCTCCTGCTGCCCCTCTGGGAATGCCCACACTAGCAGGACCACGCTCTCCCAGCCCAGCTCTTTGGGAAGAGTTGTTTTGCAGGGCTTTCACCCCTGTGTTAGCCAGACCCAGCTGTGAGGAGCACTGGGTCCACCACTCTGAGCATGTCCAAGTTGCACACCTTTCTTTTAGCATCCTTTTTGGGGTTCAGCACCCCATGCCCAGCTGTCCCAGATTGCAAGGAAAAGGAAATGAGAAAGTGTGTGTCTAGATAGAAATAACGTTGGAGGTTTTGTGTGGGGCTAGTATTTATGAAGTCTTGGTCTTGGCAACCACAGATAAACCATGCCCCACTGCTGTGTGTCCTGGGGGCTGGTCCCAGCAGCAGAGTCCTGCAGTCACTCACAGTCGGCTGGTTTATTTTAGCAGCTGTTCAATACATTGCAAATGTTTAAATATTTCTCTGTCCTTGTTCCATGGGAAATTAGAGATATACATCCACACATGCACTGTCAAATGTGTCATACGAGCTCAAAGATGTCAAGACCTCACAAAATTCTATTATTGAGCAATAATGGGCTCCGTGCTTCCCTAAGACCACATTATACCCTGCAGATTATTTGTAAATGACAAAGACAAATGATTTGGGCTAGAAAAATGGTGACAGTCCTGCCAGTGTTACAGCAGATGCCTCAGTGAATCAGCTCCCAAGCTGTTGAAGCCCAGGCCATTTCAGAAAATCTGTGCAACTTAAGGCTTTGATTGAATAGGATGGCAGAAGTGATTGTACTCGATGAGTTTCAGCAATTGGCAAAATAATTAGGCTTTAACTGGAATAGATTAATTATTCCCAGTCTCCACTTCGAAACAGTGAAGGAAAGCAGAAGAATCTATATGGGCTGTGAAAGCAGTGATGTTTCTAACAAGCTTAAATAGGTCTTTAGCACAAAAAATAACTAGTTGTAAAATAATTGAGAATGCCACTGCAAATCAGTTCACTGAAACTTCAAAATCACCTGTATGACATCACTGATTTGTTTATAAAGACATACAATCTGAACGAGGGGCTTGGTGTTGCTGCTTAGGGCTTTTTAAATTGTGTTAAGATTTATGCACAGTACAATTTTTTGCTTTTCAGCCAGTGTTGATGGAAAATATTAAGCCACTTTTAGTGCTGCTTTTACGTCTGATGTACTGACTGACATACTACAGAAAAGTGGCTGATACAAACAATTATAAGAACTACAGCTTTTTAATTCAGTCTTGCATTCATTTTATGCATGATAGATGCTGGTATCACCAATGACATACAGTAGCCATAGTGATGCAAAACAAGGCAATAAATAGCATTTACAAACAAAGGATAAATTCTGTTCTGGTGGATGAGTCATCTACTCTGAACCTTAAAATTCTCATGCCAGTGAATTAAGAGATACATTACTTCCCCTAGGTTTAATTAAGCACAAATATACCAATTTGGGGGGAGGTGGGGGGAAAGCAAAATCTGTTCTTGCATTTGTGTGAGAAAACTACGTTTAGAGAAGATTATCTTAAATGCAGTGCTGAAGTGCTACAGTTGCAGGACCACACTATGCTGATCTTTTTCCAGAGGCATGGAGCAAAAGCACAGATCACTTTCTGCAGCTGGTGATGGCACTAACAAGGTCAGTAACATACAGAGCAATATATAGCCCGACAAGTGCTAAACCCCCTCCCAAGAGAAAGGCCTCAGAAACAATGCACACATTTTATTTCAGGTTTTGAACAGAGGGCAAAACTGGCCAGTGAAATTCATGGGGGCAAAAACAGTGTCTGAATGAGGACCAGCTTTAGACCAGCTTTTTGACCAGACTCAAAAATGTGCAGCACTTACAGAAAATAGGAAGGTCGTGTGATGCAAGGAAATATTTCCTTAAGGACAGGGGCACAAATATGTTTTATGGGACAAGCTGGGCCATGGTCAGGAAGAGCTGTTACCTGAAGCAAGGATCAGTCTGAGGATTCTCAGACATGCACTGAACTGAGGCCTGATCCTGCTGTCCCAGGACAGGCAGCAAAGGGGACACCAGGCCAGAGCAGGAGGCTCTGTGGAGGACAAGCAGCAAGTACAGGGCAGTGACAGAAGAGAGCACGTTACCTTCAATCACATCAATGGGTGTCACTTCCAAAAACTGTCTCTGCTGCAGGCGTCTGCGTCGCTGACAAAGTGTCGTCCAAACTCAGTCAAATCCTAGAAGTGCCTGGAAAAGACAATACAGCAGGGTCAGAGCTTGTGCCCACAGGGACAACGCTGGCAGGCACTGGTGTGAGAGAGTTCTGCCCAAAGCTTGCTGCAGAAACTCCCTCTGCGAAGGTCTGTATCATCTTCTGTGTGAGATGGGATTTGATCTCGCTAAGGACGCAGCTCATAGAGCACCTTGTGAATTACTGAGGTAATTAATGTACCAAAGCCACCTAAAGCTCTCAGCTGGAACACCTCACAATCCAACTCTTTGTGATGCTACACTTTATTCCTTAGTGTGAGTTACACAAAAGCTGCTGAAACCGGGACACTCTGAAATCCTCCCGTACAGAAATTGTATTGGTTGTTGGATCACTGGAAAATAAAAACGTATGCCCGTATTTGGCAGGATCAGTTTGTTTAGTGAGACACAGTTCTAGTGATCTAGACACAAAGAAGACAACATATGCTAAAAGAAGGATCTGTTAACATTGCATTACTGCATGGCTCTTTCAGAAGTCACAGGGGAAGTTATTTCGTGAAAGGCGAAAGATCTACTCCAATTTGAAGGAAATACGTTGACTGGTATCAAGACAGGGAGCCTGCTGAGCAGAGGTGAAGATCCCACCATTTCAAAGCGTGACTCACTGATTTCTGATGACTTCTCTGTCAGAAACCCTTAGCTGATGAGCCTCAGGAGCTACAGTGTGTAAATATAGCCAGTATCTAGGCCAGAGCTGATTTTCTGAGAAATTTGTTTAGCCCTACAGCTTTCCAAATATATATTCATGCCAGCCACAGCTATTTCCTTGGATGGGAAAAAGGTGTTTTCAGTGAAGTGAATGGCACTAGTGTATATATTTTATATCCTCCAGTGGTTTGGATTCCAGCCCAAACGATTAAACAAATCTACCTGCTCTGGAAGCCTTCCTACCAAGGTTTATAACACTGGATTAACTGCACACTGATTTTATTCAGAAACAGTGACAGAGGAAAAATTGTCTTTTGCATTCTGGAGTTTCTTCTCGTGCCACAGGCCACGCTTATTGAAAATTAGGGAAGCAGGAAATCACTTCTCCATCCCCAGGATTCAATTCAGAAGGTTTAATTCTGGTCTGGCAATTTTCCTTCCTAACCAATGATCAAACCAGCATCAGAGAGGCTAATGTTTTGTCCCTTAAAAATTCATGACTACACTCAATGCTTGTCTCTTATAAAAACAAGGGAGCATCTGATACCGTTATCCAATGCTCTGGGAAGATTTTTATCCCACTCCCCATTACAAAGCTGCTGTTATTAAACCTGTGAAAATTCAGCTCGAACTTGTCTACCTTCAATGTCTCCTTCATTAAAGACTGGATGTAATAAGAACAATTATTACACTGAGTCACCTGTCAATGAGAGACAAAAGGGTGTAAGAGATAAGGAACCAGGCACCACATGGTCACTGGATGGAACCCAAGCCATGCCACCTGCTACTTAGAGTTATCTTCAGATGACTGGTTAGTGGTATACACGGACCTATGCAGTACTGAATTAATTAAACCCATATCCTTTGCTTTCCAGTCTCAGCAAAGGACTTCTAGATTTAACTGATCCAAGCCCAACTTCCTCTCTGGTATTTTGGGTAACTCTGTCCTATGGTGCATGAAGTGCTGGACAGGGGATGCTCAGCTGGCTGAAACCTGTAATAAAACAAAATTCACTCGAGGACCACAGCATGGAAAATGTCCCTTTTCCCAGTACCACAGCCATATTTAAAACCAGAGAAACTTCTTCCCAGTCAAGACTGTTATAGAGTTCAATGTTTCCAGTGTACAGAACTACCAAAATGCATTTACTCTCTGAAGAGAAAATACTCACTTTACCTACCTAACAGATGTGATTACCTTCTTTGGCTGACAACAGAGGAAACTTTAACTAAATCCCTTCCTTCTGTGATATGCTTAATCTTTTAAGGCACAGCTACTGAGACCATGTAAAGAGCTTTTACTGCAATGGAAACCATCTGAAACTTATCCAAGTAACACCTTTCTTTGGTTATCTTTTCTTGTCCCTTCTTACTTTTACCAACCTGGAGCCCATTTGCTTAATGCACCCTCTTCCAATCCGCCCAGAATAACCTGCTCTCCTTTGCCTCAGCTTGATAACCAGCTTCTTCTCTGGCTGCAGGAGCACCAACACAGCTGTACTGTCATTAATAACAACCAAGTCAAGTCTCAGAGACCAGAGGTACTGCCTGGCCACCCCTCATCTGGGCTTGCAGAGTCTGGCTAGATCTCCCAGCAAAGAAGAACTAATTTAGGGATTACTCCAATAAGCTGGTCATAACTTGCCTCTTTAGGAGCCATAGCATCAAGCAAGGAAATCCTAAGATTTCCCAAGTTTTCACTAGTGAAACCACGGAATATTCAGTGGTGGCCCCTTTGCTCAGACCAAAGGCCCTGAGCTCACACAAGTGCTGGTGGCATGGGTTACAAGCCCAGGCACTGAAAGGTGCTCTCTGGGCTTCTCTCCCATTTTGGAAAGCATCTGGAACAAATTGCATTTTTGGAGCTCCTACAGCCTGTCCCAGTGGGGTGGTCTCACCACCCATGGGAGAACAGGCACCATGGCAGAAGCAGGATATTGGGCAGCAGCTCTGGTCAGCTGGAGTGCATGGGAAGCCCAGCCTGGCTGACTCTCCTGAGTCCGCTCTCCAAGGGGGCAGAGGACTCCATCAGGCACAGCAGCAGAGGCCTCTCCTTGGAATACATCCACTATGAATTGCAAAGTAGATGATTTTAAAGCAAGCACCCTTTATCGGGCAAAACAGAAACAGGAACTGGCCACAGGCTGCAATCCCAGAAGCCCATTTGATAAAGGAGCATGTTGCAGAGTCTTCAAGCCCCAAGCTTTTCCCCCACAGGCAGCAGCACCTCTAAAATTAGAGCACTTCTATTTAGAGATTCCTCCTACTCTGAAAACATCACCCCTTCTCTCTAAGCTGCCCCAGTGCTGGAGACAACTGGGTGGCAAAGTGAGACCTGACCTCAGGATGCCAGGGCTGCTGTTAGATTAGCAGGGACTGCAGGACACCCTCTTCCCTTCCCAGGCTTCCCAAAGTAATAATTTCCCACTGAGCACTCATGGAAACATTATGATAACAGCCTAACAATACCACATTGAAGGTGAACCTTCTAACGAAGTGTAGATAGGAGGCAGAAATTGGCCTTGAACCACTGCTACACTTGCAAATCTATCATTTTTCTGGCAGGGCAGAAACGGGAGCCCTCCCCTCCTTATTTCAATGGGTCAATCCCAAGGGATTTTCCAGCCCTGTGGTTAAATTGTGCTGGACAGCCAGCCCCAGTGGCTCGGCTGGCTCAGCCTCGTGTGCAGGAGCGCCGCAAGGACAGAGCTCGGGGCGCACACGCGACTCCCACTGACTCAGACACTGCCACAAACAAACCCCAGCTCAGCCTTGGGCCCCACCTCCCGCCTCACCCCACCAGTGCCCCTGCTTAAATGCAAACTTTTCTTCATTCAAGCAGCCGAGCCTTTGTGTGCGCTACAAAAATAAACCCCTGCTTCTGATTACAGGGAAAATTGGGACAGGGCATGCATAAGAATGGCATTAGGTGGGAGAAGCGATTGGTCTGTTGCTTGTGTTTTGCAGAGTGGAAAATTTTGATGGGTCACAGGAAACCCTGCTCAGTCCCAATAAACAAACAGGTCAAAGGAGGTTTTTCCACCTAGAGGAAGAAAGGGTGCATTATCCAGGGCACTCTGCTGCAGCAGAGCAGGCTGTCAGGGTTCAGCAGAGCAGGTCAGCCAGGGTGGAGGAGTGGGCAATCTGTGGCAGAGCTGCAGTTGTGGTGGTGGATGAAGCCATGAAGGGGCTGCTCACATGGTACAGGAAGGTGCATGTCCCTGCAAGGAATGTCAGCTGGCATTTTCTATGGCCAGGTGCTTCTGTGGATCCAACTCCTCCATATCTCAGTCTTCTTAGACCTTCTTAGGTCTCTGTATCTTAGTCCTAGGAGGATAGAACTATGGCTGAGAACCACTCAGGAGGCCTGGGCCACCCACAGGCAGGACCATGCCCAGTACTCTGCCAAGGGCGGGACAGTAACTTCAGCATCTTGGCACAACCCAAAACAAGCACTTACCTCAGGGACACCCCACAGCCTCCAGTGTCCCTGACTGCAACTCAGCTCAGCTTTTGGACACTGCGGGTAGGAAGTTGGACAGAGTCTTTGTTTCCCCTGGTTGCATGTTTGTAATGGACGCACTTTATTAAGTGTTGTGGATTCCATCGGACTAGAAAAATGTAAATCACCGCATGGACCACAGAAGATAAATGTATGAACTCCTATTCAAACCTCCCACTTCTTTTTGGATGCAAATCTCTTCCCTAAGCAACTGAGAAAAGTGCGATATGTGTCAGAGTCTGGAGATTAGAGATCTGTTCTGTTCCCCCGTTTCAGAAGCTCTTGTCTTCGGCCACCCACGCAGTACTTGAGTTCTGCTCTCTGCAGGCCAGAGCTGCCTTCCTCTCCTCGGCAGCGTGTGCTCCACAGAAGATGTCGATCTCTCTCAGGAAGCAGCGAGATGAAACGGCTCTCGAAGTGGAGGAGCTGAGGCATTTCAGCATGAGACACAGCACGTAGTTTGGGAGAGCGAAAAGGGGTAGGAGGCTGCTATTTCCAGAGCGTGCTGCCTCTCACCGCTAACTTCATGGCGAGCTGCAGTTTTTACTGTTCCTGCTCCAAAGAAGCTACTGGGGTAAATATCACCCTGGGGGATTTCTCAGACACTCAAGTGCAGACTCCCAACACTACAAAACACAGGCTTGCAAAGGGTCGGTGCTGGCAGATGACTCTAACTCAGCCTCTCAACTCCTGGTGTTGCACAATCAGCCACTGGGGAGCCCCTGTTTTTCTTACATCCCTGGATCCTGGAGCGCCAGGGCTACATACAAACCTCAACTTCCAGTTTGCTGTAGCTGCCCAAGCTTCCTACTGGCCCTCTTGGCAAAAAGGAGCTAAGAACTAGATTCATAAATGGTCAAAGAAGAAGTAAAAATAACTAAAATGTGCCTCTGTTTTGACTATCATAACTTTTAAAGCAATCTCATGATTTGGGGGTGATTCAACTCAAAGCTTTTTCAAATGATATTTGCAATGCCGCTTGGTATGGGCACTTCCTTGGTGGATTCTTCCTTCTCCTTTTTCTTTTCTCCTGGCTGCTTTAAAGCAGCTCATTTATTTCAGCTCTTTGATCTCAGCACTAAACTACCTGCGCTTCCTCATGGAAGATGCCACAAGGGAAAGGTACGGCAGGAGAGGAGGGGGGCAGCCAGACAGGATGCTTGGAGATAGGGGAGCAGACAGCCAGGAAGCATGTGCAGAGCAGTGCAGGGAGGAAGAAGTAGAGCAGATGGGAAGAATGACTAAGCCAGCTCCTCTGAATGCTGGTAGACCTCGATATCGTGGAAATCTCCACAGAGCCCTCATGGAACCGTGTGTCAAGAGAAAGTTTGGATGTATTTTTTAAGCATCAGACTCGACAGCTAATTGATGTGAGAGGAACTCATTAGGAAAACACCCCATCAAAATTAGAGATAAGCCTCAACAAGCTGTCAAATGCTTTAGAGGTATCTCTTCTGGTACTTGTTTCACAAATACTCTCTCATCTGAGAACTTGCTTTTGGGATCAGAAATGCGTGTATTGAGCAGAGTCATTCTGCACAGGCTTTAATTTCCTTATGAAGTCAGTACCTGTATTGTTCCTTTTAACTCAGAAAAAAACCCTTACTAAAGGCTTTTAGAAAGAAATGGTTTTGTTTCTGGGATCTGCACTGGAAGATAATGATTCTCTCATCCCTAATATTTCACGCCACAATTGTCCCTCACCTTGCAGCACCCATGGGAATTGGCGACAGATTAAAATTGGCTTCCTGTGCTTCTTTCTATCATTCCCTAGGTATTTTTGGATAGTTCTGAATTCAAGCAGAGGAGTAGGGAAAAAAACATCTTAGAGCATCAACATAGAGTACATGATTCTCAGATGGAAATGTCATGGGAAATGGGTTGCAAAATGTTTGATGTCTTTCTGGCACCGTGAAAGAACACTAGGTAAGAGAGTAGGGTAAGAGGTTTCTCATTTCTAGGTAACAGAGTAGGGTAAGAGGTTGGGTGCAGTCAGAACAGTATTTACTTAAAAGACAAATTAGTTATTTCCTTGCAACTTTGGGGAAATTAGAATACAGTGCTATCAGTGTTATAACATTATACAATACTGAGCATTTAGCAGAGGATTTGGTAAGACAAACGAAGCAAAAGTGGTCAGATTTTTCAATAAAAAAAAAGCAAACAAGAATCCACCAGAGACTCCCAAGAGAACAAAGACAATGAAGTGGTTATTAATATTCCTTCTTGGCAATTAACAGCACAACCACAGGTGTCACGATATCGCAACCCAATACCAGAGATGCAGCTGGTTTTCTCTACGAATTAAAACTCCGTCACCTCAATTGAATTTCCAAGCATGGGAAGCTGCCCTAGCCCAAGATGGAGGATATGAGAACACTGTGTCCTACCACAGCAGGAACGGGGAAGATGAAAAGTGAGGAGGACAGACGGCTAAAAAGAAAGAAATCACTACAAAAACAAAAATTCAGTATGCTTTTTCTTTAATGAGTCATTAACACTGAAAGCAGATATGCATTAACAAGGCTGTGAGTCTTCCTGCCAACCAATTAATATTCACCTTCTGGATCTAGAGATCTACTAAGTATTTGCACAGAGGCAGTTTGACTGAACTCAGCTGAAAATTCAGGCTTCATCTTACACAACCTGCAGAGGTCTCAACGGAGGAGATGGACTTGGACTATTTTCTCCCAGTCCTATGGGGACATGGGCACTGCAGGCTAAAACACTGTGGGATCAGTCAATGCACTTTGATGAGAGAAGAGGATTATCCTGCTGGACCACAGCTTCTTCCAGCACTGGCACCTGCTCTGCAGGGAACTGGTCATGCTCTCTCCAAACCATGAAGGAGAGGTGGTCCCAGACCCTGAGGACTTGCAGTCAAAGAGGGACAAAGACTGAGATGAGATTTTAAGGATCTGTTGGTATTGATCAGTCTACTTCATTCTAGCTGGATGCTATTGGTTGACACCTTTCCTGGGGTTTGCAATAAAGCCTTCCCTTGAAGCCTGAAAATTCAGGAACTTGATTATTTTACAGAATTTTCCAGAGAATATGCATGTTTAAGAAGCAAACGGAAGGGCTGTTGCTGAGGCAGATACTGCTCTCCTTGAAGTCCTGGCAGAGCTCTTCTTGCCTTGAATGACATAGGATCAAGGCTGCTCTGACCAACCTCTCCAAAACAGAAATGCTTAAGTGGGCTCAAACACAGGGGCATAATTTCAGAAATGAGAGAGAAGGAGCAATTTCAGCCTGTGACACTCTGTGGTTGGTGCCTGATCTACGCAAAAGCCTGTTGCTTAATACAAAGAGATCATTGTGAGAAGGGAGGCAAAGTAGTAACTATATTTGTACATTATTTCTTCTGCTAAAGTAATGTACCAAAGACGTTGGAGGAAATTCCACCTGACTGACAAATTATCAGGCTAGAATGGGAAAGCGACAAAACCGGGTCAAGTGATTCCCTGTTTGCTTGTTTTCTCTTTGTAATCATAATGTTGACTCTGAAAACATGTTTTTTAAATGGTGTATTAATTATCAAAATCCTGAGCTGTGAGCTGGATTCTTTTCTGGGCATAAAATTTGTTGCTCATTAAAACTAAGAGAAGGAAAACACTGGCTTGAGCCTGGCTGTGCGTAGGCAGAATTTCCCCGCTTCACCTTCCTTTACAGGCTACTGAAAAGAAGGCATTGTGCTGTGAGCCAGGCAGGCTACAGGACAGGTGTGAACACCAACCCTGGATCCTTCATAAGATGGGAACCTACAGCCAGGAGGGCTTCACTGCTGTACTCACTGTACAGCTGCAGTAAAGATTTCCATCAGGAAAAGACTAATGGAAACTAATTTCTCTCTGAGTATTGCTTATTGTGGCTGGAGGGGTTAAAGCTACATCCAGGCTAACCCAAGTCCCCTCCACGACTGTAGCCATATTCAGAGATGCACAAACACAGCTCTGTCCCAGATGAAAAGAAAATTTTTGTGGTATGTTCATTTGGCAGATGGAAAATACTCACACCCCTTGCTCGGAGTGAAACATAGTCCTCATTTACAGAGCAAAGTAGGTTCTTTCATTCTCTAAAAGTAATCCTATGTGTGGTATTTGCTACCTGATGGGAAACGCAGAATTTCAGTGTTCAGTTCAGCTCGACTGCAAGCAAAAGCATCATTGTCCTAAACTTGTGCTTTGTTAGTTGCTTCCTCGCCTCAAAAGTTGTCTTGAGGAAAAAAAAAAAGAAAAAGGCATAAACGAGTAGCTGAGGCGATCGCAGCCCACAAACCAACAACTCCCTCAGCGCTGCGCTCATTCATCAGGATTCCTTCACACAGCCCTTTCGGCTGCCGAACGAGTTGGGTGGTGTTTTTCCAAACGAGAACCCTTTTTCTCAGTGAATTCTCCGTGACACCCTTTACTCGAACAAACAAGCATGAGGAGAAACAAGCCGCGGCAGCGGCGCGCCTTCCGCCTCTCCTTCTTCCCCGTTACCCCGCAGCCGGCGGTGGGACCGGAGCGCTTCTCCC
>JAHLSL010000007.1:7597111-7616784 GCA_025920805.1 Petroica traversi
GGGACCCACGGCCTCGCCCAGCCCCGACCCCCGCACGGTGCCGGGGTCACACAGCGCGCCAGGCGCGGGACGGAGCTCCTGGAGAGGCCGCTCTCCCGGAGCAGTTCTCCCTCTCCCCTTGCTTTGCTCACGGTGTCCCGAGCCCGCCCTGCAGCGGTGCTTGCTGAGAAAGCGTTGCATGAGGGAGGCACAAACTTTTTGGGGCTCTTTTTGGAGGGGTTCTCTTTTTGCGGGGGGCGGGTGCTCCACACCGGGGTGAGTTTCCCTCCTGCATCCCCGACCCGTGGCAGGGACATGCTCTGCCTTGCACAGCATCTCACCACCTTGTCCCGAGGGGCTGCAGAACTGGGGCTGGCAGTCGGTGCCAGGGCTGTGATAAGGGGATCCCCCTGCCCGGGATCTCTGGAGACGGGCTGTCAGGGGACATCTGCAGCTCTGCATGCACTGGTGGTGCTGTGATGGAGGCAGAAAACACACGCAGTGGCAGAAGTCACACTTGTGACAGCAGCCTGAGGAGCAGTGGTGGAGAAATGTGGATGTACAAAGGAGTAGAGTCCTCCCCACTGCTGGGCATCCCCCTGGGAAGCAGCTCAAACGGGTGCTGAGGGAGGCAAGGGGGGCCCAGACCTGCCTCCCTGCATCAATGGGAGCTGTGGCTTCAGCCTGCACACCTGAGCCCCTGGGGTCCCCTCTTTGCCGGTCTCAGAAAAGGGACATGCACCTCGCTGCTGGAACAGGCCTTTCCTTTAGTGCCTTTTTCCCAAGAGTGGCGCTTCCAGCACAAGCACATGAGCAAGATGGAGCAGCAGGAACACTGAAAGGGAGATGGGTGTCAACCAGGGGAGACCCTTCCAGCATTTGTTTTGTGTGAGGTCCTGCAAGATGAATGGATGGCACAGGGTGCATGGAGCCTCCAGGAGAGACACAGCTGCAGGTGAAGAGGAATAATGTGTAACCTCTGCTTCCATCTCCTCTGCTCCATCTAACATTGAGCTGTCAGGAAATAAGGAGCTCGGCCTCCATCTCAGGGTGATTCATGCTTGGCTGGTGGGGGTGAAAATGTCAGCTGCTGTTGATTGAAGGGAAGAGACTGCCTGTTTCTGTGGGCAGTGGGGGAAGGTAATTCCTTTAGGGCAGTGGGACAGTGCTGGCACAGCTCTTCATGCACGCAGGATGGTGAATGAGAGGGATCTGTGCCCATGCCTAGTAAATCCATTTGGGAGTGAAAGCAGCTCCTTCCAAAGGATATATATATATAGATACATGTACACTCTCTACACAGGGAGTGTATCTACTGGAATTTTTCCAGTGCCGGGGTTATGGATATGAATTCCAACCCAACAGCCACCCAAGAACCAGTTTTGCAGGCTCTCTTTGGAAGCTGCTCTTGAACTGTGAGCTTTTATGCACTTTGTGCTTTTTACACACTCTTTTTGCAAGTGTGTATAAAACATAGCTGTCGGTTTAATCCTATATATTTAATGTACAGCTTTACTGTATACCTCAGTGTTCTGAGAATGAACCCCACATGGCAATGGGCTGGCCAATTGTTTCTGACAGTTTTGTCCCCAGACTCCTGAGTTATTCTTGCCAGAGGACAGAACAGGTGTAAGGGGAGATGTATCCTGTGGGGTCTAAAACCAACTTCCCAATAACATTGGGATTGTAGGAAATCTTTAAGTAGAAGGTATACCTGGGACCACCATCCCAGGGAGATATTAGGGTACATGTGTACCCCAGCAGGGAGGTATCCCATCAGGGAAGTACCCCTTGTGCAGTGCAGGTGCTGGGTGGGACAGGGCAGGATCCAGACATGGGGCTGGACAAGCTGTTCCACTGTTCTCCAAACAGAGAAACTCCTGTTACTGCCTCTGCCACCTGGATTTAAGGACACCTGGATCTTGCAGGGAGGTTGGTGGGGACAGTGCAGTTCCTCCAAGAGACTTTTTCCCCTTCTTTCACTTCTATTATCCATGAACAAGTTTCTGCCTGTGCATTTTCCCAAGCTGCTTCACCAGGAGCTCCAAAAGGCGAGGTGGAGAGCAGAGACAGGCAGTGACTACTGTCAAGGAAAACAATGGTTTAAAGCTATTTTGAGCTTTGTGGAAACAACAATTTATTTTGGTTTTGTGGCCCCAAGGAAGAGAAGAGCAAGCTTCTGTCTCCACCACAGGATCTGTTTAGTCTTGGGTGGCAGATGTGCCTCAGTGGCACACAGAGGCTGCACCCAGCCCGGGGGGACTGGGACATTCTGTCTTCTGTCAGCCCCATGGTGACCTGTGGAGTGTTGTGGGGCTCCAGAGATGTCCATGGCAGCTGGAGCAAACATTCAGAAGCAACTAACATCTGCCTGGTGCTCTGCAAGACAATTGTGTTTCCACAATTCACTTTGCTCCATGGGCAAGTTGATCAGACCCCAGCTGGGAAAGCAGAGGATATGGGTGGGATATCCTCTGTGTGGCCTCCTGGAATTCCCATACTGATAGTTTCTGAAGCCCACTATTTCTAAAAATATGCTGTATGGCAAAGGCTCTCTCAGTGATGAACAGGGCAAGTGCCAGTCAACCAAAGTTATTCCTGTGCAACTGATCTGAACACTGCAAAGATTGGATTTAATTTCATTATTAATTATGCCAACAGGCTAGAAGTATTGGATAGGTGCCTTTGTTAAATGAATCTCATGCACATAATTACTGGCTCCAAGAGAAGGGGGTTGCATTTTCAGATCTGGATAAGACTGGTGTGGGAAGGACACTCATCCTGCACACCAGATCCAGATGAAAACCCTTGGCCAAGATGCCTGGTGAGAAGTGCCCGTGCTGAGGCCAAGGGTGGCACCCCATGCATGTGCCACCTCCAGGATCTTGGGAAAGGATCTGGACAAGTCCCCATGTGCCAGAACTGTTGCAGAAGAGGTGTCCCTGCCTTGAGCCTCAGCCAAAATCTGACTTGTTATTATGGCCAAAGACACCCAGGTTGGACATGCAATTTCCAGAGCTGGATGTGCAGCACTTGCACACTGGTGTGTCCATTCCCCATATCTGCCTGTAGAACTGTGCAGGAGATGCAGCTCTCCCTTTGCTTCTTCATGGCTCGTGTCCTGCTGTTTCCATGTGCCTCGACAAGCCAGTGCATCAGCTGAGCAGAGGAAACTGCCCGTCTGCACAGCAGCCATACAATATGCATGCCTTACCATAAACCTTTTTTGCTACAGATTAAAAGGAACCAATTTCTTTTGCCGCTGTTGTAGGGAAATGTCAGAAGCAGGGACAGCTGGCTCAGCTGAAGTGAAGGAGTCAGATGAATATGCATGGTGCTAAGGCATTATTAACCTTGTGAATTTAATGTTGTAAATTTGACCTTTTTTCTCCCACCTCTCCCCACTTTGTGGATCGCTGCCCCTCCTGGACACACCTCTCATTGTGAATTGTGAGATGTCACACCTTGTTGTTCATTTACCAGCTGGGTGCTCTGAGACAATTAATCACTCCAGTCCTGACTAAAAATTCTCAGTTCTTCAATTTTCTGGATGCATTTGACTAATGCCCTTGCAGAGATGGGGAAAGAAGAGCTTCCAATTCATTTGCAGATATTCGATTATTTTAAAAGCTGTTTTTGCGAAACACCTCATAATACATAAGGTTGCATGGCTTCATATCCTGAAGGGAAATCCCAGGCAGCACAGCTCCTCAATCCAAACAGGCATAAACAAGCTGGCCAGTGACAGCCTCAGCTCTCACACCAATCAGGCAGCAGCTAAAGGGATCCATTCTCACCTGATACAAGAGCATTTAGGTTCTCTTTGAAGCAGGGAAGGTGAGTTATTAACCTGCACCAAACATGGGAATCAAAGAGGCTTCAGGTGCCAGGGCTCTTTGGGCTTCAGACTGGAAAAATAAGAATCACACAAAGCATTGTGATATTAAACAGCAAAAACTTACTGGATGGAGAAGAGTTCCTTTTTATTAAAACACCTGCTGTTCCTTGGTTGCAGAGCTCCTATTTACATGCTTTTCCCATCCTCTCTTACATGCTTTTCCCCTGTAGCTTCACTCCCTGATAGCTTTTGAGGCCACACACCTTCATTCCTCGCTGCTGTGCAGGGAACGTGGCCCTGCCTACCCGAGTGTGGGAGTGCAGCACTGCAGGGGTTGTTGGTGGGATAAGACCTGCAGAGATTGCTGTAACAGGAGGACTCCCTCTATAATACCAAATGTCCTTTTAAATGTTTATGCTAAATGTTGGCCATTATAATGAGCTGCTATGTATTACAGTATTTCCGTCTTTGAATTTGGTCCCTTCTGGAGTTGGAGCAAGGTTTTATCTGTCTGAATCACAGCATCATCACCATATGTGGCCTGTAGGCTCTGGACTGTCCTCCAACAGCCCATCTCCTCTCCTGAAGGCTGGGGTTGGGGGTATGGTTGCCATGGCGGTGGCAAAACAATTAAAATGGCTTTGTAATCAGCTGAAGGTACTGACTGTTTCCAGGATACTATGTATCCTTAATCAATCTCAGCTTCACAGACCTTGGAGCAAAGCCAGATCCAATGACAGCAGTTGGTGGCGTTTAATTTTTTTCTTTCTCCTCCAGCCCCCTAGGGTTAGCTTTCCTGCACGGGTTTGTAGCTGCAGTTCAGGGTAAAAAAAAAACAAACCTCCATCCTTTCTGGCTGCCGTATCTTTTGTTCTGCATCCTTTGACTTGGGCCAGGTAGCACACAAAATGTGTGCAGTTACCACCAGTGCTCTGAGCCCCTGCCCTGCCAGGAGCTGAAGTGGCACCTCTGCATGGCCTGATGTGGGTGCTGCCCTTGTGATGAGTGCAGGGAATGAGGGATCTCTTTGTGGAAGGCTCCTCCTAACAGGCTGTGCTTCTCCCTTGCCAGGCCATTCCCCGTGGGTGGTGGGGGCTGGAAGCAATATGTTGGAAGTCACACTGTATCCCAACAGCTTGGGATTCAGAGCTGTCAAGCAGTGGCTCATTGTTAGTACAACTTCTTCCAGAATGCCAGAAAAAGAAAGGAGTCTTGAAACTTTTTATGACCTGCTGACACATGAGTCTGGTAGGAAACTGACTGTGAATCTGGAGAAGTAGCGGAGAGGTTTGGAAATTTGCTGCTGCTGCTCGTTACAGGGTTGTTTTTTTCCTACAGGTAGCGACGTGAGCCAGAGGCCTCCTCCAATTTACATCTGGCTGTTCCAGCTGGCTTGCATGGATCTGCTTTGTGGTGTAGGTGCTGCCCTGTGCTCGGTCAGCACTTTGTGGGAGTGTATAGTATTTTTGTGAGGGCTCTTTGTATTTTTGCCATGGTTCAAGAACAGCTGAATTCCCATTTTAGAGAGTTTCTGACCTACATGAGCCCTGAGGTGACGGTATAGTCTCAGGTAGGAGGCTGGGCCAGCTCTGTCCTGCAAGTCGGGATGAGTTTGCAATGTGAGACTACAGGGTGGCACAAAATGCCACTCCTAACTGATGCTGCTAAGAAAATTTAGCTCAGGGCTGCTCTGTGTGGCACTGGGCACTTCCCCAGTGCAGGTGCTACAGAGTGTTTCCTTTTCAGGGCTATTCTGAATTTTGTGGTGACAATGTCCAGCTCAGTGTTCTTAACTTTTTCTTGTAGCCTCAGGTACAAGTTGAATGCTTAAAGGCTCAACAACTATCAGCATTAAAATAAAATTAACTTGAATCTGACTTAGGTTTATGACCCTGCTTAAACCCTCTAGAGTTGTGAAGCCTGTTTTGGAAGCTGCAATGTCTTTGCAATCAATCAATCAATCAATCAATCAATCCCATCCATCAATGACTGTAATACACTTGCTTTAAATAATCATACTCTGCTCAAATCTCCTGAATTTCTAGCGTGCCCCTAGATTTGCTAGCTCTTCACTCTCTGTTGGGATTTACCTGATCCCTCCAGCTGGAAGATTCTGCCAACAGCCTCCACCTCACAGAAGGGGCCCTCACCCAGGCCAGTGCTCCTGGCATCTGCTGAAACAACAGACCTGGCAGCACTAGCCCGCTCCATTCATCTCCAGGTTAGTCAGTGAAGGTCCCCAAGGTGTACCAAAACCTTGTCTGGAGACTCTTTCTCCCTTAAGGAGCCTGCTTCCTTTTGGTCACTTACTCAGTGACCAAAGACAACAGCTTGAAAAAGCCCTGATTTCCAAAGATGTAACTACATAAATGAGAAGTTGCAGGTTTCTTTAGAGGCTCTGTTTGAACACATTTTTTCCATGACTCCCCCTTGACACCATTAGATCTTGCTGGCAGCTCATTTTGGAAGATTTTGTTTCAAAATATGTTTAGAAGCTTAGGTTCTAACGAAGGATAATAATTACCCAACCAACAATGAACTAAACCAGCCACCCGAGGAGTTGGAATGATTTACAGCTTTCAACGGAGCTGATGCTAGCTTGCCTTTTGTCTTTCTACTTAATGCCTCTCTAATATTCTTCTCTGGACACAATGCCTTTATGAACTGTTTTTTCTCCATCTTTTTTTTCTTCAATAGAATGCCAAGTCCCTCCACCACCTAATTCTCTGCATACAAAAGAAGATTTAATATCCTCTAAATGACTATAAAGAACAAACCTACCAGATGGCAGACTTCATTGCTCAAGGGGGATGCAGGCTGCTTCTCTTGGAGGAGCATTTCAATGTGGTTTTGAAAGAGAGAGTCATTAGATGTATTCATTTTTTCCTTAGTGGGGTGCTGTGATGTAACTCAGGAAAGGTGCAAGAAGAGGGAAATACATTTTGTGATCCAACAGAGGAAACAAATGGAGCTGCATGAGATGCCTTTTTTTGCTAATTTCTTTAATCTCTCTGAGAACCATGTTGACTGTGACCTTGAGCATCTCTGCAGAACTTTTGAGATGTAGTGTCTTGATGCTATGTATGATTTTACAAACTCCAAGAAAGGTTTAAGAAAGTTACTAGCATTCCAAGACTTCTTCTCCAGATTTAAAACGAGGATGTTGCTGACATATAATCAATGGTCCTCGGTAAGAAACTGTTCTGCTTCATTCTCTTTCCATTTTTCCTATGTCAGAAGCTGACAAGATTAGTTGATTAAAAGGACTTCTTTAAGAACAAATGTTTGCATCTCACTTATTTTCCAAGTATTTGGCTGAATAATTCATCTGACACATAGCTAAATCATTTATCTTTGTAGATTATCTGAGAAGAGATCACAATATTTATGTATGGACCTATTGCTCAGACTTATTTGCTAAATAATTTATTGGAATAATCTGTGCTTTGTGTCTCATTTGTGGCCAGTTCTTTGGGAGATGTTGATATTCTGATGATGTGATGTGTTTCTGTTCCCAAGTGGGTGAGTGTAACTTTCTGGAATTATTTTGTGATGTAAGTGGCTGTTATTATGAGTCTGAAATGTGTTTTCACGCTAAATTCACACTTGGTGAGTATTCCTTCCAGAAAATGTGTTCCCTAGGATAACTGTGGAAAGCAAACACAAAAAAAGGAAGGAACACAGTCAAAGCAAACCCATAAAAAGATTCAGATGCACAGAAATGTGTTTGCAGGACACAGTAATCTCTGCTGTGAAGCAGTGTGATAAAGGAGACCTCGGGCTTACAAGGCAGAGATGGTTATTTGCTAACCAGCTACACATCCTGTATGGACACTGGAAGGATGATCTGCAGCCAGACCTGCTGCCAAACAAATATGACCCACAGCCCCTTGTGCTCTCCTTGGGATGTAGGTTACACAGCAAAGCACCAAGTGTAGCATTACATATCAAATGAAAGAGAAAAGATAAAAGGGGCATACTAATGGGGTGGCAACAATCTTGGTATTAAGGGTGAAGAAAATAGGGTATTTTATGTGTCTCCATACTGACACAGTAGCCTGTCATAATGGCCACTACCTGATACCTTGAAAGCAAGAGAAAAATTTCCATCACGATTTAGTGATCAGCTTTCACGCTGAATTTGGAGATCTGATCTGCTTATCTTTGCAAGTGCTACTGGGAGACCTGCTTGCTAACAAGAAAAGAATTCAACCTAACAACAGCCCATTCATCCTGGTGCTGTGTCAGGCAAAACCCAAGCCTTTATCTAGAATATTAAGTCTCTACAGACCTTTGCTTCAAATCATGTTTGCTGTGCACCAGAACGTATTTTAGCATGTCCAAGGAGAGGCCTTACTGTCACAGAAATTCGGTTGAACTGTGTTTCTCCCCACCATGAAAAAGAAGATTCAAATAATATACCTGTCACAATATAGTCATATAGCTCCATGGGGAAAAACAACTATTCTGGATTTAATCCCAGCTACCAGTCAGGAAGATAGGTTGCAGTTTTCTCCCCCTCTGGTACTTACATATATCTCTAGATTTTTAAGGATGTCTTTGGGCCGTCTATAGAAAAGACATTGACTTTTTTAGAGCTTTGGCCATGTCTGTATAGGGATGGTATTTTTCAGTACATAAATATGTTCATTGTGCACTCTACATCAACCTCCCTGGTGTACCCTGCTAATTTATCATAGTCTAAGGTGCTTCTCTTGACAACCCTTGTGCATACGCTGTTTTCTCAGTACTTAGTAGAAATCCTGAGGTTCAGTGATCCCTTCCTCTATTCTGTACAAATTTACTGGCAGCAATTTGTGGGATGCCTTTCCAAAACTCCAGGAATACTGATCTGGAGGCGTAAGTGTATTAAACCGCCGAACTCCCGTGATTCACATCCTTTCCTGACACCCATTAATGTTCCTGGCACCATTTTCAAATTACTATTTGGCAGATGGAGGACATGCTGCTAAGTGCTATGATTATGAGATTAATTAATATGGACAGAATTATTCCCATGTATTTGTAGTTGGGCAGGCAGGAGAATTTACATCTGAGGTTTCCAAAGACACTGGATGCTGAGGTGACACAGCTTCAGGAAATGATACCAGAGGAAGATGAGATAAAATTTTGTGGAGAAGTTACATGAAGCAGTTTTACATGATGAAATTTTTGTTTTGGGGCTCACCTAGGCAGCAACAACTGCTGAGAAAAGGCAGTGCTTCAGAACTGAAAGGTCACTGCCAGAGGCAAAGCTTTTGGATGACAAAGACCAATTCGATCTGAGAGCAGAGCCCAGAGCTACAAGAGAGGAGCACGAATGTGCCCATCCAAGTGGGCCACCATTACCTCTGGCATCTTACTGCTGATCAGGACCTCACCAGCTGGGCTTGGGAAATCAGCTTCAGCAAATATCACAGCAATTTGAAATGGGGAGGTTTCTGCTCTGTCATGTCAAAAGCCTGGAAACATGCAAGAGTTGGTTTTAAGGGCTGTAAATGAGAGACACATGGATCCCTGGCCTTTTCCAGCAGGATCACGTATTTTCTGTGGGTTTTCAGAGGCTGACTGATAGCTAAAAAACATTCACTGAGACTAATGGGAAGTCAAAAGGTCTGTGATGCTGTGTCATTGCAGAAAACAGGTCTGGGTTCTGGAATGGAGAGGGACTCTTTGCTTCTCAAGATCCTCTTCTTGCTCTGGGCATCTGGATTCAGTATATGCTCTGTTTCCCTGGCCAAGGAGGCTCTTTGTTGGTGGTTTCAGCATGAAGGAAGAATTATTTAGCTTTGTGCAGAGTGGTTGCAGATGATCACTGGCATGTACTTCAGGAAGATGGATAGGAGGGAGGTGGTACTTCTTGAGAAGGGTGGGTGTTTCTCATCATGATGTGCTTCATGTGATAAGTGCCTGCAGTTTTTTTGCACATCCATAAGAAGATTTCCTGAAGGAAGTATTGGAGGAGGAATGTGAGTGGGAGCAGGAGGAAGAAATTTAATGTTTTAGGCAGATGGGGAAAGCAAAATGACCAAAATAATCATGACCACAACATACTGGATGTTTGATGTGCTGAGGACAGAGAGTTGATTTTTGGCCTATGAATGCATTGTAACCAAGGAAATGTCTTGCTCTTTGAAGTATTGATAGTGTGTGGGCATGATCTGTCATTTAGGGGTTGAGCTGGATCTATGTGACCTTTTCCAGACAAATGCACCAAAATGAATTTGGGTGATGAAAGTAATACATGATGGGTTGAATAAAACCTCAAAGAGTGCAGTGAGGAAGCACACAAACAGAACAGCTGTGAGAGAGATGCCTGGTTGGACTAAGGACATTTAGGATCACAGAAGGGTGCCAAAGTGGGGCTGGCAGTAATGGGAGCCCCAGAGTGATGTGTGCCCTGGAGTTCCATGGGATTCTCCATGCCAAATCCTGTCTCCCCAGATGTTTGACTCTGCACTGCCCATCCTTCCAGGGTACCTCATTCCCATTCCTTGGGAGCACCTCAGGAAGTGCCACCTCCCTGCTGTCTCTGCAGCCCCTCAGCTTTGATGCGTTCTGCTGGGATGCCCTGCACAGATTCTCTCACAGTTTTTTTCCCATTCAGGTGCCTGTCAGCCTCCCTGTACAGGATAATGCTTCTTTTCACACAGGGTGCGTGCTACAAGTGCTAAGGGACACGATAAAACGTCTAAGTGCTTATTGTCCATTCCCAGTCTCCATGGCAACCATGGTAAAACGTTTCTTTTTCCCACGTTTCAGGAATGCCATTCACCTCCTTTCTTCCCACTCCTCAGCTCCCTCTGCTTCCTCAAGGACAGACTGCTGTGGCAAAGGCTCAGTGCTGCCCACGCCTCCAGGACAAACGTTCCAGGCATGGAGCAGCACTGGGTACATCACCTTGTTCCAAACTCCCAAAACCCAAACAGATCTTGTCTGAAGATGCAATGGTCACTCCAGGACCATACCAGGAGTGTCTCTGGTGTGGAAAGAGAGAGCCAGCTCTCTCAAAGAGGAGTGTCTTTGCCTTCCAGGGGTGTGCTGTGCCATCTGGGCTTTGTTTTCCCTGATACAGGACCTACAGAGCAGCACAAGTGCTCTGCAAATTAACTGAGTTTCCTAAGCACTTCACAGCACCTTAAAATCTACCTGCACCTTGGGCAGCCCTGGGTGCTTGGTTGCAGGAGCTCAGTGCTGACAGCTCATCTTCTTAATCAGCTGAGTGAAATAATCAGTTGGAGAACCTTTCCTAGGGAGATTTTCTGCCTGGGATGTATTACTGATATACACATACTGGGTTTGCAGTGTGCTTAATTACTCAATCAATGTGTTGTTGGTCACTGAGCCCTGCATTGTGTGAGCTGCTGCAGAGCTGTGCAGAGCTGAACAAACAATGGGAACACAGGAATGGGATGTGAGGGCCTGGATAAGAGCTGCAGGGTGGTGGTAGGAGGCAGAAAACATGTAAGTCTTGGGTGACTTCATTTTGAGTTGTGCAATGCATTTTATGTCATCTCTCAGTTAACGAGTGACAGGACAAGAGGAAATGGCATTAGATTGGATATTAGGAGACATTTCTCACTGAAAGGGTGGTCAAGCACTGGAACAGGCTGCCCAGCAAAGTGGTGGAGTCACCATCCCTGGAAGGGTTGTACTTGGAGACATGGCTAAGTGGTGATGGGTTAGGGGTGGGCCTTGATGATCTTGGTCCTTTCCAACCTTAATGTTTTTGGGATTCTATGTACAGGAGGAAAGAGGGTTGAATGTGAAGCAAGTAAGAGTTGATACCTGGAGAACAGAGGGTTTTTTTATATTGTTCTAGTATTTGAATACATATTATATAGTTTACATGTATTTATACTTACCTGCTACTGGAGGCTGTCTCTGTACCACATTTGATGGAGCTCCTCTCAAGGCATTTGAGTGCATTGCTCAAATCTGGTAGGTCTCTGCCCATCACTGGCTTCCTCTGCTGAAGTCCACCTTGGCAGACCCTGGGGCATTTCTGAGGTAAAAGAAAATAGATGCTGGAGGTTAATTTTATCTTGTTCCTCACTGGCAGCAGGGTGGTTCTGTGAAAAGAGTCTATCCACCACTGTCCTATCTGGCAGTGCAATTTATTCAGCACACTGATGGTGTCAGGGAAGTTACCTGCAGAAATATAACCCAGCCCCTCATAAGCTGAATGAAGAGTGGGACCACTGCCTGCCTGCCTGCCAGAGTGGCCTTGCCTTCCTGCAGCACTGCACTGGCTCCAGGCGAGACACCCATTCCCTGCACTCTCCTTGTCCTGGTGGTGCTTCTCCAGATGGAGACTGAATGTGCAGCTCTGGAGAAGCAGCCTCACCTGCAGGGTGCCCAGGGCAGCTGTGCAGTGCCAAACCAACCTGCTGCTCTCAGGCACTGGGAAATGGCAGCACCAGAGAGCTGGCACTGAGTCAGGGTGTCACTGGAGCTGTGGTGTGCTCACAGGGAACCAAGGAGGTCAGTCCTGACCAGGAGCAATCACCTGGTTAATGTTTGGAAATGTGGCATAAATGGCAATGTTAGTACCAGAGCTGGCTGAAGATCAGGAATTCTGGTTCACCAAAAGAACATTTTTCTTGCTTCCTCCTCCCTCTGAGTTTCGGGAAATTGGGGCCAGATCCTTAATCTCAAGGCTTCTTAGCCCAGGAAAAAATTTCCAAATACAACTTTTTGATTGCCCAGTTTGCATTACCCTCAGCCCAGGGATGTTAGGGATCCAGAGGAAGGCACGCCGGAGACTGGGCTGAACTTAACTCATTCTATACAAGACATTTAAGTCCTGAAAAAAAGCAGCTGTTGGCCTGGAACTTTGTTGGGAAGTTTCCAGCCAACAATAGTTTGAAATGAGCCATCAGGAGCCCTAGACACCAAATAGCTTCACTGGGAAGTCAACCTCCTGTTCATGGAGGTTTCTTAAGCGTCCTTTGGCATGAGCAAACAAAAGGCTCCAGGTGCTGGTCATCATTTATGCTTTTAATCATTGTCTTCCTCCCTGCCCTGGTGCCAGCCAGTGCCCTGGCATGGAGGGCAGTGTGCACTGAGGGCTCTTCCCAAATAAGAGGCAGGGAGGGATGGACTGCTCCAGTTTCAGCACCATCCTCCCCACACAGTGCCATTTTTTTCCCACAGATCCATTTTCACAGAAATATCACCCTGATCAACTGCAATACTTTTTCAGACACTTAAAAGTGGCAAAAAAAAACCAAACTAAATAAAAAGATAATTCTAAGAGTACCGTATTAAGGCCATAGGGACAGCACAAGGGGACCAGAATCAGATGTACTATGGGCTGGAAATGGCTGATCCGTGCCAACTTGGTTTCAGAGTCAGAGAATGGTCCCTGTTTTGATTACATTTTTTATTTCAGACCTAGACTAGCCTGCAAATTTGGTATGAAACTGAGCAGCATGAGGACATCAGGCACTTTTTGTGCAAACTAATTTAGTCCCTTTGGTGTAGCATCTCCTTAATGAAGGTTTTGTGGAAGCAACAGGAGGCTGTTGTTTTGCTTGTGTAACAGGCTCATAAGAGTGCTCAGGATGAAGTATGTTACATTAGAGGTTCTTCAAATTGACAAGGTGACCAAAATCCTGAGAGCTGCCCAGCTCTTCTCTATACATTGACGTTCATTTCAGTGGTGGTGTCATAGACTTTTTGTGGGACAGTTACTACATGGATTTATCTGTGACTAGATAGTCAGTGTATAGAGTGGGGAGTGGGTGTGGTCCAAGGTTGGATGGTATTAACTAATATTAGTTTGGATTTTAGCTCCTCTAGTTTACAAGCAGTTCTTTGAAATGAGCCTGAGACCCCTATGTTTGTTAAAAGAAAGGTAATTGAAAAAGGATTTCAAGAAAAGGGCCAAAGATAGAGTTGGTTACACAACTAATTCCACATCATAGCCATGAGCATCTAATCTATCTCCCAGCCATTCCTATCACATCTAAATAGACCTGTTGTTATGAGGAATTGAGAGGTGAAAGAGGGGGTGTACTACTCTGTTACTGTTGAAGATATCATTTACAATTTGATGGAGGTGACACAGGAAAACAAGTGTGTTTGTCTCAGTTGATTCTTCAGGGCATGTCCAATGCTGAATTCTCCTGAAATCTGCAGGTTCTGCATTTGTTAAAAATCTGCCTAAATGATCTTGAGAGAGGAGATTGTAATGAACCTGTTATGCAGGAAAAACAACACATTTGTACCTCTTTCTTCTACTTAACACTGTACTCTTTTCACCTGGGCTTTACCTTTCTGGTGTGATCTGTTTTCCCCCTCTCAGATAAAGCAAAGTAATAGCTGCCCAGGGGCCAGTGAAATATATTAATAGGGCTGAGTTGGAAAGGGCAGCCCTACAGATATGCTGGATTGGGCCAACGAGCAAGGTGAGCAGATTAAGCTATATAAATATTTAAAGAGCTGTAATTAGGACTAACATGGCCTCACTCCCAAGGTTCATTATTATACATGCACATAGCAGAAAAGCAACTAATCATGATCCTTCCGCACTTGCTTTTTCTTATGTTTTTGACAGAGTGTTTTTCACTCCCTAAGGTGTTCCTGGCTGGCACTGCCTTCCTGGGAGGGGACAGGAGATTTGTCATTGTTTTTTGCGGGACCAGGAAAAAAATCCCAGAAAGCTTTCCTAAAGAAGCAAAAGAGGGGACGTGTTCTCTCACCCAGGCATCATACTGGGCTTCTGGGATCTGGGGCAAGGAAGCAGAGGTTTCCCTGCATGGGGAAAGCTCTCATCAAAGCCCAGCAGGACTTGAGGAGCCCTTGCTGAGGACACCAAATGTGCCAGTGTCACAGTCATACAAACACCCTCCTGTTGGGATGACTCCAGCTCGTCCTTGACTTCAAGACCATGTATTTGTGGCTCCAAGGCTCAGCTGTTACAACTGTCCTCGAGGCATGTGATCTCTCAAGCTAGAAACACTCCAGTGATGCACAGCACAATATCCTCTTTGCTTAGCAACACTCATTTCCATGAACACCTCACCACACGAGGCTCGCTGTTGCCTCAACACTCTGTCACTAAGCCTAATGCAAGGTCTCCTTCTGGGATGGAGGTGGCAGTGACACCAGGGCCACCACTGGCTATCCTGGGTTCTGTGCAGTGCAGCCGGAGCTCACCACCTTGGTGCCACCACCTCTAGGAAGGGAGAGCACAGCAGGCCAGTCCCTGCAGGGGAGTTGCCTTCTTCAGGAGAGCACTGAGCTGCCTTCCCCAGAAGAAGAGGGTGAATGAGGGTCAGAGGTTTTTACCAGATTGCCCATGAACAGACCCTGATGTTGGGTGGGGAACAGACCCACAAATTCTGTCTGCAGCATCCCATGCAGGGCTGCTCTTGGTGGGGACCAGCCCCTGCAGGGTTGCTTGTGTGGGTCAGGGCTCAAAGCATACACACACACACCACATTTTTAGACCTGCAGCTTTTCCAGACATAGCATTTTAATCGTCTGTTTGTGCCTCTTCCCATCATGCACATAGCTCAGTTTAGATGACATTTCCATTGAGAAGACTTACTGGTCATCTGACCCAAGAGAAAGACAGAAAAAAGGAGGTGGAGAGGAAGGAGACATGCTCACAGAGAGCTGGGAAGCTGGTGAGCACACTGGGATGCACTGGCCAGATACACTTCTCTAGAAGTGGCCACAGAATGACAAAAATTCACACACAAATATGGGGGAGAAAAAAAAGAAAATAAAAAAAAGAAAGGGAAAGGAAAACAAGGAAGGAAAAAAGGGTTGTTGCTGCCCTACTGTTCCCTGTGGCTAAATTAATTGGGTCTTATTCCTGCTGTCTGTATGCCGGCAGTACTCCCACAGCACTGACTTTAATAGGAGTGCAGATTGCAGGATCAGGCCCACGGTGTCTTGGAAAAGATGAATAATAATCACTACGTGGAGAAATATTGCAGTTTGCAACTCAAAGAACACTTCAAATCTGCTTAGCAATTTGTGACGCCCACAGTAGCACACTGTGTAAAGCTGCAGTTATGAGACAAATCACTTTTCCATTAAGCACGGCTCCAGGACGTGCCTTATGGCAGCACACAGGGAGCAGGGAGAGATGGAGGGGAGGGAAATGCTGTGCATGAGGTGGTGCAAGAAGCCAAGAGGTTTGTTTTTTCCAGCAGCAGCTGTGTTATCCCTTTTCAGTTATTTTCTGGGCTTGCAGCAATTAATCCCCATACAGCCTGACTCCAATGTCCATCCATCTGCAGACTGTTGTGCCGCCTCTCACATCTAACCCTCTCTCAGTTCTGATGACTTTCCTTCAACAGCAAGCCTGGAAAAAGCAAATTATATGAATTTTTTCAAATTACAGTATTTTTCCCAAGTCCAGCTCTCCAGATCTGTTTGATGAAGTCTGACCTGGCCACCCAATGTTCTGCCAGCAGTTATCTGACCCCACCTCTGCCTGAAATACCACTCTGCCAAGCCAAAACACAACAGCGGGGCTATAAAAGCTCATTTTAAGGGCCTTCCTTCTTTAAGCCTTTGATATCCTGCTGATCTTCTGGAGGCAGAGAACATCTCCAGATGCAATGTGTCCTCATTTGACTTGGGGCTGTTTTGCACTTGCTGGAGGCACTGAGCTGCTCAGGGCAGGAGTAAGGGGCAGGTCCCAGTCTTGGTCACCACAAACTGGTTTAACTGATAGATTTAACCCACCCTTGCCAGCTCTGACCCTTTTGTCCCCAAACTCCAACATACTGTCCAGTTATAATTCAGTAATTACCAGGTGATGACAAAAAGCACCAGCAGAGACAACACCTGAACCACAACCATCAGTGGCAGGAGGCCACTTGCAACAAATTCTTCACGGAAGGCTTGGGCAGGGTGACTGGCTCTGAAGTGCCACGAGGGCAGTGTGGCCTGCTGAGCACAGATCTCTACTGAGAAAAAAAGACCTTGGACACACCAGAAATAAAAGTGTGGTTTGAAATGCAGGGAGAAGGAGGACAGTGAGCTATCTTAAGCATCTACACAAAAGTACAATGACATTTAAGCCTGTCGAGGCCGGTGAGGAGATGCAGGCAGAGTAGGGGAGGATTCCAGAGTGGGGAATTAGTAAAAACAGCCAGGGTCTCAGTGCAAGCTTTTATCTCATTCTTAGAGAAGGTGTATGGAGACCTTGAATGAGAAAAAAGGGTAGAAAGATAAACAGAGCAGCTGAATCCCTCAAGATTTTAAAACAATGATCAAAGGAAAATGCAAATGAGGAACCTGCCCCCAGAAAGTCAGAGGAAAAAGATTCATAACTCAGTGGTGGGAATCAGGTATTAGAAGAGGTATTTCAGCTCCTCCAGGGAATCAGCCTGTCCCACACCAGGAAAGCATATTTGTGCTGTAGGGAGAACATGGGCAAGGGCACATTTCCTTCTGCCTGGATTATGGGAAATGCTGCAGGTCTCAAGTGATGGCATGGAAGGATATGTGAAAAATAAGATACTATATATAAACAAAAAATTATTCGTGGCAAGGATGGTTAAATGATGAAACAGAAGTCAAACTTCCTCAGTTTTCTCTCAGACCAGGGTCTGTGCTGCCATTGTGAATGTGAGGGATTCTACCAGCCAACATTTCCACCGGGCAATGCATCTCCACTTCCAACAGAGCAAAAGAACGTCTCTGCTTCTTGCAGATATTTTTACTTTACATCCCAGCTCAAGACAAGTTTTACTGCTGGGTGTTGGTAGCTATGAGGAGAAGCAAGAACATTTCATACACTCAAGAACTCTTTGCAGACTTCATCCTGCCAGCCTCACTGGCAGCAACACTCAGCCAGTGTTTGCCATGATGTGTTTCAAGAGTAAGCCCTAGGTCATGAACCCTGTAGCCCTGACTCAGAGCACAAGCTGGGAAATAAAAATCAAAATAAATTCAAAAAATAAAAGTGTAAAATAAAAATCCCATGACACAGGCTAGTCCTCAGTGACACCAGTGGCAACATTTGATTTCAAGCTGGACATGCCTTGCTTATTGCAGCAGGGCCAGGTGCATACCTTAGCTTGCAGCTGTCAGTCACTCAGGGCTAAACACCCCAACACATCACATTTGATCATTATTTCTTGAGAAGTACATTGTGGTTTCCATCTAGGATAAAGAGCCTACAGAATCGAATATCATGTGCACAAAATGTACCCCTCCCTCCTCCATCATTACAGTGAAATTTCCCCTCTCTTTTCTCCCTTGACCCACATTTTTGTAGCAGAGCAGGTCTAAATGAAGGAAAGAAAATGAGGAGCAGCTGTTTGATGGCTACTGAATGGCCTGGGATGGCAGAAGCAGCCCGGGCTGAGAAGGATTAATGGGCAGCATGCACATGAGGAGGTCAGAGGTGGCAAATAAATGCCGTTTATCAGAGAGTTACAGAAAAAAAGGAATGAATCACATTGCTCGCATCACTATAGATGAGGTATAAATAGAGTTAATCAGCACTGAAAGCATATTAACTCAAGGAGAATTATTCATTCACTGCAGGTGTTTTCCCAATCTCTGTCCATGGAAGTAATGAGTGAGAGAAGTAATTGGTGTCCAGCCCATCTCTAGCCAACAGCTATTGCCCCTTCTGGACTGAATTAATCTTCCAAATTGCTATGCTGCTTTACAACACATATTTCAACATAATGATCTTTTACTTATTATTATTTTTGGTAGCTTGTGAGTTATAGAGATTGATAGCATCCTTTGCAAAAGAAATAATGAACCCAAAGGGAACTGATAATTCACTGAACTTTTGAACTGCCTCCGAGTCACCTCTCTGGGACTTGAAAATTATGATGTATTATTTATTCAGCCCTGACTGTGACTCTCTCAGTGTAGTAGGAAGCTTTGGAAGAGTAATAACAACACAGGCCCTGTACACTTTCCCTCAAGACTTGCTAGAGAAAGCCTGCTACTAATTTGCCTTTCAATAGGGCCTGCATTTTACCTTTGTAGCCACTTTTTAAAAACAGCAATTTCTGTGTGTTGGTTTCAGTACATCCTCAAGAGTTTCCCTCACTCTGGTCAGCTGAGCTGCTGCTCCCCAGCTGTGGCACAAGAGGTGTTTCAGAGCTCTCACAGGCACTGCTGACCTCCCTGCTCCCCAGGCCAACACCACTTCTTCCCACAGGCTACAGCAATACAAGAACAGATCCTCAAATAAGTGGATGTGCCTCCTCTGGGTCCAGATCTCCCCTGAAAGGTGCTCAGCTCTGTAACCAGATTCAGAAAAGTGCTTAAACAGAGGCTTAACACAAGCATGAGCTCACCCTCCTTGGAAGCTTAGGGCTCAAAGGATCATCCCGTGGCAATCCCAAGCCCCATTTATTTCCTAGTGAAGTTATGAGGTGAAGGCTTCAGCGGGTGTTGATGCTGAGAAAGCAGCTTTCATCCTCACCATCAATGCTGAGTCTTCTCACCCTCTCCTCATCCTCCCTCCATGGTGTCACAGAGGATGCTGGCACGGTGTCACAGAGGATGCTGGCTTTGGGGTGGCTGACAGGACCATCCCAACTCTTTGGCCCCTGCACCGGGAGCGGGGCTGTGGTGACTGAGATGACCCCACTTTGCGATGGCAAAGCCCATTTCCCCGAACACCTGAAGCAGAGCAGCAGGAGGGAGAGGGCCGAGCACCAGAAGCCCTGTGCCCCTAATGTCGGGTTTAGCCTTTGTCGGCAAAGTTTACCTACAAAATCTGTCCCTCGGGCATCCACGCGTGCAAACGTGTTGTTAACCCTTCGGGCTGGCAGGTGGTGCGTGGGGCGGTGCGGAGGGGCCGCGGGGTGCGAGGGTCCGGACACCCCGGACACCCCGGACACCCCGCGCACCACCT
>JAHLSL010000007.1:7617184-7642371 GCA_025920805.1 Petroica traversi
CGTGGGCCTTCCCAAGCAGCACAGCTCCCGCCGTCCCGCGGCCCCTGCCCCGGGAATCCCCTCCCCGGGACCCCGCTGCTCCCCCGGCCGTCCCGCAGCCCCGGTGCAGATGCCCAAGCTCTGGGGTGCACAGCTGGAGTTGGGGCTGCGGCACTCGGCTGCCAGCAAAGGCAGCAGTTTGAGTTTTCCAAGGTGTGCTGGCTTCTCAGCGGTGTTCATGTCCCCAGCAAGAGGGGTTTAATGCTCTTGCCTTCACGACTTAGCACCAGTTTTAGGGACAGATGTGCTTTCTCCCAAGCAAAAAGATCGTTCATAGTCGTCGCTTCTCTGCCCTTTCCTGCATTTCCTCAAGCTGAAATCTGCAGTGGCTGTATTGCTGGATGTGTTGCTGCAATTCCTTTCACTGCTGCTTCCCTCTGTCCCATGGGATTGAGCCTGCTTTTCCCTGTGGCATCCTCCATCTACCTTGCAACCTGGTTTAGATCTTCATCTAAGCAGCCCTTTTAGAGAGCTGTCACCTTCCTCCTTGTTCCCAGCCTCTCCACAAGCTCCTCTGTCCCTTCTCCACCCACTCCACCCCAGCTCTCACCTCCTTTTTCACCAGCCATGACTCTATGCCTGCTTGGCAGCCCTCTCCCCTCTCTTGCTCTCTCTAGACACTTTCCAAGCTGTTCTATGCCAGGGCACTGTCAGCACTGCTGTCTGCTTCTGTCAGCTGATCTCTTCTTTTCATCCCTGGGAAGCCAAAACACCTGAAAACACCTGTGCTCATTGTCTTTCACGCCTCTCTTTTCTTCTTTTCCCTCATATTTTCATGTTTGAGTCCCAGCTGAATCCCTTATTCCAGCCATAACTCATTCTGAGACACAAAATGTGACAAGCCATGCCACCTTTGAGTGAGGATCAGGATGCTCCTGCAGCTCCAGGGCTGTGAATTAGGGTCTGATATTTTGCTGCATGAACTCAGGAAGATAACTGAACCTTCTCATGCCTTTCTTTCCCTCTTTCATCTCTTCTCTATATTTCAAACGCAAGCTGTCCAGAGAAGGACAATTTCTTAATCTCGTGGTGGTAAGGTGTCAGATTCAAAGAGGTCCTATTTCTGTAAAATAGAAATTTAAGGCTTGATAAAATTTGAATCTAAGGCCTGATAACAACACAAATAATAATAGAGCATACAGCACTTGTGAAACTGTTCTTTCGCAAATGAATATTGTGGAATTGAAGTGATGCTTTCTAGTCTTTTAAACATTAAACACCCACAAGCCTGCAGCTGCCTCCAGGCCAATTTATTTCAATTCCACCTCGTTTTCCTGTGAGATATTCCATGAGATTTAGTAACAGTATGTGACAGAGGAGCTAGAAAACGTTTTGGTGTAGAACAGCCACTGAGCCATCCAATATGCTTGATGTGCTTTATTCAGAGTCATAAGTCACTAGGTACTGAAAATTTATGGAGAATTATACCATTTGGTGATGTGTCTGCCTTTCCCTTCTCACAGGTTGGGTTCCTTTGAGCTTACTGGAGCATTTAGAAGGAGGAGCACGCCCTGCCAATCGATCCAGGAGCTCCTCTGCCTCAAGGTACAAAGGGTGTAAGTGAAGTGGAAAGCACATGTTCTTTCTCTGTGAGAATCACTGTTTACATGTCACTTTCTCAGAAAATATTGCAAGGATTGCATGTGTTAGAAATGTCTGAAGGCTTTGGAAAACAAAGAAAAGCTATTTTGAAATGGTATCATTCAGACTGGAGGGTTTCCCCATTAAGGTGGAACTTCACCACTAGATAGTTAGGCAGTTCACAGCTGACAGAGAAAATAAAGCTTGGTGTCCCTTTGCTCTGGTCATCCATGTCTCAGCAACAGTACATGAGCTGTCCTGGGATTCATGCAACATTTTGAGGTGGAAGGGACAGTAAAAGGTCATCCAGTCCAAGCCTCTGCAGTGAGCAGGGACACCTTCAATGAGGTCAGGTTGCTCAGAACCTTCTCCAACCTGACCTTGAATGTTTCTAGGGATGGGGCATCTACCACCTGTCTGGGCAACCAGTTCAAGTGTTTCACCAACCTCACTGTAAAAAAGGAGACAGTACGAGGTGCTGGACTGAGGGCAGCAGGAGCAAGCCTTTCCAACCACCCCAATGAACAATCAAAGAAGTGCAGGAGGTAAGAGAGGTGGACAGAAAGACTCAGCTTTCTTTCATTGTCCCTCAGTGCTAGGCCTTTTTCTCCAACAGATCCTTCCAGAGCACCCCTGGCTCCACAGAGGAGAGCTGACCTCAGGCAGCTCAGCACCACCTCTGCCACTGCCCAGCCCCTGCCATGGGCAAACCCTTTCCACCTGGAGCAGAGCTGGGATGCCTCCCATCTCTGATGAGATGCCACATGAGGTGGGTCAGTGCCACCTGTGTGAGACATGTTCTCAGTGCTGATGGCATGGGGTCCAGCACAGAGCTGGCCATGTCAGGGGCTCAGGATCCTGCCTGAAAGCATCAGCCTGGCTCCCATGGAGTCTGGCTGCCAGATTCCCACTGCAGACTGCAGACTCTGGATTTGACCTTGCTGGAACAAATGCACTGAGGCTCAGCCCCTTGCAAGGCCAGCAGCTGCCAAAGCCCTGTCCTTCCCTGCTCCTGACCATCCCCTACCAGAGCCCCGTGTGGCTCAGACATTGGGGATGGTGTGTAACATTTGTTTGCCAGTGTTTGATAGAGAGAGCAGCCACTCGTGGCACTGCCAACTCCATCCTGGCAGCCTGCAAGCCCCTTCCTGACACATCCTTTTATCAGAGGGTTAAATGCTCAGTGCAATTAAAGGTGGGGATGTGCTGCTAAATAAAGCAGCATGTGTTCTCTGTCTGCCACTCCCCATCTCCTTTGTTTTCAGCAGGAATTATTTACTGCCCAGGAGCAGCAATGAGGGGCTGGGTGTTGGTCTCCCAGCTGGAGAAAGGCTGCTGCCTGGGCTGAGCTCTGCCATTTGATTCCTTTGCTGTTGGATCTATTATTATTCCAGATGAGCAGATATTCTCTTGATGTATAATAGAAATGAGTGAAAAACAGTTCTTACCTCAGGATCAGTCTCTATGAATTCAGGTTTTTGATCAGCAGATGAAGGGGCAGACAGCAGGGGAAGAAGGGGACATCACAGAACTATAAGGGTCCTGAGGAAACCTTCCCCATCTTTGTGCTGTTTCCATCAGCATGAAGAGGGAAGGGGCAGTGATTTTGATTCTGCTCATCAAAGGTGAAGACAAGTAAATGAAATTCATTCACTTCTCATTTGGGCAGTAAGTTTATTCATTCCCCACCAGGTGCCTGGAGCCCCAGGCAGGGTAAAGTGCTTACTTTTATTCACCACTCTAGCACTGATCCTGGTTCAAAGACAGGGTCTTTTACCTTTTTTTCTGTTTATTTTTCAACTTAAGATTATGTAAAATGGCTGAACAAAGTCCTCTCTAGCCTGGAGAGGAAACCAGCTGTGCTTAGGGGAGACACAAGCACAGGCTTTCGTTGCCCCATAGCTGTGGGACTTTGTCTATGGTTGTGCCCTGAGACCCCCTTGGTGGCACCTCTGAACCCACTGGGTGTGTGTGCCACCCTCACTGCCCCTTGGGGGGCTCTTTGGGGGGGTCCTTGGTGGATCAGGGGGTGAGGTGCTGTGCAAACACCTCCGAGGGACAGTCCCCTCCTACCCCAGGTGCTTCATGCCAAAGAACTGGACAGCAATATGCAACAAAGCAGAGGCAGCAGCAAAAACAGCCCCTTTGCTGCCCATAGTTAAACTCCTCTTCACTTGTCCTCATTCACCACAAAACCTCTGTTCGAAATTTTTGGAGATAACTTAAGAGAGATCTCTGCATTCAACAGGCAGATTTGGGAAGGGATTCCAAGTAGTTGCTGGGGGAAGGAGGGGAGGGGGAAACACAAGTGTAATCACAAGCAGCAGAAGAAGCACCAGTCAGCATCAATATTGCCTACCTGGAGGAAGTAAATGGCCAAGGGGGGACAAGGCAGGGTGAATGACTTCAAGACAGAGCCTGGGGTCTGGTTGGAGGAAGGCTTCTGAACCGAGAGGGAAAATGGCATGGCCTTGCTGTTATGCCAATCTTGTGATACAACACAAAAGTTACCTTTCCTTCCTTTTAAAATTTACTTTTTATTAATTATTTGCAGGGGAAAGGGGGGGAAAGTAAACTGTTTAAGCCTACATCTGGCAAGCTGCAAAGCTGAACCATTAAATCTATAAAGGCAGGGTTGCTTAGGGGAGCCAGTGGCTGTGAGCCCTGCTCATCCCCACACCCAGGCTTGTGCTCACACGTCAGCTTGCACGAAACCAGGAGTGGCACCAGGACTTGGTCTGCAGCAAACCTGAGTTCTGGAAACTCTGACACTCCCCAGGGACTCAGGGCTGCTGACTTAGAGGAGCATTTGCTCTTAGTCAGATTGGAGAAGTCCAGACACAGGCAGCAATGTGGCATGTTATTGCTCAGGTAATTCATCTTATTTGTTAACTCTTACAGGGGGAGAAAGATCCTGAAAGGACACAGCCTCTGACAGGCAGGGAGCAGCCAGGAGCTCTGCCAACACAGGTCCTGCTGCTGCAGCTGCAACACAGAGCTGTGGTTAACATCCCCATCACGGTTAGAGGGCATGGTTATGGTCTGCTGCAGCAAGCAGGATCTTCAGCACTAAATTTGGATTTAAGGGTGGGGAAAATGGCACTTTGGAAAGAGGGTTCTGGCTGGAAATTATGGAGAAATACTATCACAAGCTCCTGTCCCCTCCCTGGACTGCTGCTGCTGGGGTGATTTATGAGCTGGTTTATGGACTGAGACATGCAGGAATAATTGCCTGTTCCTCTGCAGTGCAATGCAGGCTGCAGCCAGCATCAGCTGAAGGGGGGAAAGCGCTGCTGTGCAGTCCCCACAGCTGGGAAGAGACAGACCCCCACCCCTGAGCCCCAAGACACCCACCCTGGGGTCCCTCTCCAGGATCACATCCAGCCCAGCACTCACAGCAGTCATACTCAGGCTTCTCACAGGTATTCAGGGCTGGAAAAATCATATTCACAAGGCATCTGCAATATTCAAGGGGTCAGAACTGCTCCTTTATAAATCAAGTGCAGCTACGAGATACATCATCCCAATCAGAGTTCCCAGGGAAAAAAAGGCTTTTTGTCTGGAATTAATGTTTGAGAGTTTGCTTTATAGTTCTAAGTCAATATCTTTAAATGCTTTGCAAAAGAGCAATGGAAGAGAAAAGCTCTGCAAACTGGCCATGCATATTAAAAGCCTCATCCTTCAGCAGTCTAAAGCCAAGTAATAATCCACTCAGCTCTCACTTATTTCAAGCTTGCTTTTAAAACAAAATCATCAGAATATTTGGAGGCATTAGACAGTCCACTATCTCTGACTGAACAGGTCAGTTCTTTCCCCCACCTCCTGTCACTGTGCAGCACTGTGAGTTGGGATTGCAGCCCATTTGGGCCAAGGACAGATTATGGGTTCAGATCAGTGGCATTTTGTTCTTGTCTTGCTTTGCCACAATAAACACAATCATTACAATCAGCATTATCACCCTATTTATTATTGGTATTTGACTTACAATGATAATTTGCATTATTGCATGAGAGCTTCTTTCTATTCCAAGCAGCCACGTTGGATCAGGAAGATGTACTGGCAATCAGGCTGCCCATTTGAACTGACTCCCTGTTCCTAGCAATGGCAGTGCCAGCCCAGCTGCCTGCCTGCTGAAGACACCAGCAATTTCCTCAGCTGTGTGTTTCCTCACTTCACTTATCCAGTAAATGGAATTTCACCAGGAAGCCAAGGAACAGGTAGGTTCCCACCCGAGCCTGCTGCAGTTGCACAAATGTGAATGGAGAGACACAGCAAACCCTCAATAAAACCAGGGAACTGCCTGGGACGGGTGCAGTCCCAAGGAGGAACAGAGATTTCTCTCCCTGGCTGTGTGCAGGGCTGAAGGGAGGGACAGAGGGGAGAGAAGCCTGGCTCAGGGCAGTGGGGCATTCTCAGAGCCCTGCTGCTGTAGGGGCAAGGGGAAAGGGCTGAGATGTCACCATCCCCTCACTTGCCTCATTTATTTGACAGGGCAGCTGATGACAGAGCTGCAAGGAACATTTGCCTGTGACTTTATCCCTGGTTTCCATGGAAAATACTGTGTCGCAGGGGAGTTTATGAATTCAAGGCAGGAAAAAGCTGAAGAACCAGAGAATCTGGATAGCAGGACTGGGAAAAGGCAGGTCAGGGACAGTGCCTGTACCTTCCCAGAGGGCTGTGAACATGGCCAGCGTGCTCATCTGCTCACACCCCAGGCTGCCGGGCTGCCAGGGACAAACAGGGATCCCAGCAGGCTACAATGACAAGGCCGCGGGTTATTTTCATAAATCCTCACCCTTGCAAGTGTCTTTCCCCCAAATGACGCCTCGGGGCCCTCCTGGGCTCCCAGCTCGTCCCTCCGGCAGCCGGCCCGGCTCCGATCCCGAGTCACTAGAGGGCACTCGGGTTATTTTTTCCACCAAGTCTCGAGCATTAATATTCACAACATGCGCCGCGCTCTGGGGCGGGTTGGCGATGCTCTCTCACGGCAGCAGAGGGTTTTTTCTGCTGTTTTGCAGGGAGCGGGAGCGATCACAAAGGCAGCTCCTGCTTTCCGAGGGGATGCCGCGGGGCTGCCGGCAGCGCCGGGAATGGAGCGCTCGGGGCGGGTCCTGCTGCACCTCCGGGTGATGCTGGGGGAAGAGAGGGGCTCTGGCCCCGACGGTGCTTCAAAAAGTGAGGAGTCCCAGCCCGCCGGAGCTCCAAATAAAATACCAGCGCTGACATGTCTGAAGCTAGATGCCCAGTGAAGGATGAACTAGCAGCGTGGGCTTTTGTTTTCTGCCTCTGCAGCAGATTGCTAATGCAGCAGTGAATACACTTCTGTAGGGGCCTAGAAAGGATCCTTCAGAAAGAGATGTGAGTGGTGATCTGCCTACACTGAGGGGCTGCACTGCGTGCCTGGCTTAGATGGTTTATTCCTCTATTTCGACCTGACACTAAGGCTCCTGGTGTCCTGCCCTGATTCTGGTGTCCCCAGCAGAGCAGAGGATCCGGCCACTGCCCACACACGGGCACGGGGCTCAGCTCCAGGGAGCAAGGCTGTGAGAGAGGGACGTGGAGGGGCACAGCTCCTGGATTCCTCCAGCTGATCGAATCCTCCCTGACCCAGGGATACACAAACTCTATTCCCCGGTGCCTCCTCCACCTGGCTGGAAGCCTTTGCCTTCTCACTGGGTGCTGGAGCTGGCACACTGCTGGCACAGCAGGGTTGGTCTCACTGCCACTCTCGAGCCTTCACCAGCAGCAAAGCACACGCCTCTCTTCTCTGATGGAGCATTTCCCTCTCACAAACCGCATCTCATTAACAGTAATTCTGTCTAAGCTGTAACTGGCATTCAAACCGAAGTATTTTCCCTTATTTACTGCCACTTTATTTGTGCTGGAGTAGCAGCTAGAGGCTCTGATTGGGACCCCCTCGTGCAAGACATAATGAAAAGATGGTCCCTGCCCCAAAGAGCTTCCGGTTTAATTACAGAATGAGCGACAACAGATGGATGCCCCATACAGACAGGGAGGAGCACAAGGTAACAGGGAGACAATTATGATTAGCTTAATAACCCACGGTCACAGTACAGCAGCTGCCTGCCATTGTCACTAATTGTCACTCCAGTTGCTACGAAAAACTCTTTCAGTTTCATTTCAAATTGTTCTCTCTCTCCTACGGGGAGAAAACACAGATATTTTCCAACACTTGTGCCTCACCTCTCTACGAAACCACCCCACCAGCCCTGAGAATGCAGGACACGTTGGCCCAGCAGTGGTGCTTTTACAGGTCCCTCCCTGCCCCTTTTTCTTCCCTCGTAGCCCTGAATCACGACAGCTGTTCCTGTCCCCTCCACTGCTGTTCCTGCCTGAACATGAAATGGATGGAGCAGCTCCAAAGAGCCGTGCTAGCAGGAGTGCAGGTCAGAGCACCATGCACCCAGCCCACACCGGAGTGAGCAGCAGGAGGAAATCTTGCTGCTGGAGGTCTGGCACTGTCCAACCACAGCCTGAGGGTCTAGCCCACCTTCATCTTTTTCTCTGTCTTTCTCAGCACCGTGACTCAGCTACATGTAAGTTCTCACTCCCAGCATCCCTCCTGTGCTCTAACATTGGGACTGTTGCTGAGTAAGACAAAATTGCGATTGAAGTAACCATCACAATTTTAGTGGTATTTAATTGAAAAATACTCCCCTCTGTATCTTTCTTGACTACGTAAATTCTGTGCATTTCTGTATGTATTTTTTCTATATGTTTTTGTGTCTACTTCCAGATTTTGACTGCTTGGATTCATATTTGAAATATTTACAGGAATCTGGCTCATCCATACACAAATACACATGCATGTATTGCAGGACTTCTCCATGCTCAGAGAGGAGGAGAAGTAGGGGGCATATCTGGCCACCCAGGATGGACTTCTGCTCTGACTGAGCCCCAGTCAAGCTCAGGAGACTCAGGAGGCTGAGGCTGCTGGTCTTAAGCTCAGGCCCCAGCAGGCAGAGCTGCCCTGCCTCCTCCATTTCTACAGCCAGAGCATCATCCCTTCGTGTGCACAGGCACGAATCCTCACAAGGTGAGCTGGCCATGAGGTGACTTGGATCATCCCATCTCCCTTCTCCACATCTGCCCACCTTGCCTCAGACTGGAATAAATGGCCTGTAGTGCCTGCTGGGTCACACCCTGCCCCTCAAGGATCTCCACTGGAGTGGGGTCAGGAGTTCATGTGACCATGCCAGCTCTCAGTAGTGTCTCCTAGGAAGGAACAGAGCTGTGGGCATTGCCTTTGCTGATTGCAGTGGTCACCGTATTACAGGGACTTCAACCCACACTCTCTCCCTTCCAGGGGCTTGTTTTAAGCTTTTGTCTCTCCTCAAGCTGAAGTAAAAGACACCTGTGAAGAAAGCATGGGCTAGGGAGGGAGGATGCACTGGTCTGCACCACAGAGGGCATGGCTCTCCAGGGCTCAGGGCACTCCTGCAGCACCAAACCTGCTGCTGCAATGTGGCAAAGATACAGCCAGCAGTGAGGAGCAGAGGCTGGGCTGGCATATCCTGCTTGTCCAAAACAGGACCATAAGGCTCCTTCAGCCAGCAGAGCCCATGGGGAGCCAGGAGAGCTCTGGTGGCTGGGCCAGGTGAGCAGTGGGCTGCAGCCCACCCCTGCATGCCAGCACACCAAAATTCCTGGCTGCATGCACTGTGCTGTGGCTTGCTGTGCCAGAGGCCTGCAGAGAAGGGGACTGACAATTTAGCAGGTACCCTGGAGCCTGGCCAGCTTTGAGGGAACTAAGTGGGAGCACTCGCTCCAAAGCAAAGGTTAAGCCCATGAGTGCTTTGGGCAGCTGCTGGGCAGGCCTGGCTGTGTCCTGCCTGTAAAAGCCATTTCAGGGTACTCTATCCACTTTGTAGTGTTCTAAAAGCAAGAAATAAGTTGCTTGAGCCTTGCAACTCAGATCACTCTGCATCCTTGGATACTCATATCAGGTCAAGCGTGAATAAATTGTACTTGCTGCTTTCCTAGATATATTGCTTTTGTTGGAACAGCAAACTGCCAGGTTTACTAGCGAGCTGAAGAAAATCTCTGGGGTTTGGTTTATATTTTTATCCTGAGAATCAATAACTTGTTATTTATTCCACTATTATTAAAAAAATACATGAAAATACCTGAAGATTTTATGGCAGCTCCGGCTGAGTCATTTCAAAGTGGAAAAATTCCTTCAATAAAAATTAGCCCATGACATTTGTTAGCTAGGTTATCTGGAGTTGCATTTCTTTCCTTTTCATACCTGGTAACTATTGACATGACAAGTACAAGCAAGGTACAAGATAAAGGGTAAATGTAAATTTAAAATAAAGCCTTCTGTGTTGAAAGGTGGGAACTGTATTGCAATCAGTCTGCTGCTACTGTTTTCCTTCTGTTGAAGTGGATATAAATCAGGCAAAAGGAGGATGCCACAGAATGTGGTGATGTGCTTGCTGCAGCCCAGGCTGCTGAACGAGGCATCTCAGGGCCTTAAAGACCATGAGAGTTGGAAATGATTTGCTGGCTCATATTTTGCACCATATGTCCCAGCAGTTGAAGCACCTACAAAGTGTGCTGAAGCAATGACATGCTGCCAACACCAAGGCTGGTGTTCCTCAGCCTTTCAGCAACTCTGCTGAGGGAAATTATTACAGAACCTGCAGAATCTGTTGGTTTTCTTTATGTTGGGAATGTGGAGCTGGTTGAACTTGCCAGCCAGCCCAGCAAAAAAGGTGAAAGGTATCAGAGGCAATAAAAGGCAAGTCAGTGTAGAACTACTTGAACCAATCCTGTCAGTGAGACAATATTCCCCCCAAAAAATGCAGTCATATAGAGCGGGGGTGGGGGAAACCCAACATAAACGTGTGTTTGGAAGAAAATACTGTTATTTCTGAAGGATGCAGTAATCTGTTTGAGACAGGTCTTGGTAAATCAGTGCTTCACTGCCTTATTTGCAATGATGAGACAGATGATGTGAAATGATAAGAAGTCTTGCATAACTAATTCCCTGCAATATTTCAGAACTGTTAGTGGGATGATAGTAGGAGAAAATAGAGAAGACATTTTGTGCCAAGATTTTTAAAAGCTCTTCATAAAGAGAAAAGTTAAAGATTAATTGACTACTGTCTGTGGTATGATAATGCAGTAAGACATTGAGTTAGACAGACAACTAGCTTAAAAGCATTTTATGATGGGAGGCTAGGATGTGAGCACCAGCAAGCATTTGATTTTAAGACTTTAATTATCTGTAATGTCTTGTATTTTTAAATGGCTGTATTGGGATATTGAAATATTAGTTGCAAAATTTGCAGGTTAAGACAACAGTTGGACTTAATAAGCAGGAAGGGAGCTGGTATGTGTGCAATACAGCTCTGCTCTGAAAGGTGACTGTGAAAATTATATGCTGGATATTTTTTAACATGGTTATATTTCATGGAAAAGCAAATTATAGTTTCATAACCACCTGCTCCACAAACTGAACGGGAGATCCTGGAACGTCAGTGGGAATATTTGCAGAGTTGGGTGCTTCTCAAAGTGAATCAGGGCATCAGTCTCTGACCTGAAACCCATAAAGGAGAGATGGGTTTTAAAGTTGATGACTAATGTGAAACAACAAATCAGGGAAAAGTGCCAAGCTGCAAATAGCACTGTCATGCAATACACTGCCAAGAATTTCTGAGTCCTATTCAGAAAAGTTTTGAGCTCATCAGCATTGTGTATCACTGCAATAAAACTGGGAGAAATAATGCTATTGCTGGGGGTACAGAATGCAGAATCTGTGCCATATGGCCTGTGGTAGGTGCATTTTGCTGAGGCTACAGCACAAAACAAATGCACTAGTTCCACAGAGGATGGTTTAGGACTGTGTTAAATCTCATGAGCTATGGTAGGTCGCAATTCTGCTTTTCCATTTAAGGAATCTTTAAGATGCAGTAAACATATGCTTCATATAGGGGAGGCTGCTCAGGAATGCAGCCGTTCTGGGTAGCGTGGTTTTGGCTGGGTAGTGTTTGAGGCTGAGTGACAAGTGTTGAGAGACAGAGAAGAAACTCACAGGCCATCCAGAAACAGGCACAAGAAGAAATATTAATAGCACAGCCTCAGCAGTCAGGGAGAGAGTACCTGCCTTGGGTGTCCCTGTGTCTGTCCAGCCTGAATCCAGAAAGCTGCTCATTGACATCAGGGCACTGACTGAAAGGCCTTCAAAGATGTCAGCAGCAAGACTGACTTGGACTATCTTAAGTCCTGTGTTTGGGAAAGCCTGGCTAGACCCCTGGCATGAGGGGTCTGACTCTCTTAAGCATCACAGTTACATTTTACAAGCCTTGAAGAGCAACTTCTGATGTTCCCACACTCTTGTTTTCCTCCCTTCTCCAAACTGGGCATGCAATTCAGGGCATGCCAACCTTTCCATTATTGTTTCAGTCCCCCAAGCCAGTAAAAATAGCTTGCAAAGGCTTTCGTGTTATCTCTACCACCCATTTTTTAGTAATTCTGCAGGAACACTCTGCACCCTGCTCCCTTGTTGGGCCTGAGCCTTCCAAATGTCTTTTGCATCTTTTTTTTTTTTTTTCTTTTTTTTTTTTTTTACAAAATCCTGCTGCAAACAGCTCAGCTCTCTGGAAAACGGCCACTTACTCTTCACCTTTGCCCACTTCTCTGTTAAGAACCTCATTAAAGTGTTCCTCTGCCTTCCTGCAGTTGAATTCTTTAGAGCTAAAAGCTTCCATTTTTCTTTTTTATCGGCCTCACTCCCACTTGCTATCTTCCCTTCACTGCCACTTTTGTAAAATGCTCACATGCTGTTAGGACTCCTACTCTGCCCCATCATGTCCAGAAAGCCACAAAAGAAATTTCTTTTGCTTCATGCTGTCAGCTTTTTGTACCCACTTGCAGCAATATCATAGGGCTCTGCCAGAGGTTGAGTTGGATTTTGAATGCAAACAATCAGTCACACAGCACATTAATCCTCAGCTGCTTTTGTGTCATCTTCCCCATGTTGGGTGTATCTTGTAGATACCAGGATCTTTCACAACTCTCATACTGCACTCTATCAATCCCTCAAATTCTTAGCATTTTTGTGATGTCCCTTTCTAGATTTGGGTTTCTCAAAGCCTCTGGGGTATTTATATTGCTGTTCTGCATCTACTTCTTCATCATGCAGGTATTTATGCTATCAGCATTCTTACTACTCACAGTCAGAACTCCTTAGGAGCCTGGTGTTCTTGGTTTCTGATTTCTCTAGCAACTGGTTATTACGTGTCTGGTGCTCTCCCTGTACCAATACCTATGGAACCTGATTTCTACCAAATTTGGCAAAAGCATAGAAATGGCAAAGATGTTGTCATCTGCAAGTTCTGTGTAAATGGATGATTTAATAGAGAAGAGTGAGAAGCTGCACTTTTACCCTCCCAGAGAGAAAGGCAAGATTGCCTTCAGGCCTTACCCACCTGGTCTGGCAGCCAGCACAGCCAGGATCCTTGTGGCAATCTCTTGAGAGCCCACAGGAGAAAGGTGGGAAACAGAAAGGGAACTGGAAATACTGACTTTAATCAGAGGGAAGTGGTAAACACTTTGGCACACTACAGGGCTGGAGGACAGAGGCAGGGGAAGGGTGGGTGGGAAAGGCAGGTACAGGACTGAGTGCTGGACAGAGCACTTCTGGGGGTGCTGCTATGGAAGTGACGCAGAGAGTGAGTAGAATGATCATTAGTGCACAAGGCACAGATCCACTGAAAAAAAGGTTCCTTAGTTCTGTAGCTCATGAACATTCTCCATCCTGGGCCACTACTGACAAATTGATTGACAAGATAAACAGTGACCTGATCTCAGGGTTTTTGTATTATATTTCTAGGTGTGGCACACTTCGCAGATCTCATTTCCTTGTAACTGTTCACAGCCCAATGACTCTTGATATATGATTGGTTTCTTCCTCTGTTTTAGCACTTAAATCTCTTGCCCATTTCTTATGACAAACTTGAAAAAAACAGCACGTATCTGTGCAGTTCTTCATGGACTGTTCCTGTTTTTTCATCATTCACTTCTGCAGTGACTACTGACAAAGCAGATACCATGCTCCCTTTTTTATCCTGAAACAGCAAATTTATTCACTGAGGGCTTCCAAACTGGTGACTGCTAATAACCCAGGCTCATCATAATTCATGCTCACACTGCATATCCAGCTGGCTTGCTTCTGCTACAAAACCATGGCTTTGCTCATTTTTAAATTGGAGTATTCCAGCTCTCTCAACTTTTGCATGGTTGTGATACTCCTGTGGTTGCAATGTTGTATTTTGGGGGATGGCCTAATTGCACAGGATCAAAACATTCCACATTCCAAGATCCCCTTGAACATATTGTTGTTAGGTGATTTCCCAAGGTGTATTTGAGTTTCATACAAATCAGGGCTTTTGTAAGAAAAATGTTCAGCATATGCCCCGTCTGCAGTCTAAAGAATCAAGCTTCTTCACCTGACCACTCTCATTCAGCCTGATGGGAAAGGAGCCTGCAAACAAAACCTACTGAAGGATTAGCTGTGTGCCCATGGGAATATTAAAGCCTTTCTGCAGGGTCATACACTAGTTAGAAAGGGCCATTAAAACACCATTAAAGCTCATACTTCGTGCTGAATGAGGCCACAGCCCTGCATCGGGGTAGTGAAAATGAAGCAAACCACTGGAGCCTCAGGAGTTTTCTCAAGGGGAAAGGCAGCAGGCAGGAGGAAGTGCAGGCAGAACAGGACAAGCTGTAAACTTGCATTGCATCTGGGTCTAACCTGAGCTGCAGCCTGGTGACTGCATGCCAACTGCATTAAATTCATAGAAGCATTTAGGTTGGAAAAGATCTTTCAGTTCATCAAGCCCAGCTGTAAATGCCACACTTGGCCAAGTCCTCCACCAAGGTCATGGCCTGTCCCACACAGACAGGACAGCTACTCACAGCTAGAAGGGAGACGGCCACTCTGACCAGGCTGTGTCTCACCAGTCAGACACCTTAGATACATGAGTCTGCCTACATGCTCCTGGGAACAAAATCCTGGAACAGCTGTCCACCCATGGCTCAGAGTGGCTCAGACCTTGGGTTGCTGCCCCAAATTCCTGTGTGTGCCTCCACCCTAGTGCTTTGCTAGGGGTCCAGCAGGACCCCACAACAGGAGCTGCACACCACGTTGCTCAGTGGTGGCTGCTCCTCAAGGAGTCTTTCACAGTAGTAACACATCAGATGGTTTTGGGGCAAGATAGATGAGTGGACATGACGAGTTAGGACCTGAAAGGTAAATCTGTCAGTTAGCTTAGTGTGCTCTTTGTCATGTTCTGAGGAGAGACCCTGACAGCCCTGTTGAGGTTCCCTAACTGTGAGGTCTGGCTGCAGGGGAGATACCACCTCACTCCTGCCCAAAACCTATCTACCCCAGAAAAAAAGGCAATTACATGAATCAGCAATGCTTCCCAGTGGCACAGAAGGCCAAAGATGTCCTAGGCTTGCTGGGAGGAATGTTGCCAGCAGGGAGAGGGAGGTGACCCCTTCCTCTCAGCCCTGGTGGAGCCCAACCTGGAGCATCGTGTCCAGCTCTGGGCTCCTCAGGACAAGGCAGACAAGTGCAGAGAGTCCAGTGAGGGAGCACAAAGATATGAGAGACTTGACCATCTCCCATATGAGGAAAGGCTGAGAGCCTGTTCAGCCTGGAAAAGATAATGATCAAGGGGATCTTACCAATGTGTGATAAAATAAATACCTGAAGTGAGAGTGTACAGAGAATGGAGCCAGACTGTTTCCAGCGGTGCCCAGTGACAGGACAAGAGGCAGCAGGCAGTGGCAACCCTGGGACTTTTCATCTGGACATCCAGAAACACTTTTTCTCCCTGAGGGTGACCGAGAACTGGCACAGGTTGCCCAGGGAGACTGGGGAGTCTCTACCTCTGGAAATATTCTCTTACCCCTATAGATACTGCTCACAGCCCTGGGCAGCCAGCTTTAGGTAGCCCTGCTTAAGCATGGGGAGTGGGACCAGATGATCTCCAGAGATCCCTTCCAACTTCAACTCTATGATTCTGCAATAGAAACAGTGAAGATCTTGTGTAACACCTGGACTTTCAAAAAAAGGTGACTTCAACTTTCTACTGTGACAATGAATGATTACATTTGGAAGCTGTCCCTGAGATTCTGCTGGAGCTGAAGCCTGCTGTGAGTACTTTGCATTTACTCTTAGAAACTACACCCAGGTGCATGTTCAGAGAACAAATGTATTTAAATTAGGCATGTGGATTTGCATCTTAATCATGTTATCATGATTAAGTAGTACCTCAGCGTTACCTGAGGCAACCAGAGACTACACACCTAAACGAAACCTGAAATAGTCAAAGCCTTTCTGCTTTACATATGTCAGTGCAGATTTTCACATCTGCAGGGCAAATCATAGATTGGCAAGCAGCATTTTAATGATTGAAAGAGACAGCCTTGTCCGGGACAGGCCCCAATTAACTGCAGTAACGATGAATGCTTTGAAATAATGTATTCTGTTCCAGGACCATCACAAAATTAAATTTAGGTCTTGTCCTACTCCTAACATAGTCAATAACAAAACCTCAGGGTCAGATGGACATCAGTGGATTTCAATGAACTTGTGACCGATTCTATCAGCCCTGGGGAGTTTAGTTATTGACAGAATGAGTCTCTGCAATTTGCTATTGACTACAATGAAGTCATGGCAATTTACTGTAGCTGAGGATCTACTGCCCCCACCTCCTGCTTAATATCAAGAACAAAAGCAGTATCCATTTAGAATAGAACGGAACGGATCAGAACAGAATAGGATAGAACAGAACAGAACAGAATATAATAGAATATTTCAGTCTGTTAGGAAGGGTCCTATAGCAATCATGCAGTCCAAGCCTGTTCCAATGTTAGACCCTGCTCTCAGTAAAGAAATTCTTCCAAATGTCCAGTTTAAACCTCCCTGATGTAGCTTTGAACCACATGTTAGGTCAGTGGGTCTCAAAGAGAAGAGACCAGCACCTCCCTCTCCACTTCCCCTTCTCAGGAAGCTGTGGAAAGCAATGAGAATCACCCCACAGCTTCCTTTTCTGCAAACTAGACAGGTCCAAAGTTCTTAGCTACTCCTCACAGGACATTCCTTCCAGCCTTTTCACCAGCTTTGTTGCCCTCCTCTGGATGCATTCAAGGACTTCATGCCCTTCTTAAATTGTGGGGATCAGAATGGCACACAATATTCAAGAAGATCTTCTCAGAGAGATCACAACTTCATGCTCCTCTGCATTGCTCCGCCTGAGCCCTTCAGCCTGTGGCAATGGCCACTACACAGTCTTCGGTTTTAGAAAAGTCCCCATTTCCCCTAAGACTCAGAACAAGTGATAACCACAGCAGCTGCCTCCTCATAGACCATACATCTGCTCTTATATCTCACATCAGGGAAGCAGCTCTCGAACCCGAGGTTCCTTGGGAAATCCTTCTTTGGTGTTCCTCCCATGGTGTCAGAAGACCTCCTCACATGGGACTATGAACTCCTAGCACCATGTGGTAATCACTGCCTGGTCTTTTACCTCTGCAAACAGGGCTTTGATAAGACATTTGTGATGTCAAAAAATGGATTTTTGACACTGTCACACACCCTAGCAGATGCAGCCTCTACCCCCATGTTAGTAGGAATCGCACCCGTACCTGCAACACAGGGTTTGGTGTTGTCTGGGAAGCTGAAATCCCAACTGAAGCAGCTCATCATAGATTGAATTTTCAGAACGTCAGGTTGCTCTAAAATGTGTGGAACATTTCAACACTACATGGAGAGAGCTAAGAAAATAACAAGGTAAAAGAGCTGGGGCTGCAGATAACTTTATATTGCCAGGAGTGGTTGAGGGCTGGCAATTACAGAGCTGGCTGGAGACCTGTGTGGGACCAGCAGTTGTCCTTTCCTACTGCACTGAAGCTGGAGAGCAAACCTTGCTACTGCTCCTTCTGAATCCAGGTGAATGCCCTACTAGGGGCATTGCCACTCACCATACAGCCCCATCCCCAAATTAGCAGGTGCTTGTCCAGCTCTTCAGAATCCTCCCTGGCTTTTTGTTTGCCCTCCTCCCTGATTCCTGCAGACAGTATGACCTCCACAGACCTCTGAAAATCCAGGTGTGTCCCACTGGAGGATGAGTAACTCATCGCTCTTCACAAAAAGAAGGGGATTGACATGGGGAATGACAGAGAGCCAGTCCTCAGCAGAGAGGTGGGAAATGGGCAAATCAAATATTTCTGGTGGGTGGTGGCCTGGCGGTGTCTGGGAGCAGGGGAGTCAGGCAGGGCTGGCACTCACCCCTGCCTGCAGTGCTGTGAAGTCCCAGTCTCTTCTGAAGTGCTGTCAGTGTTGTTACAAATCTTTGCCACTGCTAACGTGTGAGACGAGACGGAGGGCTTTGGCATAGCTCTGTGCTGTGGCAGGGTAAGTCTGCAAACCCAGACTGAGTGCCTCTGGATGTGCAATGGTGCAGTCAAGATCAGCCTGAAGCTTGGCTGAAATCTTGATTCAGAGCAAACGAATAGGAGCAAAATGTCTTTTTTGCACATTGTCAGAAAAATCACTTGGTTTTTGGAAGAGATTTTATCGAATAGAAAAGTGAAAATTATCAGGAGCAGTCTTGCAGGATATTTGATGCTGATGCTGGTACAGTTATTTTTTCACTGTCCCAGGATGCTGTGCACTGAAGCCATTTTGGTCCCACCTATGCCTTTCTGAACAGTGCTCAGAAATTTGTAATAAAGAACCATCAGCTGGGAATGGCTTGCCAGGTCATCATTACAGAAGAAGTAGAAGCATTTTTCTGCACAGTATCGCCTGCTGCTTTTAGAGCAGTGTACAACCGCATTTTTCCTGCATGCTCTTTATGCTCTGCCTGTATCTTAGAAAGAGATTGGAATATTTTCTGCTTTCAACTTCTCATTACCACAAAATTATTGTCTATGGATTGTCCATTGTGAAAAGGGAACCAGGGAAGAGAGTACAATAGAACTTGCTCTTTATTTTGATTACACATTTTCTGAAAAATCAAAGAGCACTTTGTCAGAGAAGAATGAAGTATGTATTAAAGTAACATTACTTAAAATGCAAAAATATTTCATTCAAAGCAGATTAGTTCTATTCCTTTTAGAGAGATTTAGTTGTGCTTATCTCCATGGGAACACTACTATTAAAGTCAGTGACAGATTTTTAAAGGTTCAAGAGAGAAGACGGAAGAAGTTTTATTTTTCATCTCCTATCATTCCTCTCAAGACATAAAAAAATTAATAAAATGCAGTATTAATTTAAAATGTGGTATGAATAACACTGCTACTCTCAGCAACCCAGGAGAACTAATCCTACAGATTAGCTAAGAAAAAGGAACACATTTCCTATCTATTTATTTCACATATCACCTAAAACTCCTCTTATTCTCTGCAATGAACAGTATGACTGTCAGCTTGGCTGAACCACAGTGCCAGAGCATCTAGCAAAAAATAAAATAGCCCACAAAACAAAATCAGATAATCTCAGTCTAGCGTCAACCCAGGCGCAAAAAAAATTGCCTCCAGGAAGGATGGTTTTCATACTTAGTACAAAGATTGATCTGACCAAGTCTGGCAGATGTGAAGTTGCAGTAACAAACACTATTAAATGACAAAATGGCAGCTGTACAGCGAGCAAGACACGGTGCTGTGACTTGCAAGACATTGTAATTATTGACAAGTATTTGGGGTTTTTAACATCATCTCTGTACCACTGCTTCCACCTTCTTGGAAGATTCATGAAGAAGTATGAGCCTAAGGAGGGTTTTATGTTTTGTTTTGTCATTCTTTCAGCACTACCATGTGTCTAAACAGATTGGATCATTAAGCCAGTGTTTTCCATAGGATACTGTGAACTTGAAATCAGAACTGAAATAAAAATGAGCTGTTGTCTTGCCTAAACATGGTGATGACATTCTGTTCCAGATGTCCATGACAATGACCTCGTCTAAACCCCTGGTTCTTTACACTTCAGTCTTTTTCAGACAAATACTGGGGGGAAAAAAAGAAAAATTGAAAACACAAGAAAGAAAAGAACAAGTGATCTCATAATGATTTTGATGAAAGCAGCTGCCCACTTCAGTTAATGCTGCAATCAAAGCATGAATGGAATGGGAAGCCTTTTAATTTGATGGGATCCATTTCAGGCTCCTCATATGAAACTGCCCGTAATCAGGAAACATATAGATCAGTCAGACTGGAGGCTTCCTGAAACAGCAGCAGGGAGGCAAGATCCCTTCTTTCAGGTGAATTTATATGGGCATAAATTATTGAGTAAGACAACTATATGAGCAGGAAAAAATACTGAGGGATAAAATGATGTATTTGGGAACCTGCTGCAGCTAGACTGGAAGAAGAGAGGGATTAGCATGGTTCCTTTGCTTATTAAGGCACTCTGGTCCTGCAAAGCAAACCAGTCAGAAAGGACAGTATCCCTAAAAGTCTCTACTAATACACCTAATAAATTTTTGCTTCTTTATTTTTTGTTCTCCTTAAGGAAGCATGCAGAGAGTACAAAATCTTTTCACATCCTAGTTTGCTTCACCTTCTATTCAAAATGTTGGGTTATACCATCACTAAAATCTAGATGTTTACAAGAGCAAAACAGAAGCACTGCCAGCAGATGCACCAAATGGCAGAATGCACTAAACAGGAGGTAACCTGCCAGGTTTTTTTGTTTGTTTGTTCGTTTGCTTGTTTGCTTGTTTGTTTGGTGTTATGGAAAGCATTTTAGTGAGAATTGGAAATGGCCAGACTCTCAGCCTTTCCCAGCACTTTCCTGTGAACAACTGCCCATTCTGTCCTCCCATTTCACTCATCATCATGCGCAAAGGCAAGGGCATTAGTGAAACTCCCTTGCTCACATAGTGCATCACCAGAGAGCTGGAGCAGACAGAGCTCCCTGGAAGCTGAAACACAGTTCTAGCACTCACCAACAAAAGAGCAGAGACTTTGTCTTCTTTGAGACATTTCCTATGCACTTGCCACCATGGCTAACAAACCAGTGGTGACTTGGCTGTTGTTGTTTTTAATATTGACTACTTTGGCTCAATGTTCAGGCTTACATGGTGCAATGTCATCAAAGACAGCCCCCACTGATAGATTATTTTTGGCTCCCAGCACAGATGACAGCTGTATATTTACACTGCGTTTGGCAAGAAGGGATTTTTTAGAATATTGCCAAATACAAACAGAGCTGGAAAGGTAACAGCTTCCTAAAAAATAATTCCAGGAAGGAAAGTCCATGATAACAACAAGATACAAAGCAGTCGTGTGACTTTTAGGCATGTTTAACTCTTTTTTATGTTCTACCTTTGGAATTCATTACTATGAGCTTTCTCTGATTTCAGTTTAATTATATTTTGCATTCTGGTTCCCTAGAAAACTTCTCCCTTGCTGCACATTATTCATCTTCTCTCTCAGTTAAAAATTTCATCTAATTTCCTTAATGAATAGAATATATTTAAGTCTTCTAGCTAGGTTTTCTAGTTCTTTAAACTCTCCCCTTTGCTTGTTACTATAAAAATAATTTAAGCAAAAAACAAATAAAATATTGCAACTTGATGCTTTTTTTTCTCTTTTTCTAGAATTATCTGTCTGAATGTAACAAAGGAGATATTTGCAACTTCTTCACTTTTATTATTAGCATGGTGTTTTCCTTGTTAATGACCTATGCTTGCAATTTCTGTCCATAGTCTTTATATTTCTTCATTTTCCTCAATTCCAAAATGATCTGTGGGTGGATTTTCCTGAAGTCATAAAGCAGTGACACAGTTATTTCCTGTTGCCATCAAAATTCTGTAACAGAATTTCTCCTTCTATAAGTTACTAAGTTACTTGGAGTACAGCCAAAACAAAACAAAAAACAAAACAAAAAACAAAACAAAACAAAAAACAAAACAAAAATCCCACCAAAACAAAACAAAAAACCAAAAAAAAAAAAGGGGGGGGGAAGCAGAAAAAAGAGACGTAACTTGATTGAATTGTCTGGATCCATAAAAACTTTCCAGTTGCTGCATGGACTTTGTGCCTTGCAGATCTACAATGATTCCAGTTAAGTGAGATAACGGAGAACCTGTTCACTTGCCAAAAAAAATCCCAAAAACCCCCAAAACCAACCAACTAACCAAACAAACAAACAAAAAAACCCCCACAACAAAACCTTAAAAAAATTAAAATCGGATCAGTTCCAGAAAAACGGGCTGTATTTTTCCACTTAAATATGCCATAGAAAAAAGGAACTGGCAAGATGGATCATTCAATTCATTTTAGCCAGATCACATTTATTTTTAGCCTATGGAATTGGCACAGATGAGTAACAGAAGCAGAATACCTTCAGCTACATTTCCAAGTTTACATACAATTCCTGGTAGGAATACCAAATGTCACCTTTTAGCTCAGTGGAGTTTTTTGTAGCTGAAACCCTTGCTGTGAAAGCCCAGAATTATTTACAATGCACAAGGCTTTTAAACTCTTTGCAAGGGTTTTTAAAAAATAAAATTTCAACTGATTCTGGAATACCTACAGTATCGCTCCTAAATAATCCTGCACGTGCTGGTCTGATGTACTAAACCTTCCGTAGCTTTAAAGCTGGATTCGATATCATCTGCCACCCATCTGTCGTTTCCCCAGCACTGGACCCGCTCCTGCCCTGCTACTGGTGCAAGTCAGGAATAGCTCCTGAAACCCCTGAATTCTGCTAATGTAAAACAGACTGAGGAGACTGGAAACGACAGAGCGATTGGTAGGCAGAAATGGCTGTTTCTTCACCGAGCTGCAGTCTCCTTTATCTCTTCCTCGCTGAAGGAGGTGATGATAATCACCACCTGCAGGAACAGATAAGAGGGGCAAAGACAGATATTGTAACAGGATCTTTAAAATTCTGGTCTCCCCGGCCATTACTCTGATCAACTGCCCGAAAATTACTCTCCAAAGTGGTAATAAGCTGAAAATGTTAGGTTCTCCTTTTAAATAAAGGACGGCACCAGAAGAACAATTGTGATTGTTAAAATACCAAGGCTCCTCTAAATGAATGTATCTGTGATATGACACAGTATGAGGTCAGATGAAACAACTGTAACCAAGGAGGAACGCGGTGAGAGAACAATGAAAACTTCGAGATCTGCTGTGAAATAATTTTTTTCAAGTGGATGTTTGCAGAAGGAAGTACAAGGAGATAGAAGTTTTTCAGGAAAAACGAAACTATTTTAGTCCACTGTGGGTTTTCTTTGTTTTAAAATTATAGGCTCTCTGTGTGATTCACAGGATCTTCTATCGACTTGCATTTTTGGAATTAACAGGGCCCAACATGCCAGCATCTCCTTGATCCCGGTACTAGGTCCAAATGCACAGGGTGGTATTGTTATGAACTGAATAGCTTTCAAATGTAACAGATATCTGCTCTCAAAGAGATATCAAACATGCCTGAGGGCCAAGGCATCCTAGAAACAAGTATTTCCATAACCAACTGCTGGACCTGTGTGTCACATGGGAAGCACTGCTTGCTGCTCCCATGGCTCTGCCTGGTGTGCTCCTGACCCTTGGGAAAGGGCAGCTCCCCGTGTGCAGCACGGTCTGGGTTTGGCCTTGCCAGCGGCCCTGGAGGTGACAGATGGGAACGTTCAGGTCTCTCACAGCGACTGACATGTCACATCCCACCACGAACCAACCCCAGTCTGGCTCCTGCTGCCAGGGCAGGGTGTTCCCAGCCCAGACAGAACCAGCGCTTTTCCGGTCGATGGTTTTGGAGGCACAGCACTCCAGCTACCTGCCCGGGGAGACAGGCGAGGAAACAGCATCCTTGCCAGTTCAGCTTTGCATCAGGACCTGACTGGCTGCATTCCTGCAGGAGTAAACTCCCATCCCAAGCTACTCAGCATCTTGCCTTGAGGTGCTGCAGCCTCCAGAGAGAACAGTTCTCAGAATAAGCTGTGATGGGAAAAAAAGCAGCGCTGCAGAAAGTTTTGAGGGCCTCACATCCAGCTCCCTTCTCCTTCAAGGGATCAAGGACAGCAGCTGTGAACACACAGGGCTCTTTTTGCCTGGGATAGCTGCTACTGCTGGGAAGTCACCAAGGAGGTTCTGAAAGACACAAAAAGCCACAGCTTCCAGACACCATGTCCTGCTGCAAAGCCATGCCTACCCTTCCAGCCCCGTGCCTGTTGCCACTGAGGCAAGTCTCAGAGCAGGGAATCGTAACCAAGGCTGGAAAAGAGAAGGCCCTGCTTCAGGCGTGGTCAGAGAAGTCTCCCAATGGCCACAGCATCTGGTGAAGACCTGTGAAGAACGGTGGCCTGGGGTCCCATGGGTGGCATGGGTGGCATGGGCAGCTGTGGGGCTGGGTGGCTCGGGCAGGAGCTGGGTGGCTCGGGCAGGCTGCCTGGTCCCCAGGACACCTGGCTGACCAGCAGGGAGGGGACTTTGACCTGGAAAGCTGTTGGGATGGCACAGGCCAGGCCACACGCACTGGACACACATGTTGTCCAGGAAAAGGGATTCACTACCTGGTGTGCAACAAGCCAAGAATTGCACACTCGAAAGAGATATTGATTATTTATTTCAGAGTTGTGCAAGCCTGGGTGCTCAGTGGTATTCCACAAATCAGGCACAAGCCACCGGAGTTTTGGCACCAGTATTCATAGACAGAAATTCAAAGTTAGCAATTTCCCAAGCTCAGCCCCTCTTCTAGGATTGGTTTGACATTTCCATTTCCATAAAAGTTACATAACCCCATGTAACTTCTACACATGCTCGGAGAAAGGGTCTTCATCTGGGCAGGGATCTTTTTGTCCTCTAGGTATTATACCTAAGATAGTTGAGCAATACGATACATGGACCTCGAGTATTTTGCCCAAGTTAGCAATGCAGCCCCTGGAGCAGGTTGGAAGACAGCAAGGATGGCTGGGGGACTGGAGCATCTCTTTTACGAGAAAAGGCTGAGGGAGCTGGGCCTGTCCAGCCTTAAGAAAAGACAGAGTATCTGAAGGGAGGGTGGCAAGAGGAGGGAGCCTGGTGGTGCCAAGCATTAGGATAAGAGACAACGGGCAGAAACTGATGCCCAGCATCAGTGGAACTTGAGGGAGAACTTTTTTACTGTGCAGTGACCATGCACTGGCACAGGCTGCTCCGAGAGGGTGCGGAGCCTCCCTCGCTGGACCAAGAGCCATCTGGGGGCAGCTCTGTGCTCTGGGGTGACCCTGCTGGAGCACGGATGACGGACAAGGTGCCCCGCTGCGGTCCCTCTCTGCGAGGCTGTGATTCTGGGCACGTAGGCAGCACCACAGGGGTGAGGGGTGCTGGCTGCTGCCACCGACCGCGGCTCCTTCGGCCTGCTTCAAAGCACACGCACTTCTTACAGCCAAGAACCCCCCGGCTGGGGATATGGGGATAACTAACGCACCCACCGACAGTCACACAGACGGACAGACAGACACTCGCACCCCCTCACACTCGAAAGTGCGGCCGCGGACGCGCAGCCCGCCCGCCCCTCAGCCCCTCGGCGCCGAATCTGCCGC
>JAHLSL010000007.1:7642771-7834096 GCA_025920805.1 Petroica traversi
GGATGCAGCGCCTCCCTGGGGAACACCCCCGCCGCCAGCCGGGCCTTGACCCTCCCGGTCTCCTCCCTCGGTCCCCGGCGAACCGCTTGGCAGCCGGCAGCGGGAACAGCACCGGAGTGTCCTTGGCCTGAAACCCTGCTCGGCTTAGCCCGAAATGTCAGGCTAATCCAGCGCTCCTCGGAGGGTTTCCTACCTGGGGGAGGGGAGGAGGGGAGAGCACCAGGCTCAGGCTTTGAAATGTTGCTCTGGTGCCGGCTCGTTGCTTTTGAGAGGGCGTGTGTGTGTGTGTGGCTCGAAGAAACAACAGTTCCCGTTCATCATGCAGTCTTTTTTAATTTGGGCATGCCCCCCAAGGACAGAGTATTTCTAGGCAGCCTTTCTAAGAGCTTTGTTTAATGGTTCCCTACTGTTAAGCAGCCTGATAACGAGGGACCTCCAATAGTCCGGAGCGTGCTGACAAAAGAAAATGTGGATACTTTTGATAGCACTTAGAAGTTTTCTATCCAGTGTTGTTTAGTTAAGGCTATTGACTAGAGGTATGTGGAGAGCAGAGATCCTTCCCTGCTGCATGTCTAAATGAATTTATGTTAAAACGGCCATGAAGGCTGACTGGTTTATTCAGCTGAGTAAGTTATGAATAATAATGTATGAGGAAGGTGACTTAACTTCTCCATGGAATAAGAATTGGAGGGGAGGGAGGAGAGATCATTGCTCACGAGTATATTGTCCCGTTTATCAGCTGTTCCATGCATGTACAGTTAATTAGGCTTTAAAAGGGCACTCTTTAAAAAATCAAAAAACGACAAAAAACCCCCCAACCAACAAAACAAAGGAAATCCTAAGGGAGAGGGAGGGGCAGATTTACTTCAGTAAATGCAAATGTGTGTCTTTAGCACTAGAGACCAGAGCACTAACATGAAGGGACAGCTGGTTCTCCTTAATTTCTGTGGGGACCACCACTCTTTGTCAGACACTAACAAACTAAGAGGATTCACTTCCTGGACTCTTCTATTGACGTCAGTAATGCGATTGCCAACTGAATAATTAACCACTTTATCACATCTGCCCCGCAAGGCTGCAGCCCGGGGAGCATTGATTATTTGTTTTGTCATGGGAGCTTTGTATGTCTTCTGCAAAGAGCATTCGGGGTTTTTGTTTTCAAGCTGATGGCTTGAACGAGTGAGCACCAGCAAATTGTTAAGTGTGATAGATCAGACTGCAAAATACTTTGAAAACTGAAGTTGGAAGGATTTGGGGCAGGCCAGAGAATGATATGCTTTTTCTATAGCGCTGCTGGTGGTTGTGTCTTACTGATTGATCCCAGCGTTGTCATTTTCTGTGTGATGGAGAGGCCGATTATCCAATTGTTTATAAAATCGCTTCTTTTAATTCTATTTATTGTGTTCACTGAATGTGAAAAGGTTACTGACTTGATGAAAAGTATAGCTCGTAATAAAAACAGTGTGTAGTTTTTACTGCAGTGTGGGATTACCCTGGTATAACAAAGTGCCTATTCAATAAATAATTGAAATGTATGTGAGCTACCATCTGGTGCTGCAGAGTAGGGATAAAAGTTTATAATCCAGGCTCTTGATGGTAAGGGGGTGGGCCTAAGTCTGGACTGTTGTATATTTTTGTTCCATCAACAAGGGATACCCTTAAAACCAATTACAGTTGATACTGTGTGTTCCTTCCTTTCCTTCAAGCTGTTAAAAACAAATACGTGCCAGCAACAAGATACCTTTTATCTGTGTCCTAATGCCCTCACACTGTGTTTCCACTGACAAGGAACTTGTTTCTGCCTCCAGCTAATAAGGAAAATATCATGCCAAACATGCTAATCTTCCTTATGTCATGATGTGTCTTAATTACAGCCTGATTTGCTGTTAGAAGATATTCTGGATTAATGTGCACAACTTTCTGTGCTGTTATGTGTCTGTAGAAGCATCAGAGTATAGTTAAATATTTGGAATATACTTTGAAGATCAGCGTTTCTTTATCAACTGGAGACAGAAGGAATTTCCTTTTGACGAAATGGAAACCTACCACTGACAATGGAAATAAGCTGCATGGGTATTAAGTTTGAATTAAGATGAGCTATATAACAAGCATCTTTTTTTACAATTTTGATTTTAAAACTGGGTGTGAGGTATCACACATGTAAAATTCCCTTGAAATGATTCAGTGTGTCTGATGAACTTGCTTGCCTTCTTAATTGGCTAGAGAAAATAGAGTTCAGGCGTGGTAGTTGAGGCAGGTTTTTTTTCTGGCAGTGGGGTGCAGAGGAGGTTCTGAGTTGTGTGGTGTACTTGCTGTATATAGATATCTCTGCTCTCTGACAGAGCATGGTGCTGCTCATACTCTGTAGCTGGTGGATGCTGGAGAAATGGGGAGTCCAGAAAATTAAGTCCCATGTTCATCTTATGAGACTTAGGCCACCTCCTCTCTATTCAACGTTTGTGGAAGTCTTGCACCTTACCTGTGGAGGCTGATAAACTCCAAATAGTGCATCCCATTGCTTCTGTTGTATTAATTCCTCCGCTGCTTCCTGGCAGTCCTGCCACAGGCTTATTTCTTCAAAATCTTCTTCCTATTTGCTAACCATAGAAGAGCGCAGGGTGTGGTCCTTCGCCTTGAGGCAGCTTGTGGCTTACATTGCTTTACAAATCTTGTAAGAATCTGCCATTTTAACCTTGGCAATTACAGCTTTCCCATGGTGAATGGAGCTTTCAAACAGACTGGTTTTTTCCCTATACTGAATATATAATACACATATCTTTATGTTTTTGGAGAAAAGCTAGCTGAACTTCAAGTTAGGCATTCAAAGTCCTTTCCTTCTAGTTATTTTTATTTATAACTTCTGTTGAATAAGCTGTCACCCAGTTGGTTATCACTGTTATATTGTTTATATAATAGATATTGAAATAAAGCTCAGTATTCTTCGTGGGAATTGAATCCAAGTCTGTTAGGTAACAAACCCATGTCTGCATGTTCAGAAAGAACTTCCCAAACCTGTGCTTAGTGTCTTTTAAACTGTTGCTGCATCTGCTGCTCCTAGAGTGAGAAATAGTGAGGAGTCCTGTTTATTCTAGTTGGGTTTGCTCATTCCTCTCTGAAGGTGAGACAACCTGAAGCTGTCAGCAGGCGCGGAGGAGGCTGCATGGGCTTGGACTTACCTGATGGGCTGTAGGTTCTGCAGTGTGGTATTGCCCATATACTGCAGAGGGATGTCCCAAGAGACTCTTCCTGCAGAAAGTATTCACTGTCCCTTGTTTACCCTGACAAGGAGAGAAGCACAGGAGTGCTGGAGCAGCACAGTCACAGCTCAGGTGTCAGTGCACCACCTGTCCTTTAGCTTTCAGGTACAGCGTGTTCCTCCCTATGGAGCCTCTTGCTCTCTCATACTGAGGCATCTGAGTCTTGCATAACCCTGTGCTAGAGTGGCTGCTTGCAGGGCACCTTGCTGGCTGGCATTGCTGCTGTGCTGGTTTGACATCACCTTGTTTGTCAGGAGTTACCTCAGCTGGCTATGGCTGGTGCTCACTGCCCCTTCCTTCCCGTCACCAGGGACTGGCTTCTCCCTTTTTGGATAGCTACTTGTCACAGTTTGCAGCCAGTAGTCAGACATGTTCAGAGGAGAGTCTCACAGGAATGGACCGTATTTGTATTCAAAATGATCCTGGTGCTGCACAGCCTCTCTTGTTCCAGCCTTTGTTTCCTCTGGCCCTGTTTTGTGCCTCTGGCCTGCTACAGAGGGCAAGGTGGCACGTGTCCCTATACACTCCATTCAGTGTTGTCTCACTCCCAGACTATGTACTGGCTGGTTCTCTCTGAGAACACCTCTAAACCTGTATCAGAGTGGTTTAGACTGATCTGTGTTTTTTTTTTCTGTTTGAAGCAGGCTCACAAGGTACTTCTGTGGACTGTTTCTCCTCATTTGTTATGAACTGTTGGTTTGAATGCTGACTTGCCTTCTGTGTTCTCAGTTTGTGCAAGGTCGGCTACCCAGCTAGAGTGGTGCTCTGCTTTTGGATGGTGCTGGTGGAGTTTTTTGTGTCTCTGTTTTACTCTTTTCCTAAGATGAACTTTAAGGATTCTAAAGCTGTGGGGAAAAAAGATAATTAGCACAAGTAGGCCAGCTTGCTGCTGCTGAGCTCTTGAAGACAGTCTGGTGTAATAGACAGCGGATGCTATTGTAGTAACATCAAGATATTCCCAGTCTGGACTAGAGGAGAGAAAAAATGTACACACAGAGTGCTCAAAGCAACCTTTAGCCTAGCCCTGAACTGCCACTTTTGGGCATATATTTGTTACACTTGAGTCTGGACCATAGATGGCAAAAATAATGCACAGAACATTCACTGGGAAGGGCTGCTGTGCTGGTGCAGTGATTCACAACAGGTCGCTGTCAGGACTGGAGCTTCAAGTTTGGATCTTGCTGTACGGAGGGGCTCTGTGAGCTTTGCAAGTTGACTCCCAGGCCTACTCTTTCCTCCTAGTTCTGCTAAAAGAGGCACCTTAACCTTTCAGATAAAAAATACCGAATTAGAGAAGGCATAACCTTGCAGGGTGGCCTTTTTGTCAGAACAGTGTAAAGCCTGTTCTCTCAGCCTAAAAGCAGTTGTGTTCAGGAGTGCACATGTGGGCCTGAGAAAGGGTCTTTGCAACCTGCATTAGAGAACCTTCTAGAAAAGTAGGTGCAGGGTTGACCGAGACCTCTGCTACAGATACTGCTGTACTAGAAAAAGCACTAGGTAAGGGCAGGGGCACAATGTGTGGTGAGTGTGCTGCTAGCATACAGGCAGAAACTGTCCTTAAGGATTTTTGAGATGACTTCAAATCTGATGGTCTTCTAGGGTTGCATATGAGGATCTGTTGATCTTTTGGGGTTATACCAGGAAAAACTGTCACTTGATAACACGTCATATCTCTTGACTTGAGGGCTTAAATTACTCTCTTTCTTCCCTTTGGTATTCCTTCCCCCTCCCCTGCTTGCAGAAATACACATAAAAATCCAGAAAGGGACCTCAGGCTCTGCCAGCTTGTGTAATGTCCTTCTCTGTGCAGGCAGGAGCTGTGCAGTGACTGATAAGCCTGTTGGGCACGTGTGTGAGGTGACAGTGGTTGGATAATGGAGACGGCTGATGAACAAGAAAACTGAATTTCAGATTTTGGCTGAGTTTTCTCTATGTCATCCTCTATCTACCAAAGCCTGTTATGATCCCTCATACTAGAGCCAGTGGCAGGAGAGTGTGGGCTGAGGGCCCACTGGGGCAGGGTACAGCTACAGGTGCCTTGCAGTTGTTCTGGAAAGGTCAGTGGTGGTGGGGACCATGGGTTTTTTTGTGCAGTGTGGTTGCAGCTAGAATTCTTCCCTGCTCCTGAAGTCTTTCCTGTGATCATAGGTGGGGCACCAAACCTTGGATCACCTTCCATAACAAGGTCATGATGGTCATCTGGCAGAATAGTGTGACCCTGGCTGCTAAAGCTCAGTTTCCTGCATTCTCTGCTTGGATGAAACTGGTTTTGTTCTTTTCAAAGATGTATGTTAGGATTATTTCATGTTGAAGTAGCCCAGACTGCCATGATAGCTTTGAAAGCATTGTAGGCTGGGCTGGTTACATGAGGGCATTGTGGTTAAAATCCTGCTGCTGTGTGATGATGGACTCTTTACGGGGCATCTGTTTTAATCTGTTATTTTTAGAATGAGGCAGTATCTTTTAATGACTTTTTCTGTAAAACTTCATGCTGTGAAGCACAGGCACTGAATGCTGCTGTCATGTTTTAGTAGTGGCAAAGTAACATGGTCTGGAGGATGAGGGGCCCATTGGCATGTGTGTTCAAGTGACAGATGGCCTGGGTGAAGATTGTCTTTTGTCCCACAGAAGGAAGTCGGTATCGCTTTTCTTCTGTGGCTAAAGGTGCTAATAAATATCACCAGCCTTTAGTTAGGGCTTGAGGAATTATGTGGTATATTGAAGGCTGTGATCTATATTTTGCATTTAGATTTTATTTATGTATGAACACTCAGAAGGGGGTAAATAAGTCACTGATAAGTTTGTCTTCATACAGGAAAATGTGTGTGCAGTTTCCCGCTGATGGTACATGATAAGGTGTAGAATGCAGAAGTAAGATTTCAATAGCATCCATAAATCTAACTTTTTTCTGTCTTGTTTCACTTGCAAATAGAAATTATTTTCATATAGATTTTTCACAGATAATATTAAGATATGATATTTTGCAAAAGAAAAAAACAAACCCAACCTTAATTTGCATCCTTAAAACTTCCATAGTTGTCAGAGTTATGTATTATCAGTGGAAGTGGCTTGAAAGGCAGTTTAGTCAACAGATTCAGTACAATGAATTTTTTTATCAAATTAAGTTGAACTAATCTATTTTTGCAAACAATTAATGTGTGGGAATGAGTCAGTTTCTTCCACACCTACTAGAACAAATTATTTTAACTGTGTGAATCAGAACTGAAAAGACTTGTTTCATTAGCTATTTTAGCAAGTTACTTCCACTTTATGGTTATACGTTAATATTTTAGGTTTTAGGAATGTTGACCTGCAGTTGAGATTAGCTGGGAATGTTAAACTACAGATTCCTTAAATTTGTAAAAAATTACATTGTATCCCTTGCATGTAGTTTGAGGCAATTCATGCAAGCTGGTTTAAGATGGGTGTTACAAAAAGGAAGAATTACAATATTTAACAACTGCAAATTTATCTGAGCCATTAATAGAATGCAATCCCTAGGATTATGAAAAATTTCATGGGTTCATCTTTTTCATTACCAGAGTCTGAAAAGACTAGTACAATGATGGATCACAAGCAAACTGTTTAGAAAAATACAAGGGACTTGTTAAGGCTTTTTACTGTATTTTTGCCTTTGATAATACTTTTAAATAGAGTTGACATTTGTTTCCTAAGTCTTTCATAAGGTACACTTGGGAGTTCCAATGTGTTCTTGATGTTGACAAAGGGCTTGTATCATTCTCACTATTACATCCCACTGAAGTGTTAGGGGGTTTTTTTGTTTTGTTTTTGTTTGGTTTGGCTTTTTGTTGTTTATTTTTGTTTGTTTGCTTGTTTGTTTTGCTTTTAAGAAAAGGGATTTAATTTTTAAAATTCTCTAGGGTTGAGAATTTTTATGTACGTTCGCTCTGTGGCTCAGTGTGATCAGTTCATTTTTTAGCTGTCTCCTAACACTAAAACCTTCCAGCCTTTTTTCTCATCAGCATATGCAGATTGCCAGAATGCAGGCTTTCATTTATAAAGATCTTGTTCACTATAATGAATGTAGCTTTCTTCAGTAGGAAACTACACACTGTTTTCTTAAGCCCTGATTTTGCATAGACCTCAGTAATCATGTCTGTAGATATACTTAGAGTGCATTCAGATTAAGTGTGTGCATCCATCATTTCCAGCTGAGGCCTTTAGGCATCCTGAAGTGCCTAAGATGTTAATTTCTATCATTCATGTCATCAGGGTCTTAACACTGAAACATGTTATTACTTAACCATGGCCTAAAGCTTCAAATGTGATTAGTACCTCTGGATGCCCAACCTAAGATGTCTATAAAGGAGTCTGAGATTTAGAAAATGGTGAGGATATATTTACCAAATATTAAATCATTGAAAATGTGTGAAATTTAGTAATCAGATGTGCATTAGTGAAGTCCGAGGTATAGTTTTTCATTTGTTTAAGCGCAGTGCCATTGAGGGGTGAATATGTATAGCTGCCTATACATGTATAGGCCAAGAAGAGAAAAGATCAGAAGCAACACCAATTTCAAATATATCCCAAATAATTGTAATAATTTATAATTTTTTCCAACATAAAAATAAACATAGATAATTGTTTTGTGAAGTCCTGCTTGGAATGTGTTTATGCCAGTTTAGTGATGTGCATGCTCAAGGTTTTGGAAAAGTGAATACAAAATTCTGTCTGGATTTTTAGTTCAGCTTAAGCCTGGGTTATGTTCTAATTGCCTTTAAAAGAATTGGTGAAAGGTGAAACAAGCAAGATGGCACCTGTTTTAAACTTGCTTGAGTTAGGTATATGGAAGTCAGTCTTAAAGAAGTGTTGCAGCTATTCTGGCAATATTGTACTTTTATTTGGGACTGTGTTATTCGTGGGACGCAGATTCTTTCTTTTTACAGGAGAGATATCTTTACCCAAAGCATAGCAACCACTGTAGAAGTATGGGGGTTGTAGATTATGATTTCCCTGCCAGTAATGATCCGTTAGCATAAGAACTAAGCTGTAGGCCTATGAAATCTCTGTCCACATCTGAGGAAGGACAAGGTTTCTAGTAATTGCATGGTAATACTCATGGGACATCTGGAATCTTTTTTCCACTCTTGAGGAATTCCTCTGTCCCTGACTCCCCCCACTGCTTCTTACAGAGATTTCATGTGTACCTTGGGAGTGGATGGGTATTGTCTCCATTGCCTTGCATGCTTTACAGTTTCTGATGGTGTTACAACATGGCTTCTGTGATTTTCATTGTGCACATCCTTCCTTAAAAGTTGGCTTCTTCATGGAGCTTTTCTGTGTGCTGCCCATGTGACTTGGATTATCAATACAGCAAGCTGGAGCGTTCAGAGAGCCTTTTATTTTACTGTAATTAAGGCAGAGGAGAAACAGCAGGAGGGTGACTTCAGGCATGAAGATCTTATTATATCATTTTGAAATATGTTCCCAAAGGTTTGCCTTTTAAGATGCATGTTTAGTCTTTAGATTCAGCGCTTTTTCTGATAGGATTAGTTAGGTTGTCATGTGTTGTTCCCTCCACCCCCATTTCTGTGTATCATGGCTGCATGGCTGTGCCCTGACTCTTATTAGCTCTGAGAGATGGACACCCAGTGTGAAAGCTCTGCAGGCTTTATTCTCCAGCCTTTTTTGGACTCTGGATCCGAAGAACAATAAGCAAATTTCTCCTATTGTTAAGTGTTTTTCCGATAGTTAGGTGAACTTGAGTAAGAAATTTGTATTGAAGTTTTTTAATTAAGGATTTAGGTTTCTGTCTCTAGTCTGTAATTGTTTGCATTATGTCAGTTTGAAATGGGAATGTAATATCTGACCACATTAGCTTTCTTTTTAGATTGTATGCTCTTTAAGCCAGGGAGGGAATCTCACTGTGTTTTGCTTATCAGTGGTTCCTTTTAGTGTGGCATTGTTGCCCTGGAATGATCTCAGGTTACACATCTTAAAGGAAATGACATTTTTGTGATTCAGAACCATGGGACTTCCTTCAGGAGACGATGAGAAAAAAAGTTTTACATGTACAAGAGGCTAAAAGTGATCCAGAGGTCCTAGTGGAGTAATTGGCAGCTAGGAACTGGTAGATGTTGGGTTGTAAGTGCAGAGTGAAGGCCGGAGTCTGTGGTATTTAATATTTCTGCCTTTAGTGGGTAATAGGTATTTTTTGTAAACTCACAACACTTCATCTGTCAGAGCAGACTTTCTGAGAAGTTGCAGGTTAGCTGTGTCACAGGGAAGAAGCACAAAAATTTTCCTTCCAGACCAGCTTTAACTAGTTGTAGTAAAACACCTTAGGTCATGTGGCATCATATCACTTTATAGAGGAGTTAAGTTTGACTGCATTAACTTACTCTGGTATGTAATTGAAGATTTCCATTACCAGTTAGTTCTTCCTTTGGTTTCCTGAACAGTTATGTTTTAGTTGGGAATAATGTCAATATAACACAGCTGTTTTTAAACTGTGGTTCTTCTGGCCTAGTACTCCAGATAACATGGGACAACATAGTGTGGGAATGCCTAACTGGAGGCTGGACTAGGTCCACAGACTGTCTTTATCTTACCCCTAGAAGTATTTACTAGTTTATTAAGGCAATTGAACTCTGGTTATCAGTCTGTGTTTGTTATTGTGGGCCAGCAGGATTTACTTGATTGGATGTAGTGCTGTACCAGCAGGGCTATACTGGGCAGGCTTGACCCTGGCAGGCATGACCCAGTCAGGTTTACGTCCATGGCTAGAAATAATCAATCCTTGTGCATCCTGAAGTTGACTCTGATGTGAATTATAAAGATAAAAGCCCTGACATTTCGGGAAGGAGGGAAGTGGGGAATTTTTAATTAAGAAAATTAAAAGTCATTCATGAAGAAGCTTTTACTGCCCTTAGGAAAGGGCTTTGCAGTAATTTTCATCAGTGTTAAAGGTATGCATGCATTTGAGTGGCTCAGACCAGAAGCTGCCCTGGTTGATCCTGACAGAATCAAAGCTGTTAGGTTGTCTAGGTATAGACTTCCTGTTCTTGTGGGTAGTGTTAAACATAATAAAGATTGTGTTATATATTTCAGGCATGTTTTGAGGGTGGGGATAGCAGATACTACATTCCATCCTCTACCTTTTATGTACAGCATTATACTTCCTTCACAATGTGAACCATCACAAAATTCAGCATGACAAGTGTAATGTCTTACACTGTGCAGCTTTAAACATTGGGGTATGACCATCTAGACAGCAGCCTTACAGAAAGGGGATTTGGGGATCGTGGTGAACAATTAGTTGGAAAGTCAGTGATGCATCATTGTAGAAATGGAAACTGCCAATGTGCAGGACTGCATCTGCAGAGTAGCCAGCAGGCTGAGGGAAGTGGTTGTTATTCCCTTTACATCACTCTTCCGAGGCCGTTTCTCCAGTACTGTGTCTAGTTCAGGGCTTCCCAGGGCAGAAGAACCTCTGGGAAGCTGAAGTGTGTCTAGCAGTAACCACTGATGTGGTTGAGGGCTTGAAATACTTGAGCTGTGACAGAAGCCTGAGATACCTGGATCTGGTCAGCCTGGAGAGGGGAATTTCATTGTTATCCTCGACTTCCACGTGTGGTTAGGGAGAACACAGAGGCAGATGCTTCCTGGGTGCACTGCCAAGAAGGAGAAACAGGCTATGGCAAGGATGATTCTGACTCTTTGTGAGAGAAAAAGAAAGTTCTACTCCTGAGAATGGTCTTGTACTAGAAGAGTCACCCAGAAAGGTGAGGGGCTCTTTATCCTGGGGACAAACCTCAGTTGGACAAGCCCTTTGTAACCTGATTGAACTTTGATGTTATCTCAGCTTTGAGTAATTGGGTGGATTGTGATGTCCAGAAGTTCCTTCCAACCTAAATTTACTCTGTGGTTCCATTTATTTTTTTCTGTGTTCACAAATGTATTTAACATCATGGCTGCTGTAACAGAAAATAGTTGCTCTTCACACTTCTCAGAATGAAAAGCAATATGTGAAATCGCATCTTCTTGTTGTAGATAAGTAGTTCATGCAACTTGTTTTTTTGATAATCTCGGGTGGTTACCTTGGTTGGCTGTCCTTCTACCACAGTCTGAACATAAGCATTAACAAGCTTGTAACTAGTCTTGTAAATGAAGGGAAAATAAATTTTGTTCATGTTGTTCTTCCATGTATTTAAAGAAATCACCGATTTCCTTGTTCCTCACAGTGAATTGCCAGAACAGGTTTTAAGAACTTTGAACCTATATTTTATGCTTAGTTCTGTTTTCTCAAGTGTAGTTTCCTTATGGCTATTTAGCCTTGATAGCACTTGGATATTTTAAAGCATTCCTCTGTGAAGCTGTCAGAAGGGCCTGCCATCCCTGCATGACTGCGAGCCTGAATCATCCTTTATGAAAAATACAGGTTTAGTTGTTGTACTGGATATGTTCTCATATCACAAAGGGTCTCTGTCTGGCAGGACTCCCAATATGCTTATATTTGACACTGTAAGGAGGCTGGCTAAGCAGTTGCTAACAGCAGGGTGGAACAAATCTTCCTCATAAGAGTAAGATCTAATGGGAGATTCTAGCTGGGGTTTTTTGTTTCCTCTGTAAACCAAGAACTCATGTGACTTACATGAAGCTGGACTTGCAGCATGGTTTTAATGCTGATATTCCTGATTGATAGTGGACTCAGCTAGCCAAAATGCACAACAAATTCAGTGTTTCAAAATCACAATGGTATATGGAAGTGCAGTCAATGATGAGGATAACAGTGTAGAAATGGGACAAAACCTGAGAAATGAATCCTTTATTAGTGGTGTTTTGTACTTAGAAAGTATTTGAAGTGGCACTTGACTTCCCTTACAATTAATTTAGATCTGTGTTTTTGAGTATTTTGCATACTGCAAAATCATTAGAAAATAATAAGATTTTTCAAAATTCTCATATTCCTAAATGCCTGGAAGTCTGGTAGATGCCCTTTTTTGAGACCATACATTGTCAGCTGTGTCATGAAGGCATTCATTGAGAGCACTGTATAATGTAATGGTCCACTGCCCTTCTGGGGCAAGGACTGTGGCTATGAGCAGTTTATAATGTGTGTTCATTTTTCCAAAGAAACTTTTCTCAAAGTGTTGTGTGGTTGTTTCAGATGCCCTGGTGTGCAGGTACCTTGGGAGAAAAAGCAGATAATGAAGTAATGGCAATAACTTTTTTGTAGACTGAGTCTTGCTGCTTAAAACTACTGAGAAATATCATTCTCCTCCTCTTATGCCCTCATTTCCTCTTTAATTTCATTGTTCAGACTCTTCACTTTTCATTTCTTACTTGTATTTAGAGAAGGCACTTTGCAGTGATGTCTTTAAAACAGCAGTGCACACTTGTGCACACATGGCAGCAATGATCTTTTGTGCCAGTGGCTGTAATATGTCATTGTGCACTTTGGTAATGATAGCTCGCTCTTCAAGTATATATCCTTGATAACCACAGAATAAATAATACAGACCTCACTGGAAAATGTGCTCCAGTAATTCACCTTCAGAGCTCTGTGGGTGACAGCTGGTGAAAGATAATGGATTATCTTTCTGCAAGACGAAAGCATGGGCAAGACCTACTTCTTACTTCAATCTCCTTGCCCTCATCTCTTCCTCCCCCCTCATGTCCCATATAACACTTAAGAACCTGTCCTCTCCATTTTCTGAGGAGCTTGGGTGGAGATTGCTTGTTATCACTTTTGTGTTTAAAAAAATAAAATTTAAAAAAATTAATTGGCAAGGAAATAAATTTAGCTGTGCATAACAATTCATGGAAGAGGAAATCAACACTGTCTGCTTGTAATCTTTTAACACATATCCAGAAATAGGTTGTTGGAGAGTTACAGTGTTTGTATTAAAATTTGTAGTATTGGAATAAAAAACAAGCAGGTCTGTGAATCAGAAAGGAGTGGAAAAAACATTATTTAAAGCCCAAAATATTGGTTAATATACTACAAATATTGGTCAGGCCAGATGTCTTTACCTGGTGCTTCTAGAAGTTCCTTACTTTAAGGTAAACTTTGGGATTTTTTACTAAAATGTCTGTTAAGAAAAATTTTCAGGGAGAGATGTGGAACTTATGGTACTCAAAGAAAAACTTCCCATGGGAGATAACAAAGATTCTTACTAGATTTGAGGGTTTTGATCTGTTGAAGTAGGTTCACATAAGAAAGGTGAGACTCCAAAGTGACTTCTTGATTCCTTGAAAATGCATTCCTTAGAGAGTGACTCTTCAGAAGAGTAATTCCTTAAAGTACGATTTCATATCATGCAGTTGTAAATGCGCTTGTTTTCTTCCCTTCCTTTAAAATACAGCTGAATTGTCAGTCAGGAGTGAGCTTATCAACAACTGCACAAACTACTCTGCTTTTGTAATATTTCTTAAAACAGTTAGGCACATTTTTGTTCCTCTCTAAGAGTAATGTCTGGTGCAGTTTGAGCATAGTAATGGACATGATGGCAAAGCAACCCTTGATGCTCGTGCAGATAATACAGTGCAATAATTTAACACATGACTATTCCTTCTTTTTTATAATGACAGATACTTGTTTTGAAAGATTTATGGACCTAGGTGGGTTTTTTTTTGTCAATGCTTCTGTAGACTTGTCTTAAAATTCAAATTATATAGGAAACAAGGGTTAAGTTTCAAGAAATTATTAAAAAAGTGAAATTTTGTGGCTCTTTATAAACAGTAGGTCAGTTGCCAGAAGTATAGTCTTCAAGGCTTTTAACTCATATATGAACAATTCGATCAACAAAAAGGAAATTTTATAAGCAGAGTCATCTTTCCCCTCAATGCTGTGGGATATTTGTGCCCTACAAACCTGTGTTTGTGTACTTGTTCATGAGAACCAGAGTGAAGTGTTAAAAGACCGCAAAACTGCCAAGAGATTAAAAACATTTTTGGTAAATGTCACGTCCTTGTTTGATTCATAGTGGCAATCCAAACATGGAATAATGTGTTACTGAACAAGCAGTCCTGAGCACCTTTTTCATGAGGCTGAAAAAAGGAGCCCTAAGTGATATATATATTGAGTATCTTATGTAAAGTGAAAGAAAAAAATCTGCAGCTCTTCCAGACTTTTCCGTTAGAGAATTCCAAAGAAGTTTATGGAAGAAAAGGATTACAAAGCCTCGGCTCCACAATACTAATATCAAAAATGAACCTAGCTTGTCCAAACTGCAGTATCAAGGAGGAAGAGTTTGACAGTCTTTATAAGATTGTGGTTTGAGACCGAATGTGTTTTTAAAGTGAGTCGATGCATGTGGAAAATATTACTTAAGAGCTAAAACAATCATGAAATGGGCAAAGTACCCAAGGTTTACTTAGATGACACTGGAGACAAATTAGTAAAGGAAGATATTAAATTCTGTATGGAAAATGAAAAGAGAACGGGGTATAACTAAAATGATGTGTAAGAAAGTAGAAGGGCAGCCATTTGGCTTTTCTCTGTCTAAATACTGGCTCAATGTCTGTACTGGTTTGCAGTTGCATTGAAGTAGATTAAAATATTTTGTAGATTGACTGAAATTCCTTGGTTTTCTCTTTGTGGTTGCCTCTTCTATTTGTGGTCTCCTCAGATGCTGAGTACCATGTCAAAAAGATTTCTGGAAAGAAGTTAATTCATCTTTACTGGTTCCTGCTCTGGAAATGGGAACTTGTGAAAGCACATCTACACTGGTAGGGTTTTCCAGCTGCATGTGCACTGGCATGCAGGTGCTCACCCTGGTGTTGCATAGGAGCTTCCAAATGTTTGGTTGTTATTTCCAAGTATGAGTAAAGAAAAAGGTTGGAAGCCAACAGAATGGAGCCTGAGGTATAGATGAAGACAGGAGATTGCCAGCCTACTACAAGCTTGTTCTGAATGTCTTAGTACATGATTTTCTGTTTTGAAACCAACACACCTGTCTAGATGGGCTGTAAATGAAGAAGTAAAAAAGGAATTCTCTGCTTAAATGCATGGAAATAAATCTTAATGCAAAAGGATTGTGGATGCAGTATTTATTAAACAAAGATGGCATGTGGATAATGTTACACTTTAAGTAAGGAGGAGTACAAAACTGAAAACTTGTGTTTAAAATGACAGGCTTAAAAGCAGAATGCTTTAAGATACTGCTCCTGATATAAAATCTTTGTGGGATGATCTTCATTTGATACACCTATCTTGAAAAGCTGAGGAACAGGACATAGAGGTGAGACATGGTATTTACAATTGTGAGTAAGTGATTGAACAGATTTTTGTTCCCTACTGGCTTTAAGAGTATGTAAGAAAGAGGGAACAGCTAGAAGCCAGGGATCTTGGATTGCTGCTAATCATGCTGGAGTGTGCAGTAACAGGAGGTATGATCTGGATTGGAGTGGTAGTGTGGAGAGTATAAGATTCCAGGAGCCTACAAGAAGTTTGGGAATGCCTAACATGTCCATTAAACAGCATGTCATGTGGACTGGCAGTCTTTTGAGAGCTTTACTAAAATCATGACCCAAAAAGTGGATTTAAGAATATCTGAAAGATATCACAGCAAAGATATTAGGAAAAGATGGCTATAAATACTAAACAAACCAAAACTGTTCTTTGATACACAGAATACAGAGATAAGAGGAAAGAGCTTATTCAGTGTACTGTACATAAATTAGCAAAAATTTGGATAGGAAAGCATGATAAAATTACAGAATGAGGGGGAGAGAAGGAGGAAGAACTTCATCCTGCCTGTACTAGAAAAAGCTGAATTTATAATGCTTGGAGACTTGGAAATGTCTCTAGGAAGAGGCATGGGGTTCTATTTTTAGTTTTCTGTTCCGTATGCTTTGCATATACATGTGATGTTAAAGCTCTTTAGTCATGCTCTAAATCAGTTAGATATTAGAAATTCACCTTTAACTGTTCCAAGATTTGCCTTCCCTAACAATAACTTTTTCATTTGAAGGAGAGTTTGAAAATTTGAACCTGTACAAATGGTCATATATTTGTAGTCTAAACTTATAGATTATCGTTTATCCAAACTGGTTTGTTTCATGAGTATTCACTGCGTGTTAAAAGAACCCTGCTTTAATGGATTTTTTTCTTATTTAATAGCAGATGTTATGGTCCTGGTCAGTTTGAAACTTCAGAATAATTAGCTGATGCTAGCAGACTGAAACTTAAATGGTCAGTATTCTAAAACAGAATTGTGCAGGCTTCTTGGTTAATTTCATTGGTGATTAAAATTTTTGGCTTTTTTTTTTCTTTAAATAGCCAGGAGCACTTAAAGAAAATATGTACTGATAATGAGCCATTACCATACAGTTTGACTCCACTTTTTGAAAGTTACATCTAAGGCCAGGGGTAGGATTTTCTCAGTTTTCCACTAGATTCTCCCCACCCCTCACTCCTGGTAAAAATTTAGGCCTTTCTTATGCATTTTACATTTTAACTGTATTATGTGGAAAGCCTGGGAATAGATATAGACAAATCTTGAAATATGCTGAGGAAGTGTCAGACATAAAGGAAAAGTTGGGCAGTGAAATTAGAAGCATGTTGCCTTATCTGGGTGAAATTTTCATCACGCATTGGAAGGCTGAGAGATGTATTTCTCTTCCCTTTCGACTCTTTACATCCTGTCTGAGCAAGTAATTGTCAGGAAGCATCCTGATACACCCTCTGGAGATGTGCTTACCTTCTGAATGCCCCAAACCCGGTGTTTTTTCTGTCACAGGCAGCTGGCCATGCTCCTGATGCTCTGCTTGCCCTCAGTTTTGTTGGTAGTGACCTTTAGCAATTGAAGTCAGGGAAAATAGTGCTGCTGGAAATGTTCCTCTTGCTTGTTGCCAGCCAGTGGTATTGGAATGAGAGCACCAGACACAATAGCTTTGGCTCTACGTTCCTGGTCTAGAGGGGGAACTGAAGAAGTGAGAGTATTTATAACAATAATAAAGCCACTCCGAGTCCACTATAGCAAATCTTAGCATGGGATTTGTTAGTATTCTCTGCAGATTTGAAGACAATTCCTCTCTTCTCTGCTTCTGAGTAACTTGAGCTACTCCAAAGATTCTTGTGCTTGGTTACAGTAATTGCTTGTCGCATGTCTTTGTGGCCTTTTCCTACGGCAAAAATCTGACTTTCAGTGACCTTTTAATTAGCTCTCAAGCTCCAGGCAAGTTTTGAAACGGGGTGAGTAATGTCTGAGAAAATGTCCTCCTGCCCGCTGCCATTTAGAAGGAAGTGAAGAGAAAGATGTGCCACACCTGTTCTTAAAGTAGCTGTTGCTACCTGAACTATTGAAATTGAAAAACAGCTCTAGGTATTTATATGTGTAGTGTGGCAGCCTTGAGCCATCAAAAAAAAAAAAAAAAAGTCAGGTGCAGTTCTGTAGCTCTGTAAGCTCACTTAATTGTCCCATCCCTTTCGTCCTGTATTTCCTGGTTTCTGGTGTTGATCTGGTTGGGAACTGAAGCATCAGGCAAAAGGTAATTGTCGTTTGGCTGTGCTTCCTGTCTCCTTTCCATGGAGCTCTCTGTGTGTTAGCAGCCAGGCAGGCCACTCTGCAGCAGCCAGGGGTGTGTGGGCAGCTCATCACACCCTGTGCACTTCAGACAGTCCCTTCTGAGCAGATGCTCTGCAGCTTTACCCTCCTTGCTTGTGCTGGCCTAGAGCCTCTCCCGACCCTTCAGCGATGATGATTCAATTTCCTCAACTGCAGGGTGATAGATGTGTTCTGTGTCTTGGTAGCTTGGCATGCTGCAGGTTGAGGTTCTCGGGAGCAGAATCAGGTCAGTGAGGTGATGCCAGCTGGACTTGTTGGAGCTGATAGAAGAGAGTAGATCCCTGGAACTGCCCCTCTGGTCGCAGCAATCCTCTGCAGTTGTGTCATTGAACTGCTTTACTTTACTCTAAATTTATTAGCAGAGAAAAGGGATGCATCATAAGGTGGATTTCACTGCTGTCACTGTAAGTGCATTTGTGTAGGTTGCTTTGGCAAGAACTTACTGGAAACCTCTACGCTCTGAAAATAAAGGAGGTGGCATACACTTTACCAGTGTAAAGTGTAAATTGTTCTGTTACATAATGCACATGTTATGTTTATAATAACTTGAGAGAAAATCTTGCGCATATGTGGAAAAAAAAAGTTCATTTACTGTGAGTGATAAAACAGCTGTGGGGCTTTCTTGTTAAGTTTTCCTTCTAAGATGAAATAAAGCATGCAGTCAGGAACTAGAACTGTGCTCATACATTGATGATGTAAGTGGTGGCTTACTTAATATAAGTGTATGCTTATATCAGCACAACGTGGTCATCAGATTGGAATTGTTTTATTTCTTAGGATGTGCAAGAGGTGCTGGGTCTGATGAAATTTAGTTTCATCCTATGATACTGAAATTTGAGTGAGCTCGAATTTGAGATTTTCTTATCTCTACTTTGGGAAAATACCAACTTTTTTTCTGAGCAGTCTTAATTCTTAGGCTATTCTACAAAAAAATTATTAACTATGCTTTTAAGATTATTCATCATGCAGTAAAATAAGTGGATTTTAGCAATATTTACAACGTTGTTATGAAATAAAAGAAATGGAATCATTGACATTTTCCTGCTTGGATCTAGTGCTTCATGTAAACCCCCTGAAACAATTTTTCCATTACTGATGTGCTTCCTTATGTGATTGCCATTTGCTGTGGCTTGAATGACTGTCCAACACCTGCAAAATCTGGCCCTGAACTACAAGTACAGAAAAACTGTGGCACAAATTAAGCTAAATTAAAGATATACTGCATTCTGTGGTGTTTCTCACAAAGTTTTGATGTGTGTTTTGGAAGAGCCTGTCCTAATGTGGTGTAGGTTGACTAGAAACAGGCTCTGGTTTAGCCACTTCGATGGTTGCTGCTGTGCACACCACATTCACTTCAGTCCAGAAAGCCATTTTGCCCTTCTCCAGCCTTGTCCTTTGGGCTGGGGCTGCAGTGTCCCAGCTGTGTGGGAGTCACATTGGGTGAATGGTTGGTGGGAGGGGGTGCAGTGGGATAGACAAGTTGGCTTTTGCCTGGGTGTTTCCTGGTTTGACATACCACATGAAGGCTGATGATGATCCAAACAATCGACTGGAGCGTGGTGGGAAGGAGCAGGGAGGAACTACTTCATCAGCAGAATGAATTTCCTGGATTGAAGTGGTCATGTAGCTCCCTATTCAGTTGTCTCAAATGTCTGGGATGTCAGACAGTCCTAAGGAAAATCTCTGTATGGCTTGATGTACGTGTGTCTTTCAGGCTGAGTATTATCATCTTGAGGAAAATAAAAGGACTGAAGATGAAGCTTATGAAGGCATTGAATATCTGCTTATCTAAGAGCAGAAAAGTTTCTTTATTGTGGAATATTAATCTTTCTCTTTGTGTTTTTTTAGCAAGCTTTAAGAGGAAGGAAAGTACCATCTTTGAAAACCTTGCAAAATTTGAGTAGAAGCAAGATTAATTTGTTTCAGTCTCTGCAGAAAGTGCCAGCTTGCACAAATTGTTGAACTTCTGCTCATTATTTTGGTCAGTGTAGGTTCTAAGGCTGTAGAGGCTGATGGACTGCCATGGTTGGAGTATAGTCTGATGAATAAGCTTTAGAGACAGTTTTAGGGAAAAGCTTAGGAAAAGGTTAGAGAAGGCAGCTTTTCCTCCCAAACAAATGTGGCAAGTTGGAAAGAGGTGTGAAAAGCTGGACTACCAAGTGCAGTCAGGAGCACTATTTCTCTATGGGCTTTCTTCATTCTCCCATGAGAGCTGGGCTAGTATTTGATTTCAAACTGCTGAGTGTTTTCTGAAATGCCCTTATGAGTACTTACAAAGGTCCAGTCTTGTCCAGTCTTTCTTTCTGCTTTGAAAACTCTATGTCCTGAAAGCAGTATCCTGAAATACTACATTTTGTGAAGCTTCAACAGGTTTGTGTGCATAGTAAGTCACTGCTGGCTTTCCCAAAGTAAATGCTGTTTATAGTCACATTCTTCTTCAGTTAGTACTAACAGTTTCATCTTCCAAGACAACTCCAATATTAATAAATAAACAAGTCAAAACCTGCCTGAATTGGTTCTAGAAACTAAGTTGTTATTCCTTAAATTTGAATCATTCAGTGACAGTAACATGAGTAAAATGAGAAATTGGGTAGTGAGCTTCACCCTCTGATACAGATGTAAGTCTCCTCTCCTTGTGCTTGCATCCCTTGTAGTGCTAGTGCACACCATGGTCTGACTGGCACAAGGTTTTTATTTTACCTTTTATTTTTCCTTTGGTAAACAAAGGTCTTGCATATATATGAGTACAGCAAATAGTCATTTGGTGTGTTTCTTTGGATGTGTGAGCAAACACTTCCTTCCTCTCACCTGTTACAGCTCGGTTTCTGTTTAGTTCTCAAAGATACGCAGTGACCTTGGCAGGAGTTAAATTGGCAATGTGTTTTGTCACTTGGACTACTGGAAACCATCTGTGTGTTCCTCAGTACTTGTCTGTACAAACCTTGAGTATTATCTTTGCTGTCCTTTCATTGTGAGCATGGAAGGCAGTGAATGGGCCGGGCAGGCAGATAGCCAGCTATTAAGTGTTTGTGGTAACATTCATCAGCAAGCTGGCATATTGGTGCTGATTGAGTCCTTCTGTGTGACACTTGCTTTTGGAGCTTGCTACACAAAAAGAATAACAGTGAACACAGATGATGTTTCAAGGTAAATGCCTTGCTCTTCTGCTGGCAAATTTAGCAGTACTAATAGGATCAGCATCAGAACTGCTACACGATATTTTTCTTCAAAGCATTTCCCAATGCCATTAGCCTTTAGCTTGGGGTTAAATTTTCCATGCGGTTATCGCAGACTACTCTACAAATTCCAAATGCCAGAATCAGTTCTCCTTTAACTGATAAAGCCAGTTATGGAGCAAGATGCACAAGCTACAAACACTCACTCTTGGTTTATTCCTAAAATTAATGATGTTTTTCTCCTTTTAAACTTTGAGTGGTTTTGCATGTAATTATCGAATCCAGATGTTATCCAAATTCATAGTTCTGTTAAGTGTCAGCAAGGTATCTGATTGAAGGTGCAGAGATGCTCTTTTACATATGTCAGAAAACTTTCGTGAAATGAAGTAAAATCCACAACTGGCTGCAAATGGATACGTTTGTGCAATAGTTCTTCAGAAAACTTGAAGGCTTTTTAAGCATTTGTATACCAAATAAAGACTAACAATTTGATATTTAACTTAATAATTGGTTGCCAACTTCCTGTCTTGAAAAATCAGCCTCAAGAAGACTCAGACTTTCTTGCTGTTGTGTTTGTGTATATGTTTGTTTCTACTGGCATTTTAGTTCAGATTAATACTATTAAAGGGAGCAGTACCAGCCACTGTAAAACTGTTTTGCTTGGGGAATAAAGACAACTCTGACAGTGGGTGAAACAGTGCTGTAGCAACAGGCTGTTCTGCAAGGTCTAGTGATAACCAAGAGTCTTGCAGCACTGTATTGGTCCAGGGGATGCTGATGAATGATGAATTAGATCATTAGGCAAGAGGTAGTGAAGTGTCTGTATGTATGTCATAAAAACAAGAGGGAGGGCATAGCAGAAGGCCCAGCAGAAGATGTGTCAGAGAACACAGAATGTGTCACCTTCGACTTGTAAACAGCAGAACTTTGGTGAAGTTTGTCTTGCTATAAATTTGTATTTATCTCCTTTGTTAGGCTCAGTGGAATAACCCCCTGCCCTTCCCGCTGCATGACCTTCTCTTTTCTGCTGCACCCTTCCTTTCTTCCCTCTTCTGTGCAGTGTTGTCCCCCTGTCCCTGCATGACTGTGGATAGTGGGGTGTCTGCTTTGCACCTGGGTATGTGCTGGCTGCCAGCTTAGCAGGTGCCTCCTGTATTCTGCTGCCACCTTTTCCTTAGTGGAGATGATACTGTGGGTGTCTTCTACGCACTCCCATTTTTGCTGTAATAAAACTTACAGCAACTTTGTATCTTTGGACAACTTCAGTGAATTTTGGAAAAGAGGATATGAAGGATCTTTACTGGGATCAAAAGGTACTGGGTGAGAGGAATGGCCTCAGAATGCCCAACAGTGTGATCATACCTTATTTCCTTAGGAAACCAGACTGAAAAAAAAGCATTCAGAGGTAGACAGTGAGAGGAAACAGGTCAACACAGGAAAAGGAAAGCAGGGATCTATATTTGGAAAAATTAAAAGTGGAGTCAGCATAGGATGGACAAAATAAAAAAAAATTTGCATTTCTAAAATGCATGGAAAATTTCATAATCTGATACGAGAGGATTGTGCTTCTTTAAAACTCAGGTGTGGGTTGTAACAGGTATTTATCACCTTAGTAAGCAGGTTGGGGCTACCTGGGTGTGGGTATCTCCCAAGACATGTATACAAGCACTAACTTGTTAAACCTGCCAGCCTGCTGTTTCAGTAGCAATATCATAGGAGCGCTGTTTCTTTGAAAAGGGTACACAAAGAGCACACAGGTTTCTTGATTTCTAGAATGTAAGTTAAGAGGGATGGCAGAGGGAAATGGTAAAATTTGCTGCTCCTTCATGTTATTCCTCCAAAGAAAACATCTTAAATAAAATACTGGATCTGTCTGGTGGGAGTATGGCTCCACAAAGTTATCTGCGTCTTTTTTTCCCCTCTGACATTAATGTTTTGCAATTCACATAGTTTCCTACCACAATGTTTTGTAGAGGGGATGAGGAGATAAAGAGAGCATGGTGGCAGATGGATTTCTGTCTGACCAGACAGTTTGGACATACCTTCAGGGTAGATCCACCTGAATGTTGTTATTGTGTTATATAATGACTTAAACCCCAAATCACTTACAGGATCAGTTCCGAACTGTGGAGCTACCTGGTGTAGGCAGTCTGTATAGGAATAAGTTGTCCACAGAGTCTCCATCCTTGGAAATTTTTGAAAGCTGACTAGGTGGAATCATGAGTAACCTGGTCTGAAATCAATATTGACTGTGATTTGAACAGGAGATTGGATTAGAGACCAGCTAGTCCCTTTCAACATGAAATATGAGTCTGTGTTTTATTTCCTTGCAGTTGTCATTTATTTAAAACGTGGAGCTGCCAGTGATACAAAACATCAGGTGTTCTTGAACATTAGCGTCAGCTAAGTGATTTTTGTGAATTTCTGGAAACTTGTACTGCTTAACAAAATTTGGAAGAGTCCTCAAATGAGAGTCCTGGGGTAACTCCACCACTGAAGCAGCAGTGATCATAATCCAGTGGGCATAATCCTGCTGGATCTTTTGCCCACTGCAGCGTAAGGGTGTTAGCTTTTGTCATTCCAGATGGTAAATTGAATGATCCAGAGTAGAACAGAAAGTAGAAATTCAGAACATACCTTTACAGTTCTCGTTTTTAACCACATTGTAGGTGGGAAGAGTTGATCTATTATTTTTTGATGGTGATGTTGGCAACCCTGCCGTCCTTCCCTGACCTGCTTTCTGAAAGGAGAGGAAATTTGAGGCCAATGTGCACCCATTCCTGGGGTAGCAGTGCAGAGTGCCCAGTCTGCTGTGTCAGATCACCTCCACTGGCATTTCCTGCAGCTTTCAGTCATTCTGAAACTGCCTCAAAATATTTTCTGTTACATGGCATAAGATAGATTTCCTGCAGTGCTAGATGCACCAGCTTTCAAGCCTAAATCACAAACCTATTTACCTGTGAGTAAAACATTTAAATTATGTTTTCAGATTATTCAAATTGGTTTTCTTTTTGTGTAAACAAAATATCTTAATCCCATCTATCAGTTGAAGAGGACAATATGATCAGAATAGAATTTGTATGTGGAGAATTACGTCTTTCATATGTACCCTGGTTTTCAGTGAAGAAATAAATGCTGGCGTTTCACTTCTCATTACAAATCAAAACATCAATTGTTACTGTTGTGTATTATTTTCTTGAAAGCATACATTACTTGGCTTCTGAAAATTAGTTATTTGGATTTGGTTTTTTTCCTTGCCTGGCATTATAGAAAACACCCTTCTTCCAAACAAGAGTAAGTACAATAATGCAAAATCAGCTTGAGAGAAAAGGCAGTGGTGCATACAAAGATACTGCACATAGAATGTCTATCCCAAATTCTGATTACATCCTCACAGTCATGAATAAACAAACTCTTGCAATTACTTGCAGCTAATGTTACCCTGACAACAGCGTGTATATATAACAAAATTCAGTAATCACTGCCTACAAAACCCCCAGTACAGCTAATGCTTCTGTTTGCCAGGATGAAATACTTTCATTAAGGATTAAATCAACTCCAGATCATAAGTTCTGCCTTCAATATTAGGATCAAAAGTAATTATTCATTCCAGTATATGGAGAGAAGTTTGGTTTGAGTTCCCTATTTATCAAATAGTGATATGTAAAGGGAGAAGCTGGAGCTCTTTTTACCAGTTAGGTAGGGATAAATCCCTTGGCATTTTTCTTGCAAGCACAGTGGACACAGTCTGTCTCTGATGCTTTTTGGTGCAAGCTTCTCATTCAGTTCTGCCAGTTCTGTGCATGCTACAATTTGCAGATTGAGGAACAGCAGCCTCCTGGGACAATCGCAAGAACGCAAATTGGAAATGTTTTTAGATTTGGCTTACTAAGAAATTGTGGAATCCAGTACTTAAATGCAGCAGGTTGCATCCTGATGTAAACAGGGTTCTACTTCAAAATGCCAGTAAAGTATGTATCAGTTTAAATAAATTCCTGGTCTGTTGCCTCTCTGAGCTCTGTTCTGCTCTGTAACTGCTGTTGTACTCTGTGATAGTGAGATTCTGTTGACACTCAGTCTTATTTTCGAGTTATATTTGCTTTTAAGATGCCTTGACAAAGACTCAGGATTTTTTCAGTTCAGGGGAAATCCTGCCAAATTTAAAATTTTTCTGTACATTCAAATGTTCATATTTGGTGCTTTCTAAGACAGAGACCACTGAATCTGCAGTGTTTCTTAACACCAACACCTGCTAAATACTTAAAGCAAACATTAGTCAAGTGCACAAATGGCTTGTGAAAATAGTAACTTCCTTCTAGGAGTGACTATTTTAATTTACTTATGTTAAACCAGTTGATTTTATTAACTACTACTTCAGTTGACCAATTGAGATGGAAAAAGCAGGGCCATCCTAGGACTTCTGTAGATTTTAACAGAAATGGTGGTCAAGAAAATGAGGGATGCTCATCTTTCCTTCTTGAAGGATACAATTTCTAGAAAGATAGCAGTAATGCCATTCCCTGCAGACTCTATTTCTTCTGTTTACTGAAACTTAAGTATGTGCTCTGCTTGATACATAATATTTAGTAATATTAAAATACAAAACAATCAAATTAACTTGCTCTTACACAACTTTATGCATTTCTAAACTGCGTTCCAGTTTTAGTGGTGTGAAGTTTGATACGCTTCCAAGCAGGGAAATTTGTAGATGAAATAACAAAATTTTTTACCAGTCAACAGAAATGTAAGACATAAGGTTTGGTTTTTTTTTGAGTGTACAAGACAGTTTGAACTTTAATAGGTTTGTGTCTTCTGGCTTTGAAAGTTGCTTGTGATCAATTTACAGCAGCAGGGCTTTTTATACTTAAACCAATTATTTTATTGCCCAGAGAAGTTGTGGATGCTCCATCCTTAGAAGTGTTCAAGGCCAAGGCTGAATGGGCCTCTTAACAGGCTGGTCTACTGGAAGGGGTCCTCGCCCATGGCAGAGGGCTTGGAACTAGATGGTCTTAAAGGTCCCTTCCAACCCAAATCTGTGATTCTCTGATTTTTATATTCTGTTTACTTAGTAGAATTATTGCTAAAATAGGCTATTTATTTAAAACAAAAGTTATTATTGGGTTAGTGTCCTCCAGAAATAAATATTAGATTTCATTTCCCCTTGAATTTTAATAACAGAAGCTGTCGTTCTGCAAAATTAGTTCAATGACCAGCATTCTGTAGTAGCAAACCCATACATAATAAGGGAACTTTCATGTTTATTTCTTGTTGCAATTGTATTTCCTCCGTGTGTGTTCGTTTGATGGCAAGGAGGTGAGAGAACCTTGCAAAATAGTTGATAATACCACTGCTGATGGCTGTGATACATGGCTTGTACAGATGTCTGATTGCACTGCTATGGGTCTCTAACTGGTTTGAGGTGGTGGTGCTGGGGAAGTTCAGTGGAAACGATTTTGGGTTTGAGGTGATAGACTCAGTGACCTCGTGGTGAGGGAAGGTGTTGGTATTTCTGCCCAGCTGAAAGAGGGAGTCTAGCAGAAAATCTAGTACGGTCTCATTCTTTCCATTTCATTCTTTGGATAGACAAGAAACTCCCAGTGAATGGGATATTACTTCTGGAGGAAGCCTTTTCAGTAACACCTTCCTAAGAACAAAGAAGAGACGTGGCTGCTTTTCAGTGCAGCTGTTTCTTCATTGTTTTAGCAGTTAACAGTTTTTTGCTGAGAGGTTTTCATGCACTTTTGGTTACACTTAATAATTAAATTTTCAGTCTCCAGTTCAGACTTCTGTATCTCTATGTGGTTGTAAGGTTAGATTTGTTTGTGTTGGCATCTGAAATGCACCATCAAGGCAGTGACCCCTCTTGTTTGGTTTATTACTTATTAGCTTAATCATAATGTCAGGTGAGGTAAAACAGGAGTCTGGGCTGAATTACAAGTAGTTCTGTGATGTTTTATTCAGTTGCAGATGATGGGAAAAATAGGTGTGTTGGAAAACTTTGGTCTTTTTAGTCTAATAGTGTTTGTGATGAGGTGAAGAGCAGCAGTCTTTTTGTGCTTGGTTTGAAGAGTAACCTGCTGCTGTGCTTGTGCAACTCGTCCTTGTGCAGTTTGCTTGCACTTGCACCACTGTTTTTCCTTATTGATCTGGTCTTCAGAGTAGTGACTTGTAACAAATGTTTTACCTAAATAGTGACCCACATGCTATGATATGCTAGAAATAAATAAAGTATTCTGAATGGGATCTGGAGAGGAGAAAAGTGATGGATCTGCAGGTACAGTGGAATTTATCCACCAAATATTCTGAGAAATGTGGGACGACCAAAGCAAAGTAAGAAATTAGTTAATCACTGGACATCTTTTAGACTGCAGCCATTCAGTCCTTGGTCTAACTGAGATCTGGTGAATGTTAGCAGAAAAGATAGTTCAAAGTAAAAACCTTAAATTAGCCACAGATCTTGTGGGAAATGGTTTTGCTGCTGTTGAGTAGAGACAGCCATCTCTTGAGATTGGGTTGTTAAAGGTTTAGCTGGTACTAGCTGAAATAATAAAAAGTAAAGCTGCACTCCACTTCAGAATTAATCTAGTGCCTGCAGGGTAGGACAGATTGTCCATAGGGTTTACCAGTAATGAATGAGCTCTCCCTTTCACGTGGTCCTTCACTGATTCACAAAACCCTAAAGAAAGGGGGGAAATTCTTCTGAAAGAGCACTTTGCACTATATTCTTACTAGCAGCAAGGCAAAACCATTCATGCGATTGAACTTCTAAAAAAAATTAAATTGTTAATTAAGTAGTGTAATTAGCTTTTTTCCACTCTGTAGTTTTAATATCTGTAGTTTGAAAATCTGCTATTGCTCTGGACACACAATGAGTACTTTTGACCTCCAGTTTATGGGTTGGCTTGCGATGTTTCTCTTTATAATTGAATTTTCTTTCTTTTTTTTTTTTTTAACAGCAAAACCATTTACAAAATTGGTAAAGGAAATGCAACTCCATCGAGATGACTTTGAAATTATAAAAGTGATCGGAAGAGGTGCATTTGGAGAGGTAAGAGATTTTTACTTTCAGTTATAGTAATAAAACTTTCATCGATTGTGCATCTGATTTCTTGTTGCAGTTGACCTGAGGACAAAAGGTTCACACAGATGGGTTAAAATACTTCCAAATGTGGGATGTAGCTTGGTACCTATGCAAGGTCCCTTTGAGGCAGGTCATTCAGTGTCCAGGTGTGCCATTTCTGTCGCTGGCTTTGTGACTTGGTTGTAGCCAAACAAGTGTCTCTTGGATATGTGTATGAACGGGGTGGTCCCAGCCAGCAGCTGCACAGCTGAATTTGGGATCTCTTCTCCCACTTGCCATATGTACTGCTTGGTGCTGCTCTAATTTAACACAGAGCTGGGCTGCTCTATGATCGGAGCATGGAGGCTGCTCCACCCATCTGCCTGTCTCTGTAGCAATCTGGTAATGCAGAAAGACGCATTTGGCTGCCTCAAAGGCTGTTCCCTGTCATCTTTGAAGATCAAAGGCTGCTGGATCTGTTTTTTGGACAGCAAGTTGAGTCATGCTGGGATGATAGGAACGCCTTGTGTTTTGAGGACTCGCCAGTCCCAGGACCCTGGACTGAAGCTTTACTTCTTAATATGTTTGATGAAAGTCTCATCAATCACTCAAGCCTGGTAGGGCTTGCCACTGGCAAAAGCATTCACAGGCAGCAGGCACAGGATACCTGAGTCTTCTGGAGAACCTCAAAGACAACCTTTTCAGCATTTAAGAACAAGTAACTAAAGTCATAGCTGTCAGCAAAAAAGGTTATTAACTAGGGAATTTCTAGAAGTAAAAAACCCTTACATTTATTTCTTTCAGGAAACTTCTTTGAAGTAGTGCCACACTAAAGTGAAATGCAGAGACTGCCATTAGTGGCTCACTTCAGCCCATTAGCAGTCGGCTGCAGCTTTTGCTGCCAGTGGCTAAGGATAAGCTTCCTGATCCCCATGTGCTGTTTTCTCCACAGAAAGCAGGACTGTCTGCCATGCCAGTCATTCCTTCCAAGCGTGGTGTGCTCTGGACACCTCAAATGTTTCACATAGGGTTTGAGTGTAGGACATGGGTAGCACAGGCTGAGCAGAAACTCAGCTAGAGAAATGCCAGGACCCTACTTGAACCAGGTTCAGAAAGCAATGGGGTTTCTAGGTGCAAATGCACTTGGTAGTGGATGAAGTAATGACTTCATATCCATGTAATTTTAAGCTACTTCAGAAACTGCTTTTGAGAAAAGTGGACATCAAGACAGAAATTAATGTTTCAAGATTATCTCTTAATCTGTACCATCATCTAACAATGTGATACCGATAACATGTAGGATACATATAATCATCATGAGCACAGCTGCTGAAGGAAGCGGAGCATTTTAATAAAATGTCCAGATAAGCAATAACATCTTGTCCTGTAAGACAAAAGTTCACTTTCTAGTGGATATTGAACTTGATGAGTGCAGTATTTGTTACAATAAAGGAAGTGTTATCTGAGAGTGGTGGAAATAACTGCATGAGAATAATTTATTTTGTTTGAGTGATTCATTTGAGTATTATTTGAACATGACTTTTTGAGAAAAAAAGTTACTATATAAAGTTTATCAGGAAAAAGCAATAATTGGAAAAATACTGGTTAGACTAAGGGAAGACTGAGAGCTATAAACTTAGTCCAGAAAACACGTCTAAGGAGGGAGGTTTGTAAGTAGATAAAAGGCCTAAAGAATCAAGACAGTAATAGGTACCTGTCTGCCTCTCTGGTAGGGTTTTGGTTCAAAGCAGTGGCACTGTTTTGAAGACAATGTCCCCACCTACTGCATAAGGGTTTTACTCCGCATGAGCTGGGTTTCTTATGGAGGAAACTCACCAGAACCTCATTCCAGGTGTGCACCAAATGGCCTTTTGGATCCAAGGAATACATAGGAATCAATCACTGGGTTTGACTCTCCTAACAGCCTCAAAGCATGTTTGGTCTAGGAAATCAGGCTAGATAGAGTGGGAAACAAAATTCCTGAACTACATACAGTATAGATGGGAAGGCTCAGCACAGGATACTTTGATGTTGTTCTGGTCTTGCTGTGCCAAATGACTTGCTGTAGTGGCTGTGACCACTGATATCTAAAGAATTTTAGATTAGCGTTTTGGCAGTTTGTCTTTTGGCAGGATTAGAAAAGGTTTCTGGATCTTTTCAGAATTAGACTTGTGATTGCTTTAGCTATCAAGAATGGGAGCTCTTTATAGTGGCTTGCAGATGGAGTCAGAGTTGGGAATGCCTTCCCTCAGTATAATAGTCAAGGAAAGCCTGTTTTCCATAGTACTTGTTCTGTTCTTTTTCAAAAGGTGTTCTTCTCTATTTAAGGAATTGACCAGCTGGAAATCACAGTACAACAGCAAATGAAGTATTTATATGCACTTCAAGAGACTTCAGTTTATATTTTCTAGGGGGTTTAAGATGACGTTTCTTAGCTTTGGATCAAAGTCTTAAGGTGCATAAAAGATACAAATTCTGGGTAGAAACTTGTGTTTGGAAACTGGTTGTTAATAGTGTTTGGAGTGCCAGAATCAGTAATTGTGTTTCATCAACAATCCTCCCCCAGTGGAAATTAAATTTCATAGACGTGAAATGAGAAAGTATCTTAATTTCATCCTTCTGCTAGAGCTGTGGGTGCTCACAGAGTCAGTGGTGTCAATATCACATCTTGTTCATCTCTTATCTAGAAAAGGTTTAGTTTATAGTTGCAGCAGCTTGAAACTTCTGATCAGTTTAAATTACACAGGAATAATTGATTTTAAGTTCACCATACTCTTAATCTTCTCTTGCCACAAAATATTTTGTGCTTTTTGCTTTTAAAAAAATCTTTTGACCCTTGTGTATACCACACTGCTCTAACTGCCAGATTTTATAGGTATTGTAAAATAGTAATTATGTAAAGGTTGACATTCCATAATAATTAAATTAAATATAGTTTTTTGAAATGACCTTGTGGCATCTGACTTGTATAAAAACAACACTTGAGAAAACCGAATGGAGGAGCTGTGAGTAATTTTTCCATAGTATTTTCATATATACATGGGAACTATGTTGGAAATTACTTGGTGGGCTTTATGTGCTAAAAATACATTTTAAGAATACCTATAAAATATTTGTTTAAATGTATGAAGAAATTAATCAGAATTAAACTAAACATATTCCTGTTAGAATTAAGTAGTTTAATTTAAATACTGAACAGCTAAACAAGGTAGACTTCAAAAAGGATGAAAGTTACATTCCATTTTTTTCAGTTTAGCTTCATGCCAGGGGCTTTTTTCTTACCAAAGAACTTTTGTGTAAATCAGTAGCTTTGAAGAAATAAACAAAATAAAAGCATGATATTAGCTATTAGTCAGGATCAGTGGTCAATTTTTGCCAGAAAACATGTAAGCCAAGGAATGAAATGTGGTATTTGACCAAAGAGAGGATTGAGACCACATGTGAGCTTATCCCTGTGAGCACAACTGCAAAATCAGTATCTAAGGCAGATTGATATAATCACTAGAACACATCTGGCCTGGCGTATCACTATCTTTTTCTTTCTTTCTTTTTGCTTTGCAGAACTCAGCTTGGTTCTTTACACATTTTCCAGCAATATGAGAACAAAAGCCATCTGAATGAAAGTTCTTATAGCACAGGATGTCTGAGAAAGCAAGAGGAAAAAATATTTCTTAAATTCTCATTTTTATGCTAGGAGAGAAACAGCCTAGCTCAGAGCCTGGAGATTTCCTCTCTAGCCACCTGGACTTCTCCTTTCACATAAAGGAAGCCAGCCACTTTGCAGGCAGGGTGAGCTGAATGTCAGAATGTCCCTTACAGCAGCATGTAAGGTTCTGACTCAGGAAATCACTGGCTTGAGAACATAATTTATTTTTTTCAGAAATTTCATAGTCAGGGAGAAAAGTTTGAAATGTTATTTGAGTGCATGACAGTTAGAATAGCTTATAATTTGAAATGCTAGCTGGAAGGAGGATAAACCACTGATGGTTCTTCCTCATCTCCTAGGCTGTGTTCGCATGGGTGTTTACCCAGCTGGGTGGAACATTCTTGTGAGTGCCCCAGTGTTACTTTCAGCCTTTCATTTTCCAGGTCATACAGGCAGGTAGCTCATGTACAGAGGGACAAACTCCACAAGGAATAAAACTAATAATAAATGAAAAGTCCCCTGGAATAAAATTAAATTATTTCTGTTACCTTAATTCTCATTTCTGTGAATAAAATGACTGTAGAATTCTGTGTTTGTAGACAAGAAAGAGTATTTTTGTGTAGCATTAATTTTTTTGCGAACTGCCGTAAAACACACTAATTGCACAAGAGTGAAAATCACTTTTGCAAACTACACAAAAGGAAAATACACAGCCTTTACGAGATTTAAGGAATATCAGCATAGCATGCAAAACTCTTCCAGATTTTCAAACTTTAGAAAACCACGCCAAAACAACAAAGAAACCAAAAAAGCAATCCACCTTTGGTGGTTTGAATTTGCCTGTGTCTGACTAGTCCTTCCATCTAGAAACACTATGGACCCCTACTTGAAATGAACTGATGTCCTGAGAACCTGTGCTTGGTGGGATTGTGCTTACCTGGGAAGCTTAGACCAGCCTGAGAAGTTCTTTCTGTGTGCTTGGGTGAAGTTTGGCTGCACATGCCAAAGGAGCTGGGGGCAATTGTGCTCACAGCAGGGTGAGAAGGATAGGAAGAGGGCACTGTGTTTGGGAGCTGAGGCTCTAAACACTTGTATGTGCTCCTTTGCAAGGTTTATCTGCCTCAGTAATGTCCTATTCTGTGTAAAAGACCATTTAGGCACACTGCTGTAGATCAACACATTCCAGTCAAAGAGCAGTTGTTGAAGGAAGAATGCGTCAAAATGTACCTTGTTTGAGAACTTGGATTGTATAACGTGGCTGACACCTCCTGGAAATCTGGCAGCGTGGGACTGAAACAATTGTTTTCCTACCATTGTTTGTTAGCAAGGATTTCTTGAATGAGCAATGCTTACTGTGGTTCCAGCAGAAGGGTGGAACTGCTTTGTCTTGCTTAGCACAAAAATAACTAAAACTCTTAATGTGCCCCACCTAAGTATTACTGCACTGGATGGATTAGAAATACCTTTTCATGTAAATGCTGTTGTGTACAGACTTGATCTGTGTAGTGTTCAGAAATAATACGTCACCTCAACTCGGGATGCTTAGTCAGAGTCTCAGCTGGGATCAGCAGACAGAAAAATGTGTTTCCAGAAGAAAACAATGGCTGAGAGAATAAGACTGATCCTCTGTGTACCACAGGTTCTGATCAGTGATGTGGTTTCTAATGAGAGAGATACTGGCTGAGGTTGCAGTGAGAGTCAGAAGTGAATATGTAAAATCTGAGCTTCCTGTGGTCAGTTGTGCTTGGCAGCGAGAGGCAGAGCTCTGTGTGCCCTCTCCACCTTGTAATCACAGCTGTAGAGTACTGAGTTCAGTGTTTTGATGTACTTCTAGAAATTAACCCGGGGCACAGCGAGCCTGGGACTGCAATTAAGGCAGTCTCACCTATTCAGTAGCTTTGGTGGTTGGTGTCAGGTGCCCAGCAGGGACTGTACCTTCCTGCATTGCAGATTAATAGAATTCCAAAGTATTGTGCACCACCTATGACACTTTCCATTCAACTATTCAAAGAGTCAAGGAATTCAGAATAGGATGCAGAAGTATTTAATTAGCTCTGCTTTTCTTTAATATGCACTTCATGAAAAGAGAAAATTAAATCAAAGCAAGCTATTTTCTGCAGTGGAAATGGATGAAGAAAGAAGCTGCTTTGTTTGGAAAATGCTTCAAAAGAACCGGTTGCTATCTCAGTCCTCCCCAGCTCTGTGTGTGTTTTGTGGCAGCACGAAGTAACTATGGAGACAGGCAGGTTGCAAGGAGCCGGAGAGACACACACAGTTCATTGTGGTGCTGCTGTAAGAGCAGCCATTTGTCTCTGCAAACGCCCTGGTCCTGAGGAACAGCTTAGGTGCTATTTGGGGCCTTTTTTCTTCTTTTGCAGAATCTTTCTGGCTGGTACTTGTAAGGGATTTCTTACTTGCACAACATGAAGATATACACTGCATGGTCAAAAAAAAATTATTTTGCTTTGGAAATCTACACCATGGCATTTAAGCTCTATCAAAAGACACTCTGGTTTTTAAATTTATATGTAAAATAGACATAAAAAACTGATAGAGCAGCCCAGACCAGTTTTTTCTCAAAGCTGCAATATTAAAACTATCAACTAATGAGCTCTATATCAAAGACTTTTCCTATCCGAATGTACCAGGAGGATAAAGTGGTGCCTGCAGTGTTTTTGCAGTAGCTGATGTGCAAGGTATCAATAGCATGAGACAGAAATAGTAGAGTAAAAGTGGCATAAATAAGCTTTAACCAAAGGAAATGAATGCAATATTCAATTATGAATCTTGTAATAAGATATTATGGATAAATTGTTTACATCTGAAGTGCCATTTTGTCTCTTCTCCCAGTTGAAAGGCTTGACTAAAATCTCTCCTCAAATGTCTAAAGCCTTTTCAAGTTCCCGTCAAAGGATAATTCATGGTATTTTGCACTGCTTTATCCATGTAATTTTATTGTCTGTTAGACTAAGGAGATCTTTATCATCCACATTTATTGGTGCCCTTCCTTCCAATTTTATTTTTAGATAGAATCATAGAATGGTTTTGGTTGGAAGGGGCTTTAAAGACCATTTCATTCCAACCCCCCTGCCATGGGCAGGGACACCTTTCACTGGACCAGCTTGGTTAGAACCCCATTCACCCTGGCCTTGAATAATAACAAGAATGTACTTTTTTTTTTTTTTCATTTTTAGCAAGTAAGGCTTTTTCTATTCCCACAGTAGCATGAGAGGCTCTTCAGTTCCTTGATCACCTCAATAATCCTCTTTCGCACCTGCTCCAGATGAAGTTTATTTTTCTGAGGTGTGGCTGTGTGTGGAGTTTCCAGTGAATTTGTATTGCAAGGCTGTAATGTTTACCCATCCCCAGTGTGTGTATCTGCCTGGGAATTCCAGACTGTTTTCCTTTTTTCTTAACTACCTGCCATTATGAGCTGTTTGCACAAGTGTTATCACCTCTGTGTCTGTGTTCCTCTTCTTTTAGGCTGAGAACAATTTGCAGTCGAGTTTCACCTTATTCCTGTAAGTTCAGTCCTTAAGGATAAGTTTTACCTGGAAGTTTAAGGTGACATGAGCATGGACAGTGTCCTAGTGAGGTTTTTTTGTCTTTACTTTGAAATTAATGCCAGCATGATTTCCAAGAAGTATTTGTTAGCTTTCTTAATTGTTTTCTGGAAAGCCAGTCTTATATTTAAATTATTTCTGTGCTTTATTGCACCATATTTACCATTTACATAAAAGAAAATTTGTAACTTGATGCCGCTTTCTAATATTGATCATGTCACTCCAAGGGCAAAGTGCAGTGGTGGGTAGTTCTGTCATATCTGTAGAGGCTGATTTGGCACAAGATTCCCACCCTGTAGATTTCATTGGAACATTGGGAAGGGCGGAACTTGACCTGGGATGGCTTTGCACTGTGCAGCCCACAGTGTCAGTACTTGAGTGGGTTTTGAAGATCAAAACATAGCAAAATACTCCTAGAAAACAGATCAAGAAGCAAAATACTAACTCCTGCTGAAGTCTAGAAAAGCTATTTTAGCTATATTGGTTCTTTATTTTATTTTATTGCAGTGCAGTGAAACAGAGCTTTGAGGCACAGAATATGGGAAGGAAATGGATGGCAGAGGCAATACAAATCTGAGAGGGTGTTGTGGCTTGTAGTTACTATAGCTGGATCTCACACTTTAGCCCCACTTGTCATACATTTTTTTGACATAAATATGTCTAAAGTTGTTTAAATGTGGGCACTAGGATTCTTTAGGCTTTTTGAAATGCTTGAGGAAGCATACTAGAACTTTATTGCAGTTTTCCTGTTGCCTCAGTCTTGAACATGACAAGTCATAAAGATGCTGATCAAATCAGATGGTAATCAATCCATACAGACAGGCCTGGAAGGGGGGTTGCAGTGATGGGGGAACCCTTGCATCTGCAGTTTTTCCTTGTCACATTTTTAAGACTTAATAAAATAGAATTACCTAAATATCTGCCACACTACTCTGTGACTGTTGAGTATTTGGCCCCCCTGATTCTGCATTCCAACCTGGCATTGTGAGATGCAAATTGGGAGTAAGTTTTAATTTCCTTAGTTTGACACAGGTATTAAAAATGGTAGTACTAGGCTAAAGGTGTGTGGATTAGTTAGCCCATGTTCCACTCCTTTGGCCAGGTAGAGAGGTGTAGGGAAAAATCCAGGGACAGATCAGAGCTGAACCCTCACAGTTTCCAGTGACTGAGAGTTCAGGGACTCCCCAGCCCACCCCTTTTAAGTCAGTGATCAGTAGTCACTGTGGGGCACACTGCAGTTGTGTTACTCAGGTGTTAAGCATGTCTGTATTTAAATATTTTCTGAATACTTAGGTGGCCACAGCAGCCTGTGGCTGAGTTCCAGAATTTTTGTGTGACAATAATACTTTCTTAATCTTGTTACCTTTTTATTGTATTTGATGCTTTCCAATGTCTGTGTTATTAGAAATAGGAAAATTATTGTTCTCTGTTCATCTTCTCCATGACATTCATGGTTTCCTGTGTCTGTCATAGCTGTTATCTCTTCCAGGCCTAGGATATTTTAGGTTATTAAATCTTCTTCTTCAGAAGCTGTTTTATTATACCTCTGCTTGTACATTTTTTTTCCTTTCATTATCTTTAGTGTGCTTCTTTTTTTTTCTTTTAAAACTTTTATTTCAATGTAAGTTGTATTAGCCTGGGAAATGAAGAGTGAACACTAATATTAAATCCTGGTCTGTGCATTACATGAGCACTGTTCAGCTTGTAGACTTCTAAACTCTAAAAGATAGAAACAATGCTTTTGTTCTTAAAGTAGGCATTTGTAGCAGTGTATAAATCTGTGCCCTTTGGAATACCTCTGAACACCAGCTGAATGGTTCTTCCTTACATTAGTGGATGTGGTGGATTGGTATATAGGAGAAGAACCATCATATTTACAATCAGACATCTTGCATGGTTAGCACAATTGCAATGTAAGAGGCCTCTGTTTGATCTCACAAAGTGCATAGTGTGGTTATTGAAATTGAATTTGAGGTATGCTAGAGAAGGAAGAATTAATATAAAAGTAAGAAAAAACAACTCCACCACAACGACTCAGAGGGAGGCAAAGCATTATATGACAAAAGTTAACTTAGAAATGCTGCCACCTGATGAAGAAAGTAATGGAAAGGTAACTGAAGGAAACACTGAGGTATTTTATGGAAGAAAGGATTTTTTCCGATATTGTAACAATCTTCCTTATAAAAGCACTGTTTATCAGGGCATAATTTTATTTCTTGTTTCAGTTCAGACATCAATGAAGTTTGGGTTATGTTTTTCTGTTTGTTTCCTTTTTAAAAAATCCTAATTATTTGAATTGGTTGAGGAGTCAGGTCTAGTCAGGCAAAAGTTCTGTCAGTTCTGTGAGATATCTTCAGCAGCCCTAAGATTTCTTTCCAGAGAGAAAATTAGTGGGGAATTACCTAATTTGCTCTGTGGTTCATTGAGTTTTTCTGCTGACATGAGAAGCTGTCCCACTGTCACCCTTATAACTAAAGCAGCAGTGTATTTACTGGTGCCATAACTTGATAACCACTTACTGTGAAAATATGAGTCAGCTTTCTTTTTATGAACTATACTTTTTCTTCCACAGAAGACAATTATCTTCCTCCAGAAAGTTTAAATTGGTCTTTTCAGTTGAAAATAAATAGCAGTAATAGAGTTAGTGACTGGGGAATTGCTAAAAAGTCCTACAGATTTGGCATCCTTTCTTCTTTTCCTTTCTTCTTTTTCCAGGCCTGTTTCATTTGCCACTTTGTTCTAACATTTGCACAGCTCCTCAGCTGTGCGTGCCCTCTGTGGTGCCAGGTTTCCATCATTCCTCAGCAGTCGAGCACGCTCCAAACTTGTGCTATCCTGCAATGCTTTTGGACAGTGATGGCCTTAGATGAAGTGCAGTAGATGCCTGTCTAGGTTTGATTTGTGAACTGTATTTGTACAAAATGTCTGAGCAGTTCTAGTGTTGTGGTGTTACGAAACTTGAATGTTGCTACACCGGGGCTCACAGAGCTGCGCTTGCAAATTGCACCTGGCCCAGAGCGTTGCTGCATTCCTCTGCACAGGTAATCTCTGCACAGGTAACCTCTCCTCTGCACAGGTAACCTCTGCACAGGTAACCTTGGTGCTGCTCTGTCCCTGTCCCTGTCCCTGCACTGAAGGTGTGGGCCGTTCCCGAGTCACCGTGTTCTATCTGAAACAGTTTAAAAAGTATAGTGGGTAATGTCAGCATCTTGCAGTTTCTCAAAGCTTTTAATGTGCTGTTTGACTTACAGTGTGCCTTCAGCTGGATCAGGGTAATGACCCAATTAAGTACACTGGAGAGAGGTTTTTACAATGACTTTTAACTGTGATGGGGAGAGGAGCAAGGCTGTTTATATTTTAGGCCATTACTGAAGGTCAGTTGAACAGTTTCATATGTGCCAAGGAACCTCGTGTGTTTGGTAGAAACTCTCTTGTCTTGCTCATCCTTCCCCCTCAGCGTGGGCAGTATCTGTGGGAGGTGTTGCTTGGCCAGGAGACACTGTGGTTGTAATGCAGCCCTGGATATTCTACTTCACTTAGAGAAGCTGCTGCTGAGTGCTGTGTCTTTCCCAGCTGTGTCCAGGGCCAGATTCCCATGTCTTTGCTGCAGTGGATACCTTTTTTCAGAGTTGTGTTTCTGTGACATGACTGTGCAGGTGTGTACAAGGTGCTGTCATCCACTACATGAGCTGGTGAGTGGGCTTCACTCACTGAGGAGTGGAAGGCTGAGCTGTGCACCTGCAGGGTGAGATGTCTGTAAATGTGAGTATCCTGTTCTTGTGTTCCTGGAGAAACAGTAGTTTCCCTGCCCCTCACTTAGAACTTCTTAACTGGTAAAGGTGCAGGGTAAATACATTTCCCTCTTCCCTCCTCAAGACATAGGACTTCATAATGTTGCTCTGCTTGATGCACTATTACAACCTTTTATTATAGTCAGCAGCTTCTTAAAGCTGCTGTAGCTGAATCCTTTCTAGATAAGAGTTTTTAAGCAACAGAAGAGGCGAGGTGATGTCATTCCTGTTACTTTTCACACGGCTATTCAGAGCTCTGTTGGAAGCAATGAAAGAGGGTTGGTTTTCTGCTTCTGAAATAGAGATGAGCTGAGAAGCAGCAGAAATAGCAGTAGAAATATTCAAGCAGTCCATGTATAGTCCTTTGAAAATGTTGCTGTGTTAGTCATGATGCCTGTTTTTCTTTTGCCAGCTGGAAGAACTTTGTGGAAATTATGGCTTTACCACAAGAAGAGTTAGTTTTGGTCTTTGAGAATACAAGTTTTGGTCAAAATAAAGTCTTTGCATTCCTAAGCCGTGAAGTTTTTGTATTCTTGGTTTTTTTCTTCCACTGTTACAGCTGTGTGCAGAGCTACTGTTCTTAATAGATTGATGTAAGCAAGTCTAATACACAGGATGCATAGTAAAACACTGTAAGCAAAATGGTGAATAAATATTTTTTTTTTCTTTTAAAATGTCTGTATATGGTACACAAAAGCACACTAATTTGCAAATATCTTTCAAGTTTCTGAGACCTGAAATGTGAAAACAAATTAGTCAAATGTAGTGTCTTTCTATTGACAGCAGCCTTTCTTGTTTTCTCAGGCTGCCCTTTTAAATGTTGCTCCACTGGCTGCAGGCATGGCTACAAGCCCCACTTGTTCTTGGGAAACAATGCAGCTTTACTACACATCTTCATATGAAAAGCTTTGTGCTCCTCCTGTATCATCCCCCATGTACTTCATCATGAGCTCCTGACCACACATGGTGCATCAAGCACTCGGTAGTAATGTTGGAGGAATACAGAAGGGGCAAAGACTCAGATAGCAGTTTATTGATGTGTCAGTTGATCACTGATGATTCCTTAGTAACTTATTTTATTGATCTGTGAACATTAAGCTGTTTGAAAACTATATCTCTCTGACTGTGCTTTTGTGTGAGTATTGATCTCTTTAAATATTGTTATTTTCTGACCATACTACTGTTAAATAAAGATATCTTTTTAATTTCAGGTTGCAGTTGTTAAAATGAAGTGTACAGAGCGCATTTATGCGATGAAAATTCTAAATAAATGGGAAATGCTTAAAAGGGCAGAGGTAAGTAATACGGTTTTTTAACACAGAGAATTTTTTAAATTACATTAGGAAGATTACATTGAAGCTATTCCAGATTAGGAAGAATTATTTCATGAGCATAGGAGCTTCGTTCTTTTCTCTTTTTTTTTTTTTTCCTTAAGCTGTTTTAATGCAATCAAGTCTGACAGTCCCTTCCAGGCATCTGTTGTTCTCAGCATTACTGTGTATTCATTTACCAGACAGTCTGCCCTAGTTCTTACCCTGAATTTATTGGCCAGATTTTTGTTTACAGTAAAGGCAAGTTAAAGACTATATGAAAGCCGAGATTGGTGCTACTATGACATTCACAGCTGTATACAAAAACGTTATGAAAAGGTCTTTCTTCTCTTCCATTCAGAAAGCGTACATTAAGGAGCTTTGCATCCTACAGTTTGTAACAGGATTTGTATAGCTGGTAAAACTGTAACTAAATATTTTGGAATCAGATTCAAATTGTAAAACAAAACGTGTTAAGAAGGTAAATCGGTTTAAGAAGGGGTTTTTTAGCAAAAGGAGGTGTGCACTGTCACAACAAATTGTGTAAATTGTAAAGGTGAGTGGGTACTTCACACATTAGGAAAAGAATACTCAGTGGGAAGCAGCTTCTTAGGGTAGTTATTTCTGGGAATCATACTCCTGCATGGTAGAGAAAATCCTCATGGCAGATATAAAATATTATGTAAGTTAGCAGATAAATGAGAAATAGATTTGAAGAGAAAAGGCATGTAATGTTTCAAGACCTGCAGCAGTTCTGTAAGGGGCGGGCAATAGCTGCTTTGCTGAGGTCTGAGCTTGCTGACCCTTCCCTGTCCCATTCTTCTGTCCCCTTCTTGACACCTCCTCCCCCTAGCCTGCCCTTCCTCATCCCTCCCTTCCTTTCAGTGAGTCAGTGCCAGGCTTTTTCCTGTGACAAAATCTCCTCCCTCTTGTTAAGCCCCCCTTCACCACTGCCTTTGCCCAATTTAGTCACAGTCTGTCCATCCATCCATGCCCTTCTTTAGAGGCAGCAGCCGCTGCCACCCCCTTTGAGCTGTCAGGAGATTTCACACCCTGGGCTGTGCTGCATCAGCGCTTCTGCATTAAGCCTTTCCCTGTGTGAGGGAAATTTGGTGCCCTTTCTACACAGATTTCAGCTATATTAATGCATTGGTCAGTACAGAATTAGTTTAAACAGAAATGTTTGCAGGGGTCTCCCAAACTCTAAAGGAAATACAGCTATGCTGGCTTACTACAGTAATTTTTAAAGTGATTTCATTAAGTGGCCTAAGTAGATGCAGCTTTTGCATGTAGAGAAGACAGCTGTTTACAAATTGTATTCTAATCATGCAACTAACTTGCCTTATCCTCTCAGGCAGGCATGAAGGATGTATAATGAGCAATAGTTTTCCCAGTACACACTTAGGAAAAGTAACAGTCAAAAAAATTTTCTTTCTGCTCATTTTCCCCATCTACAAAGGACAATAAAGGAACTGTCTTCTCTGCGGGACTGCTTTGTCTTTTCCTGTTCAGTTTGCTTGCTTGATTTGGCTTTTCTGGGTAAGCAGGATGTTACAACTTGCATATCAAGTTCATGCAACATCTGGGTGTTAAAAATTCCCCAAATGTGGTAAAACTTGTTAGTTTTTAAAATGAAGCCTGCAAGAATACAGTAGTCTTTTAAATGGAGAGTTCCACTGAAAAAGCAGACTGCAGGTATTTTCTTAATCCACCTCATCTATTATTCTATAAAAATACTGTCATTTATTATGAGTAGTCTAAGAAGCATGTTGTTACACTGGTTTATGTTTGTTGTGCATGACATAAAACATAGCAAGAAGTTAGCAAAATACTACTTATTCATGTACTAGCTGCAAGAAAAAAACCCATATGGTTGGAAGCCACTAAAATAAAGGTTAGTGAGTATCACCTGACATCCATAAATGGGTTGGAAGCAAAAATAGGCATGTCATTTATGTTGATAAGGGCCATTTGTATTCGTTGTTCTGACAGCAAAATACATAGTCATTAGTGTATTACTGTTGACAGTTCCAAATAAGTCCTGACTGGCTGATTAGGTAGCCTGTCATGCTTTTTCGAGTCACGTCTCAAGGCCTTTTAAGCTAGTGTAAGCAGAGAAGGAGAATTTTATGCTCTGAAATTCATGATGCAGTCTTCAGCAGCGTTACTGGGTTTTCAGTGTTCATAACATTCCCTCGCTATTTGAGGTTGCACAGTGAACTGGATCAAGGGACTGATGTCTTCGAAAATAAACAAACTAGTTTTCTGTGCTGGCAGCCTGCTCACATCGTGGTGCCAGGAGAGCTGAGAAGTGCTGTGCTCTGGTGCTGAGGGAAGGGGATAGGATTACTTGGAGTTGCTGTGGCTGCCAGCCTTTTTTGCAGAGTGCTACTTTGGCCTTGCATGCATAAACCGTTCAACCACTCAGTTGGCATTTAATTACAATTTACTTCTCTTTGCACCAGTGATTGCTAATTTACAGTGTGACCACAGCATGGTCTTCAGTAAAAATGTAGGTTGAATTTTGCCTCATTTGGGGGGAAAATAGTTGAAGATAAATTTGTGAAGTGCAATCAGTTTATGGTAAGGCTTGGGCTTCCCAGGCACATTTCCATAGTACATTTTCTATGACATCTGAAGAAGTGGCAATGACAAAAAAAAAATAAAAATCACTTCTTATCTAGAACCCAAACACTTCAATCTGCAGCTGTGAAATATCCTGATAATGTCTCTCTGGATTGAGAGTAGAAAAGTCCCAAGGTCTGTTTCGTGATTGTTCTGATCCAATAAAAACATTAATATATTTTTATTGGGGAGGACTCGCTTGAAGTTTATGAAAGTTGGTTTTATGTAAAGATGCTGAGAAAACCTGTTACACAGAGCTTGCTTCTCTGAGTGTTATAGTGTGCCGTTTGAAGTAGAGGAAAGATTATTGAAAATGAAAATGTGATATACTGGACAAAGATAAGACAGTAATAGTAAAATCTGCTTGTTTCCCATAGTGTGTTAGCAGTGTCTGGAACTAGGACTGTATTGTAATAAAAGTATACATTAAACTCTTTTCATAAAGGTCTTTATCAAAAGAGTCAGCCTTACTTTCCTAGAACCATTTTCTTTTTGCTACAGATGGTAGTGAGAAGGTATAATTTCTTGACTTTTAAAAATGTTTTGTAAAACAAAGATTTAGCTTTGACTTGATTGGTTTATGAGCTCTTCAGTGTTTGGTGTTGGTGTGGAGTTTTTTGGGATTTGGGTGGGAAGGGAGGTTGGTGGGGTTTTTTTTCATTTGGTTTTGTTTTGTTTTTAAATCACAGTCCGGATTAGAGTGACTGAATGCCTGACTAAAACCTGCAGAGATTCCCTGGCATGTCACTTGTGTAGGCTGAATTCCAATGAATAGAGACCTCTGTTCAGTAATTTGAAATAATCCCATAAAACATCCATATATATTCATTCTGTGAAAACTACTTGTTGATGTTGACAATGGCTTTTCTCCCCCGCTCTTCCTTTAGACAGCTTGCTTCCGAGAGGAGAGAAATGTCTTGGTGAATGGAGATTGTCAGTGGATTACTACATTGCACTATGCCTTTCAAGATGAGAACTATTTGGTATGTTGGATTCATCAGTAAATAAAAGCATTGGGTTGTGAAAGAACTTTATTTTTGGTGTATTTAAAAAATATTAGTGCATTAAATCAGTCCACCTTGTGCCTCACAGCAGTGTTTCAACATTCTTGTTTTCTCCTTGAAGCAAAACTTCAAAGGGATTGACTGTAACTCCAGGAAGTGAGAAAGCTGTGTAGGACTGTAGTATATAGAGATTTAGTTAAGCATCTTAAATTAACTAATCTCTCCTTGCATAAAAAAATCCCATGTTCAAATTTAGTATTTTGGATAGGGTTGCAATTAAGTAATCTGAGAGGTGTTAACTCTGTGAAAGTAAGAAATATTATTTTATTTTAAACTTCCATAATGTTTTTTGAAACAAGATTTTGTTTTAAACTGAAAGTAATTTAAAAACTTGCTATTTTGAAATCCTTAGGGGAAGAAAGAGCATATTTCTTAAAGGTATTTCTATGAAGTATGTTTTTAAATGAGCAAATTGGTCATCTCAGTAATGTGAGAGACTTTAGCAAACATTTATAAAGAAAATCTGTACTCCTATGCCATTTCTTCATGATTGGTTACTAGAGCCATGACATAGAAGCCCTGATTACTTTAGTCACAGAATACAGCAAAATACTGGTTAGTAGCAAAGCCAGTAAAGCCCCAATATTCTGCAATATGCTGACCCATACAGCTTCCTTGTGGCTGCTTCAGATTGAGTTTGCAAATGTGCTGTTTCTGTAACACCTGACACAGTTGTAGTGTGAAAGTTTTCACCTTCTTAACACTTTGATAGCACAGCAGCAAGTTGTGAATATAAATTAAAAAAAATGTATTGATAAAAGGCTGCCAAAGCATTCAGGAATGAAGTAAGAGTTAGAAAATACGCAAACATTTCCATGGATGCTGAGACAAAACACTTTACTTTGTCATGTTTTAAGTATTTTTAGGATAACAATGACATAGTAAGAACATAAGTAGTCCCATTTTAGGCCCTCATTTACAGGCTATTTCCATTGAATGGTTTATGGTAAGTCCAGATTTTCAATCTCTCACAGTTTATTTATCTCTAGCGCTGCCTCACGGTTTCAAATCAACTTGCAATGTCAAATTCCCACAACAACAACCTTCAGACTTGCATAAAAAGCATCATGTACTGTATTTTCAAGTAGCTTGTAAGAATGGAGCTACCTAAGGAAAAATTGTTAGCTGTGTGAGATAACAAGCAGAAGTGAAGACAGCACAGAGGGGAAATCTCCTCCCAAAGTTCCCAAAGGCGTTTAGATATTGAAGTTTCACTTGACAGCAGAATGTAGACATCTAATTTAAGATCCAGTATTGAAGAAGGCAGCAGTTCTGCCTGGCAGCCAAAGTCAGCAGATTCCCAGCTTGCCTGAGGTCTGCTTCCTCATGTGCTGAGATGCTGCCTTCCAATTTGGTCTATTACTCAGAAACCATCTCCTGTAAATGCCTGCTGCTCACAGATGGAGTGGATCAGCATCTCAGTCACCATTGTAAATGATGCAGGAAGAAAAGGTGAAACACATTAAGAAATCAATTCATCCAAAAGCCTGGACAGAAGGTTCTCTTCTGTACAACCTAGTACTTGTCCAGGGGCTAAGAGATCTCTGTTCAATTCTCTTTGGAGCTTGAAGTTTATAACTACGTTTTTCCTCATCCTGGAGAGAGATGAGTATTTGAATATTGATGGGATAAGTGCCACTTCAGGAACAACGAGTAGTATTGAAACAGTACCAAAACTAAAAGTAGTAATTAAATGTATATTTTAGACTAAGCTGCATCAAATGTTGATTTTAACTTTACTTTTTTTTTTTTTCCTTCATCATCCTCTGGAAATTTGCAGTTTAAGAGGTGATAACCTACATTAGTTTTGGTGATATCAGATAATTTTCTTTGTGATACTAGTTAAGACAGACATACTCATTCTGATTTACTTCTTTGTTGTTGCCATACTTTGTTTCATGGGTTTTTTTATTGTAGGAACTAAATGTTGATGGGTCATTCTTATTGTGATTATTAAAGGAATATAATACCTTTTTATATAAGTAAGTAAATAAAAATAAAACAGAAGACCCCTAATTTTGACCACTTTCCACAGACATAGAAAAAATAGTGGAAGGGTTTTTTCCAGGGATTAATGAGGAACTTTAAATTTTTTCTTGCCAGCTGTCTCTCAATACTCGATTGCTTTATTTCTCCATTTTCAGTATCTAGTGATGGACTACTATGTTGGTGGTGACTTGCTGACACTTCTCAGTAAGTTTGAAGACAAACTTCCTGAAGATATGGCTAGGTTCTACATTGGTGAAATGGTGCTTGCTATACATTCCATACACGAGCTGCATTATGTGCACAGGTAAAATACCTTCTCATTTGGCAAAATATACATGTACAGTTATATGAACTTAATCCCAAAAATACTGCTATGTAAACAAATGGGCACAGTGGCCAAAGGCAAACTACTGTGGATACATGTCTGCTTTATACAGTATAATAGCTGTATAAGCTACTTTATTTTAAATATCAAGTTTTGATGGATTGATACCAGCAGCAGTGACATTTATCTGACTAACCTTTTAAAGTCTTCTATTTTTAATCAGGGCTCTTGACTTATTCTCAATTCACTTAATAAATATTTATCTGCCTTTACCCAAGCGACCTAGAAGTTTGAAGCTGTTTGAAATGGTTTGAACTTTCTACAGATGTTTAGACATTCTGAAAAATTCATGCACAGTAAGCCCATGATAACATCAGTGCATCTACTTACCTGAGGTCATTCTCAAACAGGTTTTGTAATCAGTGGACATGTGCTGGTCTAATTGTGTTTGCATACAAGATGTGTATTCTGGATCAGTGGCTACTATCAAGTAAACTTAGGTTGTGGTTGGTAGTAGCTGTACATTAAAGTTTAAAAAGCGTAGGGAATTCTAAACTATAATGCTTTGGACTCTTCCGTTTGCACTTTGATTGCTATTTTAAAAATTAAAAAGAAAACATATTTAAACTCTCTAAAACTCTTGTGAGTGGACAATATTTGGGGATTTAAAAATACTACAGCCTCAGAGAAGTTCACCAGAGGCTCCATTTTACCAATTACCAGGGATGGTGGTCTGACTTGCTGAGCAGATACATCTTTTCACAGGGCTGAATGAATGTCTGTTGTGGCAATAGGAGTATGTGGCTCTGTGGCCAGAACATGTGCTCTGAACAGGACATGTGCCAATGCCCAAGAAATTACAGTTTGGCAACTGGAATGGATTAGGACGAAGCATGATTGCTCTGGAGAAGGTTTCAAGGAGCCTTTAAGGGCTTGCATGGCCTGTTAGCTGTAGATAGGAGACAGTGGAGCTCAGAGAGGAGGCATTAAGCCTTTCTGAACAGCAGTGCTGGTCCCTGAGGCAAGTGAGAGCTGCATGCCAAGCAGAGATTGACTCCTGCTGCAAGTGCCACTGTGAGCAGTGTTCTTTAAAAACACACAATTTAATGTATACTTGTATATTAGTTTTCATAGTCCCCTGCAACTACTGAGCTGGACTTATTGTGGGACTGTAAGGGATCATTGACAATATCTGGAACTGAAATGTAGGGAATAAGTTTAACAATACAGAATTACTAATTAATTTGGGGAAGCAGAGTGACATAGTCCAGTTTTCTCAGCACGTATTTTTGTGTATTATCACAAGTAAATATGCATTTAAATTTATGTAGACAGGCATAGATTAGCATTTATTATTTTGTATTAATACTGCTAATGAGCAGCAGTATTAGTGACATTTCAGTAATCCATTTCAGAGCATTAGCCCTTGGTTAAATGTGTTGGAAAAATGTATCAGGTTGGCAGGATTTTTACATATATGAGGACCCTTCGTTAAATCTGTTTTTCTCACAAATCTCCTCAAGTATGAAACTGGAATTCAGCACCTTAAAAATCAGCCATTGTGAGCTCTGCATCTGTGTAGCAAGGTGTATTACAGCACCTTGGTTTTGTTTATTCTTAGTAATTCTAGTCTCCTTCTCAAAGATTAAACTGAAGATCTTGTACAATTTTTAAGTTTTTTGACAAGTAGTAGCATTTGGAACTTCACAGTTGAAAAGAAATACAGATTTTTCTGGTGCAACAAAACTGGTGGGTTTAAGATTGGCCAGGAGGAGAGAATCATAAATACTACCATAAAAAGAGTTTACATCATTGGGTAAAATTCTCTGTTATTTTGATGCAAGATTAATCTTTACAAGCAGAGCTAATACTGTATGTTTAAATCTTTTAACTTCTTTCTGTTATAACAGGGACATAAAGCCTGATAATGTTCTTTTGGACATGAACGGCCACATACGACTGGCAGACTTTGGGTCCTGTCTGAAAATGAGTGAAGATGGCACAGTATGTATGAAGCAAAATTTATGTGGGTTGCTGGTAGTGGGACTGTGTAAGTGAGTTGCTGGTTTTGAAGAGATTAGACATAATCTCTTTGCATCAGGGATGTGAAAATTCAGATTCTGAACTTTCTGACAAACTAAAAATTTAGGGTAGAGTATAACTCCCCATACTTAAATGCATTTTTGAGATCTTCATCTCCTTGTTTTACAGGCTGCTGACTTTCAAAGTTATCCTTTGCTATATTTTTCTGGCTTTCACTCTGTCTTCTAATGACCATTTGAGTCCAAGGGGAAAGGGTCTGACCTGCTACACCAGTTAGGCACACACAAATGTGGAGACACCATCCCTTTAGGTGTTGAAAAGATGTGTAGATGTGGCACTTGGGTGCACTTTAGGTGGACTTGCCAGTGCTCAGTTAACAGCTGGACATGATGATCTTAAAGGTCTTTTCCAACCCAAATGATTGTCTTGATTCTGTAATTGATAAGCAGTTTGTTTTATATGCCTTTGATAAATGGAACAGCAACATGATGGTAATTGGCCATCTTGTGTAGCAGATTGGATTTACCTCTAAAAGCTGAATTACTTGTGGCAGGTTTTGTTTGTTTTGCCTTGTTTAGGGCATTGCCAGGGGTGCCAGTCCTGCCAAAGTATGGCATGCAGCATCGTTCACTGGTTTTGGCACAAACTCACATCTTGTTGATGTTCTCTAGTCATAAAATGCCTGTCAAAGCTTTACCATAAAAAAATGCAAAATGAAGGAGCCATTAGAGTTGAGAACATATTCCCAGAGATTAGAGCTGTGTCCTGATGGTCAAGGCTTCCCTACTACTTGTGCACAGAGTAATTTCCCCACCTTATTCCTGCAGTGCATCCAGTTGCACATTAGGCAATAAACATTTGACTGATTTCTGACATAATAAAACTTACCCAGGAAATTTGTTCTGTGATCTTCAAATGAAATTTAAATTCAGGTGTAGGACTCGATCTCCCTACTTACTCATTTTCCATTTCAACTTCTGGCAGCAAATTGCAGTTTTAAAGTATAAACAGACACAAAGGCAAAATATATTTTGTCTTTCTGCTTTCACAATATCTGTGATTATTTTGAGTTTCTACTGTGTTCAGAATAAAACATATCAACTGATTTTATGTAGCAGTAGAATGGAATGTAGTCTTTGCAGTGTTTGTTACTTTCTTAATATTTTTTGTTATGTTGCTGTGAATTTATGAATCACTTCCTTCTCCAGAATCATGTTGTGATGTCTCTATTTATCAGGAATACTAGTATTTGAGTAAAAAAGTTGCTGAGAGAAACGGGAAATTTATGAGAATTATGTTTGCCTTATTTTTTAAGGTACAGTCATCAGTAGCAGTGGGTACTCCTGACTACATCTCTCCTGAGATATTGCAAGCGATGGAAGATGGGATGGGGAAATACGGGCCTGAGTGTGACTGGTGGTCACTGGGTGTCTGCATGTATGAAATGCTCTATGGTGAAACACCCTTCTATGCTGAGTCACTAGTGGAAACCTATGGGAAGATTATGAATCATGAAGTAAGAGCTGTATTAGATCTCTTGTGTTCTGAGTTTATAATGTTTACAGAGAGACGTATCAGTTAAAGATATTTAAGTGGTGGTAGTTCTTCACTTTTTCACAGTGTTTTAGATCCATGTTGTGTAGGTTTGTTGGTTCTGGTTTTGCGTGTGCTTACTTCTCTGAACTGCATAAATTTAATTCTTTGACAAATTGAAATTTTTCTCTAAACGCTGATATTCTTGTTGGAAAATCTAAGCAATCATCACAAAATCAAAATTAAAATCTACTCCAGTATAGAGTAATTTCAGTTGCTAGTGGTAATTACAGTTTTTAGATCTTATGTTTGTTTATGATAACAGAAATACTTTCTAAATGTAGATTATATTTTAGTAAGAAAAGCAGTTAGCTAACCTATAAATTAGAAAAATACATTCTTAAATATGACAACATAATGAATTTATCATTATCATTTATCATCATGGGGTTTTAAGAGTTGAAATTAATTTAATCTCAAGGAGTACATCTCCAGATCAGTGGACCTCTGGCCAAGAATACCAGTCTGTCTTTATTGTATTATCTTTAATATATTGTAGTGTGTAAAAATCCTGGTATGTCTTAAAAAAGAGTTTGCTTTTCCTAACAGAGTTATTGTAATCACAGATCAAACAGATCTGTTTTAAAGAAATTGAAAAACTATTTCTTGGCCTTGAAATCCAATTAATGTATTGAACTGTGCTCTGTCATTGCTCACTGTAACTAGAACAATATTTGGCTATTAATTTCCAGTTCTATTGGTGTAATTTAATGTTTTTTTGAAACTACAGTTGAAAGTTTGGGAATTAATTCCTTCTCTAAAAATTTCTGCTTGTTTTGTTTTCTAGGAACGATTTCAGTTTCCATCCCATGTTACAGATGTATCTGAAGAAGCAAAGGATCTTATTCAGCGACTTATCTGCAGCAGGGAGCGTAGACTGGGGCAGAATGGAATAGAGGATTTTAAGTCTCATGCATTTTTTGAAGGACTTAATTGGGATAACATCCGAAACCTAGAAGCACCTTACATTCCAGAAGTTAGCAGTCCCTCTGACACCTCGAACTTTGATGTAGATGATGATGTACTAAGAAATCCAGTGAGTCTTTGTTTTTAAATATTACTAATGGAAGTATGCCTCCTTGCTGCACTGTGAGGTAGTAGTGAGAACTTACTTCAAAATAAATAAAGAGACAAAAAATAAGTCACTTCAAATGTGAAAAATCCAAGTTTTTAATCTCTTTGGCATTTTTTGTTATCAGAAATTTTGAGTAGCTTTTTCAAGTGGTGGCATTTGCCAGACTGCATTACTGTTACCTGGTCAAAGTTAAAACATATTTAGGTGGTGAAAAAAGCCCCCTAGTTGCCCTTGAAATTTACCTTTACAGGGAGCTAGTATTTGGATTTATGCCTTTTCAAAGGTGAAAAAAAGAATCTGTCTTTAGAAATACACATATATTATCTGTGTAGCTTACAAGCACAGATTTCCAAGTGAGAGGACTCATCCTGCTACTTCTCCACTCACTTAAGAACCAGGAGGCTGGTGCTTGGAATAAGGAACATTGGTGCAGCACTCTTCCATTTATGTTGTCTTGTAGTTTGCAAATGGGTCAGGAGGAGTAGAGAGCTTTTGTGGTAATTTGTTCACCAGCTTGAATTCCAAGAAATTAAGAACTTTTGGCACGTTTTTTGATTACATGTCTGACAGTAACTAGAACACTAAGACTAACAGCATGCATTTTGGTGCCAGGTCACTTTTAATTAGGAACTTGAAATTTTGGGTTTCCTTTTACGGGCTGCATTGTGCTTTGAACTTGTTGAAATGCTGCCCTTTCAAGTGCCAGTTCAAGAGGCTCCAAAATTCAAGTCTTTCTGTTAGATGACCTAATCTGAAACAAAGCTTGTCCAGGGGCAGTGGAGCATAACTGCCAATTGTCAGTTGGTGCATTAAGAAAAATCTTTGCATTAGCTGTCTCTCTGTTAGCTGTTGTGGCTCAGTGAAATGCCTTTCTCTCTGTATGAGTTTTCTCTTGGGTTTTCATGCACGTTGTTTTCATGCAGGAAGTGGTGCCACCAAGTTCCCATACAGGATTTTCTGGATTGCATTTACCATTCGTTGGGTTTACATACACAACTGATAGGTAAGCAAAGAATATGTTTTATAAAGGAAACTTATTTCCCAAATGCAGCTGATTTCTGGGAATTCTCATTTTTATAAACATGTAGAAATGTTGATATCCATAGGAATGTACCTGTGGCTACATTTTTAACCTTTTTTTTTTTCAAATGTCTGAACATGTTTTGATCCTGTTTGCTGAGATTAGGTGCTTTTGCATTGAATATTTTATGAATTTGAAATGAGAGAAAGTTAAGGACTAGAAGTGTCAATTGCTGTTCCTGCATTGAGAGGCTGAGAGCAATTCTTGTCCACACTGGACATCTGCCAGGAACTATTCAGGATTATCTCACTGCTCCACTGTCCTACTGGTAGACCAAGTTAACATAGAGGTTCTGAGCATGGACAAAGTGGCTCACTTTGCTTATCTTTGAAATGACCTCCATCTGACTTCACAGATCTCTCAAACATATGCTCTTCTCTGATCTTAAGGTATTCTGGCCTGTTTGTTATTCCATCATTTCTCTTTGCTGGGATTTGTTACCCCATGAAACCAAAACATGCATGCCATCCTTTTCACAGTGAGATCATGTGCCTTAACTTAATCCATCTTTGCCACGCTTTCAGCTATTGGGATTGTCCCTCAGCTATCTCAGTGCAGGTACTCTTACCTGCTTCCTTTTCTGCCAGGTGCCTGTAACCTTTGGCATGGAATGGTTAGCATTTTCAATTGTTTAGGCAGTTTGTGAAGTGAAGGTATAGCTGCATCATTTAAGTCCTGCATGCAGGTATCTTAATTCTACAGCAACGTGAGCAGCAGCTAGGGAATAATAACTGAACCCTGAGAATTGCCTCTACACTAACAATTACTGCACTAATTGTACTTGTAAATTTAAGGTGCCTATTTGGTGGAATCCCAGCATGTCTCAGCTATAGACTGCTGTGAGTATTTATTAAAATGCCCTAACTTAGGTATTTCTTTTCAGCTCTTTATCTGATAGAGGCACTTTAAAGAGTGTGCTGCAGTCTGACACTGTAACCAAAGATACGGATGTACAGCGAGACTTAAAGAACTCTTCACAAATAGAAGGCTATGAAAAGAAAATAAGGAAATTAGAGCAAGAAAAGCAGGATTTGAACAGAAAACTGCAAGGTTAGTGGCTTATATTTGTTTGGATTATTAGTTCTGCTCACTGGAATATATTTTATTGAAAATTTTTCCCTTTCTTTTCATATTTTAAGAATCTACACAGACAGTGCAGACCCTCCAAGGTCCAGTGTGTGTTACAGCAAATACAAGCCGTGATAAGGAGATTAAAAAATTAAATGAAGAAATTGAACGGTTGAAGAACAAATTAACAGGTAAGCCTCTGGCGTGGTAATTATAGTAATGCAATTTATTTTGCAATAAGTAGAATTAATGTTCTTGAGGTATTTAAAAAACAAAGGGGTTTTTAAAGCCTTGTTCAATATTAAGAGGCATTTCAGTTTTTTTCAGATGAGCGCTTAACTAATTCTTCCACTTGCTTGGCTTGATAGCACATGCTAGCATGGGAAGTCCAGTGTGTGATGAATTGTGTGGATGGATTTAGTTAAATATTTTGTGTGATATTTGTTTCCCTAAAAATCTCAGGAGATCATGTTCTCTTAATCCTCCATTTGGGGAGGAGTATCGTGTTAGAGAGGTTTTACTTGGAGGCAGGTGTAAGAGACAGGAGATGGAAGTCTGGTTGCTCTTTAGTAGCATAAAGGAGTAGATGGGGGATGTGCAATAGTAGTCCACATTTAAACATTTCTATGCTCTGCTCCCTTTGTGTTTCTGTGTTTGGTGATGCATTAGGAAGCACTGAGCATTGTAGAAAAACAAATACTGGCATCTGTCCTGAGGGAAGACTGACTCACCCATATCACTGAAAATCTGTTGCTTGACAATGCTATTAGTTTATCCATGCAAACCGCCTGTTAGCACCTAATTTTTAAGTGGGAATCAGTGATTAACAAAATGGTAGTTTTGAATCCTAATGACTTGGCTGAGGGTTTTATAGAGACCTGTATAGTGTGAGTTCAGATGCTGAGTTGCTGATGCTGATTTCTTTAGAATATTTTTCCCCATTTCATTTGACAACATACCCTTTTTGTAGGTGTATGCACTGCAAAAATCAGCTCTGCTCTCCTACATAGATTAGCTTCCCCAAAAAACCTGTTTTGTATTCTGAAATTAGGTTTGAGTCACAATAGTTAGATTAAGGTTCTACTTTTGCAAATGGTTCAGGTTTATCTAGTTCTTCAACCAGTGATGTTCTGTTAAATATAAATTCTAGCAGTATGTTCTGATTTAAAAAGAAGTAGCAGTGGTTCATGTAGGGTGGGAGGAAGTTTGTTCTGAAGTGAGGAAAGGAATAATACTTCAAGCATTACAGCAGTGCTTGGGATCCTGAATACTTAGGTCCATCTTCTTGTTGTGCCACAGACATCATGGAACTTGAGTGAGAAAGTTATTCCCTGTGAAGTTTCTTATTTATTTGTTTTATAAAAGTAGTAATTAAAACCAAGTAGAGAATGGCGGTTCATTTCCTTAGAATTGGTAAGACTGAGCAAAAATATGTAAAGATGGCTGTGATGAGTTTTTTGCACTTAAAACCAATAATTTCAAACCAAATTTGTTTATTTGTCTTTGAAAGTAAAGAGAGAAGAAGCTGCCAGGAATATGGGCAGTCAGGTCTCCAGCTTACCTTGTGCAGGATGGTATTTCTTTTCCAAACTATTTATTAGTTCTTATCTAGAAAAGAAATAATCCTTTCCTGTCTTGCACTAATGACTGTTGCCTTTTTGTTGCATAATAAAAGCTATTTAGGAAGCACATTACTAGAACTGGAATTGGAACATTTCAAGTTTGTTTTAATATTTTCAAGGGCTAGAAGTTGCATTCCTCAAAAGCAAAACAAAGCCTTGTGCTAAGGCTTTTTCACTTAGAGATCACAATCTTTGGGGGCTGAGAAAAATAAAATTATTTTGAGGCATCAGTGCCTCAAAGTTACTTTAAACAGTCTAAAATGGTGGGAATGGGAAAGAAGTTGATTTTCCAAGCAAAGTGATGCCAATTTCCATGACTAATGTGCTTGTTTTGTTGGCTTTCATTTGAGACCAGTTACCTTTAATGTGTATTAATCTACAGATATCAGTAAACTGGAAGCACAGCTTGCAGATGCAGTGGCTTTTCGACAAGAACATGAAGACTCCATACACAAGTTGAAAGGACTAGAAAAGCAGTGCAGAGTGCTGAGGCAAGAAAAAGAGGACCTTCATAAGGTATTGATCCAAAGATAGATACTTTTTTAAATGGTCATGTAAAGTTGTTCTAGAACAGTTGTGTTCTAGATTGCAATTTTACTGTTTTAAATGCTGCTTTTTAAAACTAGGCTGAGATGTTAGGGAACCTGTTCAGCAGTGCAGTAGCTTTCCAAGGTATCACACTTTCTTTTTTGGAAGTTGATGGGCTTCTTACTTCAAATGTATTCTGCTAGATGAAACAAGCATCTGAAGAAAGTTTTTTATTCAGCTGCTTAATTATTCTTAACTGTTTCAGTAGAAGTCTGAGGGCAATCAAGGGAGACCTCAGAGCCTTAGGATGACTTGTTAAGGGATCAGGAACACAAGTATTGTTCTCCTCCATTCTTCCAGTTTCAGGGAATGATGAGGGAGGAAACAGACCCAGCAGCTACCTGGCTGGTATCCTTGGCAGAATTACGGGGTTTTTGAGTCAGTTTGCATGACATCAGGCCTCTGGTGACAGTTGGAGTACACCTGTTTATTTAGGGGAAAAATACCTTTGCACAGAAATTAGTAAGACTCATTGAAGGAGCCCATTTACTCTTTTTTATACCAAAAGGTTAATTATTGCTTAAGGCTGATGATGACTTTTATGTAATCACTGAGTTTATTTGCTGCTGTGTTAATTATCCCTTTGTTTACTTCCTAAAATTTAGCAGTATTTCAGTTTTAAGTCAGCACCATATTTTGCAGTAAAGTAAATAGGAATTTGCATATACTACATACCACTTTCTGTAATAGTAAAAAAAGCTACCTGCATTGGAATAGCTAGTTTTGCAAAAGTCTACCAGCCATATTTTTTTGAGCATTCATATGGATCCAAAAGTAATCCATGGGCCAAAATCTCTGGGCTGTTTGTACACTAGAATTTAACAGTATCTCTTCTGTTTGTTAACCACCAGTAGTAGGGGTCATTTGCCAGAGTGGATGAGTAGCAGAGAAGGCAGATCTGCTGTTTCTGGTCTGAACACATGCTTTTTGGGAAGTTAATCCTCCTGCAATGCTCCTACTAATGGCAGACATTTTTAGAATTCCCTTGGCAGTATACATTTGTTTTGTTGTGTAGTTTTGCTCTTTTTCTTATTTCTTCCTCCCATTCTCAAATGATTTTATCTTGAAAATTTCATTTGTATTTTGGTTAATTTTTGTTAACTACTTTCTGTAAAGGAAATAGATTTTGTACTTTCAATTAAAGTATTAAAAGCTTCACCATTCGTTTTAAGGAATCTTCCTCAGTTTTTTGTAAAATTTCACATTTGCTGCAGCCTCTCAGTGCTGGTACAGTGTATTTGATATCTCTCCTTAATCTGCTGTCTGCCAAAGTATTCCTTTAAACAAGGTAACACATGTGCAGGTACATGCTGGTAATCTAAAGTTAAATTATTTAGAAGTGAGGTGACCTTGTGTAGTCACATTTATAAGAAAGACATCTGGGACACCAAAGGTAGTTTAGGAGCTGCCTCACTAGAAGCAGAATAGTGGCTCTCTTTATATGTCACTGCAGCTGCTTAGCCAAACAATTGTGTAAATTAAGATTTAGAAATAATCTATAGTAATTACGTGAAGTGGTCAAAATAAACTTATGTAGGTCCAGTTTCTTTCTTCTTGGAATGAATATATAGAGTTCAAATTACTCTTTTTATTATACATTTTTTTTAAACCAGCAACTTGTAGAAGCCTCAGAGAGATTAAAGATGCAGTCCAAAGAACTGAGGGATGCCCACCAACAAAGGAAGCTGGCTGTGCAGGAGTTCTCTGAGCTCAGTGAGAGGATGGGAGACCTGCGCTCCCAAAAGCAGAAGCTGTCCCGGCAGCTCCGCGACAAAGAGGAGGAGCTGGAAGTGAGCATGCAGAAAATCGATGCTCTGCGACAGGACATCCGCAAATCTGAGAAGATAAGGAAAGAGGTAGCTTGACAGAATAGCCAGCACTTATGTGGTTCTGCTGCTGCTTACCCAGCATCTCATGTGTGATTGTATTGGAAAGTTGGGAGTGTTTTCTGGGGGTTTTTGTGGGGGTTTTTATTTCCTCTCAGACTGATTTGAATCTTGAGGGAAGTATTCTTGCTGTATGCCCAGTTTATTAGTTCTGGTGTTTTGATTCTTGTGGAGTCTTGACTCACAGTCAGCTTGAAACCTGTAAAGCTCAGTGAGTGTCTTTGTGTATTCTGAGGTTGGAGTATTCTGACTTCATTGGTTTTTTTGACTGAATGTTTCCTTTCAGCTGAAGGGAGGAACAGTGATACAAACTAAATACGTGTTTTTCCTTCCTCTGTAGTTAAGTCATTGTAGGAGTATTTGCAGTATCTTTAATCAAGTTAATTTTCAATTAGTATTCTAGGCAGTGTATAGTGTTACATGAGATGAAGTGGATAACCAGAAGAGGGCATAAGAAAAAACTGCTCTGTTAATCTGGAGTGTTTTAATCACTGAAAAATCATCATGTTTTCTGTATTCTCTGGGTGAAGGGTGGAAGAGAAATTCAAGAGCTCTATAAGCATTGCTACAAAACTTCTGGCAAATTGAAGGGTAGTCTATGAAAACTTAGAAGATGATGAAGTTTCTAAGGCTTTTTTCTATGAACAAGAAGTGATAGTTAACTGGGAACTGGTGAATTGCTGTGGTGTCTCATCTCTAGAGTAGAGTGCAGCAGGCATGCAAGCGTTGTTGCTAATGCAGTTAAATACTTTCATGCTGAACTTTAAAAATCTCCTGTCTTTGTTCTTAAAAATTTCTCTGTACTCCCTTTCATAACAGTTGTATCAATCTTCTATTCAGAACGCAGTCTAGAAGTTCATTATCTTGTCCCACAGTTCTAAGTACAATCCTTTTAAAAACAGCTTTGCTGGTTTAATTTGAACACAGAAAAACAAATCGTACTCTTCCTGTCAGGGTTTGAAACACTGCCACTATTGCTTAAATTCCAGCAGTTGCCTTAGTTGCCACTAAATCTAAATTGTCTTTCTGATAAGCTTTCTGAAGTCAATAAATGGATGATCAAGCATATTTTGTTCCATAATTGCAAAGTAAAAATATTCAGTGTTCATATTTAAAGTGTTTTGCAGTAATTTGGCTCAAAGGTTGAGCCTTTGAGCTGCCTTACTTAGATACTGAGGCATGGTGCTGACCTGTTAGTGTGGGAGACTTTCTCGTTTCCCAGCTGCAGTGGCTTCCTAGTGCCATTTCCTTTACTTTGCTGTAATAGAAGCTGTGCAGTTATTCCTGAATGGGCTTGATGTAGTTCACATCAGTACAAAGAGTCATAAAGTAATAGTTCTCTGCGTGTGACAGATGGATGCCTGAATCACTGAAGGCAAAACAATTATCATGACATTCTGAGATGGTTGTTATAGTGGTGTAACTTAAAATAGAAATGAGTAAAACTTGCTGTTAGGCTGTATGGAGGAAAGGAAATGAATGATACAGATAGTGTTATCTTGTGTTGAAATGACCTAAAATGACTCATTACAGCTGGAAGCCCAACTTGAAGAAGTTGTAGCAGAAGCATCAAAAGAACGCAAGCTCCGTGAGCACAGCGAGGTTTTCTCCAAACAACTGGAAAATGAACTGGAAGCTCTAAAGGTTACATGGCTTTTCACAAATATTTACTCATGGCCCAGAAACTGCAATAGTTTGGCTTACTCAACTGTTGATACCAGTGGGAGACTTAAAAACTACTGCATTTGGACCTAACCCATCTAGATTTATTTGCCTTTTTTGCTTGAAAGCCTTTAATTGCTGGATACTAATGTCTTGAAAATTCTCAGTTTATATAAATTCTAAGCAGCTACTAAACTAATGTGATCCAAATCTGTTACCTCTACAAGCCATTTCAACTCCTTATTCGGGTCATGTAAGCTGAGCAGTCACTTACAGGCTTAATGCTTGTGGACAGGCACCTTTTAAATTACTCAGTGCCCAAATAAAAATTTTTCTGAAGTGCCACCATTTGGACAATTCTGACTTTTAAAAATATTCTCAAAATATAAAGGTCATAAGGCTTCTCCTCTTGTTCTGCAGTTGAAGCAGGGAGGCCGGGCAGCTGGTGCTACACTGGAGCATCAGCAAGAGCTTTCCAAAGTTAAGTCTGAGCTGGAAAAGAAAATCTTATTTTATGAAGAAGAGTTGGTCCGACGAGAAGCATCACATGTTTTGGAAGTAAAAAATGTGAAAAAGGAAGTACATGATTCAGAGAGCCATCAGCTTGCACTGCAGAAAGAGATCATGATATTAAAGGATAAATTAGAGAAAACAAAGCGAGAGAGGTAAGCTTTTGGGCATGCTTCCCTCACTGTGGATTTCTTTTTGTTGTGTGAATATATTGCATTGCCTGGGTGCCTGTGCAAGCTGGTATTTCACCCTAACTCTTTTTGAAAATCCCAGTCTACAGGTTCAGCAATGTGACAGTAAAAGTGTTTCTATTTCTTGCCCTTCTCTTTAGGCACAGTGAAATGGAGGAAGCGGTAGGAACAATGAAGGAGAAATATGAGCGTGAAAGATCTATGCTCTTGGAGGAAAACAAAAAGCTAACAACAGAAAATGAGAGGGTATTTATTTTAGGAAACATAATATTTACTTCATTAGTGTCTGATGTTGAAGTAGTCTGCTCACTGTTCAGAATAGGATCTGTGAATGTTCAGGCACTATCTGAATTTTTAAAATGTTGTTTTTGCCATATAAATATTAGAGATTTGCCTACACAGTAACTTTAGCATCTTCGTACTGCTCTTTATGGAATTGATTCCCACAATTCAGAGGACACCTCCCTTTGATTCTTCATGAAGGCTGCAAAGAGAGGGACTCATGGGCACACACTGCTTGCCTTCCTGATGGTTTACGGTTAAACCTTATTCCTCTCAACCTGTACACTTGCTTTTTTGTTCTCCTTTGGTTTAGATTATTTTGTGTAAACCAATAGTTCCACCAAAAATAAGTCAAATAGCCCAGGGTGGTCTTGTTTGTTCAGATTGTAAAGGTGTGTAGGCATACACATATATAAAAAGTCTGAAACTGGCCTTAGTCACAAGTGAAACTGATGTCATTTTTCAGCTCTGCTCCTTCGTGGACAAGCTAACAGCACAGAACAGACAGCTGGAAGATGAGCTCCAAGACCTAGCAGCAAAGAAGGAGTCTGTTGCACACTGGGAAGCTCAGATTGCAGAAATTATTCAATGGTATGTGCTGGTTAGAGGTCCAGATAAGGCCACTTTTAACTTCTGAAGTACTGATTGGCTTTTTCTTTAATGTATAACTAGACCTTGTCTGTGTCTGAGATCAGCAAAAGCATGGTACTTCTGAGTGTTGATTTTGTTCAAATTGTCAGATTCCACTGAAACAAGTACAAAGCAGAGTCCTGGTGTCACCTTTCTTCAGTCTCCACAGTGATTGTTAGGTCATCCAATTTGGAATATTCTGATAAATTCATTCAAGAAGTTGGTCATGATTTAAAATGTCAGCATTAACATACAGAACCTCACTAGCTGTACTCAACAAGCACTTAGTACTTCCACTCTTCTCCCCTATAAAATTCACTGTCTTAGCAAGCTGTGTGCAAGAATTTCAGCATGCAAAGCAAAAAGGACTGGAAGGTAGCCCTTATAAAAATTGAGCAAGAAATATGCAGATCATATTCCAAACTATAACAGTGAATCTCTACAGAACTCTTGCTAATGGCAAAAGGGAAGTTTCAGTTTCCCTAGCAACTGCCACAATCAAGAAAATCAGATAAAAGAAAAATCTAAAGCAGGCAATCTGAGATGTATTCTGTTTTCTGTTGCTGGGAGAGTTTTCCCTGCTCCGTTCATTCCTGTTGTCCCTAAACCCAGTGCAGACACTCTGATAATTTGGTGGTACAGTATTTGGTGTATGAGCCATGAAACTGCTAAGTTATGGGTTTTTGTAATTGCACAACAGGGTAAGTGATGAGAAGGATGCTCGTGGCTATCTCCAAGCATTAGCTTCCAAGATGACAGAAGAACTGGAATCATTGAGAAGTTCCAGTCTGGGGTCACGAACACTGGTAAGGAAATAGGAAGCATTCAAGATGTTCTGGGCATGTCTGAGAAGGTATTTTTGTACCTAAAAATAATTAATCCTCTGCTCTGCTTTCTAGTTTTTAGCTAATGCTTGCAAATCTAACTGGGTAATCCTATCAGAATTCAATAATTACAGGGGGCAGTTGTTGTATACTAATATCTGCCATCACAGATATTTAAACACTACAGAGGAGAGAAGAAACAATATCTTAAATCATCAAAGGAGAGTACAGAAATACACCTTACCATGTTATGTGCAATTGGATAATTTTAATTGCTGTTACTATGAGATAACAAAGGAAGTTTTATTCTGTGAAAAAATACTGTCTGGCTGATACCACTATAAACTAGGGACACACTGAGAGCATGTGGCTTTATTTACATGCAGAACCGTGAGACCTTGTGCCATAATTTTCCTATACAGAGTAACATGAATTCCCCAAAATTTAATAGAAGAGCTCTCATAAAGGAGGATGGTTTCAAAGAGAAAAACACCTGCACAAGGAAAGGAAGAGAGCCATTTGCAACTTGGCATGGGAGCCCACATCCCTGCCAGTCAGCAGTCTGCCATCCAGAGTCCATCTGCTACCGGTTTAGACACATGAGAAGTTACTCACCCCTTCCAAACCTGTGAATATGAGAGTATAAGAGAAAGATTTATTTCTGTGAGCTGACATTTGTCTGCATCATCAGGAGATGATTATAATATTGAGAGGTTTAACGGGAAGAAAGATTGGATCAAATGCAGTCTGCATTTTTATCTTAGCTAGTGCCACAATAAAGAACACTGTCTGTTCTTTATATTATAACTGGTTTTGTAACTTCTACAGAACCTGCTTTGAGGCAATTCTCAACATAAAAAGTGCTTCTCAGTTTTCATGACTCTTATTTGCAAGTTCATCTATGACTAGAGAGGTATTCATTAGGAAATATCAGAAACATAGTCCACACTGAAAAATGCCTGGACAAGCTCAGAATTCTAGCTTTTGGGGTAGTAGGGAGGAATTGCATTGTGTATGCTGAAGTATAGCATATGCTATATATATATAGCTTATGTTGTATATATAGTAGCATATATAGGATATGCTGCTTAGCAAGCATAAGAATTGCTTAGGCAATTCCAGATATCTTTGGCATCTCAAGACTCAGGCATTTTCTTCCTTTTTTCCTTCTCATGGTTTTGCTACTCTTGGTATGTGTTAAGTTAGTATGTTTTACATTAAATGTTGACATTCATCTCATCTTTGAAAGTCCATTATATCACTGTGCAAGTTTTACACTCAGTTCTAGATTGGCCAGTGAAAACTAGTAATTTCCAGTGGGTTCTCTCTGTTTGACTTCCATGCTCAGTGATCCAGCATTTTGATTTCCAGCATATTGTGTTAATGGTGTAACCAGTATTAAAATTGCTCATTACTTCGTTTTTGCATAATAAAGTCTGAGTATTGGCTAATTTTCATGCAGCAGGTATGCTGTCCGTAACTAATTAAAAGAGCATTCTCTGAACCAGTGTGAAAGCTAATTTATGTCTTTGGACCAGACAGAAATATCCTCAGACAGTGAATGGTAACACTCAGTAACTTTCTGCAACAGGATCCACTTTGGAAAGTGCGGCGCAGTCAGAAGTTGGATATGTCAGCAAGGCTGGAATTACAGTCGGCCCTTGATGCAGAAATTCGTGCCAAACAACTGGTTCAAGAAGAGCTCCGGAAAGTTAAAGATGCAAACATATCTTTAGAAAGGTGATGAGGGCTTTGGTTCTGTTTGGGGATTAATGTCATGATCTAAACTGCTGATTAGAATAGCAGCAACTTTCTTGAAATGGCCCCTTGTGCCTGGGATATTGGACTCTGTCAGAAAGATCCCATTCTACAGACTGTGCATTTCTTACAAATGAGAACTGTAAAAATCTCTTCAAGTAAACATTTAACTGCTACAATAAGTTACAAATCTTGGGCATCTGAGAAAAAAAAAAGTGTAAGAGCAAATTCAAAGAAAATTCACTGCCATTTTTTCGACTAACTGGAGAGTTAAACATGTTCTTGGGAATTAAAAGTCAAAGTACTATTAGAATAATTTTGTTTAACAGATACCTGCAGTGATAGCAGAAGTCTGAAATAGCTTTAAATATCTAGTCAAGAAATGAGGTGTCTGTTCATGGGAAGAGTAAAATTAATCATCCTTAAAAAAAGAATCACTTAAAAAATCCCAATGTCCCTCAAAAACCCCAAATAAACAAAAAGGCATTTCCTGAAAGCCTGAGATGTAGGACCAAAAATTAATAACCTTATGCACTAGCATTCCTGCCTTTGAGACATTTCAGATTACATTTTGATCATATTTTTTTACTTTAGTAAATTAAAGGAATCAGAAGCAAAAAGTAGAGAACTGATCGAAGAGGTGGAAGGTTTGAAGAAAAAATTGGAAGAAAAATACAGGACAGATTCAGGTAATTAAAGTTACTGTATTCTAACAGAGTTCTAACACTACGTGTAATGTTGCCTTTTAGCTGAGCCTGTTCTGCTTTTGGTTTTAGGTCTCAAACTTCCAGATTTTCAAGATTCCATTTTTGACTATTTCAACACCTCTCCTCTTGCACGTGATTTGACTTTCAGAGTGAGTTATTACATAAAATAACTACAAAAATGAGATAACTGAATTACATTTTTATTATGTAAAAGTAAATCTTGGGCACTGTATGACAGATTGGTAACTTGCATATTAGCCAAATCAGCATGGCACAGAATTGGATGCCCAGTAGATGTCAGATTGCTTGGCACTTTGTAGAGAAGCTGGCACCTCTGGGAAATATTCTCAGAAGTTCACATTAATTATTTCCCATTCTAGCTTCTTTGTTTAGGGTAATCTCAAACCTTTGGCTAAATGAAATATATTCAGGTTTTTTTGGGAATGCTGGCACACCCTATTACAAATAAGGAATTAAATGCTTTGCATTTGGAAGATGCTGATTATTACAAGGAAAAGTGTTCACAGAGTTCAAGGAGTGCTTAAACAGATATGTAAAATTCTTGGCTCTAGATCTTAATGGAGTGGTTAGAGAAGAAGGAGCTGGGAAGAGAATCAGAGGACCCACAGATGTTGGTATAAGTTTATTGTGACACACCCTGTATTCCTTAGAAAACTAATCATACAAATCACAGCTCCAAGTAGGCGTTTCACTTTGAATGATTTGTGCATTCCCTGAGGAAGCAGCTGTTAAATGCAACATTGAATCACATTTCTTTACTTCATGAACTCTTGATCCTTGAAGATTTTTCTGTGGTTTTTTAAAACTTTGTTTTGCAAAGCATAGACAGTTTAGGACAAAACCAAGAGCTTGAACTGGAACAAATAATCTGTTTATGAAGTGGAGTTAAAGGGGTTCAGGTTAAAACCTCATGAGATTGGTTAGATTTTCTATCTGAGAAATGTACTCTCTCTTTTTTCTTTTTTTTTTCTTTTTTCTTTTAATTGTCACTGTTGCTAAAACCAAAAAAGCCTATGGACATGCTGTGATATTTTCATACAGTTTGTGTATTTGGTGTTCCCAGTCACAAAATGTTTATGCTGCCTTTCTGTTGAAGCAGCAAGATGAGCTCTGGTGGCATGGAGGGAAGAGAGAGAAGCATGATATATGCTACTTTCTCAATACAGCTTTTATCTACCCCAAGACACTACTGACCTTGATATTTTAAAATATTGCTTTAAAAAGTACCAGATAGACATAAATCAGTAACATATATAATATCAAGCCCATAACTAAGGTTCCATTCTGTGGATCCTGAAATAAATCCATATCCTCTGTGGAAATGCAGGTGGCATTTTCTGATGAATTACATTAAAATTGCTGATACTGTGCTTAATAACTTGCAATAACAATTTTTTTCCACGTGTACTTATAAAGATATTTGTTATCATCTACTTTGGGGTTAATTTAGTTTAAATGAGTATCATTTGGCCATATAAAATATTTTATTTAGCTAGCCAACTAATATTCTATCTGAAGTTTTCCTGTGGGTGATAAGCGATCGTTTTTATCCCTCATATCCGTTACAACAAAGGATTCTGTTTCTTCCTCGTCTACATCTTCTCTGCTAGCCTTTTGGGAAGAAGTAAGTTTTTGTTAGTAGTTTTGTGTCCTTATTTTGTTGTGACCTGTCATAGTAAGAATGGCCCTCTAAAACTAGATATTTTGCTTCCTTAATTTCTCTGTAACCTATTCCACTAAACCTCTTTGAGGCTTGCTGTTTTATAGTTTGACTATCCATATAGCTAAAGCTGAATCTCACTTAGTATTTTGAAATTGTTCATATTATATAATGATGCAATTTGATCTTAAAGGGCCCAGCCCTTCCAATCAATTTGGAACAAAACAAAAATAAGAAGTATCTGAGCATATTTAGTGAGCTAACTGAACTTGAGACGTCTTCCTGTCTAAACTGGCTGGGAAGTGAGTGATTCATTACTTGTTGCCTTTAGTGCTAATTACATCATTGATGTGAGTCTAATCTCATGTTTGTTAATCACAGTTTTCATGATGTCCTGAGAGTACAATAATACAGAATCCTACTTCCACACCCAGCTGCTTTAGCTCTGGAGCTGTAGCATACTTCCCCCTTGTGCTGGCAATTAGTAGTTGCTAATTTAAGTGTGAAATTAATAGATGGCTTTTAATGGATGCTAGTTTCAAATTTTAGTGAAATATAAGACACCATGATTAAGTAAACATATTTTTAATGACTGAGGCCAATCATTTGTAAACAACTATTTTAAAGATTACTACTGTAAGATTTTACTACTTTCTTGTGGCAGACTTGCTGGCTTCTGTATGCTAGAAAAATCCTAGCGTAGTAAGCTACCATGAGAAATCAGCTATTTTAGGGATGATTGTCAGGCTACTCAAACATTCCATACCTGCAAGCAAGAGATTGGACACAGCCTTGCAGGTAGAATATGACTGTTAGAGCATTTATGCTGTCTGCTATGGGATTTTTCATTCCAACTTTTCCATCAGGTGTCAGGGTTTGTTTTGAGGAAAGGTCTTTTTTCAGAGTGGATGTTAAGTGTATGTGTACTTCATATGGAAATTTGCACTGGGTCTTGTTTCCATTTTGTTGGCACGAGGACACTTCATCAGACATGTGGTATCTAATCGAACACGTTTGCTGTCACTTTTGCAGACCAGCTCTATTAGTGAGCAGGAAATGCAGGGTCCCAAGTCAGAAGTTTCACCATCTACTTCAGTTGTAACTGCAGAGCAACAACAAGAAGTAAGAGACCCGTTATTTTACCCTGAAGAATAATTCACCAGAAAGTCTCTCTGTCTTCTTCACAATAAATTCATATTGCAGCATTCGTTATAAAGAAGCAAGATTGAATGCTGCTTATTTGCAGTGTCTCAGTGTTAATTGCACCTGCCTTGAGGACAGTTGCAAATGAAACCTTTTTGCTGGCTTTGTGTATGTTGATGTACCTCATTTTCATGTTTTCTGTTTTTGCTGCTTGTTTGTTAGTATGCAGGCTTTCCTGTGAGTGCTTTAAAATGCAATCTGTTTCTATTAAATCAGAATGGCAATGTTTATGATGATTAAATTTTTTATATTTTTCAAAAAAGGAAAAAAAATCAGAGAACAATAAGCTTTGCCACCCCAATCCTGAAAAAAATTCTTGAAGCCTTATTTTGCTCAATTACAGTTTCTTGTGATTCAGGAACCAATTCGGCTTCAGAGGATGCCTGCTGCTCCTTCCCCCACCATTCAATCCATTTCTCTAGCTGTACCAAAGGTAGGGGGACTGTGCTAACCTTATTGTAAAGAACAAAGGAAAGAAATACCATTTATAAATTAGCCCTCTGTGTTTTCTTGTCCTGTTTGGGTTTGTCATGTGTGTGTTTTTGTTAGGTCTGTGTTTTTAATCAAATGTTTTCAAATGCATATCAATGGGTTTTGTTCTGTTGGAAGGGATGGCAAAATATGGTTGTAGTTTTGGGTTTGAGTGTCTTTTGGAATTGGGAATAAAACTGTTAACTGTTATCTTGCCACAGCTTTTACAAGCTGCACTTACATAAAAGAAGCCCAGGCTTCCTAATGTACACACTGATATACTGGAGGGTGGTGGGAGGAGGTGCTTGCATTATGGAAGTCCAGAAAATGAAGTTATTTTTTATCCTGAATGTGTCTTTCAGCCCAAAGCTCACCAGCTCAATATCAAGTCGTTCACAAGCCCCACTCAGTGTAGTCATTGCACCTCTCTTATGGTGGGATTAGTTCGACAAGGTTATGCCTGTGACGGTGAGTTGGTGAAACTTCTTGTACATTTTCAGCAAGCCCCTCCAAAAAGCATCCCAGTGTATTTTAAGGCAACCATTTATTTGGGGAGGGAATGAAAAAGAGGGGTGGCTGCCCCTGGATGATTTTCCTTTTTATTGCATCACAGCATGCTCCTGAAGTTCCTTTAGAGGAATGATGATGTATGATGAAGTATGGTTTCCTTGCATATTGTTAAATAATTCTACTACCATTTAGTGCTGTTACAGTGCAAGGGAGGGGGTGGGGAAGGCAGGACTAGTTTCTATTGTTGTACTAGAGGAAACAATGGGAGTGATCTGGTGACAGGAATCTGATTATGTCTATTTTATGCTATTCTGGTCATAAACCTCATATGCTGGGAGGACAGTCTGCTCATTTATTTGGCCTGTAGCCTGTCTTGCTGTCCATTAGTTTTATTTAAAATGCTTTCTCTGATGTATGTAGCACTATTGAATTCCTTGCTTGAGTATATGGAGGTATTTTCATTTGAAAATACTGTATATTGATTGGACACATGAACTCAGTTAAATAGGCCACAAATCTGTTGAAGACACTATATAAATAACCTTATTTCTGTGCACAGCTTAGTTCTTGCTGGTGGCAGCCTTTCCACTGACACCCTCAGTATCACATGTAGATTGCCTCATCTGCCCTTCAGGGCTTTTTTTCCTGGCAGATCTTGTGGTGGCAGTTCTTCCCCAGGAGGGCCTATCACTCTGCCAGCACTTGCCCTGGGGCTGCCTTTTGTCTCCTGTTGCTGACAGTTCTGAACTCTTGTTTTGCATCTCTTCCTGCAAGCTTGAGACTGTCTTTTTCCTTTAGCATAGCTATCGGCTTCACTCTTCTTTTGTCTTGTGTATTTTGATTAAGCTCTGCATCATTAGTTTTCCATTTTGCCAAACCTACAGCAGTTCTTGATTGCTACAGAAAAAACTAGTCACATTGATATAAAAATAGAGATGACTCCAATAGGACAAAATTTTGCCATGTTCCCTTCTCAATCACTTGCATTTCCGAATTCCTTCTCTTTCTAATGCTGGAAACGATGATAAAACACAGCTACATTGAGAGAAGACTGGAACTGACTCTGTTCTGTGGATTTTCCCTATTCTGTAACTGGTGTGCCTTGATATCCATAGTCCCAAATAATAATTATGCTTCCTCGAAGAGCTGAATTTATTACCTGGTCTTGGGGGGCACCTGCAGTGCTTTGTGTATGACTTTTTGGTAACCCCTGCCCTCCTGGGAGCAGAAAGCAGCTCAAGGAACAAGCCAGGCAGCCTGCTCTGGGCTGCCCCCTCTGCTGTCTCTTCCCTCAGGCATCATGAGGAGGAGGTTTGTTGCCCAGTCTGTGGCTGTAGCAGAAGCAGGCTGTTTCCATGTTTTTTTGGAATTACAGAACTAGATGTACCTAGGATATCTGCCAGAATCCACTTCTGAGAGTATGGTTGGGAGGAAGCACAGGACAGGTCAGTGTCCTGCTCCTTCTGCCTTCCCAAGCCCACTGGTAGAAACAGGTTAGCTGGGAAAAACAAAGTGAAATCTCTGTGGGAAGATATGGCTCCTTATCTGTGGGTCAGATGCCTCAATATAGCACATTAACTCATTCCACAGTTCTTGTAGTCTGTCTCGTGTGAAGTGGCATATATAATGAGTTTTTTCTGTGTACTGCTTCTGTGTGAAGTGCTCTGTAGACAAGACTTAGAGACCTCTGTGCCTTGCTGGTGCAGCACAAAGTGGTGCAAATGGTAAGAAAGCATGCAATGCTAGTTTGCTCCTTATTTGAATTTACTTGAACTTGGGCAGTAGATCTATATGACTTTTTCATCATGCAGTATTTCAGTCTTTGTCCCTGGTTTCTACTTTATTTATACTTTATGTCTATATCTTCTGTTTAATAGTTTAACCCTTTCTATTTTTTATCAATTTAGTTTGTCTTTGCAGTATTCTTGCATACATGGATCAAATTAAACACATATTAGTACTGCCTTGTAATTCTTATTCCTCCTTTATTAATACTGTTTCTCTTCTGTGTCTGGGTTAGTTGGTGCTTAACACCAGCAAGGCTGCTCAACTAATTTTCATTGAAATGTGGACTCAGTTCCTGCCCTTTTTGAATGTAATAGGCTAAAAGGAGGAAATAAAAGCGCTTTGGAGAGTCTCATACAATATCTAGGAGTGTTACTCCTTCATCATAGTGAGCTATTGCAATATTTGACTGCCAATTTCAGTGTGATTAATTAATTTCCTGAGTGTAGACTGTGTTAATCACCTATTACGATTGACTCATACACACATTTCACTGTGAATTTTCTCTTTTGTACTTAGTGTGTTCATTTGCATGCCATGTTTCCTGCAAGGACAGTGCACCTCAGGTCTGCCCTATACCCCCTGAACAAGCCAAAAGGCCTCTTGGAGTAGATGTGCAAAGAGGAATAGGAACAGCCTATAAAGGTTATGTCAAGGTAACAGTCTTTTCTTCTTGGACAAGAGAAGAATACTTGACTTCACTTACAGCTCTACAGCTTTGAACCTCTAAGTATGTTTAAACACCTCTCCTAAATAGTGCTAAAGCCTTAAGGCTTTGTGTGCCATCTCTGTAACTACTTAACCTTCATTGCTTTAGATGTGGGAGAAAGACTTGGTTTTACTACAAGAGCTGAAGGTCAGTAGATTAATAGCTACAATGTTCATAAGCAGCAGGGGAAAAATGAATGGTTTAAGAAAGAATTTCTGTAATTTTTGCTGTAAGCGTAATATAAAAGGTAAACTGTCCTACCATTTTGGCATTGGTGGAATGTCCAAACCTAATATCTTTAGACAAGTCTTAATATATTTTTTAAGCTGTAACAAGGAATGGTTGAACGTAAAAAAAAAAATTTCCTTGATTACTTGCTATTTTTCATCCTATATTGAAGGACAAGTATAACATGTTCTAATTCCATTGATCTAAGTATAAGCTTTTCTAAATGTCCTGCTTTCTGTGTCTCCTACATGTGCTTACACATAATAAGCAATCAACTTTTTACCTGCAGGTCCCAAAGCCTACAGGAGTTAAGAAAGGGTGGCAGAGGGCTTATGCAGTTGTCTGTGACTGTAAACTGTTCTTATATGATGTGCCTGAAGGAAAATCCACCCAGCCTGGAGTTGTGGCAAGTCAAGTCTTGGATCTCAGGTTTGTATTGTTATGACAGAGTAGAAATCCTCTGTATTTTTTTCTTAACAGGAGTATTTATTCCTAGTACACAAGAAATTAAAAGATTTTGAGAGCTCTGGTCTAAGAAGATTTGTGTATTCTGTACATAAACTGCAGCTGAGTTTAGGCTGATAAAGTTGACTCAACAAGAAATTACTTAAGTGACTTTATAGTCACTCACACTGCAATCACCAGCATTTACAGCATTGGCATGCTTCTTCCTAGAATTCCATATGCACCTGTAAAAAGCAAGTGTGTATTGGTAGATTGCTTTTCCCATGCACTCTGACCTCAGCACTGAGTCACAGATCATCCTATAGCCAATAAGTTCAGGGATGTGAGAGAAATTGAAGTAGTCTGCAGAAAAGCACCAGCTAATTAACACTGCAAATGGCTCTGACCCTGCCTTCTCACAGGAGTTACTATTTCATGGGGAACCATCTGAACCAATGAGCACTGTCTACCAAAGATCTGAGACTTATGTTGATCAGAGTAACCAAGGAGGTTTTTTTAATTTCAATTTATGGAAATACCAAGAAAGTGTAATATCTTTTAATGTTACAGCACATTTGTACCTGTGTTGAATATAATGTTTACATTCACAAGCACCTTGATTTATGTTTTTTCCAGCCAGTAGTACCGTGGGGTTGCAGCAGTGCTGCTGGGCTGTTCTCACACTCACTGGGAGCTGTCAGTGCCAGCTCTCTGACACGCTGGCAGCTGAGCAGGGATGTGGAAGTATTGCAAACAGCAGCATTCACATCAGTACATTGTTTGAAGCAACTCAGCCTGATACTATATACCAACTGTCCCATGCTTTATCTGCTTATTGGAGCTGCCTCTTTGAGGCTGTCATCTGAGAATTCTTAGATGTTTTTAAGAGATGTTAACCACCACAGCTATGAATTCTAGCATGGGCAAGTTCTAGACATTAGTGTCATCTTTGCACTAAAATTGGCAGTTATGGTGATCAGCTCGGTCAAATTCAGTTTAAAAAGACTAGTGTAGACAAGCCCTCCAGGGTGGAGCACTCTGAAATGCAAAAGTTTTTCTGATGTCTGTTTATTTTACTGTAATAAAGAATAAAATCTAGCTGTTTTGAAAACCCTTATTTGAAACCCACAAACTAAAATTATGTTGCCAAGAGCTTTTTATGTGATTTTTCTTTTTTTCCAAAGGCCCCTCTCTTGCTACACATTGAGGTATGAATTATTCATTTCTAATGTGTCTGCTGGGCTGGAAGAGCAATATTTTTGCTTCTAATTGTAGAATAGGTGTGGTTGGGACACCAAAACTACACAAAGCCACCCCGCTTAGCATCAGGTGGACTGAGATACACGCAGCAGATGCTGTAGAGACATAACTGAAGCTTGCAAGTTGTTTGGGTCAAGGATGGTTAGAGCATAACAAAGCAGTTGTGACCTCTGTGCAGTGTTAGGAGATTGCAGCCTTTTGGAACAGTGGTGGTACCAGTTAGACTTTGCTGAATAATCCTGGTGTGTGCTTGTATGTGATGCTCTTGTTCTCTTTTCTCACTAGAGATGAAGACTTTTGTGTGAGCTCTGTCCTAGCATCGGATGTAATACATGCAACTCGTAAAGACATCCCTTGCATATTCAGGGTATGGCTACCAACTCTTACAGAGAATACCAGTTCAATACCAGTGGTTTGTTTTGATAGTGGTATATGCTGTCCATATATAATGTTGATTAAATTATGTAGAAGCATAAGAATTTACAAGGACTGCTGAGATATGTAGAAGAACAATATGGTGCTCCTCTTATAACTGAACTGTAAAGAACAAAGTTCTCCTTTAGCTGTTTCCTTGTATATAAATTTTGGCACTTTTTAAATTTTACTGATTATAATTCAGTATATTTTCTCTCTTTTTCAATTGGAATTACAGATTTTGTTTCTCCTTGCATAGCTTTGGACTCTTGTAGGAACCGATGCTGTAACAGAATATTCTGAAATTGGTCTAGTTTCCTTAATTTCATATTTAAGCGTAGTAGAAGAAAATAAAATAAGAGAAGATAATTAGCTGAGTTATAATATCCCCTTTCGTATATGTTCTAGCTGAATGCTGTATTTAGGTTTTAGCAACAGGAACTTCATTCCTATGTTTTATGTGAATAATATTAAATCTGGAATTCTAAAATTTAGAAAAGAATACATTAGTAGCCAGTATCTATAGCCCGTTGCATTTGAAACTCTGTTTTCAGCATCTCTGATCTTCATCCATTTAGAATCAAGTCAGGCAAATATGGAAAGCAAAGAGCTGTCAGTCAATTGCAGTCTCTATCATTTGGTCCTTCAGGATTTTACTTGGGAATTTCTTTGCTACTTGACTGCATCTGTGTCTCTGCTTTTCAAAAAAGCTTTTCAGCTTTTTTGTAGAAATATTTTCGCAGTGAAATTTCATGCTTTGGTTTACTACTACCTTTCCCTTAAGTTTCCTCATGTCTCTGTTTTGGTTTTTAGGTTGTTTAGTTCCCATCTGCCTACTCTCTTCTTAAATTAGCAAACATGGAATACTGTAGGAAAGGCTTCTGAGGAGAGAAAATTCACTGTGCAGAATGATGGTTCATACCTTTAAGAACAAGGCATTAGCCTGTCTGACTTGCTGCTCTAGTTTTTGTCTGCAGTTTTTAACTGAAAGGGTATCTAAATAATAAAAACCATTTTTGTCAAATATTCCATGTAAAAATACTTGTGTGGATAGACAGGATCAGATATCACCATGGGTTGATCAGATTATCTCCTGCTGAAGGAATATGATAAATTAGCTGGAAGCTGGATGTGTGAATATGTCCATTTAGGTAGGGACCAGAGAAGCTGCTGAATTACACCTCTTTTCTCATTTCTATGCCCTGCATCAAAAGCAGGAATTTCTAAAACTGGAAACCACTAAACCTGACAGGAGAGTCTCTTCTCAGTTTCTTTTAGTTCTAGATCTGCATCTTACTGACACAGTCACATAGAGTAGCTTGTACATAACAGCTTAAACTTAATACACATCATGTGTGTAAAAATGTGGTCTTTCTTTTGTATGTGTCACTGTACATAAGACCTGCTGATATTGGTGGCCTACGAAAGACAGATTTACATTCCTTCTAGATCTTCTACCAGCAGAAAACAGTACCAGAATGCTGCCAAACACTAAAATGTTCCCACCTCTGACTCCCCATGAATTCAAGAACAGTAAGAATTTGTCTCAAATTCAAGTATTTCTCCTTGGTAACCATTTCTTAAAGCTGAATGTTGGGCCATGCTGACATTCAGACAACGCAGCCTTAAGCGCTGCCATTGATACATATTTTTAATGATAATGTAAGAGTTAGCTGTAGTGGAGTCCTTCCCAGCTTAGCAGTTCAAGTTAAGAAGCCTTAATTTTCGTAGCAAATAATGGATTTTTGTATGATGAATAATGCAATATAAATTGTGAACAACTGCTCACTCTTTTTCCTGCACTTGACTATATGTAAGCTACCAGATTCAAAAGACGTGGAATACGTGATGGTACTTCAAAGGGAAAACCAATGCTGGAATCTGGTTTTGTTTTGTTTTCTAAATATATTATGCATTATGCCCCTGTCTGTCTTTAAAATATTCATGTTTAGTTACAGTTTAGACAGGAGCAAACCTTTATGGAGAGTAGTAAGAGCTATGAGCAATTGCAGCTACTCAGTTTTTTGCCTACCTTCCTTCACCTTCATCTTACTTCTGAAGCTCTGTCTTTGACATCCTATTGTCCCAAGTTTACCTTCAGATATATTTTATCTTCAAGATGAGTGTTACTGTTTAGTTCACTCTTACAGGAAGTGAGAGAGAGAGTGTGTATATGTGTGTGTTGCATTACCACAACATCCATCTTTATGATCATTTTCTTACCAAGGCATGTAGGCTGAAGGTCTGATATTCCATGTTACAGCCTTCAGATTTGCACTTTTACACCTTTTGTTGCTTTTTTCTATTTAACTGTGGTTATTCAGAATCTGTGGTGAGAGCTGATCCTGGCTGTTGGCCTGTTTGTCTGTGATTGAAAGTATAGTTCCCATGATACCACAAATCCCTTCAGTCTCTTCATGCAGTACAAAAAACCAAAATATTAAGAATTACTGCATGCATTCTTCAGGCAACAGAAGTTCCTGGATAGTTTTTCTGTTTAGAACACACTCTGCTTTGAGATCTATGGGATGATTTAACTGAAAATTAAGCAAAGCCATAGTGGTTTTCTTTTAAGACAGGGATGTGGGAGAATGCAGTACTTCAGTCTCAAATATTGCTTTCCTCCAGAGTTTTGAATGCAGATATGATATGCTTTTCCCCTGGACAAATATTTGGAAAATTAGATAATAAAATCAAAATCTAGAACTGATGATAGCAATGCCTTTGGGTTTAAATCCAACTGGTTTGCAAAGCATGTGTGTCACTTTGAGTGACTTATGTGGGTGGGAGGAAAAGAGGGGTCAGGACAAGCTATGGTATGCCTCTGAAATTCCAGTTCAGAGCAGGAAGGAGCCTTTTACTGCCATGTATTGATTCTTGTAGCATTCCTTGCCCATATTTTGGAATTCAGAATATTTAAGCAAGACTGAATACTTTTAAACAAAACCACTGTGACTTGTGCTAAGGTTATTTTGTGGTTGTTTTTTCGAAGCTCTGTGGCTGTATTAGCTGTGTTGTGCATGCCCCTCAGGTACATCATTCCATTGTCATGAGAAAGTGTATTTTATTTTCACAGTTCTGTGTGATAAAAAGGACTTTTATTACTCTAACTAATTTCACTGTCTCTCTCTGTTTAAAGGTGACAGCTTCTCTCTTAGGTTTGCCTTCAAAATCTTGTTCTCTACTGATCCTGACGGAAAATGAGAATGAAAAGAGAAAGTGGGTTGGAATCCTAGAAGGGTTGCAGTCTATCCTGCACAAAAACAGGCTGAGGAACCAGGTTGTGCATATTCCACAAGAAGCCTATGACAGTACACTGCCTCTTATTAAAGCAAGTTTGGCTGCTGCTATTGTAGGTATGTTTGGTTTAACTTTTATTAGTGTGTGAAGGTTGTTGGAACTTTTAGATGGGCTTCTATAATGAGAGCACTGATACCTTGAAATAAATTCCTCAACTGAATTCCCTCATAGGAATTTAATAATGGGTGAAAAATGCTAATCTTGCATTGATATTCAGGTTTCTTCATCCACTTGGAGTAAATAATACTGTTGAGTTGTTCAGCAGGTTGTTCTAGCAATACAGTATATAGCATGCTTTTGACAGACTGTGTGAACTCAAGCAAAATTGATTTGCTGGGAAAATCTGTTTGTGCTGAAATTTTTTCAGCTGTTCAAAGCAAACAGCCTGTTTTAAAGATAAGACTGGTAGCTGAATTAATGGTCTTTTTTTCCCCTCTTGGTTTAGATCGAGATAGAATAGCAATTGGTTCAGAAGAAGGACTGTATGTGATAGAGGTGACCCGTGATGGTAAGTCAGGCCATAATGCATGCAGTAATTACATACAAAATAATGAGCTCCATAACTTTTAGTGCTGCTGTAATATAGGTTGCACAACAGCCTTTCATGTATAGTAAGTATTAAGCACTCAGTTAATTGATGAGAAGGAAAAGTGAATGTGAGATATAAGCACTAATTTGGTCATTATCATTACATTCAGTTGACTGGCTGAAATTAAAGGGATGAGTTACTGGGCGTATTCTGACACATTCTCACTTTAGCTGTGTTCCCATAGCAGGTAGCAAAAGGCTTCAGCACACAGAGCATGCACACCACACACACAGTTTGTATACTTTCCTTTAAAGCCTCTGTGTCTCATCTGTTTCCTCCAGAAATTTGACAACTGCTTACATTCTCTTGCAGACCGATGGTGAAGCGATTGCTTGCTGCCTTCCATTATCTAATTCCTTGACTCTGTGCTTCCTCCTGAACCTGCTTTTTCCTTCCTGTTCTTAATGTACTTTGCCCTCTGCCTAGGAAAAATGGGATCATTATAGTGTGTTCTTCCTGACATCTTACTGTGTCCATTACAGAAATTCACACAGGGCCTACTTCAGGTACCAGCCAAGCAGATGCTGCACAGTCCCTGGGCAGCACAGGCATATCCCTCTGCTGTTGCATTATTTGGCATCACAGTTAGGGAATAAGGGTAACATTTTTCTCATTATTTGGATATGCTGAGCACAAACACAAATAAAAATGGAAGTCATGCCTTGGTACAGTAGGGAAAGCATGGAGGCCAGAAGGATTACTAGGACATGAGCATTGAGATCATTCAGGGTCAATCCATAAAAAATGGTATTTTAAATGTGGAAAAGCAAAGAACAAGTCTGGTTAGTATTGCAGTTTGCTTCCAAAATGAAGTATCCTTATTTTGAACAAATTAATGAAGAAATTAAAAAAATAGTTGAGGTAAACTGAATTTTTTGAATTTATAGAAGTTATATATGTCTAACAAGCAGCCGTTTTACTTATATTGCAGTTATTTTATTTAAAATACAATAATCTACTATTGTTTATCCTTTTCCAGGGTACTGTAGGAAATATTCATAGAATCACAGAATGGTTTGGGTTGGAAGGGACCTTTAAGATCATCTAGTTCCAACCCTCCTGCCAACTAGACAGGTTGCTCAAAGCCCCATCCAACCTGGCTTGAAGTCTTGCAGGGATGAGGCATCCACAGCTTCTCTGAACAGCCTGTTCCAGTCTCTCACTGCCATCCCAGTGAAGAATTTCTTCCTAATATCTAACCTGAATCAACCCTTTGAGTCTGAGGCCATTCCCCCTTGTCCTGTCATTACATGCCCTTGTAAAAAGTGCCTCACCCGCTTTCTTGTAGGTTATTTTTCTTTCTCTCTGACTTTAAAAGCACCAAATGTACCTTGTGAAAAATCTATGCTTTCTGATAACTGAGACATTCAAAACTTAGACAACACTCTAAATCCATACTTTTCTTAGCATGACAGTGAACAGCTTTGGTTTTCTTATTGTTTCTAACAAAATACCAAATGCTTTCTTCACCTTGACCTTAGGTTCTTCTGGTGCCTTTATCTGGGAGTCAAGAATAGTTAAAAAGATAAGTAAAACTGAAAGGTGTTTTTGCAAACTTTGGAAACATCACTGAGACACTCCTGAAATACCCCTTTTTTAATATTTGTCATTCAAACTTCCACAAAGGTATTTCTTTAAATATACCCTTGGTGGAAGAATTGGAATTTCACAGAATCCAGTCTGGATCAGATTGTAAGGGACCACCAGTCTGGTTCATGTAGGGTCATTCTAGAACGCAGTGCACAGAATTTCATCCACGTGATTCTTGAATATCTCCAGGGAGACAGATTGCTCTCTCTGGGCAACATGTTCCAGTCCACAGTCACTGCACAGTAAAGAAATTCTTCCTCATGCTAGGTGGAATTTCCTATGCATCTGTTTCTGCCCATTGCCTCTTGTCCTATTGCTCAGCACCACTGAGAAGAGCCCGACTCCATCCTCTTGCCACCCTCCCTTCAGATACTCACAGACACTGATGGGGTCCCCTCTCAGTTGTCTTTTCCTGAGCCTGAACAGGCCCAGCTCCCTCAAAAGAGGGATGCTCCAGACCCTTCATCATCTTTGTCACCCTCTGTTGGACCCACTCCAGGAGCTCTGTGTCTTTCTTGAACAGAACAGCACAGAATTGGACTCAGAACTCCGCATGCAGCTTCACAAGGGCTCCTGGATGCACCCCTTCAGGGCCCATGGACTTGAAGCTGCCAGGTCTGTTTAGGTGATCCTTAATCCAATCCTGCTTCACCAATGGAAAATCTTCTTTCTACCATTCCTTTTCTTTGTCTCATGGTCAGTGATTCCTGAGTGCTGCTCTTGTCAATGATTTCCTTGATTCCTTTTTCTATGTAATTTAGATTGTGGCTGTTTGAAAGTTGGATTTTACTCATGCCAAAGCTTGCATTTCAATGTAAAATAAAGCAGTGAATACAGGCATTTTAAGACTTACTTGACTTTCAAAATCAGTGACATCAGGGATGTGGTTTTGGGTCAAAAGAAAAATGTTATTGCTTCTTCATGTTTGTAGTAAGACATTGCCCAGTTCCAGGAGAAACTGTTTTATACATGGAGACAGCAGATACTTGAAATTCTTTTTAGCAGTAATGAGTGCCATTCCTTTGAGTGGTCACCATTCTTTAAGTAGATGCTCCAGAGAGCATTCTTTAAGAGAAGTTATGTTAGATATAAACATAACTTGAGATGCAAATAATTCCAGGGATTCCAGTACAGCTTCTTGCAGAAAATAAACTTGTAAATTTAAATTGAAAGGTCATTCATAAAGGAATGATTATGTGCATCACCATGTCATATGTAAATGTGAAAATTAATTATCAGTTTTGGTTTTGAGTTAAGAGAGGTTTAGCAGGAGTTTTCTACGGCTAGTTCTATGTGTTAATAGCATTTTTATAAACTGTAATCTGTTTTTCATTTTATGGCAGTTGTAATTTTTAGTGTTAATTAACTGCCAGCTGTTTATAGCAAAGGTCTTTGTTTAGAATATTGCTTAATTCCTGACAAATAAGTTGGAGTTGGAGCTAAGAAAATAATTTCTCTGTGGCAAAGATGGTTATTTCATAGAACATTTCTTCAGACATTTCATCTGTTTATGCAGGTGGGGGAACACCACAACAGCACTTTGTGATTTAAACAGCTAAAGTCTTATTACCAAGTTTACACAATTTAGTAACTTGGCTACATTACTCAGTTGTTACTGAAAAAGGGCAAAGAATTAAGAGTTCTTTTTTTCTTTTTTTTAGACTATGATTCACAAATATTTTTAGTGCATTCAGCTAGCAGAAAAATTAAAGTTACAATTTAATTTAATTGGTTTATGCTTATTAAGTTTCCTAGTTTAGAATTGCTCTTCTATTTGTACTCCATTAAATACCCACTACATCCTTGAAAGTTCTTGTATAGCTGGGATTCCGAAAGAGCCTACATTGTACCTTGCCCCCTTAGCTGCCTCTAACCCTGCTTTAAAAAAAATGCATCAAACAGCAAAACTCCCCATGGGTAGCCTGACTAGTCCTTGCTCTGAGAAGGGTTTTCCTGGAGCCTGTCCTAAACCTCTCTTCCTGCAGCATAAGCCCATTCCTTCTTATCCTTTCCCCATCACACACTACATTTTTTTCCGTATATGTGATTTACACCCACTTAGTGTAGTGCTTTTGTATCTGGCTGAGAGATCTGCCAACAGTACAGCATTTTGTCTCCTCACTTATCAGGATTAAATACTTTATATTTCTTGTCCTTGTATTCTGCTAATTGGTCTTCCTCCAAAATTTACTGTAGATGCTGATGTTTCCCTGGGGGTGGGACCCACTTCTGAAGATGCAGCATCTTGCACTGTAAGATGCTACAGATACAATTATACAAAAAAATGTCTCCATTTATCTGACATGTTAAGCAATGTTTTCCCACAAAGTGTTGGTGAGATTTTTTTTTTAATTGATAGAAGGGCTACAGGAAAGCTTTGTTTCATTGTTTGCTCTGAGAATTAAATGTGTAATAAGTGCTCATCCTCACCTGGAACATGTCTGTGTTTAGATTAATTTCAGGCATCACTATATAGCACTGCAGTGTTTCCAGGCCTAGTGGTTTTCCTGTTTAACTTATGGCAACTCCTGTTTCCTTTGCAGTGATAGTCCGAGCTGCTGACTGCAAGAAGGTGTACCAGATAGAGCTTGCTCCCAAAGAGAAAATTATCATCCTCATCTGTGGTCGGAACCATCACGTCCACCTTTACCCCTGGGCCTCTCTGGATGGGTCAGAAGGGAACTTTGACATTAAGCTTGCAGAAACTAAAGGCTGCCAATTGATTACAACTGGAACACTAAAGAAGACTTCTTCTACTTGTTTGTTTGTTGCTGTCAAACGACAGGTTTTTTGCTATGAAATTCACAGAACTAAACCTTTCCACAAAAAATTCAGTGAAATTCAGGCTCCAGGAATTGTACAGTGGATGACAGTGTTCAAGGACAAGCTCTGTGTTGGCTACCAGTCTGGGTTCTCTCTGTTGACCATCCAGGGAGATGGACAATCTATAAACCTGGTAAATCCTAATGACCCCTCGCTTATCTTCCTCTCACAGCAGTCTTTTGATGCCCTTTGTGCTGTGGAGCTCAGTAATGAGGAATACCTGCTTTGCTTCAGCCATATGGGAGTTTACGTCGATTCGCAAGGTCGAAGGTCACGCATGCAGGAACTAATGTGGCCTGCAACTCCTGTTGCCTGTAGTATGTATATGTTTTTCTGTTGCCATATCCCTGTTGCTGCTTTACTTGTCTAAAAATATTCAGCACTGTATTCAATTTTGCTTCGGTTTGTCTTTGAATATCGAGTTTAAGTTCTGATGAGTTAACAGACACATGGTTCTTCCTGGTGGTAGTTTGGACTTGGAGATCCGGGATGCTGCAAGAAACGTCCTGTCTTGTTACAGGACACAGAAGAAAAAATAGTGGAATGCAAAATAATTTTTACAGAGAGTAGTCCTGGATGCAGGACAGTGCAAGATGACCTGTCTGTGAAATCCTATAAAGATTTTTGGTCACCTGGGGAGTTTAAATGTCCAGTTGTCTGTAGGGTGTCTTCTGTGTCTTGTGTTCAAAGTATAGTAGAAAACTGAAGAAGAAATATAACTGCAAGTCTAAATGTTCATGAAGATAAGAGACAAAAAATTTTGCAGAAACGTTAGCATTCTTTTTCTCCTTTTGGTTTTAATTTTAGGGGGACAATATCCAAAAATAGTATAGGTGGAGGGTAATATTTGAGCTACTCTCTTTGTTTCAGGAACATTTGTTATCAGCTTGATAGAACAGAAACACATACAGAGCATTTTCAAGTATTCAGTAGTCAAAGGCAGTTGATGATGAATCTGGTATTTCTATTTGAAGTTCAAATAGCAATTAAAAATTTTTGAATGATTGAAGGCAAGAAATAGCTCTTTGTTTAAGTAGTACAACAAGGTGCATGTTGGTTTGATGAGGCCAGGCCCTAATAGGTACTTGTTTAATTTTATTTGACTTGAACAGAAATTGTTTGCTTGCTTTACTCTGACCTAGTTCCATACAGAAGTCTGAAGCGAAGTCCCAAGGAAACAATGTAGTGGCAAATTTACCTTAAAACACTATTAGCTAAAACTAATGTTTCCTTTTCTTTAATCAGCTTTACAGTTTTTTGCATTTCAGCAAACTAGACTTGCTAGTTAATGGTTTTAGCTGTTATTATTAGAAGTGTTCTTACTGTAAACTATTTTATAAAGTTCTTTTATGTGCAGTCCTGAGTGGTGCTGGTCTAGGGCGGTTTTTGTAGAAAGAGCAACATTTTCTGCTTCCAAAGGAAACTGTATTACTTCCCTTCTCCTTAGACTGGTCCTCCCTCCTTAGTCCTAGTGAGGGTGAGTTTTTTTTAACTATCCCATCAGGAGGTTGTAAAATTACAGAATTATTTGGGTTGGAAGGGATCTTGAAGATCACCTACTTCCAATTTCTCTGCTGTGGGCAGGGGCACCTTTTACTAAACCAATTTTCTCAAAGCTCCATCCAACCTGACCTTGTACACCAGCACGGATGGAGAGGCTTCTTCCACAGCTTCTGTGAGCAACTTGTTCCAGTGCCTCACCACCCTCACAATAAAGAATGTCTTCCTAATATGTACCCTAAACCCATTCTCAGTTTAAAGCCATTTCTCCATGTACTGTCACTCCGTGCCCTTGTAAAAAGGCCCTCTCCAGCTCCCTTGTAGCCCCTCTAGGTACTGCTCCCAGTAAGGTCTCCCCAGAGTCTTCTCTTTCCTAGGCTGAGAACAACCCCAACTCTCTCAGTCTTCATAGGAGGGACTAACAAAGTGGAAGTGATTCTGCTGTGATAAAGCACCACATCGTAGAGTGTTTTTGGGATAAAACAGAGAACTTGTGTCTGGGGCATTGAGTGTCCTTGCCCTGGCAGAGGGCAGGGTGAGCAGCAGCCCAGCTCTGTTAGCCCAGCTGGCCTCTCAGGGCTGCCCCTGCACCAGCCCAGTGCTGCTGTCCTGCTGAGCCAGTGGGGTGTCCTGGGGCTGCTTGGCTCCCGTGCAGGCTGGTGCAAAGCCTTGGAGCCAGCTGGTCTCGAGGCTGGAGCATGGGCAAGCCCAGTGCAGGCACTGACACAGATCTCTGAGCACCACTTGAGAGCTGGTCATGCTCATCAGCTGTGACTGGCAAGTGCCAGCCTTGCCTACAGATGGTGTTTTCTGCCTGATGCTCAGTTCTCCCTCTTGATTTTGAACAATCAAGCCAACTAAGACCACATGTAATAAATGCTTGACCATAAATCACTTTTGTGTTACATTTTTATGATAGCTATCCAAGGCATTCTTTTCATGAATTTAAAAAATAGCACCACAACTGTACTTTGGTTCTTCTAAGAAGATTCTGTGATGTATTTAGTGTCCTACTGGGTTATTTTAATTTTGTTTATTGAAGCATCTTCTCTCTATCAAATCCCTTAAGTTTCTAGTAACTGCTTTTTTCATCAGGAGACAGTCTTTACATGAGCAGAAACGTGTTGCTACAAAGCTCTCCAGATCCCTGCTTTCGTTTGACCTAAAATAAACTTGTCTGCTGATGCCTTTTATGCTTTTTTTAAAAAAAGTTGAAAAGAAAAAATGAGTTATAGGCTTTAAGCATTGTGACATTTTTCTGTCAACTTGATGAAAGTAACCCATACGTGAATATCTAAAGCTAGAAAATTGTAAGCAAAAGAGGAAGGAAATTGAGAGCAGATCTGCATCATGAGTTCATGACCCAGCTCACAGATGGTGGCTCTCTCATCTCCCCTGCACACAGCAGATGTAGTTAGTTTGCTGCTTCTGAAATTAAGCAATCCATAGCAAGGCTAGCTGCTCAGTTCCTACTATCTAGCAAATTTGTATGCATCTGAAAACTTCAGATGCCATTTTGCAATTTCATGAAACGGCAGTATGAAGTTTTAAAAATACTGAAGGGGTCAAATTTAAATCATTCCATGATGCTGTACTTGTCATTAGCAAATCTGTTGTCACAAAAAAATCTGTTTGAAACTGGGGCTTTGAAAATGTGTTTAAAATGTATCTTGCACATAGTGGAAAACTTGTAACTGTTGACATCTGCTCAAATATTTGTCAGTTCTGGACTACTGAAATGACATTAGGGTTTTCTGTTTGTTTTCAATCAATGCAGGTTGCAATTCTTCATATGTAACAGTGTATAGCGAGTATGGTGTTGATGTGTTTGATGTTAACACTATGGAATGGGTCCAGACTATTGGCCTGAGAAGGGTAAGTAATTTTCTTTGAATACTGAACTTAATTGGCTTAATTTCAAATGAGGTGTTTCTTCACAGTGTGTGCTAGACTTGAGGTAATTCTCTGTCTCCTTCCTCAAAACAGATCAGACCATTAAACATGGATGGCACACTGAACCTCCTTAACTGCGAGCCACCAAGGTTAATATATTTCAAGAACAAGTTTGCAGGTGAGTCCTGAGCAAGGGGAAAAGTGGGGAACTCATTCTACCTGGTTAATTTTCACCGTGTTACCTTTGCAGTAGATGAAATTTGTGTTGAATATGTCTGGGTCAGCGTGTTCCTCTGTATGTGAAATAGCTGTGTGCTGTTACAGCAGGAGCTGGCCTCAGTGTACCAGAAACATCTGACAACAGCAAGAAGCAAATGCTTCGAACCAGGAGCAAAAGAAGATTCGTGTTTAAGGTTCCTGAGGAAGAGCGGTTACAACAAAGGCGGTAAGAATTTATCTGTAAATTTGTAAAAAATAGCTGAATATTCAAGATGGCATGCAGAGACTGGGAATGCTAATAGTAAAAATCACTCTGTTTCTTTAGGGAGATGCTTAGAGACCCTGAGCTAAGGTCAAAGATGATTTCTAACCCAACGAATTTCAACCACGTGGCTCACATGGGACCAGGAGATGGAATGCAGGTCCTCATGGACCTCCCACTGGTAAAATACATTTATAAGGGAGGGATATATGCATTTGTTCTTGCTCACAAAAGCCTTGCAGATGAGCTGGATGGGCTCAATTTTACCTCTGTACTGAATTCTTCTTTAAATCCTTTTGAGAAAGGTGAACCTTCCTGCTGTGCAATGCTTCTAAATCCTGTGCAAGGAAATACTGTTAGCTGACTTCTGAATGAGATACTGAAAGACAGATACCACTGCCAGGAGCTTTTTAGTAGTTTTGTAAATAATCAGTCTCTCCTCCTTCCTTTTTTTGTCTTCTTAAAATAACAGAGTGAATTTCCTTTCCCCTCATCCTCTCAACATTCTGCTCTTGATATCACCTCCAACAGGCTTTGAGCTCGTCTATCACATGAGCCCTATCTCTGCAGAAATCTCTCTTCAGAGTGACCATTCCTCACTGCAAGGCTCCCTTCTGCTTTCTTCCTCTTCCTGTCCCTCCTCTGCTTCCCTAGCAAGGGTAGGAGTAGCTACAAACTGTTAGGAACTGGATTATGGTATGCTTGTGGCACTTCACCAATTCTAGAGCAATAACAAGGGGAAAAAAAACTAATGATGTGGAGGTAACTAAAATGCATGCGACTTGCAGTGCTTAATAGCATTAATTTTATTTTGTATTTAACTAATACATCATTTTATGAGCTATTTAAGTGTTAAATCTACAAGAGGAAGATGTGAAGGTACACTTTTATGTTCTGTCTGTACCCTCTGTTCTAGAGCTCTTAGTCAGGCTTTCTCTTGTCTTTCTCAGATAGCCCAGATGTGAGTCAGGCATTTGTCATTTCAGCAGGAGGAGGAAGGAAAGCAGAGCTGTTAGTACAGTCCCTGCCCCTTCATAGAGGGTTTGCTGACTGACAGGGTCCAGTGGCTGCTATGGGGCTTAGTTCTTTCTCTGTCTTTCTCAGGGTTTGTGTCTGTTACTGAAAATATGTGGATGTGGTCAAGTAAGTTCAGTTCTTCTTCCAACACTGGGTTGTAATAGCTTCAAAAGCACAGTAAAGTTTTCATGAGTAACAACTTCTCGTTGGGTAGCTCTTGTTGCTGGCTAACAAAGTGTTTCATTTCAACTGCAGAGTGTCCTACCTCCTGCACAGGATGAAAAAACCTGTCCATCTTCAGCCAACCTGTCACGGCAGCAGCAGAGAAACAAAACCTACATCTCATGGCCCTCGTCAAGTAAGGCTGGGAGCAAGCTGGTCACTTGTGAGCTGTAACCTGTGGTGACAACAGGAGCTGTAAACTGCCTTTTGTCCTCTCTCCAGGTGGCAGTGATGTGGGAGCAGCCATGCCTTCCCGAAGTATGTCTGACCCTGACCAGGAGTTTGACAAAGAGGTAAAACAGCTTCTCTCAGTGGACACCGACGATTTCCTGTTGACGTAGATTGTTCTCTTTTTCCAATAAATTACATTCCCAAGGAAATACTTCACAGAGATGTTTATGGAGATGTTTTCTTTCCACAAGTGTTTTTCCCAGCCTGTAATATATATTTGCAAGTTAGAAACGCCAGCACAAAAGCAGAGCTGTGAAAAGATCTTATGGTGATATTTTAAGAAGTATTATGTCTTCGATTAAGCTTTATAGGCAATGGAAATCTGACTAATTGATGAAATGTCCTCAAAGCTCCTAAAAATGTTCTCTGGGACATTAGCGTAGAATAGCAAAGTAATATGACTAGTTAAGTAATTTTCCGTGCCGCCTTAAGCAAGACTTTTTATCATGTAACTTGAGAAGGAATCATATTTATAATACATAAAACTGCTTTTAGCAAGAGTAAGAGTATGTGCCAGTAGTCACCAAACTTGACATGTCCTGGCTCTACAGAACTGGTGTTCCTGAATTTTTGTTTCTGTGATTTATCATGTGTGTTCTTCCAAGCTTTGCTGGAGCACGGTCTGTGCAATGAAAGTGTTAGGAATTATTCCTGGGAAGCAAAGTCCCTGATGAAGATCTTTTTAGTGCTTTTTGGTACCCAACCGCAGGCCCATATAATGCTCTGAATTTTGAAGCATATTTTTGGGAAGCCAAACTTCTGCAGGATGCCTTAGCACACACCAAGTCAAGTGTTCTGATCACACCTGTGGTCTCACTTTCTTTGTCACCTTGAGTTAGCCGTTAAAAGCACACAAAAGTGGGGATTCCTAAACACAGGTATTTCTGAAACAGTCTGGGTTTTCAAAGGTGGTTATGATGGACTATGTTAGTTGTTCTGCACACCCTTCCCAAACTCCATTATATTCCATGCTGTAATGGTAATTGTTGTTTGTAGGCGCAAGTAATGATAGATTTGAAATCTTTTCTCTTTTTGGTGTAGCCCTTATGATTTCTTATGACTTCTTAAATTTAAAAAAATAGTAGTTTGAAACTGGAAAAAAGCTCTAATAACACCTTTTGGCTTTGTACTATTTCCCCCATGGCTTTTGGCTTTATGAACTGGATTGTGTCAGGATAATCTTGTTATAGATTATCTTATTATTGTTTGAGCCATGCAAAACCTTCTGAGCAGCATTCTTGAAGGATGTTACCTTTCAATCTATTTGCTAAGTATATATTTCCCTTTCTTGAAAATAACTTGCTGCAATGGTATCAGGGTTTTTTTTATGCAGTATTTGATTAGCTGTGAATGTGTGCAGTGCTCAGAGTTGTTATACACCAAAATAGTGGGAAACTTGCCAGCCATCCTGTTGAAGTGAGACCAGCCTGTGGAGGCAAATATCCAACAAGTAATCTAGCACTGGGGAAATAACTGTGGATAGTCTTTATTAGATATTGACGTAGGACATACCCACTAAGTATTTTCTGCTTCCAGATCTCCAGCCAGATTCTTGGCAGCCTTCACTCGTTTGTCAGGCACTTCACAGGCTTGTTGCCGTTTTGTAAACAGTTCGTAATGCTTGTTTCCTTCCTCCTCACCAAACTAAAGATGATTTGACCATAGTTTTTATATGTTTACATGGGCAGATAAACCTACTCCTGGGCTATAAAAATTGCAGGCTGGTAAATTCTGCACAACAGTGAGCAGGTGCATTCCATCAGGAAAGCTTTGCAATGGCTAGAGGAGAGGAGCCAGAGATGTAGCAATTTCCACATACTTTACTGTAATTTCTTTTGCATCAGAAGGTCTCCTTTGGGACTGCACTAGAGCCTGTTGATGGTAATGGAAGTACTTGCTTGAATGTTTAACTGTGGAATTAATCTAATGCACACTGCTTCCTAGGTGTTGTTCACCCTCATTTTTGAGTGTCTTTGAAAGCTTTTGAGTGTAAAGAATTTCCTTCAAGTTAACATAATTTTTTAAATGTTTCTCATTAACAGCCTGATTCAGACTCCACCAAACACTCTACTCCATCTAACAGCTCAAATCCAAGTGGTCCCCCAAGTCCCAACTCTCCTCATAGGAATCAGCTGACGCTGGATGGACTGGACCAGTCAACCTGTGACGCGTAACGCCGCCGCTCTCGCCATTGCAGCTCCGGTCATCACCACTCCATGGTGTTCAACAGCAGGGCAAAGCTGTCTCAGATGCTAGTGCCAAGACTGACACAGACTCTCTAGTGTTGTACAAGAATAATTATATATCCAGATTGTAGATACATACTATGGAAATGAAGAAAATTCTTTACTAATAGCGATTGAGCTTTTTATGCAGAGTTGTTCGCTGCTCAGTTACGGTTGGTTCCTTTCTGCACAGCTGTGACACGGTTTTATTGCATAGGAGCATTAAAGGTCAACAGTAAATAGTCTTATTCTTATGGTCAAAGAGAAATAGAGAAAGTTACTGAAAATGTTGTTACAATATCAGGAATATTATTTTTCTATAGAATGATGTAATGTCTGATTAGCAGGAAATCCTTTTAGACAGAATTTGGACTTCTAAATAGGAAATGTGAGCAGGTCTAGGTACATCCTCAGATGAATACACTTTTCCCTTTTTCCTGTAACTGTTTTTTTCCTGAATCTTAAGGAGAATGGTAGGAAGCTGTAGGTCATTTCCAACATCAATAGAATCACCAGGAAGTCAAAGAAAAGTTGGTTATAGTTTTGTGGCCTTCTAATTCATTTAGCCATTACATATACAGCTGCATAACTGTCTTTCTATCTTTCTACCAACTTTTTAGTCTTGTACATAGGACTACTGCCAGTTATCTCTTTACCCATTCCCTGCTTTTTAGTCTTCATCAGTCTGTCATTAGTCAGGGCTTTTAAAATACTGCTGTGAAAACAATTTTACTCCTAGTTCCTGCCTTTCTCCTCCTGAGAAGTTGTTTCTCCTGGGTTTTTGGTGTAAGGACACACTATGCTGTTTAGCTAGCAAGCCTTCTCGTGGACGCATTGCCCTCGGAGTCTGCCTGACCCAAGGGACTGTAACACACTAAAACATCAGTCTGCTCATTGGTTACCAAAGTGGAACGTGAAGGATGTGTAACTGGGGGTGCTGCTTTTCTCATTAATTGTATCCTCACCTGCATGAAGACCCCATGATTATTAATCAAGTATTGATCATGTAGAAAAATGCACAACACACTCCTGTATATTTTGCGATGGCCCACGTGCGGTGATGTTTTGCGTGTATATTTAATCTCATGCTTCCATGTATTATACATTTAGTACTCGAAGATTTGTGACCATGTTTCATTAAAAGCTTGTAATTAATTCAGTGGCTGGCATATCCAGTTTGTCATTGTCACACTAGTGTGCCTTCTGTGCCAATTTTATGACAGTTGGATGTCACTTATTTAAGATTCAGTTTAAATGGGCTAATGATATACCAATGGCTAATGTTCTTTTCTGAAACACTGTATAGGACGTGCACTTATCTTTAGTTTAAACTGAGTGTTCTAGTCAACATTTAAACCTGTTACATTAAGTGTTCGACAGTACTTGCTCTTTTTCTCAGATTCTTGATAAAGGGGCTCAGTTAGAGCTGGACACTACTGCTTTGGGGGTTTTCTGGTTTTTACTTTTTTAATGTAAGTCTAAGTCTTTGTAATTATTGAATTGTGAGAACATTTTTGAACAATTTACATGTCAATAAAGCAGAAGAGGGAGGTTTTAAAGTTTATAGTCGTCTGTCTTGACATCTGAAAACAATCTACCACTTACACTTGCTTCAGTCTTGTGGTAAATTCACTTTGTTCACATGGACTTTTGACATAAATGGAAGATATTTTGGAGCTCCATACACAAGCTCTACAAGAAAGGTGCATATTGCTGAATTTGCATGGGTGTTCAGGAGCAATAGAAGTCCTTTTGGTGGGATACACTGGTGGAATTTTGTGCCCTCAGTTTGTTCTGGAGTTGTCATTTCACTGATTTGCTGGCCTTGTTAATTCCTTTTTAAATGATTTATATGACTCGTTCCTTATGGCTGGAGCACAGTAAGAAGGCTGCAGGGTCTATTCATGCATCCTAAGTATCATAAAACACTAAATATATTTCACTTGTTGTCAAAGCAGTACTCCCAAAGAAAGGCTTAGGAGCACTTCAAGGATGGTGTGTGAATGGTGCTGCCCATATAGGCGTTTTTTAAAGCTCTCCTTATGCTCAGGTATTTGAGCACCATAGAGCCCACAGTGCCAGCATCTCCTCCAGGGAGTCCTGGGTTAGCTTCCCTCATTGCTTGTGGAGTGCCATGTGTTCCTGAATTGCTTCTTGGTTTGTCTCCCCCTTCACAGGAAAGGCCAAGGTGGGTGTTTTGGATCCGAACCTTCCTGGGCAGGCTGGGATGGGTTGGCTTGGGAGATCACACCCACCCTCTGCCCTGGGGATGGGGTGATGGCTGACAGGAGCCTTGAGGGTTGTGTGCCGGAAGCCTCACAAGTATTCATGCTAATCAGCCTTTGACTTTTAAAAAACATTTCTCCTGCTCTTGAGCTGATTTTTCTCTGCACAGTGAGGGCTTGGGATGACAACAAAGTCTTTAATTATGGGGGTATTAAATCATAGCACTCAGCAGTGCCAGGGCTTGGTTATAATTTAAGCAGGAGAACGTTTCTAGAAAAATAAATTAATTGCTCATATGAATACATTATTCTTTTTTTTTTTTCTGCTCAAGTCTGGCTAAGCAGGATTCTTAAGTCCTCCACCACAGCCCTTTGCAGATCATCTTTTCCCTTACGGATTTTGATTCTAGTTACCTAAAGAGTCCTCTTGAGCCCTCAGGAAAATTTTCATAAATGCAGAAATTCAGGATGTGAAATTATTCTCTGGCAATGCACTTTCTTATCCCTGGAGGCTACCAGTCTGGGATCAAAAGTGAGGAATTGAGCTATGCAGGGAATGAGGGTGGTTTGGTCTCTGCCTGTTTCTCTGCTCATTGCATTTTCAGAAAGGCATGACATCAGGTCCTGAAGCTGCAGTGGTGTGTGTGCCGCTCACTGGAACAATGGGTCACTTCTAGCAGAGATTTCTGTCCCAAAAAGCTGAGTGGTTTGGAATACATCATGGTGTCACTTGCCAGCCAGAACTAAACTCATTGCCCCCATCTCTGTCTACAGAACAGGTGTGCTGAGAATAAACAGCTTCCTAAACAGGTCCCATCTTCTGGGAAGGGGGTGCAAAAAAGCTTGGTTTATCTTTGCAGGGTAAGTGCTTAACACAGCGAAGTCACAGGGAGGGGACTTCAGTGAGGAAATGCTGGAGGTGCAGGCACCCTTGTGAAAAAGCATCCCTGGCATCCCTGAGAAAAAGCAGATGTGTAAGAACCTTAGAGCTGGCACTGGTAGCCTGAAGCATCGAGAAGCAGCAAAGTGTTTGAGGGAAGAGGTGACTGTGGGAACTGAACTGCACCTTGAGGTGCAGTTAAGCAAAGTATTAGTGAAAGGAAGGTGTTGTATCATGACCAAAAACCTTGTCTTGCTGAGTTTAGCTTATTGAAAGAAAAAGGATACATGGCATGCCAGGCTACTGGAGCACCTCGTGTTCCAGTTTGCACCATCTGCTCTGGATGAAGCAGCTCTGGCAGGCAGAAGGGAGGAGGGCAATCCAAAAATCAGTGTTCACCTGCCCAGCCCTTGCCTTCCCCTGCTGTGGCAGCAGCTCTGGCCGCCCTTCTGCCTGCTTGCACTGCTGTGCAAGTGGCTCCCCTCAGTTTCCCCTTAACATCCCTCCCTGGCAGCTCTGGGGCTCCTGGCACCTCATGGGGCAAGAGCTGTGGCTGCTGCCACCCTCACCCAGTGCAGGGCAGCTCCTTCCCACAGGGTGAGAGCTGCTCATGGCCTGGGCTCTGGCAGGGCAGCGTGTGGAGCTGGACGGGCTCTGCTTGAGGGCAGGAGGTTCCATGGGCACAGGACCATGTCAGGATGGAAGGCACAGTGCCAGCACGATCTCAGCACTTGCAAAATGTCCTAAACATGTTTTTTAGAGACAGGGGGTGATGACGAAACCAGGCATCGACTGCAGGCCTAGTGTGGGATGCCCAGGAGAGCCAAATGTTGTCAAGAGCGAGTCCCAGCGGTGCCTGATGCTCCGGCCAGCGCTGCCGGCAGGGTCAGCTGAGGACAGGAGCAGAAGACAGCAGGACGTGCTCAGCCAGCGGGAGCTGCAGTGCTGTGCTCCAGCCAGAGGAGGAACATGGACTAAGGAATCAGCCCCTTCGCTGTCCTTGCAGCAAATATTTTCCCTGCTCCCCAATGAGCTGCAGCACTTTTTTGTCATCTGACTGCACAGGTTCATGCAGGTTTATTGACGCTTTCTCAGAGATAAAACCCTCAGATTTTTTTCAGCCTCTCGCCTTTGCTGTTCCTTACGCAGTCCCTGCTCTGCAGTCCCGTGAGGACGAGCAGTGCAGAGCCCCGCATGCTGATGGACACGGCCAGAGCTCCGCTGCCACCCGCAGTGCCTTGGCCAGCTCTGCACTCCTGTGAGACCCGTCCCTGCCAAGCGCCCTCCCGCCACTGCCACCTCCTGCTAAAAGAGATACAAAAAATAAATTCATTGAGCCAAGTCTGTCCTTAGGCTCAGGGGTATTTCGAGGTCTGTGCCAGTCTGAATCTGGGTTTGCACAACTTCTGTGAGCAGCTGTATCATGCAAAGGGGAGGCACTGAGCTACAAGTTGGTGTCCATTAATAGTGTGCAGGTTGCTTTTTCTTTTGAGACTCTGGGAAGCAATAATTCCTGAGATCTTGCCATTAACACTAATACATTTTGAATTAGTTTGTCACAGCGGGGGACCCCTGACTTTCAGGACCAGAAGCAAAACAAAGCCATCAGGTGCCCAGACGTGGCGTGCACAGCCTCGGTGACATAAACCACCCATCTAATGTGCTGCTTACCGAAGATGTCTGTGAATTAAATTCCTTGTTTAGGCTGGATCCCAGGAGACACTTATGTACCAAACCCCTTTGCTGTGCCCTGCCTGCACCACGGGCTGTCTGCGAGCCTCGGTGTGCAGCAATCATGGATACAATCACAATACAGCTGTTTTTCCAGCAGCTGTTGGTCCCTGGCATTGCAAACTGACTCTGGTGCTTCATTTTTTTCTGCAGAGCTCCCCCCTCCCTGCGGCGCGTTCTGTACGAGCGAGCGGACGTGGCTCCTGAAGGAAAAGTACAGACTGTGCTCTGCTCGTGCACTGACAAAAATTGATCTCTGCTTTAATTAAAGCCTCCATTGTAAGTGACCTCGAGCTGCTAATGCATTTTAAAAATGAAGCTTCGCCAACAGCAAATCCATACACGCCAACACGTAGTGGTGACCAGGTGGAGACTCCTGCCACAGGGTGGTCTGCCTCCCTCCGTGCCAGGGATGTGTCCCAGGATGGGGTCCCACTCCACGGGCAGATGCCTCCTGTGCCTCACCCTCAGACCCCGTGTGTCCAGGACACTGCTGATGTCCTCAGCTGCTTGCAGGAGAAGGACACCACCCTGACACCACCTTGTGCCATGGTCCCTGTTGCCAGCGGGTTGTTCCTTCTCTCCCTTAGCCTGTGGCCACAGGATGCTCTTGCCTTTCCCCTCCTGGATATGACGCAGCCATTGAGACCCCTCCCAATCCTCACATCACAATGAGCAAGGCCCAAAAATAGCCAGGGAGGGAAGAAATTCACTCTGAGGTGGGGGGCAAGGGGCTCCCTGGGGGTCACCCTTGAGCCTTTCCTTGTGTGGGCAGTGCTGGTGTGATGGGCTCCAGCGTGCAGCACTGCACTGGCACCAGAGAGAAAATTCCTCTGTGTGTGTGTGTTTGTGTGTGTTTGTGTGTGTTTGTGTGTGTGTGTATTTGAGGGCTGCAGACACCTGCAATGAACTGATGTGAAAGAGGAACACAAAAAGGCCTTCACAGGCAGAAAGGAGGGATGGAGCTGGTGGAGGATGTGACGGCTCTCACAGGCACCATGGTAACCCCACAGCTCCTGAGCTGCCCTGAGCTCTGCCCATGGTGCTGTCCAGCCCATGGGGTCAGCAGGAGGCCTTGGGGTGGGGGTGTCTCTTGGGCTCAGGTCACAGGAGTGACTCTGTGTTGTGAGGTTTTGGGTCCTTTCCTGGGTCACTGCTCCCCACAGTGATGCCCTGGTTGTAGGACCACGGGATGGTGGCAGCGGGTGTTCCCAACCTGCCCACATCAGCTGCTGCAGGCTGATGGCTTCCTCTGCTTTTTGACAGGCTGGTGACCATCTCATCCAGCAGCAAGTTGCTTTTTATCCCAGTACTGGTGGAGAAGCCCCTCAGGAGAGGAGAAATCCCAAGGGTGTGTGTGCCCTGAGCACAGGGCTCCTCCTGGCTCTGCCCTGCTTGCAAATCCACCACAGCCACCAGGAGCTCAGGGAGGCCTCGTTCCCTGCCTGCCTCGTGCTTTTGTCCTGCTGTTTCCAGGACACCACATGCTGCCTGTTACCCTTGGTGAGGGCTCTGATGCACCTAATGATGAATTCTCAGGCCTTTGAGAAGGGATTATGTCTTCCAGAGACTAGAACAAAATATTATAAACTTAAAATAGCTGCTTCCTTATGGAATATGCCAACAAGCCCTACTGAACACCCAGCAGAGTGTAAATTTGCATCCATTTGCATACATATCCATAATTTCAGCCTCACCCATCAGCCCTGCTCTGTAATGAAGCCCTGCCTGGCATTGTGGGCAGATGAGGGTGTTTGACACGGGCCAGCACTAACAAGGCTCCTCAGTGCCACTGCCCCAACCCTCACCAGAGATGGGCCAGAGTGACTGTCCCCAGCCTTCAGTTCCTGCCTGCATCCCTCCCCAGAGACCCCAGCATCAAACTTCTTTCCCTTAGTACCATAAGAAGATAAATCCCCAAAGGTCCAAGAGCATTTCTTACACAGGCACAGAAGGAAGGAGCAAGCTCCAGAAGCTTCCCTGGGGAGGGAATTGTTTGCTCAGGACTGCACCTCACCAGCACCGGTGGACAGGAATGAGAGGAGGAATGGGGACCCTGAGCAGAGATCCCCAGCACTGAGCATGTGTTGCTGGAAAACAAAACAACCTTTCAGCTAATGGGTCCAGGCCCTGAAGGCTCTGGGTCACATTCTGAAATGTGTTTGAGCACCGAATTTCTGTAATGCATCCAGGGATGCTTCCTTCAACCTGCTGTGTGCTCTTGTCAAATTCAGCTGGCTAAAGCATGGGGTGCTAGACCCCAGCTTCTCTGGATCACCTGAGACCCAAATCTCAATGCTGAATGATCTAAAAAGAACTGACACCTGCAAAATACAGTTTAAAACCCAGAAGTTACACCAGAGAGGCTGTGTCCATGTTACTGAGTCTCAGCGGCAAATGTTTGCTATGGTTTCCTTCACTACAAAGACATATTTATTTAGGAGGGATCTGCTTCTGGCTTAAATCCCACCAGGAGTGATGCCAGGGCTGTGAGGGCTGGAGAGGTGGTGGTGTCCCAGGGGAGTGGTGTCTGCCCCCAGCATGAGTCCACACCATCAGGTCTCTGTCTCACTTGCATCGTACAGAGGGTTGAGGTAGAAGACCTGGAGATCTTTAGGTGTCTCCTCTCCAAGGTCGGCATCTGGAGGCTCCTGCAACAGCAAGGAAGGAAAAACAACCAATGAGGAAGAGAAGCAGAACCCCCCACTGCTGAGTCCCTGCAGCAGTCGAGAGGTTGGTGACCTGAAGGAGAATGGGAATGTCCCACAGACCCCTCCTGGCCTGGGGAAAGCAGGATCCTGCTCAGGGTAAATCCAGCAGCCTTTCAGGAATGTCACAGCTCCTGCCCACACCCGGAGCACCCCGGTGTCCCTGGCAGGGGGGACTCACCACGTTGAACACGGGGTTGTTGAAGCCTTTGTCACTGGCTGGGGCAGGGGCTGCCGGCTCCTCCAGTCTGTGCCAGGGCTGAGGCAGGCGCAGGGCAGGCAACCTGGGGAGAGCTGGGCATCAGCATCCACATCCCTCCCACCCCTGCAGCTCCCCAGAAACCCTGCATCCTTAGGAGCTGGGTGGGAAAACACAGGGGCAAAGGGTGAGGCTGTCTCTGAAAGGGGATGTTTGTACCCTTTCCCAGGGAAAAGCTGCTGTATCCAGCAGAAATCATTAAGCCTGGAGATCTGGGACCTGCATTCTGGAGGGAGGAGTTTGCAGAGACAGGCAACTCCAGCACTTTGGCTGCACTCCTTCCCTGTGGCCTAAAATGAATTGCCACAGAGCTGGCACCCGTTCCCACGGCAATCTCAACAAGCACTAATTACTTTTATCATTACTTTTATCATTACTTTTATCATGTTATCATTTTTTCATCTTAATCACCATCACTACTTGTATTATTTTCCTCATTACTTTTATCCTAAGGGTCCCAGTCACTGATCACTGCCCTGCTCTGGGCACCTGGTGCAGCTGGGCTCAGCAGCAGGGCCATCACGTCACCTCAGGAGCTCTTGGGAAGCTCTGCCAGGTCCCTTTTGGTGGAAATAAGGGGGACCTGCAGTAGGAAGGGAACAGGACCTGGGCTCGTGTTCAGCTCTGTCTCCTGTAGCTACACAAAATTCCCTCCTGCTGCTGACAGAGCTGGTTCCAAAGGCCTGTCCAGCATCCAAAGAAGCGTCAGTGTAAGATAAATCATGAAGCAGCAATTATGGGTCTGGGAGTTTTATTTAGAAATTAAATGAAGGCACGGGTTTACTGCTAGGAAATATCACGTGTGGAGCAGCAGGGCAAGTGTCCCTGGCCAGGGCACTGCTGCACAGTGACAGAGTCCTAGTGGAGGAAGCAGGAGGGTAAAAACAACCTGATTTGTGAGCCTATGACTTGGCAGCCTCAGCACTGGGGAGCTCAGCAGCCCCCGGCAGACATAGGTGCACTTTGCACATGCAAATTTAAGTAACTCCTGGCCCGTGGGTATAAAATGTGTAAGGGCAACCACACTTGCCCAGAGCTGGGTGAGACAACCCAGAGTGGCTCAGCAGGCAGCCAGGAAACCCTTCAAAACCCTCCAGGTGAAGGTGGGTGCCCCAAGCACCTGCTGTGGGCACTGCTGGGATACCCTAATCACTGCCAGGCCCCATCTTCAAGCTGTGAGGGAAAAAGGAGATGGAAAAGGGCTATTTCTGACCAGCTCCCAGCTCTGGTGCAGTCAGGTGCACCCTCCAGCCCTCCTGTGGGACTTGCACGTGAACAACTACTGCACCAGAAGCTTTTGCTTTGGGATGCTGTCTCTCCCTTTAATGTTTATGAAGCTGTGGGACAAGTGTTTTGCATTATTTTGATGCATTTCTGTTTAGCAGCTGGCAGTTTCAGTCCTTTCCTCCAAGCTGCAAATAATAGTGCCAAGGAACAGGAGATGTCACCAGGCACCATGACCAGGCTGTGCAGAGCTCCAGCCGAGCTCAGCAGCCCTGCTCCCACCAGAGCACACTGCACCCTGCCAAGAAACAACTCCTCCTGGCCCTGGAGGGGAATGAAGCAACAGCCAAGAGTACAGAAGTGCCTTTCAGCCACCTCACCTCCAGTAAACCACAAGGAACAAGGACAAGTTTTAAACTGACAAAGGGTATAGATCATATATCAGGAACAAACTCTTTACTGAGAGGGTGCTGAGGCCCTGGCACAGGCTGCCCAGAGAAGCTGTGGATGCTCCATCCCTGGAAGTGCTCAAGGCCAGGCTGGCTGGGACTCTGAGAAACCTGGTTTAGCAGAAGGTGTCACTGGCTATGGCAGGGGTTGGAATGAGATGGTCTTTCAGGTCCTCCTAACCCAAAGCATGTTGTGGTTACATGAGCAGTGATTTGGGAGCAGCAGGCTGCCAGGCCATGCCCCTCTCCCTGGGAGCCCCAGGCAGCCCCCGTGTCCCTGTGTGCCAGGCTGGAAGGACAGCCTGGGCTGGCAGCTGCTCCCCAGCAGAGGCAGCCTGAGTATTTGCTGCTGGCAGGGGCCCCATGCCTACCTCAGCTTTCCCTTTCTGTAGAGAAAGAGGATCCCTCCGATGAACAGGAGACTGAAGAGAAGCCCCATGAGTGTCCCTGCTGTGATCCTGCTCACTGGGTAACTCCCCACTTGCCTGCTGGCACTGCTGCCAGTGGCCACTTCCATTTTGCCACTTGAAATGCCGAGAGCTTCACCTGGGAAGAAACAGGGATGAGGATTGCACAGGGCAACACATGCCCACACCCATGGCAGAGGGAGCCCTAGCTGGGTCTGGCCCTGCTCGCCTGGATGATCACCTTTCCCTGGGAATGGGGATGGGATGCACAGGTGGATGGACTCAGTGGGGACAAGCCACCCACACAATGGCCACCAGGTCCCCTGGCTGTGACCTGTGTGCCCATCAGCATCTGCTGATTTCGACTGTCTGCCTCCACAAGCAGCGTTGTGGTTGCAGAGCAGCTCTGCAGAAAGGGACCTGGGGCCCTGGCAGGCACCAGGCTGGTCATGGTCACACATGGCACAGGGTTAGGGCTATCCGGTACCACCAGTATCCCAGGCTGCATGAAGAAAATTGCCAGCAGGTCAAGGGAGTTGACCCTTCCACTCTGCTCTGCCCTGCCCTGGTGAACCACAGCTGGAGCACTGAGACAGGCTCTTCTCAGCAGTGCCCAGTGTCAGGGCAAGAGGCAATGGGCAGATACTGAATATGGTAAATTCCACTTAAATAACTATATTTATTTAAGTATTTATATATATATAACTAGTTTACTGCAAAGATGGTCAGTTGTGGAAACAGGCTGCCAAGAGATGATGTGGGATCTCCATCCCCAGAGACATTCAAACCCCTCTGGACAAGAGGGCTGCTGGCAGGGAATATGCAGCTCTGGGCAGCAGTGGGTCTGGGTGCCCCTGCAGGGGAGCTGCTGAGGAGGACAGGGTGTTACCATGCTGTGCTATGTTCTCCATGATGTCTGCTGCCAGCTGCTCTGCAGCAGTGCCCGTCTGCTGCCCTGCTCTGTCATCAATCAGCACGATTTGGATGAGAGGAGTGGCACTTCGGGACATGATGCCCAGGAAGGTCTGTGCTTTGTGCACCTTGGATATGGCCATCTGCACACCAGCGTACTTGGGCTTCCCAAAAAACAAGGAGACACAAAAGCCCGTGAGAGGGTAGGCACAAATTAGTCACATTCCAGACAGCCCCGACGGGTGCAGCTGCAAGGCCCACCTGAACTTTCATGTGAGCCCACCACAGAGCTGCCATCCCTGTCACTGCCACTGCATTTCCCAAAGCACAGGCTCATCCATCCCATCTCTCCCAAGCTGTGACCAGCACCCAGCACAGTGATCCCCCATGGAGGAGAGCATGCTGAGAAAGCAATTTCGAGTATCGCACCTGCTAAATGCTGTATTAAGATGTGTGGCTGGGAGGAGGGCAGGCAGACAGCTTTCAGCTCAGGATCAATAGAGCAATACTCTGCTATCGAACCTCCCAGTGCAAGGCAGAGCTCACCCCCTCCCCAGCAGCCCCTGGCAAGGAGGAGAGATGTCATGCTGTGTCTGACAAGCAGCAGCACGGACAGATGCTTTGTAGAGCATCTGAGAGCTGACCAGGGCCAGTCACCCACCCAGGGCTTGCCTTCTGGGGAAGGGAAGAGCAGCTCAGCAGTGGCCAGAGGGGGATGTCCTGCTGCAGGTTTGCTCTGAGGTCCCATGCGACCTAGACCTGACCTCCTGTGTTTTCTGGAGCAGGGTTGCCTGCAAGCCCCCCTGCATCCCTCCCATTGATGCTGGCAGCTGTTCCTGCCTGGAATGGTGGGGCAGCAAGTGAGAACATCCAAGAGGTCACACGGGGAGGGTGGGCCCTGCAGGGTGGTGGGCAGTGAGCTGCACCCCTGGCATTGCTGGCTTGCATGCCCACCCCAGACAGTCCCACAGGCATCAAGTCACCGGCAGGTGTGGCCAGTGGCTTGTGGTTTCATTCACCCCTCCCAGTCTGACAGGCTGATGTACCTGGCTCAGCAGCTCCTGGACCAATCTGTCCTGGTACTTCTGCAGGTCAAAATCAGGGGTGAAATCCAGGTTAATGGTGGCCCCTGCAGCCAGAAAACAGACAGACTGTCACCAAGTGTGGGCAGAGAGCAGTCACAGCAGCACAGCTCTGACTGCCACAAAGGCACTGGGGACCCTCTGGTACCCCTGTGCAACTGGTCTGGCTGGGTGCAGAGAGAAACCTCCCTTGCTGGTCTTTTTGTCAGCTGCGTTTGATGAAAGGTTTTTGGCTTTCCAACATATTCTGGAGAGAAGTTTTCCCTGGAAAGCTTTCTCCCACTTATCCCTCTGGGAAGCTCTGCAGGTCCCTGGTTTTGGGTTTTGGGCTGCAGTGCAGCAGCACTGCCCTGGCTTTGGGGGGAAGGCTGAGAGGAGGGAACACCTGAGATCCCTGCACCACTGCACTGCAGTCATGGAGACAAATATTTTCCAGGGAAAGAAATGCTAGCAAGAATTAGCTGAAATTTTAAATTGTCCTAAAGATTGTAAGGGACTATGCTTTTAGGAGCGTGTTGGAGAAACATATGGTGCCATTTCAATGAATTCGGTGTGACATACCAAATATCAGATACCAAGTATCCAGGTACAGTTATGCAGGAAAAATTGCCCCTAGCAACATTTCATGCAGATTAATGGAACAGCACCCATTGCAGAGGGAACGCTATCCATCTGCATGTTTTTATTTTAAATGAAATGGAACAAGCTGGCTGTTGGGAAGCTGACATTACAGTGGAAAAGGTTGCATTTCCTCTGCGTGTTTTCAGCTGCATAAACTCAGCAGAGCTTGACGAGCTGTGACATCCTGACAGGATAAACCAGACGCAGGGACAAAGGGCTGCGACTTAGAACAGGCTCCCAAAAGCCAGGATCACTTCAGAGAGACGTGCTGGGAAGGTGCCACGATGGGATCTGCATATGGGACCCACAGATGGGACCCTTGGCAGCAGTGACACAGCAACACTTCAGCTTAAAACCAGCAGCAAGCACCCCCTGCACCCAACTTTCCCCCAGGGAGCCAGGGGAAGGGGCTGGGGCAGCTGGGGTGGCAGGGAGAGGAATAGGGCTGTGTCCCCCACTCACCACAGACCCCACAGCAGTGGCCAAGGGGCTGCAAAGGGCTCTGACACGCTGGCTCTGGGCACTGCATCCCTGGTGCCCTGAGCAGGGCTGCGCAGATGCGGGGGCCATCCTAAAGGAGAGCAGGGCAGCGTCAGTCCCTCACCCCACAAACTGCCCTGGAGCCCTGGAATGGGAAAGGGAAGACTCACCAGGGTGTTCCCACAGGCACAGCCGGATTTGTCAGGACAGCCAGTGCCTGTCACCTGGAGAGTGCCATTGCCATGGAACTGCAGTGGGGCAGAGGGGCCCTGCAGATATCCAGCCCAGGATGCTGGGGTGTTCAGCTCCTGTGCAGGGAAGAGCAGCAAAGTGGGTGAGTATCCCAGGACAGGTCCCAGTGCTGTCCCCAGGCACCCAGCTGTGCTGCTGGGACACCTGGTGTCACATCTGATGGCCATCACTGGGCAGACCCACTGCAGGCAGTGATGCAGCAGGAAAACCCTGCCAATACATCCATTCCAGCTTTTCCCCTGGACCAACAGAAAAACTCTCCCTAAAACCAAAAACAATGGCAATGAGATGGCTGGGCCTTTTCTTCTTTTGCTTTCCATCTTTCTGCTTGCCCAGAGAATTAAAGTTATCAGTTTTTCACTACTGGGAGGAAGGGGGATGGATCTGAGCTGTTTTCCTTCTGTCTGGGAAGCATTTCTATGTGCTTGGCATTGGCAAAGGCTGAGCTGGACTGACCAGCCAAGCCACCAGTGATTCCCTCGCCCACTCTCTTCCACAGGAAGCGTCTCCACGCTCTGGCACAAAGGGCAGATTTCTCAGGCCCTGGGGTGAAAATAGTCACAGAGTAGGCAAGCTACAAAGGGATAAAGAAGCTCGTAAGTTCAATTCTTAGGAAATGTGCTATGATCATAAAAAGCACCTCTCCTTCCATCTCATCGCTCAGCAGCCCCCGCCCTGAGGGACAGCCAGCAGTGGTCACTGGGGGTGATGATGAGGTGATGATGGGGTGGTCCCCTGGCATCAGCAGCAGGACCAGCATCACTCTGAGCACCCAGAAGCATCCAGCTCTGCCCCCCTGGGGCTACGTGTGCCTGGGGTGAGCTCTGCTGGGGCACTGCCTTGTTCAGACCCGCCTGGGCACCGACTGAGTCTGTTACTCAAAAAGCAGCTGCCTAACGCCTGGCCCCGGAATGGCAGATCCCAGCCAGCACAGCGGTAGAAATAATAAATAACTTATGAAACGCCTGCCGCATCTCCCACTCCTGGAAGGAGCCTGTGTTTACAGCTGCAGTGCCTGTGATCTCCTGCTCCTCCGACCAGGAGGGACGGGGCTCGTGGGGAGCCTGATTCCCGGGCTGAGGCACCGCAGGCCGCCAGCGCTTCTATAATTATCCCTCCAATCAATTAAAGAGCGGCGCTGGAGCAAAACTGGGAGATGATCGCTGGGCCACGGGCCACGCTAAGGTCGGGGGCAGGAGGGAGGGGTCCCCAGAGGGTCCCTGAGCAGCACGGCTGCAGACACGTGCCTGGGAAGGGAGCGGCCCCTGGGAGCCAGAGAAGCTGCCATTTGCTGATGGTTTGACCTGTGCACATTGGCCCTTTTTGAAATGTGCATAGCGAGACAGCCTGTGCTCCCTCACCGCAGGGAGGGAGGGGATAACAAACCAGTCGATGCAGAAAGCCGCCCAGGCCATCCACAGCAGCAGCAGCAGCAGCTCGTGAAGCTGCAGCCCCACGGGTGTGCCCCATCTCCCTGTGCAGCGCTGCTCCCCCACCTCCAGCTGGTCCTTCCTGGCCTGACCTACTTTGGGGCCGTGGTGAGAAGGTGTGGAGCCATTCCTCATCCTGCCCAGCTCACCTGGCCCATGACAGAGATGCTGCGGAGGTGAATCAGGGGCTGGGATGAGTCGGTGTTCACGCGGAAGGAGGATTTGGGTTGGAACAGAACATCATCGTGGTGGCACGGGACGCGCTCCTCGTGCACGGAGAACAGGGGTCCCCCTGGCTGGGGCTCCCCGCTGGGAAGGACATCCTGCCACAGCGTGGGGTCGAACCACGAGCGGTGATCAGCATCACTGAACCTCACTGCTCCACCTGGAAAGGCGACAGGAGAGGCTGAGAGTGACCCAAACCCAGAGCCACAGCCCCGTTAGAGGCACCCAGGCTGGTAAAACCTGGTACTGTCTGGGCTGGAGTGAAGGATCTCACCCTGCAGGCAGGGAGCCAAGGGCTGGCCCTGGCATCACCCTCATGGGCATTTCCCAGAGCTTGGCAAAGCCTCTCAGCACTCAGGGCTGGGGTCTCAGCCCAAATCCCACACCTTCCTGCAGCTTCCAGGCCCAGGTACCACAGGATATTTTTTTCCCCATTTTTTTAAACCTCAGTCTTCTGGTTAAGGAGGAAAACATCTGCCTGAACGGTGAGTAACAGTTAAACCTGATAAAAACAGGTATGATAATTCATGTCCCAGTTTCCCAGCAGCCTGGCAGGTCTGCAGAAATGTGGCCAGCCCTGTTGCCTGCAGCAGGTAACCCCAAAGCCAGTGCCCCATTTAACTGTCAATTATTTAATCATTAACCATTTCCCTGCTGGTTAGTCTCATCATGCAGAGCCCTCATTCCTTCTCTCCCTTCCCAGCAGCTGAACCTTTACCAATTCAGCAAGCATGCAGGTACTTAATGACTGATTTGCATTCATTTTGAAATCGTGCTTTAAAGAAGTCCATTTGTGAAAGCTTTCCCAGAAATGCCAGCTGATTTCAAGGGAGCAGCATGTGGTCAGCAGGAAAACCCAGTGCCAAGCAGAGGTGCCAGAGCATCCCTGCTGGAGGACAAACAGCTCCAAAACAAACAAACAAAAAGATAGGGATGAAGGATTTCAGAGTGGCTCCAGGCTCCAGGCTCCAAGCTACAACCCCTCTTCTAAGGAGACTGATTTGGGCTTTTTCTCCCTTTTTTCTCCTATTTTTTTTCCATTCAGAGTGCAGGCACAGGTGCTCTGCTTGAACGCTTCCTTCTCTGTAGAGGGACTAAAAAGTTACTGGCCACTGAAAGCATGAGGTGGCTCTTAAGCACCCAAAATACACCTCCCTAGAAAAGAACTTTCAGATAATAGCAGGCACCAATGACACAAATCTGCTGTCTCAGCCATGGGCCGGAGGCTGGGAGGGGAGGATGCGAGTGTGGGGCCAAAGGCCAGCTTGCTGTGATGGCCATGGCTTGGCTCACCAGTGTGTGACTCCTGAGTGGTTTTCTTTAGAAACACCACGGCAGAGAAAATAGGGGCTTTGATGTGGGTACATGCTTAATAGGCAGGGGAAAATACAAACAATATTTGCCTCTCTGCTACAACTTCAAAGGCTTCCCTACTATAATTACTTTTTTAGAAGACAGGTGATCTAGCAGGAAAAGAAAGATCTGATGTGAGGGGGGTCATCAAAGAAAAGGTAAGTATTGAAGAGGAGTGATTCACTTTGCTCTGAGGTAGGACCTTTGTAGAGGTATTTGGGCAGAATTTGCATGATTCATCACAGGCTGATGGGGTGCCCGGTTTGGGCACAAAATACCTGAGTCACAGCCTGGATCCCAGCTGCCATCGAAAGCTGTGAATGCTGCACCAGCTGCCAGCACGAGTTCTCCGTCCAGGGGCAGGTACTGGATGAAGGGATGCAGAGTTGTTACTGTGCAGTCCTGCTGCCACCCACCCGGGCTTGTAATCAAATAACAGAGCTAATTATCAGGCTGCCTATTACACTCACAATCTCTGAGGCACTTTACAGTTACCAGGAGCTACCCTTGCCGTGCCCCATGTAAATGGGGAAGCGTCAGCTCCCCATTTTACAGATGGGGTCCTGCAATGGGGAGAGGCAGTTTGACATTATCTTCCATAATACAGAAAAGCATTCAGAGAAGCAAGAAAGGAAAAAGTAAAATAAGCTCTTTTGGCAGCTTCTTCCTCATCTCGCACACACTCCCAGCAGCTCAGGAATGGATTTATCCATTGTTACACCATGAAAAACCTACCCTTACTCTGCAGGTGCCAGAGGCCCCCTCCCTTAATGGGTTCCCACCTCCATTGGCTGTGCCTGCCCCACAAAACCTAACTCAGGGGACCGAGCTGTGCTTGGTGCAGTGTCAGGCAGTGAATTCACTCTCAGCACAAGCTAAGGAAACACACAGTAGCATTTGGAGCAGCTTGCCATAGCCAGACCCTCTTCTTGTTGGGTAGGACATCACCAGCAGGCAGTCAGGGTCATGGTGCTGATCTGGCTTCAGCCTGGCCATTGACAAACCACAGCAGGCACAGCTCTGCCATGGGAACCCTTTCAGCAAGAAACTGTGGCCAGCTGGGTCACCAGCCAGCAGTGCTGACTCTGGGACAGGTCCTGGTGAATGACCAACTCAGGTGACTCATGCACAGCACACAGGTTGTTCAGCCCAGCCTGTCTTATTTTACATTTAGCAAATGCAGAGGGAAAGTCATGGTTTTGCACAATATTTCAGAGTCAGTGATGCTCAAGTCTCCCTTCTCTAATTCAGCCTACCCAGTGTTTAACATCACCCCCCAATAGGAGCTAAAAGCCCTCCAGGGCTGAGTTATGCCAATGTACAGAGTCCTGTGCTCAGGCAGAAAAAGTTAGATGGGATTTTAAGATTTCATCTACTTAATTGGTCTTTAAATATGTATGTAGGTTAGAGAAAGCAAGACTTATGACTGACTGCTGCAGGTGGCTGTAATAGCTCTGTCCTTGGCCAGTCTTGCCTGAGGATGCTCAATCCCACGCAGAGGCCACCATGGGGAAGGCACGAGGGAGGTGGGCAAGGCCAAAAGCTCATCACCCCCAATCTGTAGGCACCTGTTAAGAAGTTTAGTGCCTTGGTGATGCAGTGCTTTGAAGGCCATAGCCCAGGTGCCCCTCTTGGCTCAGGAACCATGAGAAGCCAGGACTGAGAGCAGAGGGTAGCTGCCACCAAGAAGTGTCCCACAGAGCTCCTCTGCACCATCTGCATTGGACCCAGAAATGCCATACATTGGGCTGGACAAAAGGGAATAGCTGAGGTTGGGGCAACATGTACCCCAAGGGTGTAGAGTCTCCCTCCCAGCCAGGAAAAAGCCCTTGCCTATGGACACTGCTCCATTGGACCATAGCCTGTGTTCTGACACCAGGTTCACTGAATTCCTATTTTGAGGAAAGGAAATTTGTCCAATACTGAACCACTGCAAAAGGCTGAAAGGTCTGCCAGGATACAAATGGCATCATGTCCTTTAGCTGCAGATAAAAAAACCATGTCTGTTTTGAGGCTTAGGACTTGCCCTGCATTGAGCTGGGTGAGGACAATGCTACCAGCTCCAGCCACAACATGTTGTACTTCACTTCAAGTGTCCTGGCCAGTTTTCCCCTGTGTGGGGGACATTTTAGAGCAGTCAGCTGTCTATGCTCAGGCCAGTGCCAGCAGCACTGCCAGCCAAGTCCCCTCTCCCAGCCTGGCTGGGCCATTGCAGCCTGGAGCCCCTGGGCGCTGCCTCCTGCCCCGTTTGCAGGCTGGCCCAGCCGGGAAGGGTGGCCAGCTGGCTGTTGGAAGCCACCTGAGCTACTCAACACGGGGCTTTGGATGGCATGCAGCAGATCCTTTCACCAGTACAGGGTACCAGCTCTTCACAGCAGTCAGCTCTGGGCACTCAGACCCAAAGCTGCAGGGATCTTTGGATGGAAGAAGGAAAACCAGCCAGCAGCTGCTGAGGGGGATGGTTACACAGCAGGACCATGACTGATCTCCATTTGCTTTCCCAGGCTGCTGAAACTGGCAGTTGTGAGTGTTGTGGCTGGATCAAGACACTGGGCTGGGAAGTCCCTGCCCTCATCCCTGACAGCTCTCTCCCCTGTATTTACCACTTTGACCAGGGCCGTGGGTCAGAGCTTCCCAAACACCCTGTGGTGACCATGCAGGACACAAGAAGCTTTTGTGTCCAGGGTAGGAGTTCTTTCAGATCTTCACAAACTGACTGGGGTGAAGGAGAACACATCAAGGATTCCAGGGCAGGGCTGAGTTCAGTGTGGAAGAGAGGAGATGAGGTGCAAGAGGATAACTGGTTTGGCTAGGGATGCACACACAGATGCACAACACTGGGTCCATGACCAAGCAAGTGGGACATCCTTCAGAGGGCAGGCAGGTCTGGATGGGCCAGCAGGACACAGCACCAGTTCTGCTCAAATGCCTCATGCCAGATCTTCCTCATGCCAAATCGGCCCCATGCCTGCAGCTCCTGTGCTCTGGAGACATTGGCCTTTGAGCTCTCTGGACAAGATGCAGCTTCTCCAGCTACCACAGGACATCCCCCTGCACTGCTGAGGCCAAAACCCCAGGCTGGCTGGATTTCCCAAGCCCAGAGGAAACTGCTTATATGGGTGTGAGTGTGGCAGGGAAATGAGAGTGAGCACACAAAGTGTCCCTTCACACCTTGGAATTACCCAAACACTGCAAGCACCAGCCCTGGAATTAAGATGTAACACAATATGGTGCAGGACAGGGGATAGAGTCACCTCATCTCCACGAACATGAAGTTCAGGAAGAGCTCTGTACTTCTGCTTCGTCACAGGGATTTCTGGGGCTGGCCCTGCAGCTCTGGCTCCCTGCCCACTGAGGCAGCCGTGCTGCACACCCAGCACCAGCCCTGCCTGAGATTCTCACCACTGGGCAGCGTTTCAGGACTGTCTCCATTGTCCAGTGGATCTTCGTAAATAATTTGCCCTTTCTTTTTTTCTAACATAAGGTAAGCATCTTGGCTCACTGCAGAGGACAAATAGAGACTCTGGTTGGGCAGTGGTTTTCTACCTTTGGGAATTCAGTACAGAAATTGCATACAGGTTGGGCCACTTTCCAAGTACATTTTGAACTGAGCAATGACAGGTACCAATGGACCAAAGCCAAAAAGCTTGCAGTTTCATCTGCTTTCCCTTCCTCCTGCCAACCTGTACTCCAGGGCCATTAATACAGTGAGTGCTTAGAGTCCCATTAGTCATTTCCCATCCCTGATACTGGTAAATCACTTATCTCCTTGGTTATCATTATCAAATGTAATGACAACTGAAACACAATCATAATTCTTCTTATCAAAGTCAGGGAAAAAAAAATAGAGGAAAAATAGAGGAATAGTGGCTCTTGGACCAGACCCAGCATTGCACCACCAGAAGGAATCTGCTGCCCCAATGCATAAGTGAAAATGAAACTAACTTCCAAAAGGCAAAAGAAAAAACCAACAAAGTCCTGAGAGATGGCTTTCCAATCAGGTGGCCTTAATCAGCCTCTGGCATATCCTGGCTCCACCTGAGTCACAAGCATTGGGCTGAGATGACTGACAGGAGCACTGTGACTGGCATGTCACCATCATCAGCACTGGAAAAATGCAGCACTTGTGCTTCAAACCTGGGTGAACAACACTTGTGACTGCAGCCAGGTTCCTCAGCCTTGCTTTTATTTGCAGCATCAATGCATTTGAATTCCTTGCCTGGATGAGATGGTGCCACCATCCCCATCATTCAGCACTAAGGCTGCCTGGGCACCTTGGCTGCCCCACTCCAGGGCTGCACCAGCAGCCAACAGCTCCCAGGTCCATGCTCTTGCCTGGCACCCAGCCCAGGAGCAGCTTTGGTGCTGATGCTGCTGGCCCTCCACTGAAAAACATCTCTGGGACAGGCTGTGAGGGGGCTATTGCTCCCACTCAGATTGTTGTAACCCACCACAGGCACTAATGCTCAAGGGAAATTATTTCCATATCATCCTTCCCAGTAGTTCCCTGCTGGGGCAGTGGCAGCCCATGGACAGCAGCAGGCAGGTGGGCCCTGCCCATTCTGCCACAGGTGGGAACAGCAGGGATTGTCCAAGTGCTGGGGTTGGGGTCTGAGTGCAGCTCCTGGTGGTGCCTGGGTGGTATCCAGCTGTTGGCTGACACCCCAGAAAGGCACAGGGTCAGGTTCACCCACAGGTGAATCCTCTAACTACTCTGGAGCATTGCCAGGGGCTCACTTGCAAGCAGCATTTCTTGGATTCCTTACTGGGCCTTCATTTATTCAATTTCTGGCCCAGGTTCCACATGTACCCTCAGGACAGTGTCCTTCCCCCCCAGACACACATGCCACCCCACATCCCCAGTTTGCTGCCAGAGCCAGCTTGCCCCTGCCACAGTCCTCAGTCCCACAGCAGCCAGTGCAGGTCCCTGGCAAAGCAGGATGACCTCCTGCCACCCCAAGGCCTCTGAGTGGGCCAAGAAGGGTCACCTGCTGCTGGAGTAGCACCTTGCTGCCCACAGACCTCCCTGCCCAGGCTCATGGTCTCATAAGGAACAGGCCTTTATCTTGCCAAGGAAGCCAGGCCAGAAATGCAGCCTGTATCCCCATGGAGCCCATGCTCCTGCAGGCTGGTGCAGCACACCTGGGCCACAGACGCTGGTGCTGCTCCCCGTGGGACCCAGCAGTGGTGGGGATGCCCCACAGCCCTGCTCTGATCTCAGCAATAGCTCATCCCTCTGCTTCTGACCCGGAGCAGGCAGGAGCACAGGCACAGGAGCAGCGTGCCAGGGGATATCATCATTTCAGTGCCATCCCCTGCAGCTAACGAGGTGCTTGGCTGCTGTCCCTGCCCGTGTCCCTGCCTCCCTCCTGCCCAGAAGCAGCAGCTCAGCCATGCTGGCATTAATGCCAGTGCCTGCTCCCCTGCTGTGTCTGCTCCTTGTGTTTTACACTGGGTTTCAGCACATGGGCTCCCCACAGCTCCTGCCCAACCTGGCCTTGCCACCACATCCCCTGGCACAGGGTGGCCTGACACATCAGGTCCCTAACTCCTCACAGTCCTGTCCATCCTGGCAGAGAAGCCACAGCTCCTGGCCATCCCAGGCAGGTGCTGGCTGGCACAGCTCCTGCCACACCACCCCACAGTGAAAGCCATGGGGGAATAAAAACCAACAACAGACCAAAAAGCCCATTAACTTGATTGCAGAACCCCAGCACACACTTCTAGCCAAACTGATCCCAACAGTGTGCAGAAATCAGGGGTCACAGGGACATGGGAAGCCTCTTGGGTAGCTGAAGAAACTGAGCTGTGAATGCAGGAGACACAGAGAAGCTTAAAGCCATTTGCCAAATCTATTTCAGATTAGTTAAGCTCCTTTTCCCGAATTTTCCTCTACAGACAAGGTCAGAGAAAGCTAGGAAGGAGTTGGAGGTGTGGGCAGAGGGGCCATGCCTGGCAGTGAGGGATGGCAGACGGTCCATGGAGCAGCTTCCCAGCCAGATGGGCTCCAGCATCCGTCACAGCCCAGGATGCTGGCAAGCTGCTCTGCTCACCACAGACTTTAGTAACTCCTCCTGCCGGAAACCAGGCGGAAAAGAGGAAATAGACTCGGGGAGATGAGTGTAAATGGCTGTTTTACCAAACTCCTTTCCTAGAACACACCTTCTGTGTGAATGCTGACACAGAAAAGACTGCAGGATTCCATCTTGGAATTATGTGCTGGCACGCACTCCCCTGAAATATTTTACCTTCATTTTAGGAGAAGGAAAAATAATCCCTTTTCAGGTTGTCTCATTACCCCGCTGTCTGGGAAGGGCTGGGGGAGGGAGCACCAGAGCCTGGGACTCGCGCGAGCCGTGGCAATTCATTAGAGCCGGTGCCCCTGGAGAGCAATTGGCATTTCAAGATCAATCTCTGCCAGGAACCGAGCGGGAGCATCCTGCAGCAAAGCCGAGTACATTCTGCTCTGGCAATTAGGCAGCTAAAAATATAAGGCTGGGGGAGGTGTCCCTGGTCAGACCCCGGTGCCCTGCACTCTCCAAACCCTTGCCCAGCCCTGCAGCCCCTCGTGGGGCAGGCAGGGAGGGGGTAGGACAGGGGCTGCCCCACGGCAGAGGTCGGGGATGGGGCAGAGCTGGAAAGGTGATGTCGGGGCTGCTGAGTAACCCCAGCCAGAGTCCTGACCCCGGGGCCGAGCAAGGCTGCTCTGCCCACGTGAATAAACCCGACTCCCGCCGCCCCAAAAATAGAAGCAGCAGCATCTATCCCTGGCCCACACATCAGTGCTGGCCAGCTCAGGCACAAACACACAAGGGCTGGTGTTCGTGGGGCAAACACCAGGCTCACTGCAGCAGCCATGCCCTGGCCTGGCTCCCTTGGGAAGCACAGCCATACCCAAGGGTCAAACCCCTCACAGGAGTCTTTCTCCCCCATCCAGAGACAAGAAATGCCAAAGTCTGCCTTGCCCTGGCGCGCCCATGCCAGGCATCATCACCTCCATTTCCATCTTTTCCACACATTTAGTCTCAGGCACCACCAAAAGCTGGCTAAATACTGATCTGCATCTTTAGGCAGCTAAATATCATAGAAAATCCAGCCTAATCACAACAGTTGTGCATCAAAGCCACTTAAGCTTAAGCTGGATTTGGATTTAGTGTGTGACTGAATTAGGGATCCACTTGAAACTTCAAATAACTGCTGAGCTGGGCACTCAGTGGGTGAGCTCTGAGCAGGGGGGCAGGCTCTGGGCCCCAACAGCCTCCTCCCAGCACCTGGCTGGTGCCCACATGGGATGGATGGGGAGGGAGCTGCAGAGCTCGGCTGGTGCCCACATGGGATGGACTGGGAAGGAGCTGCAGAGCTCACCATACAGAAGTGAGCTTTCCCATAAATGCCTAGGAAAGGTGACACTTGAAGGCTGCCTGACACCCTGCTCAGCTGGGAGTTGGGATGGGAGATTTCAGGCTGTCCTTCCACCACCAGCACCAAGCATCCTCCCCTGCACTTGCCACAGCAGGCACTGTCCTCATGAAAGTCAATGAGAGCCTAATCCGTCCTCAGCCATGAATTTCCTTCCATGCTACTATAGCAGACAACATTCTGCTCTTTTTTTTTTTTTTGGCCAAAGGCTGTATAGCATCTCCATGGTGACTCTAAAGCTTAATGTATTCTTGCTGATTTAAGTGATTAATGCTCCAGCGCGCGTGGCTGGCAGTCGAACAGGTGCAGACCAGCTCTCTGCAAAAAGCCTCATGACCAATTCATTTTCTAACCAGCTGGTTGCCAAATTTCATGCAGTTTGGGTGAGTGGCAGCCCAGCTCAGGTGGTGGGTTTCATCCCTTTTTCATCCCTAACCTTGGCAGTCCCTGTATCACCTGGTGACAGCAGAGCACGGCAGTGAACAGGAGGGAAGTGCCTGAGCTGAAATTAAAAAGAAATATTAACCACCTCACTGAGAGACATGCTGGGAGAGTTCACAGGGAATCGCTGGGGCAGAGATGCTCAGAAGGAAGGTGTGAGCTGTGGCACAGGTTGTAGGCAGGGCTGGCTGCTCACCTGCAGTGCAATTCAGTGCAGGAGGGGAATGGTGCCTCACAGCCCATGCGATGCTTCATTCCCTCATGGATCCCCCAGCAGTCCTCCCCATCTGCACAGCAGTGGGACCATAAAGTCACTGTAACCCTGCAGCCTGAGCAGCTGCCTGCCAGCAGCAGGGCCAGAGAAACCCCAAGGCACCAGAGGGTCCCCAGGGGCTCCTGCCAGCACTCTGGATCCCTGATTGGGACAAGTCAAGGGTCACTGGGGCACCTGAGCCATCCCTCTGTCACAGCAGGAGCCATCCACCCGAGCAGGGGGCAGGGTGTGGGTGTTGTTCGGTGTTGTGCAAAGGTTGTGTTGATCTCCCTCTCAGGCTGCTCCTCTCTCCAGCTTGGCTGCGGGAGCTCAGCTGTAATGACTGACGCTGCTCTGCAATTATGCACTTTGCAGGCCTCTGATGAAAGTACTTTAGAAATATTACACATTCATCTGTAAGTAAAATAAAATCTACTGGAGTGGTATTTTGCTCTTTTCTTCTCTGGGTAAATTCCACATCATTTATTACATTATATTTGTACGTATTTCCCCAGTACATTCTTTCCTTCAGAAATTCATATTTAAAATGCCATATAAATAAAGTATCTTCTTCAAATATTTGTAGAGGGATTAAACATGGCACATGGTGTTATTAAAGCATCAAAACTATTAGTGGCATAGACAGCCTGAACAAATTACATCACATAAATTTCAAGGGTTTCTTCAAATTTAATGGCCAATAAAAGAGCAAAGCTGCCCTAAAACTGAGAGAGGAAACTTGTCCACAAGCTCATCAGGTCTAGAGGAGGAAGTTTTCCATCCAGCCCATCTCTTCCTGTCCCAGCACTGAGAGGACTCACTGGTGACCCAGCCCCCACTGGCATGTTGGGGCAGTGGGTTTGCTTTTCCCCTTAATTCCTCCCTGTTAAATTTTACCCTCCAAGCCTCAGAGACTGAGAGTCCATGTTTTCATGGCTGTTTGTCAACCTGCTCTGGGGCAGAGTTCCTCATGTGGGGCAAAACCAGGTTGCACAGAAACCCCTCTGGGTTGGGGTCTCTCCCAATCCTTTATCACTCAACACACACACTTCAGCAGGGTGTTGTGCCCATCCTGCCACAGCCAGGCTGATAATGCCACAGAAAAAATATAAAACCCAATGGCACTTGAAAGAAAATTTCTCAAGCAACATTTTGGGATTTCCCAGAACAGTTTGTTTTCATTTGAAGATATTTTGATGTCAGCTTCACTTAGCCTCTGCCCAGGGCTAGTGCCTGCTCTGTGTCAGCAGTGAGTTGGTGTTTCTCAGACAACTACTGCCAAGGTCTCCATCACATGGAGGGGGTTTTATCACTCCTTTGAGGAGTAAAAATCAATATCTTTCAAATGAAATTGGGTTTTGTTGTATTCTCTCTCATCTCCTGTAATTAAAAATAATAAAAAAAAAAAAGCCCAGAAATGGGCTTTTTGGTTCCATGGTACAGAGAAACCCAGGCTGCTGTAGGACCTGTCCCTTGTCCCAGCTGAGGCATCCTTGGTCTGGCTGGACCATGGAGGAGAGTGTCAAAGTCCATGGAATTACTTTAAACTGACAGAGAACAATAGGATATTAGACATTTGGAAGAAATTCTTTACTGTGAAGGTGATGAGACACTGGCACAAGTGGTTCAGAGAAGCTGTGGATGCCCCATCCCTGGAAGTGTTCAGGGCCAGACTGGATGGAACTTTGAGCAGCCTGGTCTGGTGGAAGGTGTCCCTGTCCATGGCAGGAAATTTGGACTGATGACCTTTAAGGTCCCTCCCAAGCGAAACCATTTTATGATTCTGTGGAGAGGGGGACAGGGGAATGTGGCACCAGGCAGAGCCCCAGGGCTGGCCCTGCCCTCCCCACCCTCTGACAGCTCTGCACCCCTGGCACCCCGAGCCTTACCATGTCTGTCAGCACGTGGGGGGACCTGACAAAGACTGAGACAACCTGGAAGAAAAGCAGAAATAAAGTGTGCTTTGCCCTGTCAGGTAAAGGGGCTTTTCCAATACTGGATGGTATTTTGCGAAAAAAAAATTAATTTAAAATGTCTATACCTTGTCCTTCTCAAAGTGAACCACGTCCCTGGCACAGGGGACTCTGCCTTTATCCCAGTTGGAGGCAGTTTCAAAATTGGTGTTGGGGATCCACTGTTTGTACACAGCAGCAGTGGCAGCTAGGAAGGAACAGAAAAACCAGTTTAGCCCAGTCCATGGGAAGCACTGGGAGCCTGCTCTGGAATGTGCTTTAGGATGGCTTGGCCTTTTTGGGCCAGATTTGGGGATTTTCCACTCAGGAGCAGCTCCTGCATTTTCCCAGCTGAGCAGTCACAGCCCTTCTTTATACGGGGGATTTTTTTGGCTGGGTGATGTTTTTACCCACCCTGACAGGAAGAGAAGCAAGGGACAAACGCTCGGCAGGCAGACAGAAGGCAGAAAAGTGTCCTGCAGGCAAAAGGTAAGAATAACACACACCTGATGGCTGTTAAGCAATCCTTGCAGGAGGCTTTGTTGTCACTCAGACTAATTAAACAAGAAGAGATTCTTCAGCCTTTGGTTTCCAGAAGGTACAGAGTGGGCATGCAGAGCTGGGATAACTCTAAGACAGGGCAAGAGAAGAAAGGGCTTTTGCTATGGGACATGAAGAACAAATACGGGCTGGTTTCATGAGACTGGAGCTGGAGGGGGAGGATTCAATGGTGCACTTCAGCCTGAGGCCAAAACAGGCTGGGAAACAGGGTTTTCCCCTTGGGGTTTCCTGGGACAGTGGCAGTCCTGCCCTCGGGGCCCACAGGGATGAGCCTGCTGGGACAGGGCATGGCAGAGAGGTTTTCACTCCGAGCTCCCTGATGGCACAAGCACAGCAGAGCAGCCTCCCAGCCTGACTCTGCCAGGCTTGGCTGGGCAATGCCTGCTCAGCTGAAGATGAATGAATCTCCAGCAGCCTGAATTAAATAGCTTCAGGCAAGCGAGTATGAGACAGAGAAGAGAAAATGACCAAAAAAAACCCCACCACTTTTGCCCTTTTCATGGATCATCTTTTCTGTAGGAGAAAGACCCACAACATTACAAAATGTGCAGAAAGCTCGTGGTGGAAGGGACTGGGGCAATGGAGGGGGCATGGAGAGGGGGCTGTGAATGACTCCAGCTCACAGAGGAACGTGTGGTGCAGAAAGCCCGGGCCTGGCTGTTCCAAATGATGGGGAAGGACGTGGCTGCAGAGGCTCTATCAGCACACAAAGATCACCTTGAGGTGTAATTGGCGCTGTTTTACTCTGCCAGGGGCTCTGCTGAGACCCCTGGCTGTGGATCTCCACATTAACAGAAACGATGTCTTTTCAACGAGAATGGAAGTGCTGGAGCCCAGGTGCAAAGCAGAGAGGGGCTCCCCTGCCTCAGCCGGGCTGGGGTGCCCGAAGGAGCCCTCGGGCAGAGCGAACACATCCCTGTCGTGTCCTCCTTAAAACCCTCCGAGGGGGAAAAGACATTCCCGGTGGTACGAACTGGAGGCAAGCAGCTGCTCGCAGTGCTGTGGGCATAAGCACCTTGCTGGCTCGGAGCAATAAAGAGCTTAAAAATGTAAAAAAGCCCCCAGACAGCAATGACAAGTTGTCCTGTCCTTGCTGCGGTTCGCTCGTGTCCCTCCCGCCCGGGAAGCCGGGAACGCAGAGGTCAGAGCTCCAGCCCAAAGGCTCGGACAGCCCCATCGCACAAATCCTCACGTCCCGCGGGTCAGTCGAGCTCCCAGCCGGGCACACCCGGGGGCAGCTCCGCATCCCGCCCGGCTCCTCCGGCCCAGGTTCATCCCCCTGCCCCGGGCACAGCGCCGCGCATTCCTGCACCCTCCCCAGCCATGGAATCTGGGGTTTAACCGGCCGTGTCTCCCGGGAAGCGCAGCCCTGGAACATCAAAGCACATGAATATTCAACAGGGAGCGTGTCCTGCAGCGCAGCGCTGCTGACTTCAAATGAGAGGCTCGGCACGGCCATCCCAGCTCAGTCCCTGCCTCCTTCCCTGTGCCTGGCTGGAAATGCCTTTTCCCGATGGCCTTACAGGTTCGCTGTGGGTGACAGCGCCCACACTCCGAGCCAGGGCTGCCAGGAGCACGCCCGAGATGCGGAGGTCGCCCAGCAGTGACCCCTGCTCGCCACTCCGGCCAGGCCCGGGGCGTACTCACCGAGGAGCTGCAGGACACCCAGGAGGAAGAGCAGGCGCTTCATTTCTGCCATCCCAGGGCTCCGCAATCCCTGCCCAGCTGGACCTTGCACCGTCCCGGCGCACGTGATGGGCTCAGCCCGGAGGAGCTGGAGGAGCAGGGAGATAACCAGGATGGGAGGCGGCTGTCCCCCAGCGCGAACCTCAGCCTCGGGGTGTTGCTCGGGCTTAGCTCCCTTCCCAATCTCCCTGTTTCCTTGGCATCCGTGGGGAGCCTAAGAGAGCCGCTGATGAAGTAGTTGGGGAGGCAAGAGAGGGGGTCCCCCAGCCTGGGTCTCCTGACCTCGCCCCCCCCCCGCCCCCCCCCCCTGCCGGGGCAGCTGGAGGGGGGCAGGGTGAACTCGCTGCGTGCACATCCCACGCCCCTCTCCCCTCCCGAACAGCGGCTACTTCGGAATTACTAATGATGGCCTGCCTGTGATTTCAATCAGGTCGCTTGGAAGGGAGCAGCTCCCAGCCACGACTCGTAATTGTACTTTGGCCACCAGCTGATTTGATCATCGCCAGGCAGCGCCGGCACAGCCCCAGCTGCTCCTCTGGAGGCTGCTGGCAGCGGCACCGGTGCATGGGGATGCAGCAGGAGAGGGAACTGCACCATCCCTGCCCTCTGCACTGCACGGAGCAGAGATGTGTGCCGGTCCAGGCCCCTTTCTTTACCAAGAGCGTGTCAGGAGCAGAAAAGGATGGGGAGAGCAATGACATCCTGGGAAGGGGACAGCATAAGGATTGTGACAGAGGAGAGGCCTGTGGGGCTCAGCTGCCCTTCCGCTGCACTGGTACCAGCAGGGCAAGGGCAGAAGATTGGTGAATAGAGGGATTTACTGGAGGACAGGATGAGAATGGAGAAGTTCTTGGAAGGGTCATCCAGTGGAAGGGTCACAGATCACAAGAAGCTCCGACCTGACACCATCAAGGATCTAGGAGTGTAGGAGTGGGAAGCAAACTATCCCCATCCCACCATTTATGCTCCCCCTGCTCCCTAGATTCCAACTTGGGAGACAGGCTGAGGTGTCAGGAGATAAAGCTCCTTGGAGCTGCAGCTCTAAGCTTGAGCATGAGCCAAAACACAGTCAGCACTTTCTGGCCAGGGAGCTCGATGCTGAGAGATGTCCTCGAGGTGAAAGGCTCCTGCACTCTAATTACCACTCACAAATCTCTCCCAGGGGACTCTTGGGGTGAATGCTGGCTGCAGTGAGATGTCCTGTATTTTAATTGAGGGGAGTGAACTATAAATCATGGATTCTTGGCAGTAAGAGCTTGGAGAAAGGACTGCATTGTGCAGAGGGCAGGTGCACGCTTGCCTGTGGCCCCAGCATCCTGCAGCACAGGACAGGAGAAACTGCTCATGGGACTCTGTGCAGAGAGCAGCGCCACAGCTCCTGAAACCCAAGATGATGAGATGTGCTCCACACCCTTAGTTTTACTTCCTGTACCCCGAAGCTGCTGCTTCTCAGCTCTGCATGTTCTACCAAAGCTGATACTTGATTTTAAATGAGCTGGGATTCATCTGGCAAGCAGGCAGAGGTCAAAGATCCCCTGCCTGTGAAACCTTGCTCAAGGATGGACAGTCCCCGCTCCAGCATTAGGGCAGCCCAGGACAGTGCAGGGTAGGGGAGTGACGGAAATTCCAGCAAAACTTATTACTGGGGCCAGGTGCACACTGCAGAATTGCTGAATAACCCAGTCAGAATAACCTGGCCCTTGCTGAGGGTCTCTCCCCATGGCTAGAGCTCCTCTCCATCCCAGCTCTTGTTGTGGCTCAGGACCAGACAGGAACAACAGAAGCAAGGTTTGAGTCAGGTGGTTACAGGGAGAGTGAAACACAGATGAAAGGAAGGAGAAACCAGTCCCAGAAATTAAAGCAGCTCCCTGATGCAGAGACCAGCACATTTTACCCCTTGCTGCCCTCCCGTCCTTCTGCTCCCTCATGCTGGCTGCCCACAGTGCCCCTGGAGGGTGAGGACATCACCACCACAGAGGGAAAACAGTACTCCATGGATGCTTGACCTTCCCAGCACTGAGTTATAAACGGGCATCAAAGCCAAAAACACTGTTCCCCTTAGCCAGCAGCAGAGTCACCTCCCAAAGCCCTTCAGGGACACCCAGCACCTCTTAGAACGTCCCTGCTGTACAACTGCATCTCTCCTCACTGCTTGAAAGTTGTATCCTGCAACACAAGGGATTTCCCCAGAATGAGCACTCAGCCCCAGCGCTTTGCTGCTTTGTGCTCAGCCCTAGGCTCCCTTTCCTGGTGCAAGGGTGTGGGCACCAGGCTCCAAAGTGGATGATTGTCCCCCACAAACACACACTTCCTGCAGCACTCCAAACAGCCAAGCAGCAATGGCAAAATCCCCAGAAAGTCATTAAGTACACAGAAAAATTATTCTGTGTAACCGTATTACATGCCATGGCCTCAGAGAGAGGGGAGGAGGCAGAGAAGTGCCAAAAACTGGCCCCAAACCCCCTGTGCCAAAGCCACCCCCTGTGGAGGCTGGGTTGTACCCAGGCAGACAACATTTGCCAGCTTCCTTGGCACAGTGCAGCATTGCTGAAGGTTTGAACGTGAAGCTATGCTTAAATAAATGAGGAGAAATGCCCTGACAGGTGACAGCCCCTCTAGCTGTTACATCCCATGGCTGACCTTAAAGTAGGCAGCCCCTAGCATCAACCAGAGAAAATCCCCAAGCAGGATTTCCTATAATTAAAAAAATTATATAGTCTTGGGTGCAACAGCACCATCTATACTGCCAGAACCAATCTCTGGTGGCAGAGGAGCTGTGTGTGCTGCCAGGAGAGGCACGGCCTCATTTCAGAAGCTAAAGCTGAATATCCAGTCAATCTGTGGAGTTAAACTCCTCTTTGGAGCTCCATGCCAATTCAGCAAGAGGAATTCACCCAGGCTTACAGACCTCCAGCAACCACACAGTCACCCTCGGGGCAGCAAGAGAGGAGAAGTCACCAGAGGGAATCACATTTGATGTCAGAGCTACCTGGAAGCCACACTCCAGCTCACTGCTTACCTTGCAGTGTGAGCAGAGGAACAGAGTTCCTGTTAGGGGTGACCACAGGAGCAGCCACAGAGGGAGATCTGTGAGAATGCAGGGCTGTGAGAAAGCAGGTTTGCTTCTCAGCCCTGAGTCCACCAAGCTGTGTGGAACCTGCCCACTCCGCCCAGCCCTGTGCATGGCTGAGATCTCTTTTTATCCTCGGAAAATTGAGTGCCTTTTACCAGCCACCACCACCTACCCCAGGGACCCCTGCTAAAGGGGCATGGCTGGGGACAGCCTCACACCTCACCTGTGCTCCTGCAGGATGATGGCACAGGGTGTGCCAATTGCTACCAGCCAGGTAGAAATGCCTGGTAGAAATCCAAGTAATCTCTGCAAAGCAGCCTTTGAGTGTCCACAGCAGTGTCTGCAAGCAGCTCCTGCCTCTGCTCTCACAGCCACACTGACAAATCACAGCTGCACCCAAACCAGCTGTGCCCAAACATTCCCTAACCCAAGGTGCAGCCTGCAGGGTGGACATCAGTCCGTGAGGTCTCTTCTGTGTTTGCCAGCCCAGCCAGTGGGAATTAATTTCCTGGCCGGGGCCATTCCCCATTCTCATGAGCCTACAGAACACACCAGAGCATGTGCTGAAGTCCAGTGTTCACTGCCAAAGACCAGCCTGAAGGAGCAAGAGATCTGAGTGGGCTCAGCCTCCCCAGGTGCCACATTTGTCAAGGGGGATAGATAAGATAGTCTGGTTATCACCTGCTCTGGCCAAACAACAGGCCAGACACATTGCCCAACAGGAATAGCCTCCAGGGCTCAATCCAGGTGCAGGAATGAACCACACAAGTGACTCACAAAATAACTGGCTTTGGGGAAGGATGGGGGAAATCACCTCTTTCACCACTTGTTTTGATCTCTGGATATTTCCCCATTCATCAAACAATTCCAGGACTTGGTCACATCGAAGCAAAGAGGGAGCAGGACACAAAAGATTGAACATTTTGCAAACGTCTGACCTCTTACCAGACAGCAAGTAAACCCAAGGTTTGAAACTCTGGAAAACTTCCCAAAAACTTAAAAAAACCTCCTGCAGTTCTTCCAAGAGATGGCCCCAGCAGGAGGTCCAGGCTCTGGCAGTGTCCCTGCCAGCCAGAACCCTCTGTAGCCCAGGAGCTTCTCACCCTGCTCTCCCTGGCTGCTTGCTGTCCCCAGAGCTGGCACTCTGCTCCTGTCCCCCACGGGGGAAAGCACAAAGCTGGCAGTCACCTTCTGGGACCTGCCATGAAGGAGAGCCTTTTATAAAGACTCACTGGGGCTAGGAAGGGCACTGTGTCATTTCAATTACGATTCTCTACTGGGGGAGGAGGAGCAGGGAGGCGAGGAGAGAATTAGTGTTTACCTTCATGTTCAAAGCAATTTGTTTCCTCTCTGCTTATCCTGCTGCTCTGTAATGACGGAAGTGTCACATCTGAGCAGCACCAAGCTCCCCAATTTGGTGAGGAGGAGCCTCCTCTCCAGAGGACTGTGCTGGAAGGTAACCCACTTTATTAAGACAAGAAAGCTCACTACCCCTTCACGCTCCACAGCAGAGCTTCACAGTGCAGCCTCAAATGGCAACACTGGGAGCGCGAGTTGAAAGGCTGATGAGCAGGACAATTGGAGCATCCAGAGTCACACAGAGACTGCTTCCAGCAGCAAAGGAACATCCACCTCAGCACATCCTGCACCAGGTGAGGATGGCACTTTCTAGCCACCCTCCCCCCCCACCATGCCCACCTGCCTGAATTTGCCATTTCTCTGGCATCCCCGTTTTCTCAAGGGAAGGCACTCGGCTGCCCAGCACATTCCAACTGCCTGTTCCGAACATTGGGATGGGCTGGCCAGGTCCTTCTCACATTCCAGTGCCAGCAACGTGGCTTTTGCCAAGACACTGCAGTCTTGTCTGAATACAGGCAGGACATTCCTGCATTGCTAAAGCCTGTACCACCCCTGCAGAGAAGGGAAGGAAGGGAAATTGCAGTTTCAGTAAGAGAGGGGTGGGAGGGACGATAGGGAAGAAACAACAGTGTGGTGCTCATAGAAGGGGATGCTTCATAAAACTGCCCAGGGGATTGGGGTTTTCACCCGAGGCTGAATCTGAAACGTGGTGGAAATATTATTGCTCCACTCATTCCAGAACTGCCTGCTGTTTTTACAGACTGCATCATGATCTGTGACTCCAAGCACACACCTGACACGCAGTTCTGAGCTGAGTCACTAATGACACCAGAGGAAAAAAAATAAGAAATCGACATCTTCAGACATTTAAGCTATGCTTCAATTCTCCCCACACCTCTCTGGAAAAGCAGTGTACCCCAAAATGCATGCAAAGCCATTCCATTTATTTCTACTCTGCATGAGGGCTCTCAGCTCTGACATTAGGATGAACACCTGGTTTATTCCAGCAGAGTTAGCACATGGAAAACAGAACTCTGACAGAAGTTATGGCAAGTTACCTGTGTGGAGGATGGGAAATGCCACAGTAAAGTTCCATCAGTGGTGTGAGCCCAGAGCACAGAACAGTCAACATGCAGCAGGCTCACAGAGGAAAACACACGTGCCCTGGCCATCTGCAAATCAAGAGCAATCATTCAAATTCAACACACCAGGTTTTTTTAAAAAATATGATTTCCTACTTATTTATTTTTCCTTTAATAACACAGTTTAGCATTTCAGAGTTCAGCATTCTACACTCTTACACACTGTCCTTGTTTATTAGCATTTAAACACAAAAAGACATAGCAAGACCTCCAAACACAAATAAATACAAAAACACAATATACAGTAAACTGAAATACAACATATAATAATGCTATTGGGAAATTAAGACATGTTGCTAATTCCTTTTTTTTATTATTATTTTAACAACATGGTTATTGCTGAGCAATAAATTATACATTTTAAAATTGTTTTTCCCCCTAAAAGAAAAGGACGAGAACCACTGGTTACCAGATCACTTGCACTGTATCCTTACAGCTATTGATAATTAAGACAGGCAGAATATACACAATCAAATGAGGCTGGCCTTCTTTGGTCTTTGTTTTTGATCATAAAACTGAACACAAGTGTACCGTTCACTGAAGAGTATGAGATTAAAGAAATGGATACACAAGTTTCAAACACATTAATTTGTACATTATTCTCAATCACTGATATCTTTTCCATAGATAGTTCTCACAGAATTTCTTGGAAACAAATGTCAGCTTTAGTTTTCCCGATTATTATGTTGTTCTATGCATCTTAAAGGTTATCCTACTTGTCTAAGAGAAATGGACCTACATTTAGCCCATCATCTCCTAATGGGGTATTTTTCACAGCTCTCTAGTCACCACTAATTCATTGGAGTTTTATACCTTGTAGAAAAAATCCTGAACTTCCCCATTTTTTTTCTATAAAACTGAAAAACAAAAGTATTAACTGAACAACAGCTATAAGAAGAACAAAACAGGTGGATTACACGGTGCATCAGCAACGATGGAAGCTTGTACCTTCCCATTCCACAAGTACAGATTACACAACTCTCTGCCAGTGATGCAGGTCATAGTTGGAAGAGGTGTCCTTTCAGGTGCGAGCTATATTCGAATACAAAGCTCGGAACACTATGCAAGAAAATGACCTTTACGAATGATAATGCTGGTTTTTCTCAGTAACCCTTAGACAGAGTCAAATTTTATCACGACGCATCGCACTGCCAGCAATGGAGCGTGTGAACACCGGCATTGCTAAGAAGTTAAAAAGTCCTTGCAGAACTGGCAACCAAATTAAAAGCTTAGTTCCAAAGGACCAAAAACACAAACACCACATAGAGACAACAAACCCTTCCCTAAAAGGGTAGGTTAGTAAGCCACAGAGTTGGGATCCAGATTTGAATTCCACATCAAGTCTGGGTTGTTTGAATCCAGGGTTTTGGTTCAGGTGCTTCTCTGTGAAATTCAGAACTTATTTGAACCCTAAGGAACTAATCCTAACTTGGAGGGGAAAATAATGAAAAAACACAGCCTAGTATCTACACTGACATCATGAAATGGAAGACAGAAGCTGCAGTCTTGACCATATATTAGAAGAGAAACAGGAATAGTCAGATCCCTCATGTGTTGTATAACTCTACTCTTCTAAATCTTAAGAGAATGTCCCTGAATCAGCAATCCAAAGTTTTCCACAACCTTCCTATCTGGTGCTTCTCTGCAAAGGCCTGGATTAAGAGGCAAGAAAGAACAATTAAGCCCTCCAGATTTTGGTTTACAGAAAAAGGGAGAAAGCCCCACAAGAAAGAAACGGTCAATCACACTGACTGGTAGAACAAAGATGAACCCACTTCACTGTACAGCGAAGGGAGGGTTCTCCCTCCTCAGCTAAGAGGAGCATCAAACGAGACTGGTTTAGTTGGATGATTCTGAACAAACAGAGCAGGACACACATTTGCTGTTACTCACACTGACAATGCTGGGCTGGCCTTCGCTCCGCACGTCTGGGCCACCACATGTCTACAACCCCAAATCATGACAGCTTGTATGTTTAATTCTAGCCCTTACTGTCCTGATGGGGGTCTTCAGGGTATGCCAACTTATTTTCCAGTTCCTTTAAGGGACAAATGTATTAAAAGAGTAAAACCTCATGACTCAGAGATAACGCTAGGCAACTGGAACCTCTCATTCAGTCCCAGCTCCAGGAGATTCCTTCTGTGACTCTGGGCAAATCACGTCTCATCCTTGATTTCTTCTTTCCAAAAAAGATAAACAGCACTTGCTATACACTGTACACAGTATTAAACACTATTCTCGGATTAAACTGCCAAACCAATCATTTTTATTGCAGTAGCTCTGACTTCTAGGTCAACCACAATATCAAGGTATTGACTGAACAGGACAGGAATTCCAGGGAGAGGTCCAGATGCTTTTTATGATCTTTTGCTCCCAAATTAGAGGAAATAATTTGCAATTAAACAGTTGCCCATCATTATAGTTGTTTAAAATACAGGAATCTCCAAATTATCAGAGCATGAGGAAGAACATGTGTCCTAAATTACAATTCAAAGTCTTCAGAAAAGCTGAACAAAGTTTTTGCTACATACAGGTCTTCGAACCTGAAAGGTATGAACCAAAGTTTGCCCTTAGCCAGGATCCTCCCTTAGCAGCAACAAGTCATATTTGCACCAATTGATCAAGTATAACTTGGAGGAAAGGGTTTTGTTTCACCACTTCTACATAAAGAAAAGACTTTGCATATTTATGTGCATGCATGTCTGTGTGTATATGTATGTACCTACATACATACAAGTAATTTACACAGCAAAATCTAAGATATTAGTTATGCAACCCAGGAATCTCCCCCCTCACCTAGTTGTATATTTGCATAGTTATATCATATCAAAGGCATAAATACTGCAGTCACATTTTTCATTCTTCTGCAGTGCAGGCAACTTTTCTTGTCACTCCCTACATGCTTCTCTGACCGAACAGCACCAGTGTTCTAAAAACTAAACAAAATATCAACAGATACCCTGCACTGTTGGTGAAATGCCTATCCCAGGTGATGGAATACAGATACAAATAGGTGACAGCTTTTAAACTCCACCTCAGCAAGCCCTAATCTTGGCAAGCTGAGGAAAGAGAAGCAACACCATCACAACCTCACATTCAGGCTTCAACACTTAAATCCCAGCTGACACACATCTCTATTACCTTTGCATTTGAGAAAGTCACCAGGCACAGAAACAGGCACATATCTTCACCTTTCCTTTTCTGAGCAGAAAACACCACAAGAAAAGGAAATAAACTGCATTTCATTATTTTTTCGTATTTTTAAAAAAGCTAGCGTGTTTTTTCCATCAGAAGTACCCACCATTCCCTTTTCCTATTGCACATTCTCTTTGTGAAGAACAACATTTACAGTACAAGGCTGAAATCAACATTGCATATTGTAAGTCAGCAGTTGAAGGTGTACCATGTAGACAGTAACTGAAACAAGACCCCAATTAATTAGCTCAGAGAGGCAATGCAGACATGGTCATGCATCATAATCACAGGTTGGTCTTTAAACACCCAAATAGTTTCATCCTGTTTAGGATTCAAGACTTTCTAGGTAACAGGTGCACTCACTCTGTGCTGAAGAGTGTACACAAAGGGCAACATCCAGATTGTCACACACTGGAATCTCCCCAGAGGAAGCTGGAAAGGGAAGAGGTTTGTACATAACTTGGAGTGTCACTGTGAAGAAAGAACACCAGCAAGAGACTTCATCTGTGTGCTGCTAAGAATTACTAAGCAGAGGACAATATCGTTCCATTGAACAAACTCTGTTCAAAGTAATGCAAATACTCTGGGACCCCCCTGCAATAGTGGCACCCCCCAGGAGTCAAGGGTACACTTGGGGGCAGGGTGTTGACCCATGAATCACTTTAAACAGACAGTCCCTAGAAAACTTTGGATATCTCAGTCAGGAACAAAGAGAAAAAGGATAAAGGGCATTTCAGCGATGAGAGAAACAGTTAAATAAAAGTGTCGAGTAAAGCACCAGGTATCTTTTCCTTTCAACTTAGAGAATATACAGTGGCCTTATTTTCACAAAATGCTACATACTCCTTGCTGGAAAGCAGAGGAAACCGATTTCTATGTACACAGTAAGAACTCTACAGAGATGGCCTGAGAGCTCTGCGGAGAAAGGGGTGTTACAGTCAAGGCTTCAGGTATTCCACAGCAGGCGGTGTCTACATTTGTGTAGCAAGATCCTGGATTTCACAGTACGCAGGGTTGGCAAACTGGAAATTCTCTGGCAGCTTCATGTAGTTTTAAAAAATAAGTGCAGTAGGCCTCCGTTTTATTAACTGTGATAAAAAGCACATATGCAAAAATATTTTTATATCGATAGCACATTACTGCATTATAAAAGCTGCCCAAGTGAAGCTGAAGATTCTGGCAGCTGGTGCTTTTGGCACTTGGGAGATGTGGAAAGCAGCATAGAGATCTGTGAAATACAACAGTGACTGATGTTTCTGCTACAGTGATCGGCATTTAGATAGTTAGCAGTGTTCATATTTAAACTTCTCTGTGAAGTTTCTGAGTCAATATCCCACCAAAACGAGATATTCAGATCTCTTAAAGCTACTAGTTTAGGCTGTGTGCAGACTCAGGAAGACTTCCCTATTGGTTAACACATTCGCATGTTTCAAAGTCCTTTTTCAATCACCAAGGCTGGAAATGCTTTTTTTCCTCCTCTTTTAAAGAGCTTGGATTTAGAAGCGCAATTCTGTCACAGAAGTTGGAAACTGTAGTCACAAATCTGCAGAATATGCTGGGCCCTGCTTAAACTAGAAATCTCCTCCAAGTCCCAGATCGAAACAGGATATAAACTGTTTTGAGATGGCCAAACGGTTTCATTTAATTTTACAAGACATGCATTAGCAATGGGAGGAGAGTCCTTTGGACATTTCCACTTGGGAATCCTGTTTTCAGTAAAATTCTGTGATGCACAAACACAAAAGCTCAGCTGCCTACATTCACAATTATTAAAATGACACAAGTCGAGCGAACCTTCGCCCTAAAGCGTTAAGTGATGGGTTTACTTAAGCAGCCTGCATAAAACTGCAAGTGCCATACAATTATATCTAGAGATATAAATGCAGGTATATCTGTAGATATTTGTCTCTTGTGCAGAACATCCTCCTTCCGTGCTAGCAGTTAAATGCTAGCACGTGCCTCCATACTGGAGCTTGCACCTGCTGACAGCCACGTACCACAGAGGGAGTACAGTACCCGGACAATGGAAGGCAAGAAAAGGAAGACAAGTTGCTGCTGACAGTGGGGACAGTCAGCAGCAGGCAGTATTCTAGCAGGTGCCTGGAAAACCCATGAAGACCACTTAGCATGCGTTGTATATCCATAAATACTTCTTGCAGGCACTGTGTGTGAAGGCACAGCCAAAAAGACAACGGCAAAGACAAGCTGAAATACAAAGGCATGAATTCAACTGCACCTTGGACAAAAATTGTGACTATGCCTCAAAAAAGCAGAAAACGGATACAGCCTGACATTAAAGGCTGAGATGCAAGAGTTTTTTTCAAGCCCATCAAGGCTGAAAACACAGTGGTGCAAGCCCGCTCTGCTTAAGCAGGATTTTAAAGAGCACCACAGTCAGGCTGAGTCTCTGGACTTGCTTGTCACAGGCTATTAAATAGAAGCAGATGAACACAGCAGGTTGCAATCAGCATGTTTCAGGGCTAGCAAATGCTTTCCACTACAGTTCAGGCTGTTACAAGAAAGAAGCCCATGCATTCCCCATTAGGATGCTTGTCTGCTACGAGAAGCTGCCATGAGCATCCATATTCACAGCCCCAGAGTTCTCAGATGGATTCGTTTCAAGTGATGCCATCTCACAGCCACAGGCATTAGAGGAAAAATGCTGCCTGCCCTCACAGTGGCCATGGGGACTGTCTAGTCCAAGCTCCATAGGAGCACTGAGCATAACGTTTCGGCACCTCAATAGGACGGATTCCACCATGGCCAAGTCATAGAAGCTGCAGAAGCCAAAGGAATGGGCTTTGGCTTCTGTTTTGCACATTGCAAGGTACCTAAGGGCTCTGAAGACAAGGCTAAACATTATGCCTGAAGTCCAATTAAACTACCATTTCAGATATCAGAATTAATCTGAATAAAAAGCTATGGTTTATAAGCAGCACAGCACATCTAAGGCACATGTATGCATGCAAGCCACCATCACTGTATTAAGACATTGCTGGTTTGTCTTGAAGCAATGGTTGCTAGTACAGAACAAACATAGAGGCTTTTTTCAGCACTAATCCTCCTCCCCAATACTGAAAATACTATATACTGCTGACAGCGTAATGTGCAACATATATAGCTTGATTGGAAAGCATGGGGCAGAACTTTAAAAAATGTACAGGATTCCGTTTAGAACTCCAAAGTTCAACAAATGCCCTATTTTAGGGTGAAAACAATTATAAATCTGATAATGATGCACAGCATCCATGAGTGATTTTTCCTTAATTTTGAAATAGTGTCATTAACTACGACATATATTGTAGGTTTACATTTCTAAAGAGAAATAACAGAATTGAATAGTTTTTTTTTTCCTATCACAAGTGATAACCAGTGTTTGATATCTTCTATGTTTTTTTCTTCCAAGAAATATCAGTCTATCAACAGTTTTAAAATAAAATGTTTTCTGTAACAATAGAACTTTAAATAAAAATATGATTTTGATTCAGATACTTTTGAGAAGACATGGATACTTTTCCAAGATCTTCTGACAAAGTAATTATTAAAACAGAGACCAGATGAGGCCTTAAAAAGACAATATACTATATTTCAGACAAGATTGCACCTCAGTTTTTCAAAGAATATCATAATTGCAACATTACTTCATCTTCTTTTAACATGCTGACAATTTCCAGCTAGCCCACGTGTGAAGGGTTTTTCTTGTATTCTAGCTTAAAAGAAACAAAAGTCAGTAATTGATTCAGCACATACTGTATATGTCTTTTTACCTCCAATTGACTAGATCATTAATAAGTTAAAAAAAATCCTCTCTGACCATAATCACTATCCTGATGAGGGGTAAGTGATTCTTCAGAGCTCAAGTGTTGCTAGTTCTATTAAAAAATATACCATGGTATGATTTCTTAATGTGTTGCTACTTTCGCAATTGGACCCTATGCAGTTATGCCTTCAAACTCTTCCGTCTGTTCCACAAGGTGGTTCTGTGAGCTTTAGGACCTCTGATTGAAGACAAACTGATACAAAACCCCCAAACGGAGTTGCCTTCTGTTTAATCCGCCTCCCCCAGTGTATGTCAGGGGTCTGGTAGATCCGATGTATCCACTATGACTTTAATAAAAATAGTATCATCTTTAATATACGTTCCATTCTCTAGAACAGTTTGAGCCACAAAGACTGGGCAGCCGGACGCAATGTTCATTTCTCCAGTTGGCTTCTTGAAACTGCTGCTGTTTGGGTCTGGCTTGAAAGCATCCCCCAAGTGGCGCCGAGACGGTCCCTGATCCATGAGCATGAGAGTCACTTTCTGCTTGAAGGGCCAAGGAAGCAAAGCATCGTATTCTCCACGCATGATGACAAAGAACAGAGACAAGTGCGTCCCCTTCCCCATGCCATCTCCGTTCAGGTAAACCCTGGCACACATCTTGTAGCCAAAGTATCCAGTATAAAAGGGCTGGCTGTACAGGGACAGAGTCTTCCCCATGACTGCTTCCTGCTTCCGGCGTTTATAATCTCGGATTTTCCAGATGAGCACCCCGTTGTAGCTCGCGGTTTCCAGGACCTGGAAGCGCAGGTCCATGTCCGCCAGCCGGATGTCGTGAACGCTCAGCATCTGGTCGTGCCTGCTCAGCTGGGTCTCCAGCAGGCCTGCCAGGAAACAGAGAGGATGGGGGTGAGGAACCTGCTGTTTACCAAAGACTGTAAAAATCAATCGCCAGTGCTGCTACTGTGTACAGAAACACTTTCCTCCTCCAGAGCCAGAGTGCATTTGGCCACTGATGAAGCAATCTCTACAGGCTCTAATTTGCTGCCTGGTATCTCGCTTAGCTGGGATTTTTACAAATGTGGTTGTTAATCATACGTGCAGTAAAAGTCAAATATTCAAGTAATCTAACAAATTTTTCCTGGTCACTAAACAATATAACTACAGGCTTCCATTTTTTGAAAGGAGACTTGGTAGCTTTATCTGCAGACTGCTATTTAGCAGGGAAGACCTTGGAAGCAGTTACACATCCTGTGTAATCCCTCTGCAATTCAGAAGCATTCCTGATCACTCAAAGCATTCTTTTCAAACACTATTTGTCTCAGAAGCACAGTGCTGTTACAATGTCTAAAAAAAAATCAAAAAAATTCAAGCTTAGATCTGTATTATATGGTCATTTATTTAGTTTGAAGGGAGGGCTGTGTTCTCTGTGTCCCCTTTCTCTTACATGTTACCCTTTGGTTTTGCACACTGGCAAAATTGGCCAACATACAATACTGAGAAGCAGATGAATTCATAAGGCAGATTTATCCTATATAGGTCTACTTAATGTTCTTTTCATTTAAGCACTTGCATAAGCACTCCACTATCTTGCTGATTTCCAGTCTTTATTCAGAAGCACAATAACCTTATTCCTAAGCAGATCTCAGTTCTCTTAGTTTTAAATACACCTGCCTGTGTAACAGAATCAGGATGGGTGGTTTCAGGTGGATAACCATTCTGATCCATTCACAGGGGAGAAGAGTAGCAAAAGATGTCAATATACCAAGACTTTATTTAAAGAAGTTGCTGAAATCCATTAGCTATCAAAGATCAATTGAGAAACTGTTTGTAATGAACTAACAATGCAGTCAAGAAAAGAGTCAATAAAACAAAATAGAAGACAAGAATCAACCCTAAGAAACAGCACGGAAGCAATGCCATCAATAAATGAAATACACAATATCTCCTACTAAAACATCAGAAGAATCAGCAGCACTGAGGTTTCCATATATAAGTCACAATGGGAGTGCCACTCAAGGGACACTGTTTTTCTCTCAAGAGCACCTCAGCCCCTTGTGCTTACACTCACTTGTATTCCGAGCTCCTTGCCCTGCAGTTTTATCAACACTTTCCAGCTCAGTCACTCTGTTCTGGAGGGACTCCACACTGCTCTTCATGCTGTCAGCCTCCTCCCAGTTCTGTCGGAAGGGACGGATTTCTTTGTCCAGTTCTTTGAGTTTCTCTGCTTGACTGTCTATCACTCGCTTTATAAAATAACAGCATATGAGTTAAAATAACACAAAGACATGAATTTATGCAAATTAAACAAAGACTATATGTTGCTAATAAGACTGAATTCCAATATAAACAAGTTTTGCTTATGTCAAGTATTTCAATAACATAAACCTTGAACATTTAAAGGAATAGTCCAGGTATTTATGAAACACTTAAAAGTGCTGCATAGGTAGTGCACTATCAGAATCAGCAACAGATTTATTTTAAAAAGGGACTTGTTAGTGTGCCCTTCTCTAAGGTAGTTTGATTTTTGGTTTTTCTTTAAACTTTTCAACGTGAGAACAATTTTCTGAATGTCTCTATATTGGTGTTATGGGCTGACACTTGTTTGGTTTCATCTGAGAGTACTTAAGCAATGAAGAATGGGCAAAACTTACTGTGGTGTGGAACAAGTGGCAGCCCATGTGCACAGGTTTATATTGGGTTAGAGCAAAATAACTTATCCCTCCAGGAAAACATAATTATTCTTGCACACATGGAACACGAGTGCACACATGTGCAAAATCTCAGTGCACATAAATCAGTCATCAAAGCCTCAGTTAATATGTGCCCAGAACCATATCGGAAGCCCTCTAGAATGTAAGCAAAACTACCACTCCTGTCCCCTCAAGTACCTTTAAAAGCCCTACTCTTACTGAATGACCCATGCATTTTGAAGGTACTTTCTGTTGAGTCTTTTTGAAGAAAACAGAGAAAAAAAATAGCCCAGCTGGTTTTGGAAGGGCACGAAATGTAACACTCAAGAAAGAAATACACAGAAAAGCCAGAATTCTCTGACAGAGGGACACTGCAAGCACTTTAGTGTATTACAAAGAACATGTTTCCCAGTCTAGCTCAAATCTGATTCAAGAAATACACAGCACTTCACATTATCACAGAGAATTTGGACTAGCAGGAATTTTAGCCAGAACCCCATATTTAGTTGTGAAGTTCAAATGACAACAAAAATATCTGAGACAAGAAACTACTTTTGCTACCACCTACAGTTAAATTCCAAATCTAACTTTATAGTTTATCATCATATAGAGCCAACACATGTAAAAATGATTTTCATTTCTTCACAAAAATAAAGTGGCAATTGAGTACTAAACAAGAAAATAAATTTATTTTGCATTTGCCTTCTGGTTAGCCATGTGTATTCAATGTTCCCCTCTGATGGGGAAAACCCTCTGCCTCATGCAACTTCCATTTCCCCTCTCAGCCATTTGCTTTTAATCACATGGTTTCAGTTATACTGAAAGTCTGTAACCATTAATTGAAGGTTGTCAATTTGATGAGCCAGCTAGCAACATCAGGTTCTAGGAGTCTTATTTTTTGTCTCAAAACCACTGAGCAATCTAACATATTTCAGCATTAACTATTTATTTCTGTGTTCAGGTTTTAAAACAAGTTATGAATCTCTCACTTGCAGAATTAGGGCTTTGTGAAGGAAAGCTGTGCACTGAATCATAAATGCCAGGGGTATGGGCCCCGTAAATATGTGAAGCAGCTTGCCTGGACTTACTAAACACCACCTACCAACACAGTCACACCCTCCCACTTGGGCTGATGGTAATCAGGCACCAGAGCACGGAAGGGCTTTTAGCCATATATATAAGGAAACACCACAGCATGGCCTGAATGCATGCTGTGAGAGCAGAACCAAAAGATTTGGCCAGTAGCTCACAATTAACATGCAAAAGTGAACTCAAAATATGCCCAAGTCTGATATTTTTCCTTTACTCACAGCAAACATGAATTCTCCAAGGCAAGAACAAAACATGACTGGGGGTTTGCACAGTTCCTCACAGCCTGCACCTCTTTGGACTAACACAGCATCAAACAAAATAAATGAACACATCTTTACATGAACTGGGCAAGTGCTAAATACGCATAAGAACTGTAAGCTACTCTTCTGGGAGAAGTTTACCAGAACTTGTTATTAGGGACCAACTTCTCTCCATCAACCTGTGCAACATTCTACCTTTGTACATGCAGAACCAATTCTGCTTTAGCTGCTTCTGCTTCACATTGGCAAATGTGTAGCATTTTTACCTCCTGTACTACCTTGACATGAGAAGTCAAGGGATACAAAATAATCAGAAATAAGACTTCTATTTAATTTTTTAAAGGCAGCGGGATCTCTATTTTTTTACCCTACAGGGAGTTAACCTCACTCCTGCTGGGAGATACTGATGTACTAAATCTGAATTTAAAGCAGCAGTGGAGATTTTCACTCTAATTATTCCATTAGAAAGCACACAGATGTCTCACACTGTACTCATAAATTTTCAAGTAGATATCAATTTTCTGCATGCACTTTTTATTCCAGCAACTGACCTCTCCAGATCATTAATCCAGAGTTATGTGCTTGGCAAACCATTGTGAGCTCCTTCTAATGTTGATTTTCATATAGGCTTTTGTTTGGTATTTCTAATGACTTCCAGAATTTTAGCACTATACTTACTAAAAGAACCTCAGAAAATGTCACGAAGAATTGAAGAGCTGTAATGACCTTTCCACTGCAACTGATAGGGCGAAACTGAAAAGCTACAGAACAGACTAGAAAAGGCACTGCTCGGCTTGGAAAAGAAATCACGTGTCCTTCTCCTCTGAAGGAACGTATTACTCATCAAATCATTTTATGTTCATGAGGCCACTGTTTCTTTTGTCCCTCAGTACCTCACATCCCCACTCTGCCTACAGTGGGCTTACTCACGTGCTTCCATTTCCCTATGAAAGGCTGGACACTGCATGCGAAAGTTCCCCTTCACGTGACAGCAGCCAAAAAAGTACCACACACCCTTGGTAAAAACACTTTCCCTAGAGACCAGTGTACAGAAAAACTCATCTGAAAACAAAACAACTCCAGGCTGAGGTTCCTGCCAGTGCCCAGGCTCCCTTGATGCAGATGCCTCACAGTACAGATGATGCTCAGTGATGCTGCTGCCACTCCCCAGCCAAAAAAGGTCACCTGACAGCCAATACTGGAATTGTATTCAACATCAGCAGCATCTGGAGGTCTTGGGGGACTAAGCAAACACCCCTTGCCCAGGCCTGAACTGGTCAGTGCAGTATCTTGGTTGCTGTGTAACCACAGCTGCTCAACACAACCCAGGAAAAGAATGGCTCACAAAAGGGAACTAATTCCTTCCACTCCTGGTGGGCAACAGAAGGAGGCTGACCATGTTGTCCAGGAAAAAACAAACTGAGGTGTGTTCCCAGGATACTCTTAACAATCAGGCTGAACCAGGGAATTCCACTAAGTGGAAGGAACCAGGTTGAAATAGCTTTGAAATACAGTTTGGCTTAAAATAACTAAACTGAAATAGCTGGAGAGGGGAAGTAAAGAGAAGGAGGGGGGAAAAACAGGAAAAAAAAAAAAACAGGAAAAAAAAGCAAAGCAAAACATTTTCTCCAGTACTTATTACCACCACAAGGCCACTTGTTGGAATCTGCTGCTTTGTAGTGGATTGGGTTTTTTTTTCCTAAACCAACCATTTGAAAATTGATTTTGCTAACACTTACAGCTCAAGGAAATCAAAGATATTGCAATCTGTCATTTAAGACAATAATGAAAATCTCTGCTCTATGTTTTTTCCATTTCCACTCTCACTGCTGGCCATTGAGACAGCACGTGTAAGAACTCCAGGCTTACAAATTAACTTACCTCCTGGTAGATTCAATCAGCAATATCAGTACATACAAGGATTAGCTCCCCAGTGTGAGAATGCAATATTGCAGGCAGGCAGCCATACCTCACACTATCATCAGACAAGTAACAATGGCTAAGGCAGGCTGAGCTGGTTACTGTGGGAGCAGGTCATGGAAAAAATAATTGCTATAAGGAAAAATGTTACAGTTGCCAAACTTGAAGGTTTCCTTATAAACCTTCACGGTCTCAGGCTCTGAGCTCCTGAGTGTGCCACCCTTTGAATTTTAGCCTCACACTGGTCTGGATACCTTTATCTTTCTTCTTATCAACATTTTCGGTTCATATGTGAAGTGAACAGTTAAGTGAAAAAGATAATTTATTTACATTCCTTTAAGATGGATGCTACAACAGGAATCTGATATTCTAGCAGCAGACATACTACATTAATGTGTAAATGATACCTCCACAATTGCTTGCTAAATATCTCCTGAGCTTTCCCTAATTGTGGTTAGTATCATGCAAGCTAATACAAATTCCCAGCACCCACGTTCCAGATCAGCTCTGAATACAGAGCAAGGAATTTAAGCCTGGGCTAACACCATGCCAGAGCATTCAGAGGATTTCTAGTGTGATGCTGGCTTGTGGCCAGGTCATCCAAATTACAGAACATGAATTCAGACCTACGAGCAAAGGAGTAACTTGATCAGTTTTCCTCAGTAGCACAACAGAAATGTGGATTTTTAAGAAGTGTATTCAAATGCATTATGATATGTTTGAATTAAAACCACACCAGACTGACCTCACTCATTATTCGTATTTTTTTTAAATACCAACAAGTAGAAAAGAAATAGAAATAATACTTGGCAATTTTAAGGTGCTAATCTTGATCTTCAGTGTGACAGTACTTAAGTAATTTTTTTAAGAAAAAAATTATTATTATTATTATGAGATTTCTATTTTGTTTTCAATCTTTCCCCTTTTTAAACAGTTTTTTTTGTCGTTTTTAACATAGGCTAGATAATTGCAGTGCTTTAGTGAAGTACCTTACCCCATTAAACACAATAAACCAGAAGACAAAAAAATCAGAATGTCTCTCTAATAATGTAAAATCTCTCCCCCCCCTTTTTCATTAGGCCACCTCACTTTACAAGTGTAAATGTACAGAACAGAAGCTACTACCATTTCTGCTTTAATGGGGAGATTCTAAATTTCTTACCTGTAAATGAAGTATTTTAGATTCATTATTCCGCAGCATTTCCTTCTGTCTTTCAATTTCTATTTCAAAGCTACAAATCTGATTATGTAAAGTTTGTATACTCTTGTTCTTTTCCAAACTTTCATTCTGGAGCAAGGCCACCTGGAAAAAATTCTACAATTACTCCTGCCAAAGTTTATTAAAATACCTGTAACTTTGTTAGTTTTAAACTATCTTAAACACATGAAAGGGTTAAGGTCCTAATAAAAATCTCTCTCCATGTTTTGCAAATAAATAAATAAACAAACAAACCCCAACCTTCTGAAACTACTTTTGCACTTTCAGAGCATGGCATTGGTACAACTTTGGCTTAAGAAAGTGCAGATGGGACACAAAACCAGCAAAGAACTTGTGCCTAAATGCAACATTTTCTTTATTCATTTGATGTTTAAAGGCTTGGTTTCCTGGTTTCCACCAACTGACTTGGGAGTTGCTTGGAGTTTGAAAGAAACAACCTAATTCACTCTGGATTGATGTTAAGAACTCGAGCCCTGCACAGAAGGGACACCAGAGACAAGCTGAGCTGGCTGGATCAGGGAACACTGATCTTCTTCACTTATTCCAATCTATCCTGATCTACAGCAAATTTAAGGAAAAACACCTGCATGGGATTGACTTGACTTAAAAAAATGTGATGGTGATGAAAACTCTTGAAATGAGTGAATACAGAAGGAATCCATGCATTTGAAGGACCAACCCAATGGTGCCTACTAGTAGAAAAGACTAAGGAGCTACAGGCTGTGAATTATATTCTCTCTGTACTGACATTTTATGAATTTATTCATTAGTGACTCATTCTGTTTTTAAAACATGAGCCTTTTTAAAAGAATATGGTGTTATATATCTCCTTGGGGATGAAAGTAATACAGTAAATATTTTCTGTCACACTGCTTAGTGCTTGTTCATTAATGTGGTTTGGAGAAGGGGGCTGCTTGGTGGTGGTGCATTGCTTTTTTGAGAAATCTAGTTTTTCCCCAGGCAAGACTACTCAGCAGCAAAAATGCAGAAAACAAACACTTGGCACAGAGGATGTCTGGACATGCCCTGACTATTCCACAGATAGATCTTTATACGGATATGAAGCAGCACCATTTCAGACCCCAAAAAATCTTGATAAATGTTTCACATCGAGACCAATTACTTGGATGTTTCATGTTCTCAAAAAACTCTACTCCCTGGCCTCTGTTATGGGTGCTAGTTTGAGGTTAAGCCATTTTCACCTCTGATGTGGGTGCCACTGCAGAATTCCATCCCCTGACTGCCCTCTAATCAGACACCATCATCAAATCCCTTATGTGTCACTGCATTCCTAGCAGAATCTGGCCTGTTTGAAAAGGTAAATAATCTCAAATCTCTGAACCAGCCTAAACAAGACAAAGGACTGTCAAAGTCCACAAGCATTCAGCAAGTTCATTAGACAGGGGCCCAAAAATAAGATACCATAATATATGTGTGGGTGTCTACTTTCCAATATAGTACAGTACAGTGCATGTGCACACACACATAGATTGGTTCTGCACTTCATAAATGGAAAAACTGGCAAAGAAACTCACTAGAAATGAGGCAAAGCTATGTTTGTCAGTGCAGAGAGAGAAGCAGTATTGAGGCTGAAGAAATGCATGCCTAGGTACTAGAAAAATTTTTCAAGAACAAGCTTAAATTTCAATCAGTACCTCTGCCTCCCAGATATTTAAGATCTGCTGGGTGGGCACTTAATTTTTTTTTTTTTTTGCATCCCCGTTTCCTTAATGAATCAGAATTCTTTAGTTAATTGTGATCTTTACATTTCCCTTTTCTCACTGTTTCCTCCCCAGGCCTCCCAATCACAAGGCAGTTACACTCCGAGTCACTAAACATTACATTTCCATTTTTGTACATGTTATAAAATGTGGGCCTGTCTTGTACTGAGATTTTCCACGCAGTTTTACAGAATACAAGAAAAGCAGAATTATGTCCTGCAGTCCTTAATCATATAGAACTGTCATTGCCAAGTCAGCAATTGTAGTCTGGCTGTGATTTGTGAATTAAAAAAAAAATTAATACTAAATAATTTCCCAGCTATAGTTTCAGCATAATTCTTTGGAACTTCAGTTTTAAAAAGCTTAAAGGAAACACAGCATCTAATTACAAACTGAATCAGCTTCCTTTACTTTGTTGCTATATTTGAAATATCCCTAGGAAAAAGCATGCTCCTATTCAGCAATTTTTCAAATTAAGCTGTTGCTTATTGTTGCTTACTAAAGAAGAATGGAAAAACTTTATGCCACAAGAAACTGTATTCAAACAGGTCCCATATTTGAGTCTCATATTAAAAAAGAAAAAACAGTTTATATCAGTTTTCATTAAGAATGCGATGAAGCCACAAAATTACGTTCAACTGATTATTTCCAACATTACAAAACTGTGGGAGTTCAGTCTGCAATTCTACGCCATCACAGAGTGAAAAAAACACTGAATTTTAATTCCCCCCACGAAGTTTTGATTCAAGACTTTACATCTGACCTTCTCTCACTCCTCTCTAACACCAGCACTATTCAATACCAAACTCCTAACTTAGCACAAGCTTTGCAACTCTGAAGACTTTCAGTTTTCCTACTCCACATGCACTGTTGAAGAATGAGGTGACTGGGAGAAGGCAACTTCTCCTTTCCTCTCCAGACGTATCCCAGAGAACCCCAAATTAAATTCTGACCCTACACAAACTAAGAAGACTCCCCCTGACTTCAGCAGGGCTAAGATTTTTGAGATACCCATCAGCCAGGCTGCCTTTGCACTGCTGTTCTTCAGTGCATCAATTAATGCTTTCCTCAAAGAAGAGCACAGCAGTGAAGTTGCAAATCATTTTGTTACCCTTCCCTAGAATAAAGTCACTGACATATGACATGTGGTTAGCTATTCTGGTAACTTGGCACTGCCTTGGGATTTCCAGTGATTCAACTCTTTATTATGAATAGGAAGAAGTCTACAAAGCAGGAAGTAAAAAGAAAAAAAATGGACACACAATGATAAGAAGTTATGTCCTAAATGAAAGCTGAAACAAAAGTTGAGCACAAAACAGTAGTAAAGTATATAGTCTGTAAGGTCTATAAGAGACAAATATAGAATCACTGGGCATTTTTTAAATGACAAAGCACCTCTCAGGACACTGACAAAAGGCAGAACATGATCTATTCTGCAAGTCACAGGGAACGTGGGTTTTTTCCTATGATGTGAAATAAACTGTGTAATTTTAATCAGACTAATGAAAAACGAACTAAGGATATGAATCTGTATCTCTCAAAACTGAAAAATGTAAAGTTCCTACATTGACAAAGGTCCACACGCAAAAGCAAACTGAAGCAATGTTATGGATTGTCAAACTAAGACCTACCTACAGGTGGAGAAAAATTCTACCAAAAAACCTGTATTAGACCTCTCCCAGGTTCAGTGGCTTCCTTAAGAGGCTTCAAGTTCAAAACCAAGCAGTTCAGGAACAACCATGCCAGGGGCAAAAAAGATATTACACTGTTCCAGTTAATGTCTGCTTTAAAACCACCTTCCTGTGGCCCAGGCAGAGGAGATCTCTGCAGGCCAAGAAGGGAGTTCATCTTCTAGAGAGAGTTTGCTCAACTCTAACTTGTGGTCTGTTTTGAGAAGACAGAACTCACACCCCAAGTGCCACTGAGCTTACACTGGAATTGCTGCTTATGAACTCATTTGAGAATAGTCTGAAGGGGCTCTTGACTGTTCTGCCTGCATTTGTAGGATAGTTTGGTAATTCTGGGATCTTCTTTCCTCTAAAAACACAGAAACGTTAGTTTGATGTCTATGCAAGACTTTTTCAAAAGGATTTAAGTAAACAGTAATCTGATCTGAAGTTTTGTATTTTTAAATCAAAGTCTTGAATTTTACTTGCAGAACAGGTGGTTAAGTCATTCAAATTTATTCACAAGATCATAGCTGATACAACTCCCAGCATCTCCCAAATCCCAAACATTTTAAAGCCTGGAGTCCCAAGGAAACACTGCAACATGAACTTCATGCTGGTCTAGCAATAAAGCCGACATCATCATGCCCATGTGTTACAGTATGTTTAATTTAATTAACCTGTTCAAGTCTTTAAGTTTGGAGAGCAAGAATAAATAAAATAAATAATCAGTTTATTACACAATTCTAAAGTTATGTTCTAAAGAAAAATGATGAGTTAGCAAAAGCTACAGCTCATAGTGCTGCCATGGCTTTCTGAACTCTCTGTTCTGTAAGAAGGCAGCTCAGAGAGGAAATAAAATACCTGGCTGTTTATTTATGTGAAGAAAGTGTTTAAATTAAGTTATCAATGAGGGAAATTGTCCATGGAGTTGCGAAGCCAAGATTCTCACAGCATTTTATGATATAACAAAGGTACAAAGATATGCTAAATGGCTTGACAGCTTTTGAAACCTACTAGTGCTTTAGCTGTAATATTGAACAGCTCTGAAACAGGAAAAAAGCGCTTCTTTCAGTACTTTTATATGATTTAAAGAAGTCAATGAAAATTAGAAGTGAGTAGAAGATATACCTTATTTTCTAGAGCATTGCTCCACTCTTTCAATAAGTTAACATGCTGCACTGCTGAGCTGGCTTCGTGTGCTTTAATTTGTTGATTTGTTCCCTGTGACAACAAAGAATTTATACATTTTAGCCAATTCCATTTCTTTTAAACCTACAAAGAAAGAGTATATAAAGACATCGAACCAACACTACATATTTTGGTTCTCAGGTACTTGTTGCAGAACTCTGGAGGGAAGTAAAATCTACTTAGGAATTTACAAAAATCAGGAATACATTTAATATAGCAAGTGTTTTATACAACTGCTATGTATTTCCATCCAGTGTGCTTGATAATTCAGAAACAATAAAGATGAACAAGATTTATAAAATGAATTGTATTTTAGAGTCTTTTGTGTAGCTTTGAACTAAACAAAGCACAATAAAACCCTTGAGTCATTTAGAATCTGAAACTTCCAATTCCACTAACTGTAATTTAAAACTTCTATTTCATGAACAGCTTCATAAGCGCTACATTTTCCTTCAGCTGAATATTAAAGACAAATATTTAAGATAAATTTATTATCACTGGAAACTGCCAGCTTTATAAACAGCAACAAGAGTTATTACAGTGTCTATTTTGTCATCTTTAGGATTTTACCACGATTGTTCTGTGATATTCAGATATGCTGCCTCTGCACAACCTATAAGTGCTGTTACAAATAATCACTATATAAAGAGTTTACAGAACACACATAGATTATATACAGAGTACATAAGATGCAGACCACATTACTTAGTTCATTTGAATGGTGTTGCATTACACCTACTTCAGTAAGTGCTTTGCAATGCAGAGAATATTAGCTTTGATGGTAGACAGTGCTGCAAAGCAACTGAAAGGCTTTCAATGATCCTCAAGGTATGTACTCTATATAAAATACTAATAATATATATGTGGATATATGTACATATATGCACACATATACATACATAAAATGAATGGCAATACGTACAACATAACAGTGGGCAGGGTTACAGCACTGATCAGTTCTACCACTAAGAGCATCACTGTTAACACTTGAAAAGATGAATGCTCATTATTTGAGAACCTGGAAATACCTGCAGGACCATCTACTAGGAAGTGTTGTTCCTTACAGTCCTTGTCTCTTTAAATAGCCATGGGTTAACAAATGAATCATTCTATCACACAAATGCCATTTTTTCCTGTCAGCGGTTTCTGAAATGTCCTGACTAATATTTTCATTACATAAGCATCCAAATTCCCCAGGATATAAGGTAAGGGAAGCAGAATACTGGAAGAGACTGGAATAATACTACTGAAACTAAACTCTGAAGTTTAACTTCTTTTATTTTTTTAAATATTGCAGGGATTGCCAGGATTAAAATCCAAAACTTCTTTTAAAAAATAAATTCCATGCTTTTATTATATACCTATGTGTACACAGACATATTAATGCACATAAAAATACATGTTTTAAGTGTGCTAACCTATGTTTAACCTCAATTAAAAATATCAAGACACACAAATGAGAGAAAATATAAACATACTTAGTTCAAGAAGATGCTTTCATAGAACAACTGAAGTTACTAGTCTATCTTCTGAAGAACTAAAGAGACTTTCCTCTTATCCTAAATTAACAAAGTTCTTCAAATGTGTCATATTCCCATTTCAACAAGACACACCTAATAACTGAAACCCAAACCACTGCAGGAATGTGTGGGCTTTTCATGTTGTTTATATTTAAAACGTAAAATCAAAGGTCTCCTGTATAATCACTTGGTGCAACTGGATGATTTTCTTAACTGAAACTAGAGAAGTCCAGAACTTTCACGTCAAAGAATTAGGTTCTATTTGCAGAATTTCATCAATTGGGAAGTATAATTGTTATATACTGACCTGAAAAGTGCAGCCATAACGCTTAAAACTACAGGTACTTGGGGCATTAATACATTCTGACAAATGTGCATTCAACTGCAATAGGAAAAAAATGTGAGTTTTGGCAAAAAGACTTTTGCATGATAACATAAAGGGCAGAGGTTATCAGGTTTGTATTGTGTGCCATTTGCAGAACATACAACACACATGTGTATATTTTCTCCAGTATGATCTCAAGTGCTAATTCTGTATATACACATATGTAAACCACACGCACATGCCAATACAGTATACAGTGTGATACATTTAAAATACAGTGAAACTTCTACCAAAGACTATTTCAATAGGCAACCCAATCAAAAAAACAAAACAAACAGAAAAAACATACTCTATAATTATTTTATTTCATTTGACTTTAATGAATAGCCAATCTTTTCTCAAAAAATGATTTTTTTTTTACTGGTGCTCTGAGCAAGTCTTAAGATCAGTTTCACTGTAGTAAAGTACATTTTTTCTAATCCTAATTTCATGAGGTACCAATTTTTCCAAACATAGCATGCAATTCTCCGTGCCTAAATTTAACAGTTAAATTACACAAAAAAGACTAAACAAGTACTGCATGAAACACACACAGAGTCAGAGTTTTAGAAGAGGTACAGTTAAGTAACTTTTTTAAAAAAATGCAGTACACGGGTTTAAAACTGATTAGTAAAATGCCTGCATTTTTCACAGATTGAGATTTAGTCCAATATCTTGGATTATTACGAGCACAGACCACTTTTAATTTAAAAATAAACCAATTCACAGAAGCATGTACATATATATGGACAGCAGCAGCACAGATGGCAGCAGCTGGATGCAAACTGCCTAGAAGTTGGAGCAGAGAGACAATTTTGGAAAGGACAGCCTAACAAATACCCTCTTTTCAAAAACAGAGTCTGAAGTTTGTATTTCCCACAAAGCAGACAGGAGCTAGAGCCTGGCTCCTCAGCTGGCATCACTCTTTTGGGTTGCAGAAATTTGAAATTCCCACACCTTAAGCCCCACATGACTCAGCTCATCCACCTCCCTGGAAAGAAGTGGTGAATCAACACTGCTTTGAATGTGTAGCCCTGGAACAGACAAGAGTCTTTAAAATCTCATACCGAGATGCCATCAGCCACTCATCTCTGATGCACAACTACTGTGCTCTAAACACTACCTGCAGAAATTCACAGTATCATTTCAAAAGACATGCAGTGGAGAAAAAAATAAGAACAAGTAAGAAAGGGGCATGTGGTCTAACAGGTTTTACGAGAACGCCACGTTTTTCGACTTCCCAAAACAGAAGTCTGCCAAAGAGTTATGAATTAAACATAAAATTGCCTTTTATTCTACAGTAAGATATCCACTTGTACACTACAGAATTTTCTCAAACTGTTAGGCAGGCATTTTCCCATTTCCTGCATTAGACTTGTCCCTAACCATGCAACCCAGTAATATATACATTTTCACAGTATTAGAAAAAAAATTAAGCAACATACAGCATAAGATGATGCAGGGCAAAGGGCTGTTTAAACTTCTGCTTCTACCCATGGTTTCAAACCCAGTTCTGAATGTGTGTTTAACAACCCAGACTTTAATGGTTCCATTCTTACAAGCACTCAGACACACGTCTAAAAGTAACTGCTGAAGTCAGGGTTTAAGAATAAGCCAAAGTGCCCCAGAACCAGGATCTAATCTTGGAAGTAAGCACTGGTAGGGTTGGCAAGTATATGTATTTTCTCTTTTCTTAACAGCTCAATTTCTCTTAATAAATACAGTATCTATCATATATTTTGTATTTCATTATCTTGGAGGAAAAGACTGCATTAAACTTTGGCAGGAGCCTTATGTGCCTTGTGCACTCTGCCACCATTAATAATTTACAAGTGTAACTGAAAAATGGTATGAATCCAAGTAAGTAGCAGAGGGAAGGGAAAAGCTCATCCTCAGATCAGAAACTTCACTTTCCTTCAAAGAGGCTTACTGAGTGATGAAGACTTCAGTAAGTTCTACTTTTAGGGAAAAATTAAGTACCTCGATTTTGACAGACGTTCCTTTTATCTTTCCATGTACAAGAACATGGATCTCTTTAAAGCCAGGCTTTAATTTTTTTTCATCCTCATATTACTGGTAGCTTCTATACATTAGAAGAAATGTTTATGCATTGTTGCATCTGCTGTTGGAATGTTGTACTCAACCTTATCTTACATTATTTCTCTAAGTACTGGTTCCTGTTTCTTCCCCAAATTTAACATATTTAATAATAATTTAAGTTTTTCCGTGAAATTACACATCTGAGATTTTTGTAGTCTTTACTAACTCTTGCCAATGTGCACTGAATTTTGATTGAGTATTTTTATTTTAATATAACTACCCCAAGATGCTGCTCTGTGGTGCTGAAATGAGGGAAGGGCAGGGGAGAGCTGGTAAAAATGAAAGCAGGAAGGACATGCGCTAATCTTGGACGAGCCAAGTGTAATAATGACTCAAAATTAAGAAACTCTTTCTTTTTAAGTAGTTTTTCAAGAAATCATTAGAAATGTTTGAGTGTTATCACACTTAACTGTGTGGTAGAAAAAGCTTTTCCTTAGATCTCACATTTTAACAAGGAAATGGCTTCTGGCAAAATTCTTGCGCGATCCTACTGAAGACATAATTTTTCAGCACAACACTGGGTAGGAGTTCTTACCTCGCTCCTCATGAGTGTTTTAACACTACATTTATGAGGACATGAAACCATGACACATGGGCAGTCTGTATCTTCATGTTTCTACAGAGGAAAAAAGCAAACAAACCACAAATCAGATCTTACTCTTTAATTGAGAGGACTTACCTGCAAAGAAAAGCATCCTACAATAATTAAAATCCCACAAGATTTTTTCAATGTTATTCCCAACTGCACAGTCACAGAACTGCAATTGCTCAAACATCAGTTTATACTTTTGATGGAGCTGTTGATATTCTGAAGCAAAACCAAGGGTTTCCTTGTGTTTTCCCAGGCAAAGCAAATCAATTTGCTTGCCATTTCATTGGTTTTACTTCGAACAATGAAACAGTAGTAAAAGTCAAGTTTTAATCCCCAACAATTACTCACAAAATTGAGCATCTTTAAGAGCAAGCAGAACCAGTGCAGACATTAATTCTAGTAAGGGTATAGCGCATGGAAAAATTCTTCAGAGATGTACACTGCCCGCTCTCAGAGATTCTCTTTCCTATGTATGGATATCCCTTTCCAATCCTTTTCTAATTTGATTCCCAAACACCTGATACTAAGTCTCCCTGTTGCACATCATGATGCTGGGCAGGGATTTTAATCTGAATCCAGATGACAGATATCTCAGCACAGCTGTCAAACCCTATCACTCCAGTGAGGGAAGAAAGTCAGGCCTAAGATAACTGAATTTAGATTTCCTCTCAGTTTTCACAACAAAATGAAAAATCCGTTTCTCGTCAAGTGCCACGTCCCATTCAACTTGAAACACACTGCTTCATTTCTGGTACTTAAGAAAAGCAAAGGAAACAAAGCTCTAGATTTATAAGCCTGTTAGAAAAGAAAGAACAAATAGCCTGCCCTTTTTGCCCAGTAACCAGGTCTCTTTTTTGAAACAAAACCAAGACGTAAAGGAGATCTGATCTCTAAGATGTGAAAGGCCTTGGTCAGAATTCTGGCATAAATCTACCACTATTTGAAATTCTATCTCCTTTTTTTAAAGCAGACCGCCAGATGCTGTCCTGACCCATCCACCCTGCCATGCTCCCCATTCACACTCGCTCACTTGGGTCATGGCACAGTCCCAGTGCCAGGGACCAGAGAACCCTCAGCTGCTCCTGAGCCAGAGAGCTGGGACAGCTCCTGAGCCATCTCCAGTCTGTCCCCACCAGGGTACCCAGCCAGGAGCAATGCCAGCCCCTCTTCTCAGAACAGCCTGTCAGGGTGACAGAGATGCTCTTCTGATAAGCAGAGTCCCAAAGCACCACTCCTGCTCAGAGTCAAGAGCTGGACCTGGGCCCTCATTCTGAACACATCTGGAATTGTGCTGAAGGGAGACATCAACACAACCACATGGCTTTAGGAGCCTAATGCCCTACACACACTTCTTCGTTATTTATCAACTACAAACCCAGGAAAGTATTACTACTTTCTAATATTCATTCCGTAATTTTAATTCCCTAACCCTTTTCTCTAAACCTTCTCAAACCATGTGACAAAGGCTGTGACACTGAGTTTTGGTTCATGATAAAAAGGCAACATGCAATTCTCAGCATCTCTCCTGTCTTCCTCCTTGCTCCACATGCCAGTGTCCACGCACTGAAGCCCAAGATGAGCCTTCCCAGTGACTCCAGGATCTGACAGTGACAAAACTCTCTCCCCCTCCTAATCTAAATTCAGCCAGTTGAGCACATAAAGCCAGACACCAAATCCAGTACAAACCACAGGTGACACCACATGTAGGACTCCCAGCACAGATGTGGGCAAGGCAGGATATGAACACAGCTCCCAAAATGTCCAGTGCCACATTAGGAACATGACACTCCAGAGCAGTGACAGGGAGCAGGGGACAATGTCTGAGGCGTTCCCAGTGGCTGTCCCAGTCAGCTCAGCTGATTTCAGACCCAGATGGCCATGGCAGGGTCTGGTTTGTGGCCAGGGTTTCAGGGAGGAGCCCAGGCACAAAGCAGTGCCATCCTTCCAGATCCACGTCCCACTGCTGCTGCTTATGTATCAATTTTACAGGACAAGCACTTCCAAGTAGCTTTGTGGATCATACACAGAAAAATACAGTAATCCAGAAGCATTTCAGACTACTATTTCCACTTTAACAATGCACCATCTTTATCTGTCAGGAGGTACAGGATGGAAAAGGTAGGTTTGTGACAAAAAGAAACCCTAACTTTTTAGATGGTTTGAACAAAAAGCATTAAGAGTCTAAATCACCAAGTGAGCATGCAGGCAAGAGAAATGCAATCTAAAAAGGCATTCTACTAATGTTGTTAACTTGTTGGAGTCTGCCTCCAACAGCGGGGATTTCCTACCCCACGGGTCACGGGATTCTATGAAGACATGAACCACACGTTCTCCAGTAAAATTTTTTGTTTCCATTTGCATACCTTTTTTCTCAGTCTGTTCCCCCTATCTCTGTTTTCAGTTCAAGTCACTGAGGCCAGCTTCAGTCATTATTACATTACAGAAAATTCTAGCCTTCAGAACTTAGAGATGAACTCAAGTTAGTCTATAAAATACCAGTTTTGTCAACGGGATGACAAAACTCAAATGAGAAGTCAAAAGAAACTTACAGTACCTAAAGGGGCCTACAGAAAGCCAGAGGGGGATCTTTTACAGGAGCATGTAGAGATAGGACAAGGGAGAAGGGCTTCAAGCTGATAGAGGGCCAGTTTAAATTTGATATTAGGAAGTTCTAGACTGTGAGGGTGGAAAGGCACCAGAACAGATTTTCCAGAGAAACTGTGAATCCTTAAACCCTGGAAGCATTCAAGGCAATGTAGGATGTGGCTTTGAGCAACCTGGCCAAGTGGAAGGTGCCTGTGCCCACAGCAGAAAGGTTGGAACAAGCTGATCTTTAAGGTCCCTTGCAAGCCAAACCATTCTGTGAATCTAAGATTCAAATGTACAGTGTCCTTAAGCTTCTGATTCTTATTACTAAAGTATAGTGAGGAAACATTTTTATCGGGCCACAACAAAGAAGCCCATCTCCATTTCCATAGCCACTGAATTTTTAAAAATCTAGGCAAAACCCCCTAAAGTACCAGTTTTACCAGTTTGCAGGACCTATTTAATACTCACTGATTCTGTCTGTTAAGACGCTGTTTATTTTTTAGTATCACTTTTTGCCTCATGCCAATGCCCAGCCTAATGATAATTCTGGGAGAATAGCATCCATAATCTATCTAAATATACTTTTACTTCTGTATCAGAATGTACAAAAATAAACACAGGGCACACTTAATTTTTTCTGTTTATTTTCACATCTCAGCCACCTTATTCTAGGTAAGGCACAGTTATTAAACTACCAGCCCTTGCAAGTGTGCACTCAAATAACTGAAAGCCAAATCTAAACCAAAATTTGGCAAGTTTCTATCTACACCTTTTTGTAACAACATCTCCAAGCAAAGAACACTTCTCATTGTTGTCAGACATCACCTAACAAACAATACACAAGAACACAAATGGGAATGAAATTTCATCACTCTTACTATACTAAGAAGGTGTGAGACCAAGACCATCAAACTACAGAAACTACGCAGACGGGATTTTTTTTAAAAATGCTAAAATTACAGCAAGGCAGATTCAGCATAATACCTTTCAATGTGAAATAACACAAACACAGTCTAGTCACAACTGTGTGTGTAAAGTAAGCGTGACTTTCTCAACCTCTGCTCTGTAATTCTAACCCTCAATATGCTGCCTATCAGACAAGCTACTCTGATGCCAAGAACAGCAGTAACTCATCCTGTCATGGACCACTGCTGGTTATGGCAAGATACAATTTGCTTTTACATTCTTCCTTTCCTCTCATAAGACCCAACGTGTTTTGCATTCTTCCCTTCCTTCCATAAGAGATCACACAGTACCCAAGAAGGATTACATAGAAGATGCTATTTTTCCAGTCAATTGCAATGCTTATGCTTTTCTTGCACAATATTTGGTTGTTATTATGGTAGTTGCATTTACCATCTAAAAAGCATAGCAAAATTAACTTCAGTATCAATACCAGGCAGTAGAACTGAACTTTTTAAAATGCAGTATCTGAACATCAGAATAAAGAAAATATTTCCTATGCAATACATTTTTTTCCCACAGGAAAAAGAAGTGTTTTGAAAGTCAGCCTGTTTTCTCCTTTGAATTATTAATTCTGGCTCAGAGGCCAAAGCTCTTTTGGCAGCTACCAAGAAGGACAAGAAGAGTAATTATTCCACATTAATGTATGGATTCTTGATATATATACACAAGAAAATACCACACCTGCAACATAATCATTGGGACTTGGCTTTTACAGTATTTACAGGTTGTCTCCCGGTATTTACAGGTCTTCTCTACATGGTCTGGCAAATCTTTTCTCAGTATTTTTTCTTTGCAATCAGCACGAGGACATGGGAGCTCTTCAAACTGACAATCAGTTCTCAAATGCATCTGAAAGATCACGAAAAAGAAAAAAAAAATCAATCCAACTAAGTTTTGTGCATGTCTTCCACCCTTTGAAGGCATCTAACATTAAACAACTTCAGAACCAGAGTAAGGAAAGTTATTTTGTGAACTGCATCACACAAGAGTAAACATTGACAAAGCTACCCAGGAATACATTTCTGATTGTACAGTCCCTTCACCTGGAGAGTTGATTTCACTGTATTACAGATGTACCTGAGCCACTTCTATACTAAAAGCATTCTAACACAGCACAAAATTCCACACAGGCTATTTAAACAAAAGGTAAGCACTTTTTCAAGGTATATTATTCCACATAACCACAGATGCTGCTCTAAGTTGCTCAGGTACCTGAACCTGCTCACTCAAAGCAAGAATCTGCACATCTCACTGCAAACTGCTGTGCAGCCACAGCATACAACTGCTGAAATACTAAATTACTGCTATCTCATGCCTTCACCAAAACAGATACAGGTTATTTTACACAACTCTGGAGAAGCCAAAGGCTAAATTCACCACTTACATGAGAGGATTAAGATAAATAAAAACACACCAAAATTGAGATCAAATTTCTCACATTTGTCAAGCCCACATTAAGAGTCTTCACTATTTTATTTTTCCCTCCAGTTCTAATTTGGTTCATCCATTTACATTTCCAAGCTTTAGTGCCAGACAATCACATGATTTTTTACAATTCCTTATAGCTCATCAGAAAGCTGAGTTCCAAAACAATTTAAATCTATCGTAACATCTATAAATCAAACCAACCACCAGTGAGAGCAAGTTAAGAAATTGACCGTGATTTTAATTTTTAAGAATTTTTTTCTCATTCTTTAACTCAAAGCTTATGACTGTAATATTAACTTACCAGTAATTGACCCAAAGATAGCTGCTCCTTACAGCCCTTGTTTTCATTTCTGCAGTATATTTGAAGGGCAAGTAGTTCTCTCCTGCAACAATTATCTTTAAATACCTGAAAAATCAAAAATCACATTATTTTAGAAACAGAAAACCACTCAAGGATATGCAGGTTCAAATAAAGTAGAAGCCAGGCAATTCAGCTCCACAGTGTCATTCAATTCTAGCTTTATGTGCCAGAAATAAAATCCTGCTATTCAAGTTTTCTAGAATGTGCTCACACTGAGGTTCCTCCAGTGTTAAGCAGCTCATTGAAAGAGAGGTTTGGAACAGATACTCTACTACTGTTTCAGTTTTATTATAAACACAATAAAGGGAAAGGTACAAGAAAGGACCACATTTGCTGCTATTTGCTTGCCAATATCAGGCCTGCACAAGCTAGAACTCTACATTGCTTGGGGAGCTGCTGTATTAGGCACAATACCATGAGACAAAAGAGACTCGAAAGTCAGTGGTTCAGAAGAGAAGTTTTTTGTGGATGGTGGTCCCAAAATTATTAGACTGACTGGCTGGAACCTACTTGCACTTCAGAGGTAACACATAATTACAGATATTTTCTAAGTTTTTGGACTGAAGGAGGTTTTTATTTCACATATAAGCGGGCTTTAACTATCTCTCCCTTTTAATGTTCATAAGCACTTTCAGCACTTTTTGTCCACAATAAAACTGGAAGAAGTTACAAATAGAGAGCTTGGGGTTTCAGTTTTACACCTTTTATGGGAGACATCCCATAAGAGACAACACAACTGAGCTCTCAAAAAGGCAAATTGTGAAGGGTACGAACTAGAGACAAGAATTAAAAACCATTACCCAAAACCAAAGAGATAAACTTCTAATTGTTTTTCAACTGCATTAGTGGCAATTAAGAAATACCTTAAGAACCAAGCCCAACCTATGACTGTTTCTCTGATAAACAGACTCCTGTGCTACTGTGTACACTGCAGCACTCCTGTAATTACAGAATGGTTCTGCATGCTAACACTTAACCAAGAATTATGATCACACCTACTCAGAGTGACTATGAATCTATCCCCAGTATCAGTGAAGAAGGAAACACTGCAATCATTCTCATCTGATCTCATCAGACACAGGTCACTGATTTCTATTTACTTTTCAGAAGCGTGTGGGAAGTTTAATGAATCAACAAGTCTCATTTAAATAATCAATTGCCTATGCTGCAGTATCTTTTCCAAAGTAATTCACGGGGTTTGTATGCATAGTTTTTCTGACTGAAGCTAAGCTAGGAAGACAACTTTCAAAGTTTTTCAAAGACTATCTAAAAGCATTTCTGTGATTTTGGACTTCGGCATTCTGTGGGAAGAGAGCCTTCCAGTTTCATAAAAACAATTATTTGCACAGTTAGCCTAACAAGTATTTAGTATACACTGCTCTTCTTGTCCTCCTGCTTTAGAGATACTTGAAATTTCATAACAAATGTATATATTTATGTATATTGAGAGCCAGAAAATCAGAGTTGAAAGAACAAATAGATTAGGCATCATGATTATTGGTCTGAGCTCCTGGAGAGTCCATCCATGTCAAACCCAAATTACGCTGAGCACTGTTCAGCGAAGTGGTTCAGGTTAACCCAAGGAGAGATTAATGCACCCATCAACCTTCTCTTGAAACTTATTACAAACACAGTCATTCATCTGGCAAGAAAGACTACTATCACAAACAATTTACCGAACACTTTAGCAATAACATAAAGCCACATAAACCATGTACTAAGCCAAGAAGTTTTTCTACCCTCACCTTTCAAAGGCTGCAAAAAGTTTTTATATGAAAAAGAATGAAGAGGATATCACTGAAATAACTTACTCATATACAAAAGAATCTGATTCTATTACCATTACTGTAACTCCCCCTGTCCTAACTGCAGTGTGGTTCACTGAACACCACACTGTAAAAGAGATGAGTGAAACAGCAGCCACTGGTCAGAGCCAAACCAGGAGCAGGGTTCACCTAGACCCGTGACATCCCTGTGAAGATTGATGGAATATTTCTTATCATCCTCCTGGTTGATGGGAGGACAACTGCAAAGTGTTGCTGCAGCTCCCAGCTACGAATATGAGATGTGACACCTGTCTGGACTTTTTGGGATAAAGCTGACATGTTTTCTACCATGAGGTTAACAGGAAAAATGAGCCACAGTCCTCTATAAAATGCATGGTTTAGGTTTTATGAAAACCTACTTTTTTCGGCAGCTTATTAAGTTTATGAAATAATTACTACATAACAGTAACACTACTTGTGCATGCCACACAGTTCAATACTCTTGAATAAAAAACAATGTTAACAATACCTTATCTTTTACTATGCTTTCTTGACACGCTGTACATTTTGGACTAGAAGAACTGAAGAGAAAAGAAAACAGAAAAACTATTTTAGCTCATCTGAATTTTTGTTGTACAAAAATTTCCATTTATGAGTTACACAGTTTTGATTATTCAATATATTCTAAAACCATTAATAGTGGATATAGTTCATTATAAGGAGAAAATACATTATTTCAATAAACTTGAATGTTTGAGTTTTCAGTGGAAAGTATCTGGCATTCCCAAAGAAGTAAGACCCCACAATGTTTCCAGACAACTGCACAATGGTTTTTAAGCTGGCAAAATTCATTCCCTATTTTTCAGTCTGCGCCTCATCCACAATTGTTGTCACTTCCTAATCTATGCAAACAGGCAAAATATTATCTCTTCAATTACCCGGTCCTTTTCACACAATACCTAATGAAAATTTACTTTCTCTGACAGTCAATTATATATCCTCTTAGGGTAAAAAAAAGTATTTATGTCCATCTCCTTCAAGTCTGTTCTGGTTTTAGCAACTGTTACAAGGTTCGCTGCCTCCTTCTGAACAACTGCCATTTAGCTGTCTTGGTAAACTAATTACCAAACTTGTGACCTCCTGGACAAGAGGCAGAATCAGGAGTAGGGCAGACTGTGAATAGAAGTTGGAGTGCAGAAAACCTGAGTTCCTCCAGCTGCTTCTGGCTCTGACCTGCCAAGGGTCGTAGTGTAAACCCCTTAGAATCATAGAATGGGTTGGGAAGAGCACAAAGATCATCTGGTTCCACACCCCTGCCAAGGGAGGAAAGGAACCAGACCAGGCAGTTTTGTTCCCTTTTAGCTCCTTTTCCCCAGGTGAAACGGGAGCAGTCAGAATGATCTCCCTTGTAAAGCACCAAGTCAAAAAGCACCAGGTAAAATCTGTGTGAATTCTTTCATAAAACAAAGAAGGTACCCAAGTGTGGCTGCTAGCAGCAGTGCAAATCAATGCAAAAGCCTGAAGAAGTTCAATTATGTTGTATAATCTGTATGGTTATTTCAAATCATCTCGCTTGCTTCTGCTCCTTCAACCAACCATTTTGTGTCTCATCATATTTCTGAGCATCTTAAGTACCTTGAAACTTCTGTAATGCTTTTTTAAGTCAGGAAAAAAAAAAGAACCTAAACTGCACGAGGGCATATAGTGTTTAATACAATGTCATGCTTTCCTTGCTCTTACTGAATTCACTCAAGCACCCAATTTGCTTTTTCAAACTACTCTTGCATACTGAGCAGACATCTTTACGGCTTTACCTCCACAAACTCCTAATTCCTTGTCCTCAAACAACCCTGGAACAGAAGTTGCTAGCATACAATTTATGTGTTTGTGTATGCAGCAGTGTATCAACACTGAATGAAAAAATTTTGTGCCAAATACAGGGCCAACATAAACCTATTTTACTTTCAATTTTATGGCACGCTTTTTATTAAAAAAAAAAAAGGTGGGGGGATGTAAATTTAATTTCTATAAAGGATTTGTTTGCAACAAGCACTTAAATAAAGTGAAATAACTCAATAGCTTTAAGCACATGTGCTTTTCAGTAACAGACTGGCTGGAAAGTCAGGACGATAAAATTACACATATTCTAGTTGCACTGTAATAAGCAAATGTGCATGTCTCACAGCAGGGAAGGAAAACTGCCCAGACTCTAGCAATGCCAGACTTGTTACTGCTTAGATTGTCAAGGATCTGCTCTGTCCACCTGTGCCCATCCAAGCATGGCAGGTGTTTGGTTTTTTGCAGTCATTTTTATTGACCATGTAAGAGTCTTGCAAAAACATGCATTAGATAAGAAATAACTGCATTTCTTAAATAAAATCCACACTTAACTTGACACTGTGTATCAAAACTTGGTTGGGTTTTTTGTTGTTGTTTTAAATTTGAAATGCTGTGGGCACAAAACCTGCAGGAGTGCATTAGTGAGCTATGGACCCTTGTGTTTACCCAGTAGAGAGATTACTCTTTATCAGGAGACACAGTACTGTAATAACTTTCATTCTCTTTTGCCATGCAGCATGTGGTCTTGACTTAGATATCTAAGTATTAGATATCAGATTACAGTGTTTTCAGGTGTCATATAAACCAGTATCTAGAGAGTCAGAGAGGTCACAAAAAGTAAATAGATCATCAAGGCTTCCAAAGTCAAATGCTCTCTGACAGCAGTCCAGAGTGCAACATTCACTGAGTCAAGTATCTTCTGTATTATTGCTTTTCCAGTAGTAAAATGAATGTATTCACTGCTTATGTACCCCATGAGATTAAAGTGTGCTGAATGGTCTCCAAACATTACACCAAGTTTTGAAATCACACTTGAATAAAACCAGCAGTAATGTACTGAAGTTGAGAATCAAAGAAATCTATGATGTACAGGTACTTCTTAAAACCTAGATACTCCCTGAATGATTGCACTTTTATTCTTATCTAGACTGGAAAAGACTGCACCTCTCAGCATTCATTTTACATCTATATCATTCACTCACCCTCTTTGCACTCTGGCCAAAACATCTCAGAAACAGGAAAGCCAGCCTTTCTGACCCTCCTGCAACCCACAGAATATGCAAGCCCCATAACAAATAGCTGGAAGGGCTACAGGGAAACTGCTCCACAAGCAGTTACATTTATCCAAGGGTCCCATTCCTAAGGCTGAGTCTACAGCCAGATTAGGTATCACCACTCTAAGGAATGTGTGCAAGCTCACTTCCTCACAAAGACACAATTTACTGTGTGTATTTGACAACAAATTACCCAAGTTAGAAGTCTTGCACAACAGCTACTGCATTTGTCCTCCACAGGGAACAAATTTCTTACCTAACGCGTTGCTACACAGGATTGCACCACCTTAACAACTGTTCCAACAATATTGATGAAAAGCTCAGCTGTACCCCGAGTCAGAGCAGAGCACAAATGTTTGCACCAGCACACAGATAACAAACATTCAAGCAAGCAACAGCGGAAAGCTCAACATATTCCTAAAGCTACAATGGTGTCCACACTGCTGTCAGTAGTTCACAACATTTAAAGGAATCAACATGCTCTACATGTCTACAACATACCTCAGCAAGGCATTCATGCAGGTTTCACAGAATCTGTGTCCACATTCAGTCTGTTTAGGATTGCATAAGATGAGGTGACATTTTTCACATTTGTACTTATCTTCCACGGCATTCACAAATTTCTCTTTGTAGCCACCTTGCTCTGGAACATAGATGGATGCTGATGGGCTGCGGTCAGGATTGGCCCTCTGTTGTACCATTTCTACAGATAAAGGGGGTTCTGACTTCTTACTGGTGTCCATGCTCTAAGATAGTTTCTGTGAATCAAAAGTGAGACAAACTGAGAAACGAGGGCCTCTTCCACCATTTGAAGGAAACACAGAGAGCATCTGAGAGACTACATAAAATCAGAAAGCATCAGGCACAGATGTGTCCCCACACACCATGTGAACATAATACATTAATGCCTAAGTATATTTAGCATAGCAAATCTGTAAAATAGTCTACATATTCAAAGGCTCTAGAAAGCAAAGAATTAAAATCTGCTCCTGAAAAGGAAGAGTTAATTATAGCCATCACTCTAGGAGTACATAATGGATTCTTTCATATCTTTCTCTAATAAAAGTACTGCTTAATACTGAAATCCAGCCATTGGAGGCAGCAAAAGGTTTGGTGAAGAAGGTGCACTGGTACAGAACTGCACACGATCCTGCTCAAATGCAAAAGCACACAACCCAGTGTCCTACACAGGGTATCCAGAGCCTACCCAGCTCCCCAACTAACTTTTCCTGTCTATATTCCTTTGCAACAGCAAAGTGTAGGACTCGCTGCTTTAAGTCTGCTTTACAACATCACAAAAGGATTTTACTTATTAGATATTTTCCAAGCTTTTCATTGCACATCTTCACCTGAAGAGAGCAGCTGAGCAAAGTCTAACTGACAGCAGAGAAGGGCCTATGTAGCATGGTCATTTGATTAATTTACCAGGGCTAAGCATAACTGACAGATAGCTGAGAAAATAATTAATCCAGTTGAACAGTAAATTACAGTACCTATTATCTTGGACAATCCATCTTCTAGGTCAGCACATGAAGCATCAGCAGAGCAACAGAGGAATAACACCCCCAGTTAAGTTTTAAAATGTGTTTTCAATAATTTCCTAGCTAATCTTGAAGTCAAACAAGCGTGGAAGCCTCAGCATACAGAGTAGAAAGCCCAGTTGGAGAATATAACACCTATTTACCAATGAGAAATGTCTGGCTTTCTACAAGAGGAAAGCAAACTTCAATTCTCTCTCTACATTAACCGGTATTTCAGATATAAACCTATTCCACTGCTCTGCAGTTGCCTCAACTGATGTAGTTATAATTCAAATTTTAAGAAGCAGAATGAAGAAAGTTATAATTCAAATTTTAAGAAGCAGAATGAAGAAATAAGGCCCAGTTCATTTCTTAAAGTATGTCCACAAACGCCACAAAGGGAGTCAAATGCCTCACATTCCAAATACACAAAGCCTCTTGTATGGTTTTTGTGATATCTTATCTTCCTTCGCTAAGCCCAAAACCATGCACTTGTAATGAAACACATTTTCTTGTAGATAATTTCTGCATCCATAATTTTGGTACAGAATTCTCCATGCACTCTACACAGCTAAGGAATTTCCTTTGTTTTCTGATGCTGTTATTTACAGAAACGTAAGACAAAATCATTGTGACCCAAAGCTGAGACTATTTCATGTTTTTACAACACCAGCTGCACAAGGGTAGAGGAGATGACTGAAAAAATCTCACTTCACTGCCCTCTTGCCCAGGGGAAAGCCCCTCTCTAGCACCATCAAACGAAGAGAAAGTCCAAGGAAATCATCCTCAGAACTCGGCACACAGACCCAGTGACTGTGTCTTATTCAAAACCAACAAAACAACACAAGCACTGCCCCCCAAAAAAGAAAATACCCAACAGGTTCTATGAACGGAAAACCTACTCTAAATTCTGATCCATAATTTGAATTAGTATCAGTCTATTCTTTGTCTGCTCTTCAAAGACTGCAGAGACGTCTTGACAGAATTATATGTGAAAGAACCAAAATGTCAGTGCTGAACTGAAAGCAACTCACACTTCTCATTAATAAAGAAATTCAGATTATTTCAGACCTTAGCTAGAGTTTCACCAGCAAGCATAAAAACCCAGCAGGTAATAATGACACTGAAGAGGCAACTTGGGATTGTAACCAGCACAAAAGAAATGAGACTGATGTTGAGAATATGACTCAGAGAAGGAGGTTCAGAGAAGCGTCATGAATGAGAAAGGAAAGCAGCTTACAAAAGTAGTCTAGATTTAGAGACTGCCCAAGGCATGACTGCTGCTGCTGTACATCACTGGCTGGACAGGGGGTAATGCAGTCATGAGCTTAGTGCCTGACACTTTTCTGTGGTTGTAGGAGAAAAGATTAGCAAGAGATGGAAAAAACTCCTTAAGTATCCAGACTGCTGAAACTTAGCTACCAATGGACTCGCTTGTTGTGTGCAGCTGGAAAAGCTTCATTTGGTATTGCAGTTTAGGAATCTGTAAAGGGGTTTCAGTTCCTCAATTTATAAATGCTAATAACCCTTTTCCCTCTGCAGCTGTGTATCTTTTAAAAATCATATTCAAGATCTATTCTGTCAATTCTTGAAGTCAAAAGCCAACTTCAAGCATGTTGATTTGTAGGAACAACACTGGGAACGTTACTTTCCTTAAAATTATAGAAAAATAAGGCATGACCTGCTTCTGACCCACAGAAGACACATGGAAAAAGAGGCACCAAAAGAGATGCTGACAGCAGAACTGGCAGTCAAAACAGCACAAAGTTCCTAAACTTGCAAGTCACAGTACACAACTACTGAATGTCTGCTTCCCCATTAAGTTTCTTCTGAACAGAAAGAAGCTAAAGATGATCAGAGATATGAAGTCTTCCAAAAGCATGATTTCTTCAAGGAAACTGAATAATTAGCCTCAAGGAGGCAGGCAGGGGTGACAGGAGAATATTCAAGACTTAACACAGACAGCACCGAATGCCAAATGCGCAGCAGGTGAGAGTTTCACAGAGATATGAAACTGCTCCAGGCTGGACTGTCAGCTGTCAAGAGAGATTTCACACCAGAATAAACTGCACAGGGTGCCACAGGACTTCATTTTTGGAACTGACACCTTGGATATCTTGTCACAGAACAAGCAGAAAGCACACTGACAAATAAAACATCCTATGCGATATGCCCAACAGTCAGATTTGTCTGCCTTGGGTTTTGTATTTATTTTATGAATAAATATGTCAGACCAGAAAAGCTAAACAAGCTCAGCATCAGAGTAGCCAGATTGGTGAGGAGTTCTCTTCCACAATACTCTGAATGCCAGCATTTTCTTGTGCAGCAAAACTAGGAAGCCTTTCATGAAGTACTGTCAAAAAAATACAACAAAGCATTGAGCTTATGAGACCACCACAACCTTATGAACAATTTAACAGGGGATGGGGAGAAGTGATGTCTATCTGCACGCACAGAGCTCTGCCCTCATGCATGTTAGTGATGTGCTCCTACACCTGCGTGTGGGATCAGTGGTGAGCACAAGCACAGGTAATGCAAACATTTCAGCTGTCACCCTTTTGCAAACAGCGTTCTGTTATGGTTTCCATGCTGCTACAGGGTGTCATCTGCAATGCCTTCTCTTCCTTTTCAGGAACCTTTAACAGCAGGACTCAGATTATTCCCCCATAATCATGTTTCAAACTGCCAGCAAGAAGCAATTTTGAAGTCACACCTCAGTAAGACAGTCTGCACTTAGAGCAGTGAAGATAACATACTTGCAGAGAGCAGGGAGAGGAGCCTGGCTCGGGCATTCAAGATGAGCCAGTTCTGGTGGGGGCCTCTGATTCCTAAAGGCATGGCAAGCTGCCATCCAGCCAAAGACTCTGGTTCTCGTTCAGCAAGCTAAGTCTTAATGCCTAATTAATCACCAGCTAGTTCTTACCCTCCAGTTTCTTATCTGTGGGAAAAGATTATCACAATAAAAGAATATGACTTTTAGATGTCTTTTAAAGTTGTTAAACCTTGGACAATCATTTTCCAGGACAGATAAGCATATAAAAAAAGGGGCACAGCCACCAGGGTTGGTTCTGTCCAGTATTGCTTGTCTTTCAGCCACCTCCTGCAGCCAGCATATGCCAATACTCACACCTGAGGGGACACTGCTCTGGCCATCAGGAGGGTGACACTGCGTCTCTGCTTCCTCTGTCTGGTCACTACTCTTGTTCAACACCACTGGTATTCAAGCAACTGAGGCTGGACCTCAGTTGATACTTCAGGCTGTACATACTGTACTTAAGATCAAAACAATTTGTTGGTGCTTAACTAATTAAATATTAGTACAGAGGTTTAGAAACTGGAATCAAAAGTGAGTTTACCCACAAAGTTGTTCCGAGAATAAGGAAGCACGGGAATTCCCAAACAAAAGGCATTTTCCTCTTTCCTTATTAAAGCAAGGATGTAGCTCTCACTGCACAAAGAGCTAACATCATAAAAATCTCCACTCGTGCTCTGTATTACCCCACATCTTTATGATTTTTTCTTTGGGAATAAAGCCAGTTTGTGACCTAGAAATACAATATAGCTTCTATAAACATTGATAATAAATTTGCATCCTAAAGAAAATAGAAAAAAATAACTCTCATATAAATCTAAAACACTCTTAAAAAATTTGATTGCACCAAGTACCAAAGGGTTTGGAACCTAGAAAGCTCTGCATAAAGACAGTTTCAGTATATTGACAATATGAAGCAAATAAGCTTTTGCCAAAGTTTTAAAATTCAAAACGAGCAAAAAGCTATTAGAAATAAATGTTTTCGTTACAGTACCTTAGAAGAGAATAATGCATGACACAGTTTAATTTGGTTATCACTACAAGACAGCAAAGCTTTTTGATCAAATTACAATTTGCACTGAGAACAGAAGTTCCTCAAACAGAACAGCACTGCATGCACAATATCTAAATTAAGCGCTGAAAGAGAAACCTAAAGTAGGACAGGGAGCTTAAGATCAGAGCAGAAAAGTGACCTTTACCCTTCAAAAAAATTTTGTATCTAAAACGTGTGAAACCACACAAACTTCAGCATCTCATCCTAACTAGGTCATTTTTTCATGGGGTGTATTTTTTCAGTCTAGCTTTTAATGAGATAGGGCTCATGATTGTGCTGTCTCTTCTCTCAGCCTCCCAAAACCACACTGGAACCAACTGGACAGAGTTTTCATGAAAATGAAGAGCCACGAGGGGAACAGAAAGAGAAACTTAACGTAGTGTCCCAGTGAGCAACAAGCTATAAAAGTGCAGCACCATGGTCTATCTGTCAGCCAGTGCACACACAGATCCAAACCAGCCAAGAACACCTGCTCCCTCCTGTCCCAAAAAACTGCACGGCCTTAGTCTCCTCCTATACCATAAAGGCAGGGGTGGGCTGGAGATTTAAGTGTTTTGTTGTTAGGTTGTTTTGGTTTGGGTTTTGTTGTTGTTGTTTGGGGTTTTTTTTTTGGTTGTTTGTTGTTTTTTTATTGAGGAGGGGAGTAGGGGTAAAAAAAGGGATGCTGGACACAGATTAGTAGGAAAACAGATTTCATCTGTTTCACTGCTCCTCACAGAATTTTCTTCCATAGTGCACAGGCTATCCTCAGAGAGCCAGATAACCAGGTACCCAGAGAGGTACTTCCAGATATTCAGTCTTTCCAGCTCCCTTTCTATCATCAAGAGTTATTGCTTCAAGTTAGCACACAGAAATCTTTATCTTAAAATTAAATTATTAAAAGAATCTGAACTTTTCCTCTGTCTTATATTTCAGCATTTTATAGCTTCTAATAAATTCCTAGCACATACTGAAAAGAACGTCCATCTTTGTTTCACCGTTTTTAGACAAGTCTTCTGAGCAGGCTCTGCTTCTGAGTGCTACCACAATACACAACATATACTGTCATACCCTGATGTCTTGTTAAAACAGTAATGCAAGCTGAAAGCAGATATTGGTGACAACATATTATCAGTTTTCTCAGGGCACACATGTCAAAAAACATTAAAATGAGGCTGAGCAGGGAGGCTGCCATGGGAATCTCATTCTGGAGCTCTCAAGCATGAAGGGGTGCTACTGCAGAGTGCCATTCTCACAACGTCCACCAGACCTCAGCCTGGCCTTCTGGCAAAACCCTCTGCTGAGTCTGGGCAGGGGCACTGAATAGCAGATAAATAAAATGCAAATAGCTTGAATCACTCCACAAAAAGGCTGTGACTGAGGCAGCACTGGAGTGGCAGGTTTGAAAGAAGACATCCATCCATCAAATTTGTTTTGTGTGTAGTCAGAGGCATTTCCATCCTTTTGCTTGTACAGGAGAACTATTGATTTATTTATTTTTACCTCCATGCATTTTTTATACTTGAAGTGCTATTTACTATTTCTAGAGAGCATATATAGGACCAGCTAACCAGAGGTTTAGGTATTTCCAGGATTTGCTCCAAGAGAATATTCTGAGGAGAGTTAGGGAAGGGTTGCTCAGTCACCAACACTGATACAGCTTTACACAGTGAGAAATGTGAGACCACTCCTCACCTTCTTTCATGTATGTGGTCAAACACTAAGTTTAATTCCTGTACAGAAATGAAAGCAGTATTGATATTTAGAACTTCTTTTTCTCTGTGCTAAAATAAATAGGCTATTTTAACTACTTTAAACTTTGCCCTGTACGTTTGTGAGTGTGCACCTTCCTTGTATAAAATAATGCAAATCAGCTGTGAAGAAGACCTGGAGATCATACACATTATAGAAGAGATGAAGATCAACAGGAAAAATCAGTGCTTGGATTTAAGGAAGTAGGACAAACATTTGAAAACACACAGAAGACAAGCACTGAGTGTTCTCCACACAGGAAGCTTCTGCCATTTGCAAGCTCTCCACAGCCACTCATCAGAGCAGTTCCCCAGCTGCTGAGCTTGGAAGGCACCTCTGAAGGTCATCCAGCCCAACCTCCTGCTCAGAGGAGACCATCTTCAAAGCCAGGCCAGGCTGTTCACTGCTGAGTTTTCAAAACTACCTGGGTGAAGAAACTGCAACCTCTCCAAGCAACCTCTCCCAGCACTTAACACCCTCCTGTGAGGGGTTTTTATTGCAGCAGTTATGATGTGATATTCTTAGGTAACAAAAAGGCCTGTTCTGACACTTGAACTGCTATGATCTCAAGCAATTAAACCATATTTCACCAGTCTCCACAGACTCCAGCCTGTAGAAATTATTGAACAAATAGCAAAAGTATTTTAGTTTGGAAGGTACAGGCTATTCCTTCTTTTCCTATCTGACCTAGAAAATCAGAAGTATAATCAAAAGATGCTATCATGATATTCTTGCACAAGAACAACCATGCGTGTCTCTTGAATCACAAACATTGTGTATTTCCCATGTTCTAGTTTGCTAGATGACTGAATAGCTGAAAATGAAAGCTAAGTTAGGTTTTAAGTTGCTTTATTTTTTTCCCTACAGTCCCTTGGTTCTGTTTCTTTCAGAAACAAGTCTACACATCCTTGTGAAGTGTTTTAGACATTTAACAAAACGGTACCCCAGTACAAGGGACCTCAGTTTAGAATGCTGTCATGAGAAGTGTTCTAACATATTCTCCCTCCTGCTTGGTGTAACAAACTTCTACATATTCTAAATAAAGGACAGATTTGGAAAGTAATTACATTAGAATTAGGAGGTTAGAAGAGTAATATTTATAAATAATAACATAGTATCAACAAAGTTCAGAAAATTCAAGAAGCCAGGGACTGACACTTTTAGAAAAAAATCCAAGAATATGCTGAATACAATTAACATTTAGTCTAACATATATTTCACCGGATGAGAGAAAAAAAAACAACCCTCAACTTTTAAAGGGCTTAAATTTTATCTATTAAAAGACAGCAGAAACAGTAAGTCGGTGCAATTAAGGAAAGCTGATTTTTATGTGACACTATGTTCAACTCTTACTTTTTTGAAAGTTTACAGCATTCCTTTTAATGATGACACATGGGTTGGCAAAAGAGCTTTAAGATTCAGCCTGAGGCTGCAGTAAAAATAAAGTGTTTGTATTTTGACTTACACTTGCTATCTACAGCTCTCAGTAATTACTTCCTAATCTCACTGGGCTACCAAAATACAGTATAAAGTCATCTGAAGTGCAGGAAATCAAAAGCATCTTTTAGAAATCAAAAGACCTCTTAAGCTCTGAAAGCCTGGGTCAAAAGAGAACAGATAAGAGAAATGCTGTCCAAGCTTGCTGTGAGTGTTCTTCTGCATTTCCAATTCCAGTTCAGGTTCCTGTACATTTCCTCTTTTGTCTCATGCACCCCTAGACAAAGCTACTGCATTTCACCTGTGAAGAAAACCCTCAGCTCTGATCTATATTTCTATACCAGGCTTTTAGTAGAAGCAGATAAAGAACAGCACAGATCAAAAGATGATTAGATGATCACAGAACAAAGTACACTTTAACATCTTCATCTGCTGTTTAGGGGAAGTCCATGATTGATATACACATGACAGTCTATGTGGGGGAAGTGGATGAACACCATGAATTTTTGATTTTTTTTAACTTCCAGCTCTGTTTACAAAGGAAAAGTTCTATTTACCACAGAAGAAATATACTCAGATAAAATATTCCCAGAAAGACCATGAAAATCATATTTGAAATCAAAATGTAGTTTCTTTTTTCAAAATGGTTTCATATGTGCTTTGAAGAAAGAACAAGGAAAAACCAGCTTTTATTTGCATTTGGAATACTCTGTTTTTATGGAAAGCTATTTCCATCTACCCAGATTTCCTCCAATTCCTATTTTACAGCAAGCCTAACGCTTCCTTTACCTTTGTTGCACAGCACACAAGACTTTGGTTCACATGAAACATGTGGTAGTGCCAAATCACAGACACCCAAAATCTCAACTGCTCACTGTGTTTCCCCCTTCTGCCTGCTGTAACTGGGCATCTGAGCCAGTCATGACAAAGCCTAGCAAGGACCAACAAGGGTTAAGGCAGATGGCTTGTCCCAATCATTCTGACCCAAGCAAACAGTCCTAGAAAATGTCATCTCATCCCCTACTGACCTACTCTAGTCCCCTTTTCCTCCCAGGATGTGCCTTCAAGAAAAATCTGCTGTATGATTTATCAGGAAAAACTTGCTTATAAATTATAGCAATTTAAGACAACAAAGTCTCTTCATCTCTGAAATCACTAAGCAGGCATCAAAAATTATTGCAGTATTTTTGTCAATCTTTTCTTTGTTCTTAAACCAAGACCTATCAATCGATGCTATTATTTTCCTTTCTGTTAGTCAGAGATCCTCAGCTTCAAATCTAACAAAAAATCAAGTCTATGAGAATAGCAGAAGATATTCTTCAAATCAGAGTCTACCTAACTACAGTGCTGTCTGCCAAGTGCATGAATTGCATTGCCAATTCCTGACAGAGTGCATCTGTGATGTCTCTTAATGAATCCAGCCTTGAAATCTCAGCAGAGGTAAAAAAATAAGACAGGCAGTACCTCATCTTCTACAATTAGAAGAAAGTATGTGAAGGCAAAGGTGTCAGAGATCAGCAAATAAAAAGAGAAAGACAAAAAGCACTTCAAGAAGCTTATTATGAATAATTACTGCAAAACTGCCTTCTCAAGAATACCTACAAACTACTACTTAATTAATTTTAAAATGTAGCTTCTTGAACAAAAATAGTCCTCCCATGAAATTCTGAACACAGCAGAGTTTAGAGGAATCTGGCAAATGAAAGAGAATGCAACTTCAAGGATGGCTCGGCACTTTTTGAGCTCAACACTGAAATGAAGGGCTGTGGAACTAGAAATGTCCATATCAGAAAACTGAAAGCTCAGTATCTCACTTCCACATGAAGTTCTTTCTACTCTAACTAAAGTAGGTTTTCTAAGCCTCCCTCCAAAACTAAAAAAAAAAAAAAATCTATCTAGCCTGTCTTTCACAGAAATTAACTCACCATCATAAAACATTTCCTGCTCTTTCATTTTATCCCACTGAACATGGCATACTATGAACACAGGTAAGAAAGATACACGTTTTTACATTGCCCTAAATACTAATCAAACTCTAGAAATTAACAACAGCATGTGATATTGTCAGAATATTTTATTTAACACTAAACTGTCCGGAAGACATTTATTCATGCACAAATTCAACCTCTCACTAATTCTAAGTGAAATTTCCCACCATTCTAGATTATGTCTTCAGCTCTGCCTGAATCCATTGCTTCTTATTCAGGAAGGAAAAGGAAAAAAGACAGTAACAGTAACTCTTCTTTCATTTGCTATATTTTATTACTTATTGGAACATGAGGGAAAGAAAAACGTTGTCCACTTGTTTAATGAAGCAATAGCAGGTTTAACTTCAGTGAGTTCAATGTCTACACTGTACACTTCACTGTTTACATCGTATTCTCTATGACCAGCATCTTGGAGTTAAGGAAAAATGTGAGTGTTTTGTTAAGACTTTTCTATTAAATGTAAAAAAACCAAACCACATTTGTAAATAGAATCTGGAAGAAAGAAAAAAAAAACCCACAGAAAATAAATAAAAACCCTCTAAACCACTCGTGGTACAATTTCTAGCTATACTGAAGGACAATCCAGTTTCTACAATTCTAGTAAAAAAGCATTATTAAAGCTGAGTTTTCAGGAGAAAATCACTGTCTATCCAGAATTGACATAGTATTCATAATCACAACTTCACAGTCACTGAGCATCTTACTTCTATTAAGGTGTTCATAGAAGAAGTTGTGCTCTCCATAATTGAAGATTCAGATTCACAAAACATGTTTCCCAGCAATGTAAGAAAGGAAGGAGCACGTTGATTCCTCTTGCAGTAAACACAGACTTTAGGAATGTGCTGCTGAAAGCCAAGTCCAGGTAAGACACAAATGCCTGCTCGTATATGACAGTATTTTTTATTCCAACTGTAAAGTGTCATTAAAAGATTCTTTTACCTTGAACCTGCATGCCATTTCCTAGTTTCTCACAGTTTCTCCTAGTTTCTATCACTTCTTTGTGAGTCCTTTGCCAGGTAACAAACTATGTTATTATTTCATTTTGCCAACCTTAAATGTTTTATTTGCTGCCTGCAGGTTTACACCAGCTGCTGTTCTGGAGGTTTTAGATCAATAGATACCACTGATATCTGAGAACAAGCCATCTCTACAGCCCTGGGTCAGACTGGATACTACTAAGGACCAAAAAACCCCTGGTGCCTTTGAAGGTTTCTCTTGTACTGGATTAAGAGAATTAACAAAAATTGATGAGGATGTTATCCTTCTACAACATACCTAAGTGGAGGCTATAAAAGTAATTTATAATTTTTTCGGACTGAATTTCCCATCACTACCCAGAACCAGGTGCTCATCACTGTTACACAGCCATAAAAGTTTAACACAAGCAAAAGCAACCGTTCAAAGAAGCCTCTGATAAAATTGTACAGTACTGCTGCTGCTTCAAAAACACATTAAAACTGGTGCATTCCACATCCTCCAAACAGCCTTAAAGAGATGTGTCTTCAGATTTAGAATATGAAGTTGACATTTTTAGTTGAAAATTCTTTTTGCATTCTTATTGCCTGAGGGCTTCTTTAGTTAATATTAATGAAATCGTGTTCACTTCTACCAAATAAATACTTAATAAAGCAATTCTGTTTAATGTATTAATGGCAATCTAACGTTTCAACATGCATTTCTATTTTTGAAAATTCAAACCTGAAAACCTTCAGGTGTTGCACTAGAAACTAAATGAGAATACTCAGATTCCTTGGAAAATATATGCACATAAAGAATTATCTGCTTGCTATAAGGATTCACATAGGCACAGCCCAGATATGCAGAATGAAAAGAATAATTTACAACTGGAGCAAATGCCAGATTTAAAAGTATGCAGAGGACACTCACTGATAGAGCAAGGAGCTTAAATCCTAAGATTAGAGCTTACAGGATGTTGCATTGCTAATGACACTTCAGAGGAAAGAGTGCTGATTCCCACTTTTTGCAAATAACTTGTATCTAGGCAATGAAGCTTCCAATATTACAGCAGTGGTTTGGATTTTTTTTCCCCCATCAATTCTACAGAATTGCTACATGATATTAAGGCTTCACCACTTTGTTTCTCCCTAAATTGTACAATAAGCCAAACACTGCTTACCTTTTATAGCATCCCTGGCCTGAAGTGTTCTACATCAGTAGGAAGTATTATTTTTGGACTCTTCTACTGAGATTTGTCACCACTCTAAACCCTCCTAGAAGTCTGGATAAAAAGAAATCACTTGCCCACACTTCTTAAGTGTCATTAGAGATTTTTTTTTTTTTTACATTATACTTTCCAACTAAACTGTACACCAGTGCTTTATTATATCTGAGGAAGCAATTTCAGGAGCTGAAAATACTAAGTATAATATTTAAGACAAGCCTCCATCTTTCTATATAAGGAGAACTATCATCTTAACATTATAAATGCTTCTGTGAAGAATCCTTTCTTCAACCTGCTTCACACTGTTTTGGAAGTTCTTTTATGGCTGCCTTTAGAAGATCCCAAAGGAGTGTCAAATTTTATCCAATTCAGAATATATATAAATGCACTTCCTACAATATAGCATGAAGACACAAAATACATTTTAAATGTTGTAATGTGGATCCATCAAGCCAGGCTCAAAACAGTTCCTGGCATTCTTTTCCATGATAATACAGCATCTACAATACACTAGTGGATAGGCAGGAGGAAAAAAAGGGGGGGGGGAAAAAGGTAGCTCCAAAGGCTCTATTAGGCATGATTCCTGTTTCCTCTACACATCTGCTAAATTTATAAGCAATTATTTTGAGGCCAAGAGCAGCAAATTCTTAGTGTTATCTTAGAACAGTGAGCTCTAGAGGCTAGAAAAGTGCCATAGTGTCAAAAAGTGAGTTTTCTTTGTCTTGGGGCTTTTAAAAATAATTTTCCATTTTTCAAGACAGTTATTCAGGGAGAAAAAGAAATCATTAAACTAGGTATATATAAACTCACACTGCATTTTTATCTTTATATGATTTTACTACTTTGCTAATTTATTCTCCTGGGTATTGACTGCACCAGAGTTATACTTATTCACTGACAGCTGTGCTGGTGATAGCTGTGATTAGTTACAGTGAAGACTATTCCATTTTGGAACAAGGATAGGTTTTGTTATCAATCCAAACAGCCTCTGTGTCCCAGGGAAATGAGGAACTTCATCAGTGCACTTACACAAGACAGAGGGCTGGCAACAGCTGTAATTAAGGCAAATCCACAGTATCTTATGTTCCACTCAGAGAGGACAATTGTAAGTTTCTCTCATTTCCCACATCTTTAGTATGTCACCCACTTTTTAATAACCATCTCTACATTTTTTTAAAGTGGCCAAAGCTGAATGTAATAGGCAAAAGAGATCATCTCTATTAATACAAACATTTTGTACTTTTTATACTATCCTTTATACAGCCCTCTTTTTTCTCTCATCTGCTCAGTTTTGACAGTAATTTCAATCAAGCCCTCCACTACCACATTCAAGTTTTACTTTGATGCATAACATAAAAATCAACAACACAGATGCCAGAAGAATATATTGTACAAACCTATTTTTCATCATACCAGCAGTGCAATGCTGAATTGCTGAAAGGATTGCACATGAAAATTCAAACCAAGGTCACCAAAATAAATGCTCATTCTCACAAAAGATTGTATTACATTTTTGACATAGAGGAGAAAATAGTATGTGCATGACTAGAATTAAAGCCAAAGGAAACAGATTTCCAAGCACCTACTTCATGGCAGAAATAAGGCAGCTTAGGTAAAATGGCCTCTTCCAACCAAATATTTATGCTTTAGGAGAAAAAAATTTAAAATAGTAAGTCATAATATCCTTAATAAATGTAGCAGCAATTTTTCTCCTACCCAGTACCTAGCAAGCTTATGAAGTCTGGATTGAGTACAGCCCAGTTCAGCCATGCACTCAAACACAAAGCAGTAGCAAAAGAAACCTTTGAGAGAAAGTATACCAAACTGTAATTCCAAACAAATCTCCTTCAGAGTTTATCTAATGCTCTCAATTTTCATGTTTGAAAAATGTGAGAATTTTCCCAGCAGCCAAAAACCCCTTACCTTAAAAACAAAAGGAAGGATTTTACCATATCAGAGCCACAGAAAGCAGTGGCAGTGCCACCTAAGAACGTGCCACATATGTGAATACAGTTTCAGGCAACACACAAGTCAAGTTATAAGCATTAGAAGCTCAAAGGTGAGTGTCCAAACTTGCAGTAACACGATTCCACGAAATAAATGTATATTCTTAGGATGTAACCTTTACAAAAGGTTCACATTAATAACAGGATACAGGACCCTTTTCTAGTTAAATACCTCTGCTGCCAGAATGGCATAAAGGTTAAAATCCTTTACAGTTCTTGCCCAACCTTTGCTCATACTCACTGCTTTTCCTAATCTTCACTAATTACCTGATAACAGGTAAACTGTGCATCAGTCTGGAAATTATGTTCCTTTTCAAATAAAAATTCTCCTTTGCAGACAACTGAATAGACTGCAACATTAAAAAGGCAACCGCTAGCTTAAAAAAAAAAAGCTCTTGATCTCCAAAGTCCATGCAATAGCTTTCTTCATCAAATCTGTATACTTCTCTTCTTCCCACACTAACACCCCACCCTCCCCCAAATTTGGAAGACTCTGATTGCTTACATTTCCTTCGTTTTATCTGAATTTCATTTGATCCGCAGCTTGAGAAGAAAGAAGAATAGGCTTTCTCAATGCTCTGATAGGGTTCTCTTTACTCTTGCCAATAAAAGGAGCTTTGCTACAGTCTGCCTGGTTTCTTTCTTTGCCCTGAAGAAAGAAAAAGTTTGAGTTACATTACCTTCATTCAAAAACCCTGTAACAGGTTTCTCAGACTATCAAGTTACTTCGTTGGTTTTACTAGACTATCAAACTAATTCTTAATGAGGAATTCTAAAAACAACCTAAACATAAGATAAATAACAAAGAACACTACATGAAACATATCAACAAGATTTTTAAACCATTGTTTTCTTCTCCTCCACGATTTCTCACAGAGGACTCCTGACAAAATAGCATTAGAGGAGGACATGCACAGTTAAAATCACAGCTAATTCTTCTTGCTTTCAAGCACATACAAAACCTTCTCCACCCAGAAACACTGCATATCAGTATAGACTGTACAAAATCCTCAAAGCAGTGCCATTTTCTTGGAAAGTCTGATAAATTCCTTTTGAAAACATCAGCCCAATCCTGGGAAAGTAATTAAGTGTTCTGCAGAGTGTTTCTTAACAAAATCCTCCCGTGACAATATTCCAAGGGGCCATTAGAAGCAAGCAACTTAATTTGGGGAAGTTTGTCTGGTCCTGGAATTTTTACAAGCACAGAGAAAAATAAGAAAATGGTCTAAAAGCATAATTAATACAAATCTTCATTGATCTCTATCTATGCACATTCCTAATCATGGCAGTAAAGTTCAGATGCAGCAAGTGCTACCACAGTGCCCAGGTCACCACTACACCAAGCCTGAAGTCCCCACAGCCCCTCTCATCTTTACACGCCCCCAACTTTTTGTGAGCAACCTCACCTGGCCGTGCACAACACAGAGCCCAAGCACATTTCACAGGAATTGCAGCTGCCCAACTCTGGCCAGTGAACTTTGTCCCACCTACCCCAGGTCCAGCAGCGAGCTGTGCCAGGCTGGGGCTATTCCGTGCTGCCAGGGCGGTGACGTTCCCGGGTGGCACTGAGGGGCCAGCTCTCTGCTGTCATCCTGCACACAATGCTGCACACATGGATCAGCCTCAGCAGTTACACACTGGTCTATGGAAGGTCACACAGTCACAGAAATGCTTACCTGGCTCCCACTGCCACAGTGCAGCGTGGGCTTTGTAACACGAGACCAAGATAACACTGAGCCGGCCAGGGGGAATGCTGCAAGCTTCCACAGCTATCAAACACGGGGTTCTGCAGCTTTCTGATCTTTTTCTGATCTTAGTCACGTGCTACAATTCACCTTTGGTCCTCAGGAAGTGGAAAGGAAAGGCTACTGCTGCTACCAGAGCAGCAGCAATGCAACTTTGGACCACGATCCCAGCAAGTAACGTGCTAATGAGTGGTTACAGATTCTGGCAAAACACACAGGCCAATGAAAGCCCAATCTGGCTCATTCTAAAGCACAGTACTTGGAAAAATAGCCCAGCACTGTGATTTATAGAAAACTCCAGGAATAAATGCTTACTCAAATAAAAAGGTGATCTGTAACTGTACGCTTTCCCCACCAAAACAGTATATATATTACATTATACCTACAGATGTCATGAAAGTAGTACAAATTTCTGTACTAAACATTTACATATTAACTCAGCAAAAAACTGAAGTTCTAAAACTCTTAGCTCCCATACTGAGTTCAGACACCAATTATAGCAATGACCCCGGGCAACTGCTCCTTTGTACTCTTAGGTACAAATCCAAATTTGGTGCAGGGAGTTCTGCACTTTCAGCCTCTCCTTTCCCTCCCAAGACACCAACCAACCCCTTCCAAACCATGGAGAATTAAGGCACCTCCAAAGTTTCATTCTTACTAAACAAGTGCACTCCACAGCTGAACAGCAGCATTATGACAGTGCTACGCCCTTAAAAATCTGGCATAAAAAAAAAAAAAAAATCCAAAGATATTGGTAAGACATAGAAAGGATTGGGGACTTAGTTCCTAAGATAAACATAAAAAGAGGAACTTTCTCAGAACACTGTTCTTGAAAATAATTCCGTATTATATTGGAAAACTAAAGTGAAAACTAACTACAAAAAATATATTTTAATACTATTGAAGTATACACATAACTGTTTCTCAACTTCAATACACTAGATAATTCAGGGAAATTATTACAAAGAATTTCAATGAATTACAAGCAATAAAAAAGGCAATCAAAACTTTTCCTTTCCAACAAGCACTGTTATTGTTGCATGCTACAACATACAGAAATTACTTCCATTATCCTTTATATGTTAGGCAACAAAAAGTACCTTACCTTATTCTCCACTCTCTGAGCACAGAGGATTAAAAACAAAGTATTAGGCAGAAACTGCAGGTGTTCTGTATCAAGTAAAAACCCAAATGACTGCATCAATAAGCTTAGTGGCTGTCCAGCATGCCATGCACTCCAGGGACATTTAATGAAAACTTATCCACATCCTTTTTGGTTTTTTTTTTGCAAGCTTCCAGACCTCCGAATGGGAAACCCAAAGGCAGCTGCTCATTACCTTCTCCAAAATGCAGATCTCAGCAACACCACACTGCAAGAGGAGCCACCACAGCTTGATTTTCCCTCCTATTAATTCCCTCCTTGCCAACTACTGCACTGCAGTCTTTCTGAGGGCTGTGCAAAATGCAATCAGGGGAGGGCTGAAAGAGCCCAGCAGAGAAACAGCTACAGGAAAGTCCTTTCAAATCATCCCATGTATTCCTAGTCATGGGCTGAAAGGCACAGACTGCAGAGTTTGGTGGGATCTCTTAGGATTCTCTCTGCTGTTCCTCCTCTCATGTTCCTGCCTACTTTTCATTTCATTTTTCACAGGATAATTTGGGGATAGTACTTTGTGGCGAAACTAGAGGGAACAAGGCGAAAATAATAATCAATTGTGTTAAAATAAAGCTACCTTTAATTCTCATAACCATAATATTTAAGGGATTAAAACCAAGAAGTCATTTAAGGTTTAGGGTGTTTTGGTGTTTTCTCGGTTCAGAGAAAGGGGAGATACTGGTGGATTTTTTTTGCTTTTGTTGCTTAAATTGGGGAGTTTAGTCAATTAACTACTTAGCACTTGGATGCTTTCCCTATACAATTAAAACTGCTGTGATTACACAACACAGCATTTGTGAGACAAGTGCCCAGCAGGGGCATTTGTAATTATTCCCCAAGTGTTCCACAACAGCAGCAGAAGAATACATCCAAATATTAAAGAAGGTTTCACAGAAGGGATGGGGCTGGAAGGGACATCTGGAGACCATCTGCCCAGGCAGGGTCAGGCAGAGCTGCCCAGCACAGCCAACCCATTGGGTTTTGAGTGTTAGCAGAGTGACTCCACCACCTCTCTGGGCAGCCTGTGGCAATGTTTGAGCAGACCCCCATGGAAAGCTTTTCTTGTATTCAGATGGAATTTTATCTCCTTTTATTTTTCTTAATTTAAGTCCACTGGACACTAGAAATCTAATTTATCATTTGAGTTACCTCCATCCCCCTCCACTCTCCACAGCTGCATTTAAGAGCAAAGGGAGCAACAATGAGCCCTGAGTGTCAATCAGCCAGTTGTTGGCTCATTTGAAACAAGAGGCTCATCACTGCTTTCCACCCTCCTTCCCTCTGCATCCTGCAGAGCCAGGCTCAAGGCCAGATCTTTGAGCTCATCGCAGCTGCCTACCATCAGCAACCTATTATTCCTGGAGATCCAGAGAAACTGGGAAGTGGGGGAGCATCCTGCCCTATCTCTCAGGTTCAGCCTCACTGGAGCATTAGGCAGGGCTGAGCACACGCTGGAAATGACAAGGAAAGCTCAGAAAGCTCCACAGCCCCCTGGCACCTCCCCAGCTTCTGCTGCAGTCCCCAGGAGAGGGGCAATAGCCAGCAATCAGAGCGTGTTGGATGGGGATGAGCAGAAAGGAAATGGGAGGGTTTAGAGGTAGATGCATCCTTTGGGGGTTTGGCTCAAAGCAGTGCAAAGGCTGGCTGCTTTTAGGGGCATGTTTTAAGGGTCTCCTTTCCCCCAAGAGGCCAATTTAATGGGCAACATAGGTACAGACTCAGACACAATGAACACAACTACTACCCCATCCCTCACCAACAGATGGGAGGAAGATTAATTTCTCAAAGCTATGCACAAAGTCCTTTGCTCATTCTTTGCAAGGGTTCTTGAGAGTTCCCATGCACTGAAACAGCGATTTTAAAATGTTTCTTCTAACACGACATCTCTACAGTGGACAATATATACCCATTTAGGCCCCCAAACAAAGTTTTAGTTAGTTTTATTTTAAACTTTTATCTATTGAAAATAATTTACCACCAAGGGTCATCTTCAGCTTCAAATCCCTTCCTTGGTTTGTAGAACACATGACATACAACATTTTAAAAACATGATCACAAATTTGAAAAGGGGAAAGAGAGTCCTGTTGGCTTTGAAACAGCAACAACAAAAAAAATCAGTAAAGCTATCAAAGACTTTCTACATAACTTTAGTGCACTTCTGTATATTTCTATTCTCCTTTGTTGAGGAACAGATCCCCTTTCTCTGATCTTACCTGGACACCTACCAAGTTCCCATCTCCTCATATGTATTACCTTGTATAATAGGACTCCAGTCTTAAGCTGGGAACTGTCAAAGGTGAAAAAATAACTAAAAATAAGGAACACAGAGACAATTATATCTTGATAAAGTTGGGGAGAAGAAGGACCAAAAATATCCCTTTCCCTTAAAAACCAAACATAAATGGTAAAATAAGATCTTTAACTTTTTGTTGTTGCTGATGTTGTTTCTGCAGTTAGTCTAAGACTGGCCCCTTAACACTTCTTAACCTGCTTTGCTTCAGGACAGTGCAAATTAAACTTCAGGACAGCCATGTGTAGCCTCATTGCTTTCTGGCAGGCATTCACATACCAGCACAGAGCACACAACATTTCTTAGGAAAACGCCACAGAACACCTAGCACCAACTTAGAAGATGTGGCCAAGGAGAAATAATAAAATATTACAGAAAGACAGCAAGTCTGCTTCATAAACTGCTCATGGTCCTGTGTGGGAGAGTAAAAGAGAAAAGGCCAAAGTGTCCAATAGTCCAGCAGACTACTTCCTTTTCCTGCACCCTTCAGATGCTATTTCTAGATCACAATCTGAAAAGGACTTGTTATGCTGTTATGTGAACCCACAGAAAGTACTTATTGTGACAAGAACATGATCTTCTGTATATAAACAGCATCATTAATCCACATAATTTATTACCAACAAGAAGTTCTTAGTCACAGTGCTTAACTTATGGTCTAGTAATAGTGTAGCAAAAAGCTTGATTTTTTATCCCTTTCCACAGAGAATTTTGAAAGAGCCTCTCTACCTTCCAGCTTTATAAAGCTGTACCTGTTTTGAGGAAAAAGCCACAGAGTGGTCCCAGAGCATCATCTGCTGCTCCTCTCCAAAGACACAACCCCCAGCACTCACCTGAAGGATTGAGGCATTTCCTATGTTCATGTCAAGAAGTTGAAAGGAGCACGTTTCACTTCTTTTATCCATTCCTAATTTAAAGCTTAAACTGAAGGCAAACAGGACTAACTTTTTTTTAGAAGCATAATTTCTTTTTAAACTCCAGAAAAAGTAGAGTAGAACAAGGAAGGAAAGCACAACCCCAAACATATTTAAGGTACTGTTCTAAAGGATTCAGGACATTTTCTCCTCTTGAAACCAAGGTTAAATGCAGTTTTCCAAATCAGGCTGTGGCTGACTGAGGAAGCTGGTTACCACCTATGAGTTCTCACTGTATTTTTAATCTATTTGAAATCAAACATCTGAGGGAATGATTTTTTTTGTGAAACAGAGATAATAATTTGCTTACCTTCCTTGCAAATACAACTGATGAAACAAACAAACCAAGCCTCCATATACTATCATGCAACTTAAGTCCATCAGGCAAAATGCAGACCTTGCCAAATAGTCCATTCTGATTGTGTGCAAGACACACAACGAGATAGAACAATGCTACAAGAGGGTTTATTTACAGAAATGAGAATGAAACTTGTTTTGACTTTTGAGATATCACCCTCATTCATAACTAAACCAAGCCCAGGCACTGAAGACGATTTGTTAAATTAATACCATCAAATTAAAGATGTGAAAACGCATAGGAGAACAAGGTACTTTACAAGTGTCATGCAATGATACTAACACTAAAAAAAAAACCCAAAAAATCCCACCAACAAAAACCCCAACTCACACAACTGTCATGAGGTTTCTCAACATACATATTAAAAACACACACAGCAGAAGAATCGTTCCTACCTACCTGTTTACATGAAAAAAATTCCCAGCACAAACCCCAGTGACACACAAGACTGCAGTCTGTGCTTCCAATAGATTAATATATTGTTTCCCACTGCTGAGAGCTGGTCTTGATTCAGTTAAAGCCTAAGCACTTAGGCTTTCCTGCTGGGAAACAAACAAGTCAAGTCGGTTTCAAGCATCTCCTATTAATATACAGAAACAATTCTCACAAGCCTGAAGGCAAAAAAAGAAAAATAGTAGGTAAAGGCAGCACTAAAACATAACACACTACAGCAAATCAAAAAGCTGCACTAATAGTTGACTAGGAAATTCATGGCAAAAGTCTGTTTACTTCATGGAGGAAGTCACCACTACCATCAGTGAGTCAATGTCTACAAGAATGTTTTACATAATGGGAAAATTTTTATTGGCCAGAGGTTCACAGTGTTCTTAAATTTCCAGAAACTGCAGATGTAAAGATACTTCTGTTAATCTAAACCAAAACCAAGAAAAGAAACTATCTGAGATGCACACTCCATTTCACAACACAGCTCTAATTTTACTGGCTACTGTTCCTCAAGCTTCTCAGCATAGGAAAGACTTACACTCTGATATTAAAAGTGGAAATGTGAACACTGGAAACAGAGACAGCTTTTAGACTACCACCAAATGGTATTAAAACATATTAGGCTAGCATAAAATTTTAGTTAGCACATTGTTGCCATTTCTGAGCTGTGACACTAAAAACTGAAGCAGTTTAAGGAACCGGTTTTATTCTTGTAGAAAATTAGTGAGCCAGTCAGAATGTATTTACAAGAAAGCATACCATCTTAGTTCTCCCATTTTCACTTTACTTTTAAAAGCTAATAAGGAAGCCAAGAATCATTAGCCAGTAATGAACTGAAAGGGGTTCCTTCCTTCTTTTAACAAGGAAAATACACTGCAACACCACTACAGTAAAAAATCCAGTTTACCCAAACAAAGTAAAGTAGCTAGAATGAAGGAATCTTTCCTCAGTTTTCAGAGGGCTGATAACAGTTTAAGGATTCTATTTAAAAACTGAAGAGTAAATTCAAAATATTGTACAAGTTATATTATTCCTCTTAATCTGCTAAAAATTACCAATTTAAAAATGCAGATTATATTTTAGTTACTGTTTTTAAAATACTTTGAATTATACTTAAAAGTACGAGTTTTCATCACACAACTTTTTGCAAGTTGGAAATTGAATAAATATTTTGAATTAATGTCATGGATCATACATACACAAGTAGCAGGACCAGAGTTCTAAAAGAAACTTTAAATTATGAAGCAGCTCATAAACTAAAGCCTACTGTGTGAAGTTTCAAAAGCACAGTGACCACATTTGTTTTAGTACTGAAGCTGTACAATTCTATTACCACAACAGTGAGATACAACTTTCCTAGCAGGCCACAAAGCATTCAGGGGGACACACACAATTAGAAGCTCAAATACAGAGAGTTAAGTTCATATTCAGCCAACCCTTAGTGCTGACGCTCCATAATGCTATATATAAACAACTGTTTCTGTAGTCCTAATTTTTTCATCTGCTTTTGGTGATGAGAATCCTTTCTAAAGCATTCTGTCCTACTGAAACATTCTCATCCCCCCACAGTACATCCAGACATCCCATCTCACTTTTCTTCTCACAGACAATTTACCTACGTATTTGCCAGCAAAGCCCACGTTGATGGTAACAGAAGAATGAATGAGAAAGGTCTTCTGACTCAAGTAACTATATTTCTTTTTAAATTGAAACCTAGCAATGGGGGCTGCCTCCACTGCACAACAGAACCAACCTGTAATTACGGAGAAAGAAATGAAAGCACATGCAGAACAGAAAATAAAAAGGTTGTTTCTTTCTGTTATCTGCCGATGCACTCATTCATCTGAAAGCCTAAAGTCTACACAGACCAAGACCAGCAATGCAGCTGCACTGCTCAAGCAAAAAGCAACATCTGCATGTTGTAATTACCAAAGCCACCTCCTGGGTCCTCAGCACAGTTCCCGAAGTGTCCCTCAGGGCACATGGAAAGCAAAGAGCAGCACAGCTCTGTTTCCTGGGACAGCTGAACACTTATCCTCACCTGTAACTCTTCTGGTCAGTCTTGACTTACATGGACATCAGTGCTGTACTTACATGGACTTCACCATCCTCACCCAAACATGGGTACAAGTTCTCACCCTCCATGAATTGCAGACTGTACTTCCCTGTTTGCCTTACTAAAAATCTACAGCCCAAAGAATATTGGCTTTGTGATCTGCCTCAGGTCTTCCACTCAAATCTCAAGAGCAAGCACAGCTCTTCCTACGATGTAAAACATCTGGAAATCAAGCTGGAACAGGCTTAATCTGCTACTTTGCAAGATGGCCCTACAGAGCTCAGAACCCTTGGAGCTACTCTTATAAGCTAAGGTCACACCATAAAAGCCATTGCCTCGATTCAGATAGGAACATAACAGCAGAGAGAGTCAGTAATTCTTTTCTAATGCTGTAGCTCCACATGGTACAGGGAAGAATCTCAGTGCAGTAATCCAAAATCCAAAGCTCACAGTGCAAATTAGAAAAAAAACTCCAAACAAAACAACAACACAAGAAATAAAATACTAATAAAAAACCTAGACCAGAGATAAAGGATGAATTAGAAAAAGAAATCCTTGCAGCAGCAACAAACAGCTGTGTTCCAGTCTATAGTCCAGTCTCTGATTCAGGCTTCTGGTGATCAAGAAATGGATGGAACAGGCAGATCAAGACAGGATGGAACAGGCAGAACCCCACACCATTCCACACCTGAGAGACTCCTATTTCTGTAATGGAGACTTCTCTCTCTCTACAGTGCTCTGCCTGCAGACAAAGACCCCTGTATCACCTACTGGCTTCCCAGACTTCACACCTCCAGTCCAACTTGGAGACAGCCCTGAAGCCTCTGTGTTTAGACAGCCACCAGAAACAATTACATCTGGGCAAGCTGCAGGCTGTGGTTACTGCTTTAAAACGTGCAGCACTCCAACATCTATTTCCCAGTGCATTTCTTTCTCCCTCGGTATTGGCAGTAGATCAGTTTTACAAGTTAACATTATGCTGAAAATTCATCAGCCTGATTTCAGTTCTCATACTGCCTGCTGTCCCAAAGTTAGTTTGGATTGTCCTGCCACAGACACAGCAAAGCTGTGATACTGCCAAAGAGGACTGACTGACCACAGTGGGTATCTGCAGAAAGAATGACCCCAAGTCACCACTTACCTTAGTTAGTGGGAACAGATTACTACCCTACATCAGCTTAGAACAATGGAAGCTGAACTCTTCTGTATTAATATACAGCCATTACATAGAGCCTCTTTACTCTTGCAGTGAACATCTGGATAAGTAGGTAGCTGTGGAGAAACACCACCTCAAAAGTCACTTGTATCCAAACATTAAGGCTTTCTTAGAAACATTTCTATTTACAGAAAAATGAGTAGAGACCAGAAGAACAGAGAGACATCAGTTTAAGGAATGTATCATATGGCCTCAGGGAGCTCTAACAGGGAATAAGGCCATACAGAAACTTTATTAAAACACTCACTAAATGCTCTTGTTTCTATTTTACCTAATGGATGTAATACTTGGCAATAGGCTCTGATGCTTGAGCCCTGGTAACTGACTACAACATTAAGATATTGTTGCATCTTTATTTGGCCTTCCCACCTCTTCCTTGGAATCTACTATGCTTGCAGTAGATTAAAAAGAAAAAGAAATCTAAACCTAAAATCATGACAAAATCATGATTTGTTTTTTTTACAGTTCACATCATCATACAACATAAAACTCAGGTTCAGTGGTGACCTGAACACCAGGTTTAAAGGTACAAAGTGAGTTTCAGCACTCTGCAGCTCTGGGCCTACTCTGAGTGATGGAGACACATTATTTCATTTTGGTGCCAGTAACAGCATCAAGCCTGACACATTGCATCTAGTCTTCACATCAGGCTCTAGCATTTCATTTAATAACTCAAGACAGGCATCCATATTTATTATCAAGAGCTTTCCTGTACATCAATAAGTTCTTGAACAGGCCCGTGGGAGATATACTCCTTTCTCAAAAGATACTTGTGCAGATAAAACCCTTTGTTTATGCAAAATTCTATGTTTGATAATTTAGTAAATAAACAGTAGTAAAATAAGGAGTAAAAAAAAGTAGTAAATACTTTTATTTTTTTAAAGCAGAAACGTGTTTCACCATCCCACTCATTTTTGGTGGGTGTATCACAGCCCTGCCATTATCACTCCCTAAGCCTCCCCTTACTGCCTTCTTCATCTAAAAATAAACAAGACACATCCTCAATACACTACAATATGTGTCACTTCTTCCCTGTCCTGACTGCACCCTCTCTCATCAGCAATGCCAGTGGGATAAGCTGTTGGATGCCATTTTGGCTACAGGAGCTGCACTTATTCCTCAGCCTGGAATCTAAGCACAGAAAATGCAGTGACAAATCCTGGTAATTGCCAAATCTTAGCCTGTAAACACAGTTAGCCTCCTAACCACTCAAAAGTCAAGGTAGGAAGGAAGAAGCAAGGGTAGGGTTTGTAAATATTTATGTATCTACTAAGACAGTGCAGAATACTATCAGCCTTCTCTCTACACCCTGTCTTGGACAATGTTAGAACCACGGCTTCCTTTTCAAGGTAACCAAACACAACTTTCTTCCTTCCTGATTCACTTCACCTTTGGCTTTGGCCTCACTCACCAAGCCAATCACATAACCAAGGAATGATAAGTTCACATTTGATACGACACTGCACAACATCTCAGCTGTTATCTTTTAATTGCCCCTTTAAAGGTTATCATTAGCAAGCTCAAAGTTATTATTGGCAAACTGATAAAATACTAATGGCCAAGTTCTCTCACACAACAACTTATTCATTTCTCCAGTTATCACACTGAGTTATTCCAACATAGATTATTATGACCAAGAAGAACCCTACCCCCTCCTGAGGAACTAGCAGCATCTGACAATCACACATTTTAATCCTGGCCAAGGTTAGAAAGCCAAAGATTTTTGTAAACTTCTCTCTTTCTCTTTTTGAAAGCATAAAATTGCATGTGACACCCATTGGCTCTGACACACTTAAACAGCTGTTAAACTCTGGTTAAGTCTGTTAAGCTAGGCTTCCAGCTGCTAGATCTGAAATTATTTAAACTTTCCAACTCCAAGAAGTGGATTTTTTGCTATGCTACATCTTCTTCAAAAGAAAGAAAAAAAGATTAGTCTCGGTTTCTTATGAAAAGATTGCATCTCTTGCATGTCTTGCTCAGTGCTTTTTAATGCTACTAAACTTTTTGTGCTAACTGGTTGTAGTTACCTTGAATCTGTAAATCACACTAAAAAACTTCTACTGCTAATGAAAAGAGAACCCAATGTGACTGACCTGACTGTTCTTGGCCAACACCATTTCTAAAAATGAGGGTTTGGATTTTTTTCTATGTTCAGCCCCGTGGCGTGGGAGAATTCAAAGACCTCAGCACCTCATTCTGCTATCTTTGAAGCAATCCTACCAGCAACGAGCACTTAAACTCAGTTTTAATTTAGCTTGCATCTCTGCTCTAACTACTGCAGAGAAAGACAAGGGTCTAATCACAGGTGTTTAGTTCAATTCCAGATGCCAAGTCATGTGTAGAATTGGCAGATAAAGAATTTGGCCATATGGAAGATCACATACTTTTCAAGCATCAACTTCACACCACAGGGGACAACCCAGAGCATTTAGGATGGTACTCAGTGCCTCTGTGTGTAGGCACCATCTTTGTTCCCTTAGGTTTTCCTAAAGTCACTAATCAGTCAGGGCTTAGGCAAAGAAATACCATCAAGATGTGTTAAAGTTAAAACACAGCTCTTTAAAATGAAATGCTAGGGGCATTGGGAATGAAGGGCAAAAGAGATCATAGGAACTCAAAAGATTCACAAGATCATTTTTGCAGTAATGGTCAGTCTAATCAATTTTGGGATGTTTAAATCAAATATTTCTTGAGACTGCATTTCTTTAATGCATCCAGTATCCCCATCTACATGGCAGCAGGGAATGAACATAAGAGAGAGTCGACACTTGAACAGATGAGAGCTGCAATAGAGGCAGCTGCTAAAATCTAAATCACCTCCACAAAAAGCCTATGATTGATTCCTTCCATTCCTCCCACCCATGGCGACAGCCTGTCTTTTTAGTATTTTATCTAATCACTTCAAACTGAAAAATACCCCATTCCTTAGCAAGTATTCCTGCCTTTTTTTTAATAAAGAGAAGACCTTAAAAAGAAAAATACAGACATGGAAATAATTCTAGGCAGAAGCCTGCTTCCATTAGGTATATAAATATTTCAATCCCAGCAGCACCACCTAATGGAGAGCTCACCAATATTTCCCCTTCTTTAACATGACAAATATTTGAGTTTGGAGGTGTTAACAACTGGTACTTTAGCACATGGCCTAATTATTACCCTATAAAATCTGATTAGCTACAAAAGAAGCCAAACCATTTCTCCATAGACAATCACAGTCCTTTTTTCTGCACGCACCCACATTACATTCATGCAGAAATGTCTTAAGTACACAAAACATTTGTTTAACCAGGATATAAGATTTTAGGAAGACTTTAGTTAGAAATTTATAAAAAAACCCCAAACAACAATAACTGTGCAGCAGTATCAGCTCCCTCAGACATGTTTCAACTTGCCCTCAGAAAGGAAAATAGAGATGTCACCACCTCCGAGTGCACAGGACATTGACAAACCCCAACCTAAGATGAAGTTATGCGTTCCCAGACATCTTCAAGCTGCAATTCTGCTACAAAACACCTGATGGGGGATGTGCAGCAATTTATTGTAAGCATCAATAAAGTGTGCAGCATGATGCCTGTGGTAAACTTCCATCATTTATCTCTTCCAACAGACATGACGGAATTTATGTATAACTGGATCCATAACAAGTTGTTTTTTTCCCCACTGCCTTTTGTCCTCTGTGTTCATTATATAAATCACAACATTGTAAGTAAGGGTTCAACTGCTTTGAACTTTTCCAATTAACTCAGCATAGGGACACTTGTTCTGGAATAACTGCCTTTTTATGTATGGCTCAGAGGACTTTCAAAGTCTGTCTGCCCAAGCTCATCTCAAAACAGTCAACTAATATACAGAGAGTTCACACTAAAGAAAAAACAAAAACACCACCAAAATCTTAGTCATTAATTCTGCAAAATTACAGCATCATACTTCAGCTATATGTACTAAAAGCTTTATTTACACAAACAGGATAATTCCAAGCTTCTTCCTAATTTATTCTGAGAGAGTCTCCTCTGCAAAAATACACAGAATGCTGTGGGTAGATATTTATTTGCTTGTCCTGAATCTGTCTTTATAAAGCAAATAAAAGCACACATAAAACCAACCAAACAAAAAAATCTCAGCACAACAATACTAAAAAAACTCAAATATCAACCAAACTACCAAAAGAGTAAATCCCCCAAAATTCCCTCAAAAATCTTTCTGGCTAAAATACTGAAAGTTGCATGTCTTAATAATCCTTTTCAAAATGAAAGTGCAGTTCTCAGGAATTTGCCAGAAGAAAAGATGAAAAGGGGAAATTTATGGTGCCAGCTAGTGAAAAATACCTGATGCAATTCAATACTCAAATAACAATAAACTTGCTTTCTCTTCCTAGAGATTGCAAGAGAATTCTTCTGTCCATGCTCAAAACCACACAGCTACAAAAACCACCTGCCAAACAGTATGAGCAACACAACAGCAATATCTACCAGCTGAACTGCAGCACAGGATCCATTGGCATTTCCATCACATATTGACACCATGGGTGAGTAGTGAGATGTATTTGCTAATCTGAACTGTAGCATGCTCAGGTTCTGTAGATAGAAACATGATTCAAATCCTGACAGAGAAAGGATACTACTGATTCAAGGGATACTGCACGTCATTAATCTCAAATGAAGTTAGCACAAATCCTTTACCCACCCCCCCCCCACCAAACATTAAATTTTAGAATGCAATGAAAATACTACTGCATCAAAGGGCTCCAAAACTGCTAGAGATGCACACATGCAACTCAGCAGTTTTCATTTCCCCAATGATAAATGAACCAACCTCCTTCCACTTTAGCTGCCAGCCACATGGAAGCATTTTGAGAACATGGCATTCTGCAACCACAAGCACTTCACCTGTTGAACACAGAACTGGTACCCTAATCAAGTTCAACCACAACAGTCATATTGATAAAAACATTCCCAAGCACAACATCCTCTCAAGGATAAGATGCACTGCAGTGCCTCTTTGGTGACCTGGAAAAGAAGAGCACATTAATTCACCTGGAGTGGGAGGTGGGGCAGAGAGGGAATCACAGGAGCAGGTAGCTACAGAGATGTCAAAGAAAAGTTGATTTTACAGATAAAAATTACTTGCTAGAAGTGTAAAAATAAGTACAATCATGGAAACTGGTATTTCAAGAGGAAAAAGAAAAAGTGATATAAATGGAAGGGGAGAATGCAGATACTTTGCTCAAGTGCAAGGACAAAACCACCTTGTAAAAGTCATCCCGTAGCAACTCTAAAACTGCAAGAAATCTGACTGAAAGCAGGTCAAAATAAGTCACTTCTAAGAATTAGGAGAACCAGCTGGCAAGTTTTTACTGTTCAGACAAACAAAATGGAAGACAAGCACAGCACGGACAAGAGCAATCCAAGAATAACTGAAGAGCATAAAATGCAGAAAGAGGAGTCACTTGGGATGGTTTCAAGGAGATTATAACAAGTTACATGAAATTGATTAAGTTATACTTCCTATGCAAAAATCAAGACTTACATCTGTGAGTCATTAATTTATGAGCCTCAACATCCAAAGCAACCTACTCTCCCAAGGTTCCTCTCTGTGTAAAGACACAGGGCACAGTCAATCTGGTACAGCACACAAGATCTTCATTACAAAAACATCTAATAACTGAGGTAATAATTCTAATTATCTCCCTCTCACGTGTACAGAGATGAGCCGACAATACTAAATCCATTCACGTTGCTGAAAGCTGGTTTACAGGCTGGGCTTTGCTGTTACAAAGTTACTTTAGGCATAATTATCATGTAAAATAAGCAAAACAATGTCACTTTTCTAGAACACCGAAAGGAGAAAGCCAGGAAGAGCTACCACTGAAAAACTCTGTCCTGCACACTGAGCTTCATAAGGCGCTGCACGTTTGCTGTGGGCATCACTGGAAGAGAGAAGCTGTTTCCTGCCCCACGACACAGAGGGTGCAGGATGGCACAGCCCTGCAGGGCAGGCAGGACTGGATGCCTCCACACTGCCCTTGTAATTCACTCACTTTATCAACAGATGACGCTTGCAGTGCCCTGCTGGGTCTCAGCACCTCATCATTTTTATGTCCTCAGATCATAGGAAAGTACCGCTATTCCCACGTTATTACAGACCAGAAAAATGGTCTGTATATGGAGCAAGAAGCCAGACACAAAATAAGCCACTAGCTGCATCCAAGTTATTTTCAGAACTCCCAGTCAGCTACCACCTAACCTGAGCAAAACCCAAGTACCTATTTTCTTTCCCAGCATATATTCCACACTTAAGAAAACATCCTGACAAGGCTGATAACCTCAGGAAGAACATCAAGTTCAAATGCACCAAAACACAATAAACAAAACAATAGTGGATGAAGCAGACTCTTAAATCTTTACTCATCTTTGTAATCCTAAAAAAAGTCCTAACCACTTGACTGAGACATCGTGCTTCCTCCTGCTGTTTCTTAGGCACACTGCGTTTTGATTTTTCCTGGCATGGCAAAAAGTTTCAAGAGAAGGAAGTGACACTACTCTTAACTGGCCTGTGGCTTGATGATGAGAATACTCCCCAGGGAAGCAGGAAACTTGGATTGGAATCCCCCTTCTGCCCCTGGGATCTGGGCACGATGTCACATCACTCAGCACTGCAACATCAAAGCCCCTTGCTGGTTTGGCCCTAACTGAAAGGCTTACAGCACAGCCATCTCCAGGAAGGAGAAAAGACAAAACCCAGCCTCCAGGTCTCCTGGATTTACACTGTATCTGCAATGGACCACCTTCTCTTTCTTGATAGATGTCAAAGCTTGCAGGAACAAAGCGGCAGCCAGGAAGGCACTCCTTATCTTCCATTAGCATCTGCAACACACTTTGCAAGGCAGATCAAATCCAAATTACTTGTTTTCCTAGACACCCAAGAAAGCTGTGAAGACTCATGGCATATTGAGCTTGGCTTCAGTGTGCATATTTCACTTTATCTACAAAAACATGTTTTTCACATTAATGCAGAAACCAAAACATGGGACAAAAGTCCAAATGTTAAATTTTTCTAATTATGAGCTACCATACAATCATCACTAAAACATGTAAAATGGAAGATTCATTACTTCTTTCACAAATATTTGACTGAAGCATTTACTACTTAAATGAAGAGATTCACTTCAGAGCATTTAATTTATTACAGAATTAGTAGCAACTTTTATCATGGCAAATAACCTTCCGAATGGTCCCTCTCTACATCAGAGAGAACTATTTTACAAATCACCATTTTATGAAAATATATAAAACAATACCAGAACTACAAAACATCCCAACTTAAGGCATTCCTGCTATGCCCACTGAGGTTCTAATGCCTGCAACTGGCAAAAATTCAAATCTTGATGTCCATGTACACCCCAAGTTTCAGCACACAGAGTGAGCAGGGGATGGAATCCATCACACACATACAATATTGAACTTCTGCACACAGAAACATGTTGAGACTTTGCTTCCCAGGCTGCCTTGACCAGATGGAACAGCAGAACTTGAAATTCTACTAAAATCACATTTTATACATGCAGAGTAAAGCAGCGGGGAAGAACAACAGCACAGAAATCAAAGGCTTAACATTTTTTGGGGGGTGGAGAGGATTAGTGACCTACAGTTGCTGTATATAATTTTAGAGACACTCACCCTGTTAACCTAGTTACAAAGCCAACAATCAGGAGCAATTGCAGTCACAGTGGCAAAGGGATTTTTCTGTCAGGACCCCAGAAGAGGTCTACATGGAGAAAACAAACACTTTCTCAAAGACTATGTAAATCTCTCTCACACACACACACAGAATTCTCAATACCAGATCACCTTTTGCTTCATTTTCTCATTAAGTTCTATGATGTTTCCACTGGATACCTTCCTTACTTCCCTTAGATATCCTAAGAGCTTTTTTGCATTTATTTCCCCTTCTCTTCTTTCCCATTACAAAAGGAGAGAGAGAGAGAACAATTTTCCTACATTGTGGGCACCTAAAGATAGTTCATTAGAAGTTGTCTCCCTTTCTCTCCCAGTTCTCTAGTCCTTTCCTCTGCAATAAGAAAAAAGACAGAAAAAAATGAAATGTTTGAGATTTGTCAAAACAAAATATACTGACTTTAAACTATCCATTTATGAGGGCATGGGCTTCCAGCAGGCTGTGCTGGGAAACCAGTTATATTGTCTGTGCCAACCCTTCACTGCTGTAGTTTCTACAGCACCACTTCATCACCACAGGCTAAAAAGTTTAAGATAAAACCCAGTGCAACTGCAGCACTCCCTCTTGGGCTACAATCACACCTTTATTCTGCTGCAGAAAACCACACAACTCTCCCTCCCTTGACTTCTTTTCCCCATATCTCATTTTGAAATCTCCAATTTCTCCCGCCACTTCTGGTGCTCCTGAGCCAGACACCAAAAACTCCAGGACGTTTCAAATACAAGCATCCTATTCAGAAAGTATCCAAGCTTAAAAAAAACAAACAAACAAACACAAACTTAAGCCTTGACAGGTCTTTAAAGGAACTGTGCACCACTGTGCAGATACCTCAAACCAATGTGTAATGAGCAGTATTCACACATCATAAGATGCAGCACCTTCAACTATGAAACAATATCATGATAAAAAAACCTAATGAAATCCAGTTACTACATCATTTCAGATAGAAGAGATCAGAATGTTTTATTCTTACAAAAGCTATTCATACAAGGCCAGTTTAGAATATTGGAGTACATTTAAGTCATTCCTATTTTTAAACTGCCTTTTAATTTGAAGAAGAACTATGATCGGCTGCTTATCAATGTATTTATATTCCAGTGGTTTAACAATAAGAGTTAAAAATTAAGATTTCTGGCTTTTTGTATTTTCATCATTTCCATATCTAATATAGAACAGCTGGACTTCGGTACCAAAAAAACCCACTCCTCTTCTCTCCCGAAGTGTTCATTGTGGGCAAGAAAATTATAAAGATCCAAAATACAACACGATCCCGAGACCATTTAAAAGATAAAGTATATTAACATGGTCTAGTAATACTTCATAAATAATCTTTGGTTGCTGTTGCTAACTACTGCCATCTTACTGAGTTTCCCAAGGTACCAACAGTAAACATGCTTGCACGACACTCAAATTCTCTGAATCCATGCAAGAATGGCTTCTCAGAATTGGAATCACCAAACTTAATTGCAGAAGGACTTCAGGAAAGCCTAAGGACTAAATCATTTAGCACCTCCCTGTTGATTAAAATTAATTTGCTTTGATATTGAATGCACTTTACAATTCTATATTCTAGGTCCAGCTATTATTAGACACAGTCTAATTTCAGTCATATTTCAGTAAAACACCTACCATTCTCATGCTGGAACAATGCAACTTTTATAACCCCCTAGTGCCGCCTGCTTGCAATGCCCAAGCTCATGATACATCAATGTTTCCATTACCAAGCTCTATGACAAGGGGTTTCCCAGTCCAGCCATAAAAAACTGATTCCGTCCAAATGTTCAAGTATTTCTCGTCTTAAACGAATAGCCCTCTCTCTAATCATCACAAACAGCATTTAGATCTTAATCCATATGTGGTATGAGCCAATGGCTCATTTAAAAGGACAACATGCAGTATTAGCTATGGTCTCTCCAGTTCTGAACCACCAGGGTAGCCTTTTAATCCAGGCTTCTAGGCAAGCCAATAGCCATTTTAAATACAGACTTTCACTAAATACTTCGAATTGTACTATTTCATTTGTCTAAGCTAGACACTGCTAAACTCCTTTTCAGTCTATGAATGTAAGTTCAGATGAGTGCTCAATAACACTACGTGCATCCTATGGGACAAATTTACAAGGAAAAACACACCACTCTACTCAAGAAATAGAAAACACGTCAATTACAATACACAGTATATAAGGCTCAGAGCTCAACAAGCTAGGGAAGTCACAGACCCAAAGACACGGCGCATTTCAAATTGTATCATTGGAACTTCCCACATTTTACTACTACAGAAACAGCAAAAGATGAAAGATGCCCTGATGCGTGGTAAAGATCCACGCAGAGGAGCACATAGAGTCTGACACGTCACACACAAGCTCCGATCGGCAGAACATGAGATCGTGCCTCTTAACATCAATACAGTTTCTCCTGTTTTTCCGCAGGTAATTCGTATCTTAGGCACTCAAAAACACAAATAAATCAATACATAAATGCCTTACCTTCCTATTTTACAAGCCACTGCAGTTCTCAGATTATGAGTCAGTCATAGGTTAATCTGCAGAGGAATGACTCAGTATAAACTTTTAAACATTCATTATATTTCCCTAACCTACAACACG